>BRZM01000019.1:1660465-2290324 GCA_033238685.1 Lates japonicus | reverse complement strand
AAGGCATTGTGTAGAACACTCACCTCCCATTCTCCTACGGCCAGTTGGTTCTTCAGCTATGAGCCAGTCCTCCTGGACATTGTCACCAAGAGTGGTGGATGGTGAGGGATCACTGGTCTGGCTGCAGGGCTCCTGGAGGTCCACAGGCTCACCACTGGGCTCTTGTGCACTGTCTGATGTCTTCACCGGGGTTCAAAAAAGTGATAGATACACCGAGAAATGATTCTTTAGAGAGGAGCGACAGGAGTACAATTGTTGGCTACCAGTTATGTGAGCAGCACTGCACAAAGCTGTATTGATTACACTTCTAGCTATTTTTGTCACAACGTTCATATATGGAAAGCTTAAGCAGCATAATAAAAAGACAGGTGGACAGTTACATTGGAGCAGGATGATCTGGCTTTAGGGCTGGATGAGAAAATCACAAATAAAAGCTGATCAGAGCAGAGCAGCAAAACTCAAATTAGAGGATTATTAGAAGCCGCAGGGCTTCAGACGCAGCCTCAGCTGGAGTCAGTAGTTCACAGCTCATAGGCAATAAATAAATGACTACTGGTCACAAATTCACCTGCCTTTTTACTAGAAGTATTGGAACCTGTTGTTACAGCAACAGAATACTTAAAGCTCTCATCAACTGTGAATAAATGGAGATGATACATTAGAGAACTCCCATCCACGCTTAGCCTGCTCATTGGTAGATTGAAAAGCTACATTCTTAAACAATACTTAAATCCATTATCCGTAATTTTTCATGTTGCAGATGATAGCATTGACTGGGGAAAGAGCCCCACATAGCAGAGATGGATCTAAATTTAACTGTTTTTTTTTTCAGCCCACCTTAGTCAGGGGGGCACTAATCCTATGCAGTATTATTGATTCAACTGCTGGAGCTCATTATTGACTCGTGAATGGCTCAGATGGGTAGGAGAGGCTAACAGATAAAAAAACAGTGTGACTCAAACTGTAATGCCACCCTTTGACTTACCTAACGCTGGGGTCACCTCTTAATGAATTACAGTGTTATTGATTTATAATATTATGTATATTTTCTCGCACAAATAGAAAAAATTGATGTTTCAAGTTGTGCATGTGAAAAAACTGATTCCAGAGTGTTAGATCTTAAGGAGCTAAACCACATGCCTCTGGCCTGCCCATTGTTGCTGAGGCAAGTCAATGTAGCTGTGTGATTTTTTGCTAGCCAGCTATTGACTGAGATGAAGACAGAGGACAGTGAAGAGGTTTGACTCCTAGAAATAGTGAAGCACAGTGCGCGGGGGCTAATTCTTATTGACTGCTGTTGATCGAGGAGAGGCTAGAAAGGATGTGTGGGGCAGAATACATGAACCAAACTGTAAAGTGTCCTAAAGCTGATGCTTTAAAGGCTTCCTCATTTACTCATTGTGGTAGCCAGCCATGCAGACACCTTTGGTTTTATCTGCTTGGTTTTTGAGATGAGCTTCTGAGCTGTTTAAGAACACTGTTACACTGTTACCCCCACTAATCAAAAATAGTGCAGGTAAACAGAATTCACTGAAACTATTTTCAGAACTCCTATGCAGAAGTGTTGATAGCATACTGAATGGATTATCCAGTGTAAACTGGCCACTCAGTTGCTGTTAAATTTTAACTGACAAAATTGATTCACCTCTATTGTGCTGGGGTGCGTGGCAAAAATCACAGTCACAGTAATCTGAAAAACTGGGCAAATAAAACCAAAACTATCTACATCATTCTAAGTGAGAGAATGTTTGGTTCTACAGACATATTTTCAAATTTACCACATGCAGCTGCTATGAATAGTTTAGCTGTGTCAGTGGGAAAAGACAGAAGATCTACAGACAGAAAAACAGCACGACTCAAAAATAAACTAGTGATTTTGAAGGGACATTATTTCATTGACAGGGAGATGCAAGGCAGAGCAAATTATTAGGACACATGTTGATGCTGTCAAATGAAATCTTTTCTTTTTCTGTCTAAAATAACAATAGGAACAAAAAATATAGATTTTGATATCCCTTTCCATTTGCGTGTTCACGCAGACACCTGTGTCCATTTGCGTGCGCTTCAAGTAGATGCCAGGTTTTTTGCCATATAATGTGGTTACCACTAACTTTCAAATAGAGTGCCAAAAATTTCACCAAATCTGTATCAAGGAAATTTGCACACAACAGCTAGAATATAGAAATGGTCTCCCTTGCCTGTCATGTCCTACAGAGAGCTTTACCTCAATCATGCACAGGGTTTGGGAGTACAGGATTATAGTACATGTAACAGGATTTCAGTAATCCCAAAAATAGCCACCAATCTGTTAGTTACTGTGGAAACGGCAATGTCTTTGCATATGCTGTCAAAAGCTCAGTGTTTGTTTCTTGGATCTATAACATGAACTGAAAACAAATCTGCCAGTCGCACTGCAGTCAACATAACTTTCACTCATCTTAAAATAGTATAGAGTGTTAGGAGCTCTGCATTTGGATAATGGCACTGGTTCTAAAATTTGGGAAACACTGATTAACTATGTAAATTCGTCGGATTACTGTACAGATTATAATGTTAAGTAGGTAAAAATTAATGCGTAGAATATTCCATTACAATCTCCACAACTTTGCTTCTAAGGCATTTACATTCTGGCACTAATATAGGAATTCTGTGGCATTAAGTGACCTCTGCTGTATGAATCACCACAAGAAGGTGTGTATACGCTATAAATAATAATGATTCATCCCTTTATGTGCATCCTAAGCTAATGTCACACTGTGAAAGCCTCCCCATGCAACCATACAAACAGGTCTGAGAAGCTGCTGCTGAGAGAAGTACAGACAAAGGACAACATAAAAACAAAAAGAACACAGAGGGAGATGCAGAGATGAAGAGAAAAATGGGGACAACAGGGAACAACAGGGAGAGAGAGAGAGAAAAAAAAAGCCATAGAGAAGAAAACTAGAGAAATAGAGAGACAAAACCTACCTCAAGCTGTCCTTCCTGTGCACAGTCACATACATCTCATACACCCTACCCTGAGGAACAGCACCCGCTGGAACCAACAAACTCACACCTGCAGGAGGGAGGACAGGGGAAGCAGGATGGATGGAGGCAGAAGTAATGACTTTCATCACTGGATTTATTAATTTCACAATGCACAACTGAATTATTGAACGTGAGACCTGTTATCACTTTATCATTATGATTAATTATTGAATAATAATTTTTAATGGCAACTAGTGTAAAAATTTCTCTTAAATATATCATCAAGTGAATTGCACTGCAGTGTTTTATAGCTTCTGAGAGCTGCTTCCTATCTGAAGGTTACATTATTCATTATTTTTGCCTGCCTACTGCCTTTAAATCCTAACAGTCTAGTGAAAGTTTTTTTTTTTTCTTTAGGCAGCTGGAGAACATGTCAAGGCTGTTTTGTGTATTATCCTGACTGTGCAGTAGTAGCTAGACACTCTTACTTATTTTATTATCTTACTTTACTTACTTTAAATCTACAATAATTCTCGTTAGACAGTATTAACATTGATGTAATACTTGCTCTTATCAGCTGCTAATGTAATGTCATGTCTTATTATTTGTTAATTTAATAAGCAAAAACCCAGAAAATGTACTTGGAGCTGAAAACCCATATTGAAGAAGCTATAAGAGATAACTCTGGTCACTGCATAATTACTTAAACATCAACCAGATTTATCTATCTATCAAGTGTTTGTAGAATAGTAAGTTTACCAGAGTTTGGCACGATGAGGTGTCCTCCCTGGTTGTTGAAGGATCCGTGAGCAGTGCAGGAAGGGTCTCGTGTTCGGGCTAAGCTCTGGTTGCGGAGGTTCATGGTGTCACTGTTATCCAACAGGGACTGAGTTACCTGGGAATCAAAATGCAGCAATGAGAATGACAATAAGAAAGAAAGAATTACAGAGAATAACATAACACATGCTGAAGCTGACTGAATGTTGCTGATGTTAGTGAGAATGGGCTCTATTTTCAGTAGGACCGTAGTTAAGAATGTTAAATGTTAGATAAGTGTGCTGACTAACCATTTTCCTCTTAGACCCATAATGTGGGGAGGCACTGATCATAGTTACTATATACTATAGGGTGTATCCTCAGGCATAAAAGCAAGCTGCTCCTATGGAGTCTGAAAGATGTGGATATATGCATATGCAGAAAATCAATGCAGTGTGGTTTGAAGGACGAACTTCCTCTGAAAGAGCTGATGTCATGTATTTCATTAGAATACATGCCTGTATGCATGTATTCTAATGAAACCAAAAGTTCCAGGAGGTCAAGAGAAATTTCAAAGTGCAAGGCCAACCTCTGGTTGTACAGGTCATTCTACTTTTATTTTTGCCAGGCTGATTAGAGCAAGCACTGAGAAGGGAATATGTTAAAGCTCCCTTTTCCACTAGAAGTTTAATGCATTCATCAAAATGCTTTCTTTTTGTCGTATGTTTTCTTGGTAACCATTAACTAAAATGCTACAGGGAAGATCTGCATCTGCCTGGGAGCGCTGCCATAGGGCTGAGTTGGCAGTCTGTGAGAAGAGGGAGGATTTACAATAGACCTATGAAACCACCTTAGGGTAAGTGCTAAAATATGACCTGCTTTGCATTTCTTCATCGAAATGTCCACTGTGGGATGTAAAATAAGGGCTTAACATTCAGTAGTTTACTCCTACATCACACAAAGCTGACAAGAGTTCGCCTCAATGTGTTAAGGACACACACCACACTAAAAAATGAGCGCAAAATTAGTGAGGCATGGTCAGTCATTAGACACAGCCGCGGTTCAAAAGGGGCACAAATTAAAAAACACCCAAAATAACAGATAAAACCATCAAAAAGTGTCACTGATCCAAAGAGCTCAAATAGTGAGTTCAGCTCTCGTACTGCCTCAGGACAGGTGCTGTGATGAAACCAAGCGGTTTCATCTGTATTTGTGACAACTGACTCTGGTATGCATGCCATGTAGTTGACAGAGCAGACGGAGGAAACTGGGGCACTGAGCTGCATGTATACTAATGGTGTTTGGTTTTGTATTTATGTGACTGGGAATACATAGCTGCTGTGTTTCTGTACTTCTCATTGTGCTACCGCAGTGTTACCTCACACTTAGGGAGGGGATATTTTTAAATTCTTCTGAGCTCATACAGAATACTTTACAGTAAAAGTGGATGAAAGATACTGGCGTTAGCGTTAGGGATACAATATTTACATTACCTTAGGAGACAGTTTGGATGCAAAGTCTCCTCCAAGGTCATCCTGTGGCGTGACCAGACCAGAGGAGTTGTATACTTTGATCTTCAAGTTGGGAAGAGGGTCCAAGAGAGGGGAGTTGGTCATTGGGATTTTATCTGACACATCGTGGAGGGCGTACACTGGGCCTCGGTACATGGCAGCTGCATTCGTCAGGTCAGGAGGAGCTGTCAGTAAATCAGCTGAAGGGATGAAGTGAAAGAGGAAAAGAGAAAGAGAAGGAATAAATGAAAAGAGGAAACATTAATGAGTGAAAATACAATAAGAAAAGCTTTTTTTTTTTAAAGCAGACAGGACCAGAGAGAATGGTGTCTGAAACAGAGAGGGTAAATGAAAGCTAAAGCTAAATACTATATAACCTCAATAGTATGAAACGCATGGTTGTAGTATGGGACAGATGTGTAGAACTTAAAGCAAAATCAGTGAACAGGAATAAGGGGAGTGAGACGAGGGCAGGCAAGGCTGCTGATAAGGTATCAGTGTCTGGTATGATACATTGCAGTACACAGGGGCATGACCTGGATCAAGGACTAGTCATGGATCCTGCACAGAGAGAGAAGGGAGGGGAGGGAGAGGGAAGAAAGAGACAGCAAGAGAGAGACAGAGGGAAAGTGTGTGTAGATTGTGAACACGATGCTTAGATTTCATCTTAAACTTACATAGGTTTAATAGTTCATATTTAAATCTGTACTTTATCAAAACAAACTCTCATATTCCTGATTTGACCTTACTCTTATTTTAATGTATAATAACACATGCCATGCTTTCAGCTCTTCAAATTGTTGTCAGTGACTCTGACTTCACCCACACAATCAAAGAGGTTGTCACAATTTAATCACATCACTCTATTTTTAAAATGCTCACTGCGTCACAATTTAAAACTGACAAAACCTGCTGTGCACATTAACCACAAAACATGACATGTTTTAAGTGACAATAACAATTGTTAAAACTCATTTATTTGGGTTTTGTTAATTGGAAATAATCCAGTTGCACTGTGTGGACAGTTTTCTAAAAAAATATTTTCTTTTACCCTAATTATCCAGATACCATGATTTGACTATACAAGTATGTAGCTCATTTAGAAAAGAATAAGTAAGACAATATGCAATGTACAGTATGTGAAATTCAAGAAAACCTTGAATCAGAAGGCAAACCTGTCTCAACCTTGTCAAAACTGACATTTTTAATTTTATTATAAATATATATATTATTGTCTTAATGTCTGCTAAATATCTGTCACTGTGGCCAACAGCAGCAGTTCTAGGACAATAGCACATATCTTCTATCTTGACTCAGTTGCTTTAAAGATGTCATCATGTTTATTTGTAACATGCTAAAATGTAACATGACAGGAGCACAAGTATTCAAAAGCCATGAATTCAGAGTAAAATCTGTAATGTCAGTTGTCCAGTGTCTATCTAAAGTTTGCTACCATTAGCCACCATATGCTACTGGTCATACCAGACCAAGGCTGTATCAGCAAAACCACATTTTCATTTCTAAGGGGAAGAATGTGTTATTTGTTCTTTCTTAAGTTACATAGTCTCACTTTAAACGAAGTAATGGTCCATGTTATTTCATATATATATATATATATGACTTTGAAGCTCTGAATGAAATCATCAGTAGAAACAAAATAAAACTCTTCATTACTGGGTCCGATGTGAACTGAGGCTACTGAGTGGATTCTACCAGTTACAGTCTGATGTTTCACACTGCTCTTTCTCGAGCTGTCACAGCTGATGTATGCTAATGGTGGAATCTTGACACTTTTCATGTACTGCAAGCAAACACTCAAGTGCCCCACTTACACACACAAATACAAGCATTGTCATGAATAAAAACACATCTCCAATGTAAAACATGGGCACTACAAAAGCACTCACACATGCAAAAATGTGTTATTGAATACCAATAACATGTACACTGTACTGTACTCGCTCATATACATATACTCACCACAAACACGCATTACATACTGTATACATGTATGGGGATTATATGATGTCGGTGGGGATGGATCCACAGAGCCTTTGAGATTCTGCTCGGTGCTCGTCATGGAAAGGTTAGGGTAAGCCAGGGGGTAACTGCAGGAATACTGTGATTGCTAATCAGCACAGTATGCTAATCCATGTGCATGCAATATTCAGCTACTGTTTACAGTGTGTTTATTTAGTCATAAAATACAACTTACCTTATACCTTTAGCAATCACTCTATTCTTTTGATATGGCCGACCTTTCTAAATTAAATACTGTAGTGGATTAATTAGTTCTTCCCTAGAATAAATATTGATATTCTGCAGGAGATTCTCAATAACACTCACATTTTTGTAATCAAGTAGTTAAAACCAGTTCCAATTAAATTATTAGAAATGGTTTGATGACAATGAATTGACTCTGGTTTGTTAAATATAGCTGAATGTTAGCCGCATTTTCTTCTAGTTAACTGGAAAGTACTACTATTTGTAATAAAAATACATTTAGCATATAGCATGTGGGAATTTACTTTACCAAAGTGGACCAAGTGAATGTGCCCAATGCGACCCTGTAAGAGCCATCTTGACACAACCCCTCTTAGTTTAAGACAACTTACACAAAGGGCAAAAATACAACAAAGGGTGCATCTACAGAAACTCTCTCCATCAGAAAATTCAACAAATATTCAAGATATAATTGGGACTGGGGTCACAGGAAGGCCAGTCACCTACTGAGAACAAGGTTTGTTCACATCAGCCTCTGTTGTATTTTATATTTATTTATTTATCTATTTTTTGTTGAAGAGCCTGAAATCCTGTTGTTCTCTCCAAGAGTCCATCCATTCTAATTTTAAATCCCTCATTATCACCCCACCACCACCACTTAACCCACCCCCACTAAGCATGCACACACACATATGTGTGCATGCATGCACACACACGCACACGCACGCACACACACGCACACATCTGTCACCTATCACTCTCTTCCTCTCTCTATCACCAGGCTGTTTACCCTTAAAGCCAGCGGGTATTCCTGCCAAATCATCCCTGCTGAAATTTAATTAACAACTAATGCAAAGCCACAGAGAGAGAGAGAGAGGGAGAGTGCTAGAGAACAAGAGAGAGGGAGAGAGAGCGAGAGCAAGAGTGCGAGAGAGCGAGAGAGAGAAACACAGAGAGTCAGAAAGTCAGAGAGGGAGAGATTGCAGGGACATAATTCTTCATTAATAGTAATCGGAGATGGTCCCCCAGCGCAGAGTGACAAGCATCCTAATGCTGTACTGATAAAATCACCCAATCTCCACCCATACAAAGATATTCACCCTTGTACACACACGCGCAGACACACACATGCATGCACTCATACACACAATTACTTGCTGTTTACCAATTTGCATTGCATCCTCTCTAACCTCACTTCTCTGTTTCTACTGTATAGCATGATTTGAATTATAATCGTCCACCCACAACTGACCACATAAGCACTCACCCTGAATTATTAAAATATCTTGTTAAAGGTGTTTCAATATGTAAATAGATGTAGACTACAGATCTCAGCCAACTAGATTAACACAAAATCTGTGTGCACATGTAACCCCTTGCTATAATGCCATTTCTAGTTGACCAAATGGTGACTATCAAGTACTATTAAGCATGATAAGTACCAGAATGAGCATTTTTATTTTAAGCCATCTAATTTACAGTATTCAATTCAAATTTGAGGGATGAGTGCATAACAGTTGGTGAATGTGCCTACTTCCTTGATGGGTGCAATTTCAGAGATTTTAAAACAGATGTTTTTTGTCACCTATTTGACAAATAAAAATTCTTCTAAGAAAATTTGCAAGTTCATAGCATCTGTGAACTAATACCTGATTCACACCATTCATACCCTCTCCATTCATGGCATTTCCAGTAAGCCATCAAATGCATGCGCATGGGCGTGCAAGTGCGTGTGGCTGCGTGCTTCTTGTTGTCTTATCCATTTCCAAGACAGAGAGGAAGAAATGACAATACAGACAGCAGAGAGTGAAACATGGCTCCACTTAAACAGGGAGACAAACGGGGAGGGAGTGTCCGTTGTAGTAGGAGTCACTGTGACGGGACAGACAGAGACACGGCTAGGGGAAGACAGAGACACGGAGACAGAGATGAAGAGAGGAGGTTGCTGATAAACAGGAAATGTGATTGACCCGAATGTGCAAATGGGAAGGTAAAGAAAGAAAGAGCAGGAAAGAGAAGGGGAGTGACAGAAAGAGACTTCTTGATGGAGGAGAGTGGTGTCTGATAGAGACAGAGATTAATCCAAACCAGCAAAGACTGACAGCCAGAGGCCGTGGAAAGAAACAAAATGATAATAACATCAAAGCCTCAAAGTGGTTGGAACAGGTACAGTTATTTCCATAGAGGGATGGTCACATCTGTTATCATCCCATCAATCTACAGTATGTATCTGTCCATCTATCTACCCATCCATATATTTACCTGTTGATCTGTCATTGTACTCATTACGTAATGCCAAAAGTCAAGAGAAACATATAATCTGTTGTCCTTTCTTCGAGAAAGTGTAAGAAAGAGGCTACATCCACATTAGTTCTGGAGTTGCTGCTGTGCTTTTCAGCCTGATGTTAGCTAAGTCTTTAAATTAAATATGAAATTTTCTATTGGGGTATGATGCTATAGTATTTTTTCCACCCCAATTTTTTGTGACATTCCTTACCTGATCTGGCAGTTTTGATATTAACAGACTGGAAGCCTCCATTTAGCGCTGAAGTGTCGATGATGACTGAGTCGAAGTCACGGTGTGTCTTGCGGTAGACAAAGAGCGCCACGATGACAGAGATGACCAGGCACATAATCACTGCGATGACAATGCCCACATACAGCGCCACATCATCTGTGCTTGGAGCAGCTAGAGAGGACACAAAGAAGAACAGAGAGACACAATGTTAGACAGGCAGATATTGTTAGAGCCAAGTATCAAAAGCTCAAAAGATCTACGCAAGAGAAAATCTGAAAAGAAAGCAGTGCTAAATAGCTACAACAATGATCACCAGGACAGTGGAAAAGACTAAAGCAATATATTTTTTATGTAAGACAAAATGAATGGCATGGCAGGTTTCAAATCAACTTGACTGTCATTCTCAGCTTGTGTTCAACAATTTCCACTTTTACCTCAGACCACCTATCAGACTCAAAGGACAATCTCTATAGGTTCAATTTCAAATTAAACTTTTAAATAGCCCTCCAGCTTGTGTAATATGATAATTTGTCTAGACAGAGGTAGAAGGAGGCAGAGACACCTTTCATAAAAAAAACAGAGCGGTACCAACTCTTAAAATTTAATAAGGCTGTTAATTATTTTACAAGGGTCCTAACATTCTTTTTCAATCCGGCTGAGACTTTAATGGTGTTTCAGTGAGAACAATGGTGGAATTGTCATTCATGATCCATATTTTATAACAGAGGAACACACTAAGAAAATTTTTACTGATGGGTGATGTGGATGTAAGGTATGAGCTACACGCAGGGATGAAGTAGAGAAGAAATGAGGAGAGGATGAGAAGCGACAAGTTAAGAGCACAGGGGAGGAAAAATGAGGAACTAATAAGAGGGAAAGCCAATATGTGGCAAGGAATACAGAAAAGAGGACACACAAGTAGAGTGAATAGAGATGAACAGAGAGGGAAGGAGGAGGTAGGTAGGTGGATAAGATGAGAGTAGAGTAGAGAGGTAAGGGTAGTGAGAAAAAGAGAATAAAAGAAGCAAATAAAAAGAGAATAGGGAAGTAGGAAAGATGAGAGGAAACAAGTAGGGCACAATAAATCAGGAGAGGAGAGGAGAAGAGGAAAAAAAAGAGAGGAGAAAGGTGATAACAGCAAAGAAGAGGAAAACAGGGCAAAAGAAGTAGAAATGCACTTGAACTTCAAAGCAACAAAACAAACAGGCCTACATATTTAAAATGAAAGCGCCTGTGAAACTTTCTTGAGTAGTCTCACATTTAAAGCACTCCTGGTATAATCATGTCCTCTGTAGCTGGTAGGAGGGGATTTGTCTGCAGCTATTAAGAAGACGACAGAAAAGTGGAGGAATGCTCCTTTTAATCCGCCCTTAAAGTTGAGAGGCAGATAACAGGCTTTTAGCTACAAACAGCCTGAGTCATTTGCTAAAGGATTTGCTGTTGTCGCATCAGAACAAGTTCAGAAAGCATGAACTTGATTATGCATGAAAGAATCCTTTGATGAGGCGCACAAACATTCACGCTCACATATGCCTAAGCATGATACACACACACAAACACACTCACAGAGGAGAGGTCACTCGAGATGGTGTTAGTTACTCATTTACCACTAGAGGGAGCTATGAACCACTTCTGGTGTCTCTGGGGAGCTGAGCATGTGAGGGCAAAGCATGTCTGTCATAATTAAGTCTGAGACTGCAATGGACCAAATGGCTCTGGACTCTTTGTCGAAGGAACAGGAAAATTACTACTCTAATAGAGTGGTCAGGCTCTTTTGAGGCCTTATTGTATGAAATAATCACTCTCTTAACCAATGTCTGAAATAAAAAATATGTCTACAATAGACATAAAAGATGAATGTTTATTCACCACAAATGTGCAGTATATAAAATCAACTGGATGCTGTGATTTCTAAAGAAAAATGTATTTCTACGTAATATTCTTCTTAACCATGACCAAAATCCTATCCTGACACTACCTAAACAAGAGCTGAAAGGATGAGTCAATTAAATGCCACATATTTGCTGGTTCCAGTCCCTGAAATGTGAGAATATAACACAGTGAACTGGTGGGAGTTGGGTGTTAGACTGCTGGTCAGACAAAGCAAGACAAATGAATATGTCATGTTTGGCCCTGGGAAATTGTGATTCAATTTTTCTCTGGAATTTTACAGACAAAACAACGTTCTGGCAGATATATCGATAATAAAAACAGTCTTTGGTTCCGGCCCCAGACTAAAGAGTAATTTCTTAGCCTCCACCAAAGTTGTCTAAAGTTGATCTCTACAGTAGTTTAACTTTGTGTGAAAGTGTCATGCTCAGTGTTTCATAAAAAACAGATTGTGGCAGAGGAAATGAAACATTCATATACAGTAAATTATGTTTACAACCTCTGATCAGCGTTCAGAGTTTGCGCTCTTCTTACAAAGATTTATTACACTGTACACTGTAGGGATTTCTTACAGCAGCTCAAATTGCTGCCAAATATCTGTTCATCACATTTAACAAAAACTTAATCTAAGTTCACCTCCTTTACATCTCTAAAAGTTTTTGTCATATGCAGTTACAAATTTCCTTTTGATGCTGTTAAAAAGACTGTCGTAAATTCCCTAATGCCCCAACTACACTGCTGCATAAAGTTGCCCTGTTATCAAGGTCCTTGCACTTGCCAAGGGGGAATAGAATTGGATAATCCTCTTACGAACCAACTCCCTGATCTTAATTATGATCATCATCATCCTCATCTATTAAGGGAATCTTTATCTTGTTTCTGCTTTAACTTGAAGGTCTAACAGAACAAGGGGGGATGCCAGGCAGCCATATAAGTTTATATCACTTCTAAACTTGCTTTTTCTTATCCTATTTTTCTGCTGAGTGTTTTGGGACACTTTGGGATAAGTTAACTAGGCTATGGCCTGCTGTGTTCTGGATATATGTGCTTTTGTGTGCTGCGGGTAACATGATTTATACCAGTGGGCTTAAAAATCCTTTCTTCACTGTCTATCAGTTTATATCCCATCTCTCTCAGATCTCTCTCTCTCCCTCCGTAACTCACACCCCTCTCTCTGACTCCCTCTGTCTCTCTGTCTCCATCTGTTTGATTTGTAGATGAAGGAAACAACATGTCCCATTAGAGCCTCTACCTGCCTGAGTAACCTACATACAACTGCTAGATACCAAATGTTTTCTTTTCTTCTTTAAATTCTCACCTTTTTACTTTCTTCTTTTCCCCCCTTTTAACCTCCTCTGTCCTAAATGCACATTTTTGTTTTCACCTTACAAGTTAATATCACAATCTAGATTATGAGGCTGGGGTACAGTGGTACAGTGGTAGCAACAATAATGTTATACACGTTCATTTATCTCTGTTCTCGAAAATCCTACTGTACAATTAAATTACAGCAAAGAGTAAAGAACAGCCACAATGTTGCACACATTATTGAATCAACCATTTGGTGGCATATTAGCAGTTATGCCACTGAAAATCACGCTAAAATGAGTTCAATCATTATTATTTTCTACATAGACCTTAAAAATGTTCAAGTACAGTTTCTTTGATATACTGATTTCTCATTTGAGCTCAGCCTTAAAAATGTTCTCTTCCAAATTTGAAAAATGTCCTTATTCTCTCTCTTACCACTCCATGACAGAGAATTAAGAAAAATTGAGAGTTTAGAATAAAGAGAAAAAAAAAACACTAATGTACTGTAGCTTTTCTCGAGCACTTAAGTCCTTTCTGCGCTCTGTATGTGACTACTTCTTGGGTCTTTCATTTTATTGTGTGTCTACATAAAAACCAAAGTGCTGCTTTAGTTGAAAAACTGCCTATTCTTAAATTCTGATGTTCTTTTACTGTCTGACAGCCTTGTATAACAGGCTGTCTTTTTCTGACAAGATGGATGCTGAAAAAGGGACCAAACGTGGGTGTGCACTTTTGACCAAACTCAGATGAATGAATAATCTGTTTGGACCTCTGTGTGTACTTAAGTGTGGCCCTGAGGCGGTGCTCTGTGAAGCCAGAATGACAAAATCGGCAGTGATAGAATGAGGAAGGAAGCACAGTCTGACTAAGTACTGATAGGTTCAGCACCTATGTTCGTTTTTATGAGCACTCATGCGAGCAGTGACACTCACAATGAATGCATGGGCAGACATGCGCACGCAGACACATCCATATTAACTTTTATCCACAAGTCAACTATCTCCTGTGCTTTTCCTCCCTTGCAGCTGACAAGCAGTTTCATGTCTGAAGCACTCACCCGCAAGCAGGGCTAAATTGGAGTTAGATTAAAAATATGTGCCTTTCAGTGGACACACCAGAGAGGAATTGAATAAACGATAAATCACCTGGGAGGAGAAAGACACACATTCAAACATCCTGTCTGTGATGTCTCAGCAGCACAACCCGGCAACTCTCTACAGGAGGAAGAATGTTCTGTTCTAAAGGTCAGGACACATACACACCACCACCACTGATAACATATACACACAGGTGTGAACAAATGCAAAAAAAAAAAACAACAAAAACCCCAACCAAATAACCACACACACACATGTATACATGCATCATGAAAGAACTTGGGAAGGACACTGAAAATTATCATATTGATCTACCAGAATCCAATTTTGATACTTTGCACTTAGACACTTTGCTGACATGGACTGACAGACTCATTGGTGTGTGTGTGTGTGTGTGTGAGAGAGAGAGAGAGAGAGAGAGAGAGAGAGAAACTGCCCTCTGAGGAACTGTGAGATACAGTGCTGCTTACATAAGGATGCTTTTTTCTGCCATCTCTATGTCAGTGTCTTTTGCCTCTTTCATGTTTCTAATCATGTAGTCACGTGTATGACTTTGAATGTTTGTGCGTTCTGGCCAAGACACTCTTGGTATTTACCTCAGTAAGGAATAAAAAATATTTCTGATTTTCTGTGGGATTATAATCTAATCTAAAAATAATAAGAATCTAAATATAAAATTTTGGAAATGGAGTTTTGATCCTTGATGGTTTAATAAATCTTGATATTTTGGCATTAGGGAATCTAATGAAGGTAGAGAGTTTGTTATGTTTTTCACAATCTTTCCTTCCTCCATGGTGAGAATTCATTGCAATTTGTCATAGTTTTGCATAACAGGGTTACCTTACTAGAACAAGATTTAATATTGTGTTTGTGCCGTGCTTACAGTATGTGTGTGATCAACGCCAAATGGTTTTTTGTTACAAAACCAAAATTATTTTGCCAGTGTTCACTGTGCACCTGCCAAATTCAGTTTGTTTGGAGTGTACAGTCAAATCGAGTGTGTGAGCTAGTGTACGCACGACTGTGTGTGTGTGTGTTTCTGTATGGACTGACTGATGCTGTGTCTCACTGTGTGTCAATAATAATTGGCATTGTAATTGGCACAACTTTATTTGTTTAAAAAAAAAAAAAATCTCCGGGAATTTAGTTACATACAGTTGGTAACCGTATGTGTGTGCCAATGTGTGTGACTGTGTATGTGTGTGTTTACAAGTGCATAAACCTTTGATGCTGAGGAAATTGCAGAAACTGCACACGTACACTCTCTCTCACACGCAGTTGATTACACACATGGGCTAGCGGAACAGAAGGCCCGGCTCACCCTCAGTCAGCATGGATCGCTGTCTATTGATTGGCTGAGCTTTTTGTCATTCTCTGAGTCTGTCCAATCTGCCATGGAGAGGATTTAAAGAAGGGGGAAACAAGGATAACTCAGCTTAGCTCGTCTCTATCTTCTCTGTGATCTGCATCCAAAGCAGAGCTGTGGACAATCACTACTTGAAACTCATTCAACTGCCTTTTTGATCTTTCTTGGCACAAACATGCAAACACCACCCATACTGCACTCCTGGCAGACACATCTGCTCTAAGTAACTGGCAGGGCAGAACGGAAGAGAGAAGGAGCAAGAGAGGGAAAGCAAGCAGTCATTTGTAAATGTGTCTATGCTTGTCTTCTATAGTGGGGATGGAAGAAAACGGTTGTTGGTGCCAGAAAATAAAATATGGAGTCAACGAAGCCAGAAGGTGCATTTCTATTACTATAAACAACTCTGTATAGTAAGTCATAAGAACTCATGCAGTGTGTAACAACCCTGTAAAATAGTGTGATTGTAGCTCTTTAATGAAGAGATTGAACACAAGCCTTCTAATGCTACTTGCTTTATCTAACTGAAAGGCACATTATGACCTTCTTCAGTGTCTGCTGGCCACAAATACGAATCACAAAATAATAGCAGTCTCCCTCCACACAAATCTATGGCTCAGCTGTGTTCCTCCCATCCTTTTCATCCCCTCAAGCTAAGCTGGTCTGTATCTGACACAAACAGCTATGTCACACTGTCAACCACAGATACACAAGCAAACAAATTAGGCACACAAATGCAAAATAAAATGGTGAGAATTCATAACACTGTTTCTTCATTTGATTTTTTGGCTCGACGGTGAGGTTTTCAGCCTTCATACATGAAACATCCTGTGACAACAGTTGGACAACCATAGAACCATGCTCACTTATGAAGCAGTTGGCAGCATGACCATGATGACTGACAGAGACATTAACGTGACATCTACTGTAGGTGTAAACGAGCTACAGACCTAGTTGCGGTCAAGGTGAGTTTAAATCTGTGAGTCAATTCCCACTTATCACAAAATCCAAAACCAACTCTCAGGGGAAGGTGGGAATCGACATCCTCCTGTTGATCCAGATCACACAGTGCATATGGGATGGGAACCATATTTTAGAAATCTCAGCACCTGTATATAATTATTTGGCCACTAGTATTGGCCAAATACCCTATCATCTCCCCTGCAGATGGAGTGTGGTCATGGTTGTGTGATGGAGCAGTACAAATCTTCCATATTACCCCTTTAACTGACAGCTGTGGATGCAGAATCAGATTTTTCTTACACAGCTATGGGATGTTGAACCAGATATGGAGGTGGTCGGTACTGCATTTGTAATCTGACTTGAGTCCTTAACATACTCCACGCCATAGTACTATTTATACTACTTTGGGTGTTTGCATAGGTGGACAGTTTTGCGTTTTTCACGTGTTCCTTTTGGACATGCGCAGATGACAAAATTTACATCACATGGACGCATGCAGCAACACATATATACGGAAAGTATAATTTAAACGTAAGCCTACATGTAATTCAGTCACAATATGCAGAAGCCAATATAGCGATACACAGGACGAGTCAGGCAAAGTGTAAACATCAAGATAAATATGCTCCCATAAATTGATAAGATATAACTGTCGTCATACTCTGAGAAAACAGGACCAGCTTGGTGATTAGTGAGTTTCAAAGCCACTCATGCGACCTCCCAATGTTCATGTTAGTGACTGTGTTTTTGAATATTAAAACCACAGTGACAATCTGTTTAATGAGCTATGACTGTTTCTATCTCCTCTCTAGCTCCCTCTGTATCTGTATCTGTCTGGGACTAGTCATCTCACAAAACACTCACGGGATGATGAAACTGCTTCAGCAGACCTTAAACGAGAGTCATTAGAAAACATCACAGACGCTCATAGATTGCTTTGAAGATAAAACGAAAGCTCCTGCAATGAGAGAGGTAAGAAAGCACAGTAATAATAAATGGCAGAGGTCCTTTCCCTCTTGCACCTCTCAATTTCTGTGTTCCGCACAGTTTATAGTAAATCTTCCTCATTATGTTACTTTGTGGAACCAGCAGTACTAGTGAGAGATGGTAAGAAAAGGAAGACGGGGAAAAGAGAACGAGAGGGATAGGGAGAGAGAAGAAGGCAGGACAGGACAAAAGGTGGATAGCAAGTACAGCTGAATATATTTTTACACCTTATTATAATTTCTCACCCTTTTTATCGCTCATTAAGTAGCTTTCATACTTTTCAAAGTGATACTGCCCTTGTCAGGTGATCTTGTGCCTTTCTGTAAATTATTTTTCACTTTCACAAGTGATGCATTAGTTATGGGCCAATTTGACAAATTAATCATTCATTTGGAGGATACTTCAAAGAGAATGGGACAAATCAATAGAACGGATTCAAAATTTCAGTCAGTATCCATAGTTGGACCGTACTCCATTGAGTTCTAAGTGAACCAATACGCTTGTAAACACAAGGCAACGTTCAGAACTAAGGCAAATTGCCTATTTTGGCAATGATTCAAAGCTTCCTGGCTACTCTCCAAAATGACCACAGCTGCAACAAACTCACAAATTGTGAATCAAGTGAACTGGTGCTGAATCTATTTACCACTATCAGACAGGAAGAAAGAAAGAATCAAGTTAATCAATCAAGTTAAAGTTGGCACTACAATTTAAATCATGGAAGACTCATTATGTTATAGTAGACCTCCTATACAAATGTACAATATATAGATACATTAGAAAAGTGAGTAAAATAGGACTTAATGTACATCATAAAATTATACAAGAGCAAAAAAAAAAAAAAAAAAAATTACAATCGATTCAACTGATCTCCATCCTGTACTCCAAAAGAACACACAGGCAACAGCTGGGTCTAAATAAAAGAACATTTATTAACTATTATCTCCTAACACAGGATAAATGCAATGACTGATAATTAGGCTAAAATGCAAAGTGGAGTAACCAAACTATGTTAACTAGTAGCTGGTAAAATAATGTGTTTAACAGGGCAATGGTGGGAGAGAATATGTTTAGGCTGTGTATTGGATGACTGGTACTCTAATAATCACTACTAAGATGCCTCCAGATTAAGTTTTCAACATCAACCCAGTCCTGAGCAGAAAATAAGATATTTTAGCCTGCTTGAGCTTGAGTCTTATAATTGCATGGGCAGACATGCGCACGCAGACACATCCATATTAACTTTTATCCACAAGTCAACTATCTCCTGTGCTTTTCCTCCCTTGCAGCTGACAAGCAGTTTCATGTCTGAAGCACTCACCCGCAAGCAGGGCTAAATTGGAGTTAGATTAAAAATATGTGCCTTTCAGTGGACACACCAGAGAGGAATTGTCTTATAATTGCTGAAGATTTTCTTGGTCAGAACCCAAAGCAGGTGATGTTTCAAGTCAGCAACCTTCTCATGGCAGACCTCAGGTGAATGTTCCATGAGGCATCCTGTGGTTGCAAGGTGACAGGTTCTACCAGTGTGTCTTAGCTGTTCAGCTTTTGGAAGTTTGTTGACCTTCGTCCATTGGCACCAAGCTCTTGGTTTGGCGTTTTTGGGCAGATGTGGAGTTGGTCAGCTTGCACTGCTTTTATGTGGGTTGATGAGTGCACTAGTTATTGTACATAACTATTGCTATTGCTAAGGGACTGACAAGTCAAATGAAACAAAAACCCCTCAAAAATATTCGAAGTGAAACTGTGTTAGTAATTAAAAGCTAAAAAAATGATTTTAATGCACTTGTGTTGATCTGATTCATGAAATAACCTGCACAAATAGACAAAGAAAGGTTACTGGGACGGCATGTGGCGAAAGAACAAAGAGAGAGAAGCCAAAAATGGCAAATAGCAAAGACAGCCAAAAGCAAAGCGCCCAATGAATCTGTCTGTTTTATTCTGAGGGCTGGTTCTAATCTTCCTCTTCCCCCTGTTTCAACTGAAGAAGGGAAATAATTCCTCTATGAAACTCTGAACTGTTTAATCTGGAATGAACATGCAAAAGTTGCATATCAGCCTTCCACCATGACCCATTAAAAGATTAAACTTGACAATATATTAAACTGATGGTGCTAGCAATGACAGAAAAGTACAATACAAATGTGGATTTCATATCAACACATCATTCAAACTTTTAACGTCATGATTGATGAATGATTAAATTGCTTATACCAAAGAATATATCATTTTAACGCTTTGTGTATGTGTCTGAGATTTTGATTGCTTATTCCTATGTTTGCCTTGTGTCCATTTGGTCCTCTTTTAATCCCACCAGTTTCTGTCATAAATCTTTCTTGAGCTGGTCTTTTCTGGGAGTGGGTTGGTTCCTCCATTGGGTTTCATATCGGTGTAAGAGAGAGAAGAGGCAGATCCTTTGGGTTCTACAAACAACAGAATTGGTCTGATGAGTATAAAATTATGTGAATAATATGGTATGGCATTTTGGACCGACGTGAAGTAGAGTTCCAGAGACTTTAAAAGTCTGCCAAGGAGCACTGAAGCTGTTCTGGGAGCAAAGTCTCACCCAACACATTACTAAGGCACCTTACATTGTTTTTTCCCTTAATTTGTCACCTGTCTGTACATAATATTATTGGAGTTATGAGTGCAATTGTAGTTTGAAGGAGGAAAACCTAAAACTGCAGTTTTTGCTGTTAGTGTTTATTACCCAGAGGACAGTGAATGAATGGCGCAGATACAACTCAATATGTATCAATTTATAGACACCTTAAATTATTTAGAATAATTATATGGGCCTTTCAAATACTTATTGCCATCAAACAAGCAACAGCGTAAAAGATTAATCTACCATGACTTCCTTTGTCTGAGAGCAGAATGAAAAACTAGTGAAGCTACTGTTTGAAGACATTTGTTTGATCAGCATAGCAAAAAGATTGGCTATCAAGGGAGCAGATCATAAGACAAGAGAAAATCTCTCTTAAACTGACATGTAACAATAAAACACAAAGGATGAGCCAAAGGTCAATGCTCAATCAAAGAAAGAAATACTTTGATGAGTAAGACAAAAGGAAAATAGATGATGATAAAACATAAAGCATCAACTTACATGGCATTCCCAAATCAATGTTTTCTTTGGACTCAGTGGACTTCTGAAACAATGAACCTTCGGACAGGAAAAGAAGGGGATGGTGGAATGGATGGAGGAAGGGAGAGGAACAAAACAAAAATCAAACAAACAAGTCAAATAAAATGGGACAAACATGACAGGACACAAACATAAAAAATCCTTTGATATGCAAATGTTTGGTGCTTTCTTTCCGTCTGCTATACAGTAAGTTTAGTTGTCTAAGTCAATAAATCAATATCAAATGAGGATTGAAAGAAAACAAATAAAAGCTTGTTAAGCCCCCAAAATGGAAAACTAGGATAATTTGAGAGACCTTGACGCCTGTAAGGAAGTTACTGCTGTGTCATGTTGAATGGTTCACTTAGTCAGGGCAGACAGGAGGTCTATGACACACACAAACTGCTGATGTACTGATGTATAATTGAAGTGCTGGTGTATAATTAATAAAGGCAACACAGTAACATGGTGCACTTAAAAGCTTCTTGCCAGACCAGCTGACTGTAGAAGAAGCACCAATTGGGCCCCAAACAGAAAGAAACACTGACAAGGTTAAGTGGGGTGATGTGCAAATAAAAATATACAGTATACACAACTGGTGTTGCAGGTGGGCTGGGTTACATTGCTCAGAGGAATTTTGAGGTCTACTGTAATTCGTTGAATTAGAATGTTGCAACACTGTTCTATCAGATTCTTTTTTTGTTCTTGTATTAAATGACTTAGCAAATGACTGCATTTACATGACTGCATCTAACAAATGTCATGCTGATTAATGTCTGAATCAGTGATCATAGTAGGAGCAGCACACCATGACAAAGATTTATCATCTTCTAATTATAACAAAATTGTTTGAACAAATATGAAAACATGATGCCAGGAAAATGAAGCGTAAATGATTTAGTAAGAGCCACCATAAGCATTATTGAAAGAAAAGATGGCACAGTAGATGAGGACAAAACATTTAAGAAAGGGGACAGAGAACAGCTAACAGCAGGTAACAATACGACAAAAGCAAGTAGAAACAACAAGCGAAAAAGGGAAGAATGGAGCTTTCAATGGGTAGATGGCTTGTTTGATGCCTTGCAGTGCCTGCTGATACTGCTGATAGTTCTGTATATTACAACAAACACTAAAGTTGCATAACAACCAGTATCTCTAGTGCTTATTGTGGTTTTAGAGACCGCACAGCAGATTATATTTGCTCTGGAAGTACTGTTATGTAGCACACACATTCACACATACACACACACACACAGTAGGTAGTGAGTGAAATGTCATGCTCTCAAGGATGACACAGTGGAGCTCTGAGTGAATCTGTTCCAAGAACCCTGATCGATGTGTCAGAAAAATGTCAACAGGCCAAAAGATATAAAACAACACAAACAACTCTAAAAAACAACCTGAAAGACCTAGAACTTCTGTCACAAACAGCCACATATATACACACACATACACGCACATACACTTACAGGCTCACACTGATATAACTCTCAGATAAACACATAAACACAAAAACAGAGGAGCCACTCCATGCAGGGGAGAAGTGAGGTCGAATGGATTTCTACCTCTCAGGATTTAACAGGACAACTTTAGAAAAAAAGGCAGCAAGAGACCATGGAAGAGATGAATACAGAGGGGGGTGGAGAGAGAATGAGAAAGAGAAAAAGAGGGAGAGTAGAGTGAAGTGCTTTTTGAGCACAAAGTCAATTACAGAACACTATCTGAAAACATTAACTCTCCCTCTACATTGACAGTGTGTTATCAGTTCATTCACAATCCTAAAAGTTACCACTACCAGCAACTCGCCACTGTCATACATTTTTCAAATTCTATTTATTTATCTTTGTTTAACAGTCCAATGATTTAGCGTTAAAAATGACAAAAGAAGCAAACATAAACCATGTAGAGCCAAGTATCTAAAGCTGGAGTTTTCTGTGTCTGCACTAAACAAGAAAATGTTTTTGGGCTTCACTGACAGCAAACTGTTTGAAAATGTTGGAAAAATGTAAACACCCAATCAGGTACCAGAACCAATGAACCATTATCGGTCTGTGTGAAGACAAGACTTTAAAAGAACCATCATTCATAAACCAAATGGAAGAGTGGCACAGGAGTCATTTCAAGCCTTTCAGATATACTCTGCCTATAAAATGCTCTGCATGCAGAAACCCCCTCTAACAACCACACACACACATACACACGCGCAGTTCATGGATTCCTGTTAATGCTACAGGAAACAGTTGAAACATTAGTGCTGACATAAAACCACGTCTGTGGAGTCATTTTAAAGACAGAAAATCAATCAGGGGAAATGAGCCTAAATCTATACCTCTCTAGGTTTTATCCCAGATTCTGTGGCCATACCTCACAGGCCTCAGGGAATCCACTTGATGGATCAGAGACACAGTATATAATACACTGTGTTGGGAGTGGGCAGGGCCTTGCATATACAGTAAATTCTGTCAATAATGTGCCTACGGGCAAAGCTTTTTGAGGGATTATATAATATTATTCCACTGCTCATGACAAGGACCATCTATTAAATCATCACTACTATGCACTCCCCTGGCTGCAGAGGGAAGTCCCTCACACAAGTAATGTCTCACTCTGCTTCAGGGTTTGTGCTTACTGGTATAGTCTTTCTGAGCAGAACTCAATTTTATGTATTTTTGCATATGAATACAAGAATTGTGAGAAACATATAAGGCATAAAAGCTCCTTTATCAAATTTGGTGCATGCAAAATAGCATGTCATGAGATCAAATGGATATAACACAGTGTTTGGTTGAATGTATCTGCAATTATGATCAGGACTCTCTTGAAAAACAGATTTCAATCTCAAGAGACCATCCGGGTAAAAGAAAAGTCAAAATCAAATTTACATAAATTTGGTGGTAGCAAGCCAAAAATTCTGTTGCCATGTTGACCAGTGAGAGCAAGCACAAGTGTATATCTGCACTTGTTTCAAAAATGACTATTTTTCAGTTTTTAAATTTTCTCTCCTTTTCAGTCTGACAAGCATTTCTCTCTCTCTCTCTCTCTCTCTCTCTCTCTACGTCAGATGCTTGTCTGCCAATTACTCTAGACACAGGGAGTAACAAGCACTGTTCCTACAAGTCAACAAATATAATTGCCTCCACCTTGGAAAAACTGCTGCTGCTATACTTGTGCCATTATGACTCAGCCCACATTTTCCATGCGGTTTTTGAAATTTACCACACTTTTTTTTCTGATGTCAGAAATCACTAAATTGTGGGGGATTTTGGATGATTGTTTCTCATCATTATTTATTATTACTTTCCCTATAAAACAGGTGTTTTTTGCTTGAGTAATTGACAAGAAAGTGGGAAAAGTAAGGTTAACCATGATGGCATTCAGAAACCATCCAATCATCCACAGTGTTCACAGAGGAATAAAATACATGTGTAAGGCAGTCACAATAAAAAAGAGAGAGAGGAGCAGGTATGTTTCATGCAGAAAGAGCATAAAACCAGAGGGACTGAGAGGAAGAGTTGAGAGAAAAGAAAGCAATGAGGATAGGAGATTGACTACAAAGAGTGGGGTTTGCAGGAGGAAGACGAGGGTAAGAAGAGGGGGATGATGGGGATGGGAGGAGCAGAGGGAAGAGGAGCATAGAAGAAGAGGCAAGAAAGGAGGACAGGGCCGAGCAAGAAGAAATATCTGCAACTTTGCTGCAACACAGGCAAGTAAATACATAAACAAGCCAAACAAAAGTTGACTAAGAAGACAGAGAAATGTGTTTTTAAATCAAGTCGGATATTCTAACATTTTCAGGAAGAATATCTTTGAGGAAATTACAGTTGTTTCTGGACTTAAAGATATCACTTTTAAGGGTTCTGGATATTTCAGTGTTAATGATTATCAGTGGTTTAAATTCTCCCATTCAATTATAATGATAACTCACTATTGTTCTCTTCCTTTGGCTAAAAATCTGATTACACCACCCCTATAGTCTGTCTAATCTGAGGTCAATTAACTTTCCAGTTCACTTGACACTGTGAGGCATTTGTTCTATTTTTCATAGTTAGATATGGTATATGACACAACTTCAATACATTTAGAAGAGATCTGTCAATGCTTAAGCTGTGAGGGAATCATTATGGTCAACTCACTCTGCATGCAGAGTCCGTCGGTACAGTTCTGAGACTGGAGTACGAGCCCCTCGCAGTCCTTTCCTCCGTTTTTAGGAGCTGGATTGTTGCACTCCCTCCTCCTCCACTGGGTACACTCTGTCCCACAGGCTGACCACTTACTCCATTCTGTCCACACACCATCCACTAGAAGGAAAGGATAGGGGAAGAGGAGCCAAGGGAATGAGAAACACAAGAATAGACAAGGGATGTTAAAGAAAAGAGATGAGGCCAAGGATAATGTCCTCAATAATGTCCCGAGCCTCCTAAAGTACATATATAGGGTCAAAAAGTACAAAATAAGGATACAAGTGGAATGTAGCAGAAGCTGAGCGCAGGATAAAACAGGCAGAGGCTTGGGGCCATAAAGTAAAATAGCACAAAGGTGAAGTGAATACAGTACAATATACTACAGTATGGATACGGTAGAGTGAATACGGTGGGCTATCTCAGAAGAACTATACCAAAGCTGATGACTCTGGATCAAATTCACTTGGAAGAGAACAGAACAGAATTACCAGTGCACAGTGTGGTGCAAGACAGTTTTTGGATGGCCTGTCCATCACAGGGCAGTCCTCCGTTGAGAGGGGCGGGATTAGTGCAGCTCCTGGTTCGTTTCTGGAAGCCTCGACCGCAACGGCTGTTACACACTGACCACTCCGTCCATGTCGACCAACC
This sequence comes from Lates japonicus, assembly GCA_033238685.1. Classification (NCBI taxonomy): domain Eukaryota; kingdom Metazoa; phylum Chordata; class Actinopteri; family Centropomidae; genus Lates; species Lates japonicus. Next base: position 2,264,782 of record BRZM01000019.1, on the reverse strand, counting down.
ACCATTTACTGTGCCAACAGAGATCAGCCACTCAGTCAGTACATTGATCCATCCATGCATTAATAACCCTTTAACACCCACCATCTCTGAGGCACCATATCTCCAAAGGTCTCAGTTCTGTATTTTTTTTTTCTGTTCTTTTTCACTTATTCAGTTGTGTGTACCTGAGGCAGGTGTTTTAAATATCAGGTGGCAAAAGGTTAATCCGCCAACAACAACAAAACAACAACCAACATTGTATTCCTCTTTACTGAAAGTATGTTTTTTTTATTTATTTGCTGGTTTATGTACATTTCTCAAAAAAAAAAAAATATTGTGAAATGTTAACTCTAAATGAATATTCCTCAAAAAGGCAGAAACACTTACAGATGACCCCACATGTGTCCTCTATGACAACTTTAAGCTAAGGCCATTGAGGATGAATTTTAGATTTCCTGTGTGTAAAACAAATAGAGGGAAGTTTGGTTTTATTCTAGAGGTCATTATTGTGTACTCGTAAACAGCAGCAGTACAAGAAATGGTCAGTTTAGAGTGATAAATGCGCTTTGATACGTTTTGACGTTTATGTTTATATATTTGTATTTTTAGATGGGTCTTTATGTGTGTGAATGAACTGCTTATGCGTATTTGTGTATGCAAACGTGCTTTCTGCAAATTGCCCCTTGAGGGACTAATAAAGTGTTTTTAACTGAACTAAACAACAAACTGTGGCAGTCATACTGATATAAATGCCTCAAGTTTCGTAATGTTTATACAAAATAGGTCTGTGATGAGGCAATTAAATGACACAAAGTGCATCCTGTGCTACTTATTCCTCTTGTGTCACAGAGGTGGCATCCTCAATGGAGGAATCTGCGATTTTAATGTGATGTTTGATTTAATTTAACTATTTGTCTTGATGGAGTCTTGATGTGTTTTACAGATGCCAGGAGGCTGGGTTGTTGAAGTTTAGTGAGAACAGCTGGATTTTCCTGCACAACAAAACCACACCTACACACAAACACACACACACAAGAGTCTTGTGCAATTTTTCGATTACCCTGCTGCTACTGTAGCACAATTTTTTCCCTACTATGCGCACACTTACTAATAGAGGAGGGGGCACAGACTGACACACGTATGCACACACATGAAATTTTATAACCCATTAAACACACGGTAAAACACAATTAAACTGCCATTCTGCTTGCAAATTGCTTAATGTGCTTAAGCCTTGTTGAAGAGAGCACAGAAAGAATTGTAAGAGGAGTAAGAGTTCTGAGTTTCTGAATCCTCTCTAGCTAAAATAGTAATGTCTGTTTTTATAGTCTGTGCCTTGCCTCTTCCTCTGTCTCTCTTTTTTTTTTTACTTCCTCTCTTGTTTTTACCCCTACAAAAATACCCTGCATTCTGTAATATTTAGACTTGAAGGTTACTTTATTATTTTGTATTTTTGGTGTTTTTCATGAGAAAAATGTAGCAGCTTTGTGCAGATAAAGATGAGGGCAGATGAGACAGAAAAGGAGAAAATCAGGTATAAAGTTAGAATGAGTCACAAGGACACCTAGATAGAAAGCTGACATCCGCAGAGATGTAGTGGGCTGAAATTCCTCTGCTGCTTCTCGACAGCTCTGTCTCAGCCCAGTGGACAGTGCCCACTCTCCCTTCCCCAACACCCAATTAGAAATGAATCATCAGAGAAAAAGTAACCAGTAACATCAGGTACAGTTACTTTTTATCTTTCTTAGATTTTTCTACTCTTTTTCTCTCCTTCGCTCACCCCGCCTTCTCCCGCCCTGTTCTCCTCTACCTCTCCTTTCTCCTCACCTGTCTCCATTCCAGCTATAGCTGCTCCATTTTTTTCCTTTATGTTCCTCTGTTTTTTCCGCTACTATTTCACCTTGTCAACAGTGTCAGCCGGGCCCTTGTGGAGCCGAGAAGATTGAACCACAGATTGAACAATCTATTTCTGTACTATTTATTGCTAAGAGAATAATATTGAGGCATGTGGGACAGTGGCTGCACCTAAGGTATTTTGACTGGAGACTGTAGCTGAATTGCATTGCATATGAGGTTGCTGTCTCCAGGCTGGGGACTGAAGAAAGAATAAGTTTTACAATAGCTTTGTGCACCCATGTAGCACACACTTTTGCAAATACAGTCTAAGCTACTTTGAGGGTTACACCTTGTCCTTTGCACTCAAATTAAAATTATTTAACTTTGTTTGAGGTGGTTCTGATGAAAGCGCAGATACTTACAAAACACGATACAGAAGCAGGTAATGAGATTTACATTTTCATCCCTATATATAACTACAAACCACTTAATTGCTTCCAAACTGTTTTAATTGGTGAGGTGATCTACGCTTTGTCAGTGTGAACGAAGCCAGTGTAATATTAAACTTAAAGAGAAACCTGAGGACTGCAAAAGTCAATGCCAATACTTGAATCACATATACAGAGAGTTAGGGATGTCACGAGTAAAGGGTAAACCACGTATAAAAGGTAAGGTATTGTATGGGCAAACACCTTCCAAGACATAAGGTGGAGGATAAAACAGAGAGAGTTGTATGTGAAAACAGACAGAAAGAGGGAAAACAAAACAAGAACAGGACATATATAGTGAAAACAAAGAGCACTGGGAGAGCCGAGTTGGTTTCACAGCGTGGTAAAATCAATGATCAATGATGAAATGTGTTCAATTTCTCAGTGAGGCTGAAGCTAAAAAGATACACCAATGACGCTACCAGCTTTCTGCTTTGATGGAAGGCTCGAAATGGAAAGACAGAGAGGTTTTCAAACAAACCAACAAAGTTATCAAAACCTGATTTTCTTTGGAAAAAATGCCACTGACAGCAGCCCTCTCTCCCAGCGCTTAATGCCTACATGTTGTAAACAAGCAGGGTGGAAAGTGGGACAGATGACATCTCATAAAATCAATAAGGTTTGGCAAGATTTTGATGTAGAAAATGAAAATAATTATGCTGAATTTTGAGTGTTTTCTTACTTTTAGACTAATCGCCCAGTCTAAATTTCAATTTCCACTTAATCGTCGGGTCAATTAGTCATTAGGAACATCCCTAATTTTGGGACGTAATGTTATATTAAATTAGAGTTACTGAAGCACATAAACTTATCTGCCTTATCATGCATTTTACTGTTTTTAAATATAATGTTTCATCTGTGTGTCAGCTGGGGACTAAAAAGCAATATCTGAAAAGTCATAACAGACAAATAAGTATGCCAAAGTTTGACACCACAAATCTGCACAACAGGATCATAAATTTAAATCTATTCATATCCCGCATGAAAACAGATTCCCTTGATTTTCAGTGTCGTGTTAATACAGAAAAATGTCAAAGCAAAAAAGTGGGAATAGAGATAAAGAAGACAAAAGACAGATGTCACTGGATCTGGGTTGTGCTGTTGAAACCAGTAAAGCCCCGTAGTTTCCATTGTTTGTTAATGCAAAGCTCGCGCAGCACGCTGCTGGGCAGAAAACGGGCTGAATTACAGGAGGCTTAAAAGTCCCACATCACTTGGTGTCTTATTTTATTAGAGAGTTACCAGAGCATTCACATCATTCTGTTAAGTGGGAAGACAAGCATGGAATTTGGGTCTTCTATATTTGACAGTACTTCACATCAACAAAACCGCTACTGTCAGCCAGGGAGTGTGAGGGGAAAGAAGTAGATGAAAATGGAAGACAAGTACCAAGACAAGTGGATACTGTCACTTAACATTTCTATCATCAATCACAAAGCTGTGCACTAATTTCTCAGATATTTCTTTTATTACTGGAGGTTGTCTTATAACAAGTTTCTACTTGTCAGCCAAGTGAGTGTAACAATGGATGAATGTGCTTTTGTCAGGTTCAGACTCTTTATTTGGACAGAGTAACTGGGAGTGAAACAGTTAAAACACACACAGATTAGGGACAGGTTGCAGAGCAGAGATAAACTTTTTTATGTCTGTGGGTTTATGCCGTATAGCTGTCGCACTGCACATTAATAATACTGTACCTCTTGTTAAATGTGATGGGGAGGATGCAATGTTTAAAGCATGGTGCGGTAACCTACATTAGTGGCAAATTTAAACCAGAAGGAGGCTCTGAAAATAGAAAAAGGTCTGGATAATAACTTTGCACTCATTCTTCTTTTTTTTTTACACATTAATTGTGACTCAAATAAAACCTCATGTTAGACAACTTTATTGCTAGCAGAATTGCCACATCCATGAATCTGTGTCAATTAACCTACAAAATGGAAACACTGAATTTTCTTTTTAAATTCACTGTGGATATGTTTGGAGAATTTTATTAACAAAGGCAATATATAACTGTATTTGTTGAGCTCAAAGTAAACTGTGTCATCACAAGCTTACAGAGGTTTTTCATGTCATCAGATCTGGAGAAATGTTGGGGAAGGAGCAGATGATGACAAGTATTACAGAAGTGATAAGGAAAGCAGAAAAGCATGTTTCCTGAAATGGATTTACATAATTAGTATAACAAAAGGGCAGACAAATGCCGAGTCAATTACTTAATCTACCAATGTCACAAAATTAATGTGTTTTGTTATAAATAAGTGATTTCTCCATCATCTTAATCTTTGTGCTGTTACGTGAGGGCATTGCGGCATCATTCTCAGTCTCAATCATTTGAAAGTTTTTTATAATCTAAGGTTAAACATTTCTACACTACATACTCTAGTGGCCAAGCCATTATTTAGAAAAAATGTGTTTCCCTATCTCCCCACCTGTTCAACCCACTCAGTCTGTTGGTCCATTTCTGTCTGTTTTTCAAATATATTGTTTTTCCCATTTCCCTCTTCTCTCTCTACCCCCCCCCCCCACCCCCCACTGTGCTTTGACAGAAATATAGAGATGAAGAAAACAAGACAAAAACTGTAATAGCACAGACAGAAGTGTAAAGTCTTGATTTCTTTGAAACAAATGAACCAGAGATGGACGGGGAAGCAAGTGAGAATTTACATCCAGAAGAAAGCCAGTGAGTCAGAGACAGACATGAAAACAGAGACTGGGGGTTTTGAGGCTAAATGGTTTAGAGATAAGGGGACAAGGGAAAAGGCACTCCAAAGCTTTGTGGTGTTTAAATGTGATCAGTGACAGGTCAAACAGACAGGCCTTTAGGGAAAAGAAAAAGAGGATACAGAAAAAGTCAACACTGGGTATTATTATTTCATCAGTGCCACAGAGGGAGAGAGTCTGACAAAAGACAAAGACATGAGGTCAGAATAAATACATCCAGGGTTTGGAAACAATAACACAAACAGCCCTGCAACAAATACTACATCTGTGAAGTGCATAATGTTCGAATTTTGTTCTGAAATGCTTCAGAGCCACTGAGTTAACATTACATGATTGCTTTCCCTGTGTAAGTGAATTGCATACATTAAGAAACACAAGTCTGAGTCTCCATTTTCCCAAACATCTGTCTTGCTCCAGTGTTTGTGAGCAGCTCCAGCAGCTCCTGAATGCCGACCAACTCCAGGGGTGTTGTTCAGTAACTGACACAGCACTATGACCTCCCTGTGGAGGAGCTCCAAGTGAAAACATGGTTTGCCCACAGGGATTAATTCTAGCTTTTGTAGCTTCACCACAAACCTTCTGTTGTGTCTATTACAACCATACCACAGTCACTGCCTTTGAAGTCTGCAAATGTGTTGAACATCAAATAAAATATGATGCTGATGCTGACCAAATGACAAAAGACGGCTTACAATTTACTGATAATATTGTGGAGCAAGTTAGAAAAATGGAAAGATTTTTTAGACATGTCAATAACCAGATGCAACAGCACCTCAGCTCTGCTGCAGGTCTGCATTGCATTTTGAAGGCTTTTTGTATTTTTACTCTCTTCACTGAATTTTCAAATTAAAATGTCCTTGTAACAGTTGGCAGACGTGCCAGTCATATTTTTTTTTTTTTTTTTTTGGTTTACTAAACATCTTAATTTACCCAGAATTGATGGCAAATAGCACAACTTAAGATTGTCAAGAACTAGACAGCTTTGTGCAATGAATTTAGAATGGAGTAGATAGGCTATAAACTACAGTCAAAATATCTTTGTGAAACCAGCCCCTGATATGATTCCAGTTGAAAACCTTTGGGAGATTTCATACTGACCTTTTAAGATATCACAAATCCAGCAGCATTATCAAAACACTAAACAAGGGAATATCTGTCGCTACTAGCTACTATTAAGAAGAGATACACAGCATGTACACTATTGTGTAAAATGTATTACAGTTTGCAAGTGCAATATTGATCAAATGTAACAATAATGGCTGTCATAAATATGCAAAGCCAAAATCACACAATTCAACAGCTGAGTCAGTTGAGTCATACACTTTGAAATGCATTTCACAGCCAGTGCTCAAGATCAGAGGGCACGGCATGTTACCTGAAAGCCTTCTATAAATGATTACATTAATATTAAAGAAAAGAGAGTAAAAGATGGAGACTGAAGGGGGGAAATGAAATTGAAAATGTAAGATGAAAACAGGATAAGAGGGACTGTGAGAATAGGCAAGAGCAAGGGTTGACTGAGTTCCTAGCCTACAGAGGGAAATCATCCAGGACATCGACAGAACAGAGTCACCGGTCTGTGACCAATTGAACACTCACAGCACACGCCGTAGACTGTGTATGTACACATGCATGTGTGTATTAAGTGCACATTCTTTTAATGGCCTCCACTCTGACATTGATTGAAGATCACAGTCCCTCCTGGTTCATGTTTGAATACCTCTTGAACGTGCATGTTTTTGTGTGTGCACGTATACATGTGAATGCCACTGAGCGTGCACATTTGTGTCCTCCAGTAGCTCTACAGAGGCAGTGAACCCGGACATTCCAGGACACAAGAGGGGAGTCTACAGGGAACTGCAACCTAAATCAAACAATTTCCCATGAACACGGACATGGACATGCCAAACAAACATGAAAATAAGCAGGACTGCAATTTCAGATGCACAGACAATTTCACTCAAAATAAAGCATTATTTTTCACACGCCCAGACACAGCACAAACACACACAATCAGCCAATAAACACAGCTGTATATACAAATTGATAGACACAAATCCGCAGCTGTCTTGCATATCAGAAGTCACTGACACAGAAGCTAATTGACCTCTTTTATGAATCTTGATGGTAGTTAATAATTGAAATCTCAGCATGAGAGAGTGATAGATAGAGACTGAGAGCAAAAGAGATGGGAGAATGGGAGTGAAGCCAGAGAGAGGGAGGAGAGGAGGAGAGAAACATTAGGAGGAAGAGAGAGAGGGAGAGATGTAGGAAAAGACGAGAAGAAATCAATACGAGCGAGATGGCAGCAAAGGAGGGAAAGAGGTCACAAATCACCCAAGCCAATACTGGGTGTGCCAATAATGTATGTGTGTGTGTGTGCTTGCATGTGTAGATGTGGAGTCACAGGTCAGTGCTAGCAGACTAATAACCATTCACACTTTGGCTAATGGAGACAAAGTAAGTAACCTAGTACACAATATGTCATTAGCACACTTCAAGGCTAATGGAGATATACTGAGGTCGTACGCACGTTGCTTAAGCAAACACTGGAAATGCCTTTTGCAATGAGATATGCAATCTAGACAAATTATGCTGGTTCCCACCTTAAGTCACATTAATTCAGATGGAGTTATGGTAGGCATGTTTTAGCAAATGTCACTGCTAATAATGCTGCTGTATTAAAGTGCCTGTCTGGAGAAAGGCATGTTGTTTTTTTGGTTTTAAGAACTGAGACGCAGTTAGGGGCTGGGTGACGTCCAGAAACAGCGGCTGGTCAAGTTAGCTATGTTTGTCAAGGATACTGTGACAGGCAGTGGAGCTGCTTAGGGAATCTAGCCTGTTCCCTCCAGTTGGAAACTGACCCCAGTGACCCCCTAGGCCCTCCTGCCGACCCCCTCCCCACTCCTGCACCACTGATCCTTGCCTGTGACCTTCACCTGGGAAGCCCAGCCTCCAGATGAGGCTCCATGTGAGTACAAACTAAGTAATTTATGGAGCTGTCATGAAGCCCACATATAGCTACACTTCATTCATTTTACTGAAAACAAGATGTTCGAGGTGTAACTATTTCTGACAAATTAGAAGAAAAATAAAATCTGAAGGGGGGGGGGGGTTAAAGTTTGATCTATTATTATGTGTTTGAATTCAAATTCTCATAGCACAAGACAACAGCACAACAGACCATGCCTTGTACTCCAGTGGGCTAGCGTTCCTACATGCACTAAGGGAAAAGTTCACTTCATTCTTATTACTGTCTGTTAATGTCCTTTCCCTCAGTGTGGGCAGCGAGCAACTTCCGTTGTTGCTTGCAGTTTGCCTTACTTCTCCATGCAGCTTTATAAACAAACACATTTCAAAAAATCAGTATTTCTTAAATGAGGAGTCATCTGAGAGCCTCAGTGTTTTGCATGTCAGAGTCTAATAAGATTGGACTCGAGGCAGTGACTTGCTGCCTTGTTCTTCATAGAAATGATTTGACTCTAAATTACAAACAAAAGAGCTTTTTCACGGCAGATATTTCCAGTTGTCGTAAGCAGGGAAAGCACAGGTGGAACAAATAACATTAATGGTCGCTAGTTCTTGCAAGTGTCTCATTAATCCTTCCTAGTGAGCCAGCATGCACAATACTAGGAGATAGGAGCACTAAATTAAACGGAGTCATGGCTGATGTTACTAATTACTCCTGTGCATTTCCTGCTCATCAAAACAGGCCACAATGCCATGAAAAAGATCTATTGTGATTCCTAATGGACAATTCCAGTCTTACTATGCCCCACTATGACTGTTTTTAGAAGATACCAAAATGCTTCATGATGGCATTGTAATGTATTAGATATGCATGATGATGCATTATGAAGGTTTATGTGATTCATCATACATTTAAGCTTCACTGAAAGTGCTATTGTTCATTTTGTGTCTCGTTGACCTTGTTTTTGCCTCTCCTACACACTGCTCCTTTCAGTCAGCCTACTTTAATTCATCCTTGCTAACATCTAATGACTCATTACTCTCATCTGCTTTGTTTTTCTTTGCCTCTCCATCCTATGACAAGAAAAAACAGTGCTTCCATCATCCTGTTTGACAAAAACAACCATAGAAATGTATTTTGGTGCAAGGCATCACACACTAAGCTGTTCGGCACAAACTTTCAGACTTGTTTCATTTATGTTCTAACTTTTGTTTGTACATTTCAACTTTTGTTTTCTTTTATCTTGATCCCCGAGATCAAAGGAACAGTGTGTTTCAGCACTTAAGCCGACTTTCCTTTTCCTGCGAAAAAAGAAGACTGAGAAACACAGGGGAGGAAGAGGGAGTTTTGAGTGAGCAAGAGAGTGAAAGAAAACAGCACAGCAGGATTCATATCATCTTTCTCCTCAGTGTGACTCCCTGATATCAGTTGGCCTTTCCAGCCCTCTCAAAGGTACCCTCCATCGGCATCCCTCCATCATCCCCTACCTCTCTCCCCTGCTTTCTCAAGCTCAGGTTTTATCTGCCTCAGCTCTCTCCGATTTCAGTCGCTGGAAATTAGAGTAAAGCGCAAAACAGCATGGAGCAGAGAGAAAGGAAGAGAAAGGAAAGGAAAGGAGAAAGGGAAGGGATTGGATAGGGAGAGTGAGTGAGAAGACAGAGATAATAAAAGCAGTATGGGGGCCATAGCTTCTGGCTGTGTCTCTGAAACAGCAGGAAAGAAAGAGGAGAAAACAGCTTATAGAGTTTAGGGTTTTCACACAGATAAACAGATAAACAGTGCACACGCACACACACACACACTGTGCATTCACCAGACACATAACCTACAGTAGCTTTCTATGTGATTCACTCAAACTATGTTGCATAATACATATCTAGCAATCATAATCTCTTGATAATCTCATTGTCTTTTGTTTAAGGGTGACCTAAATGCTTTGCATCGGAGCAGCAAGGCACAATGGAAGTCTCATTATATTAGGATATCCGTTTGATTTCTTTTTGTTCGTTTTTTTGTCAGTTTTTTTTTTTTTCAGTTTAGCTCGCAGAAAAACACATATATCAAAAAAGTACAGTTGCAGCAAACTTTGTTCATTACAAATTCTAGAAAAGAGATATTTTCCTGGAAAAAGCTCCAGAACCAGACATCTCCAGACCCCATCAACTCTTGATATTGCATAATGTATCCAGTTTATTTATTTATTCATTATATCTTCATGTGTATATCTGTATGGATTATGGTGTGCTTGAAAGATTAAGTGTCCCGGAGCAGTACAAAATAGTGAGTAGTCAATCAATTTTTTATTAAAGTGACATTACGATGGCTTTGTGCAAGATAAATTAAGCATAAATTGAATCGTATTTTGAGCAGCGCAAATATTTAAAACCAAATCCATGTTTTAACTGGGGCTGAGGGTTATTTCAACAAGCAGGAACACTCAGAAAGATAACTCTAAAATGAAGTTCTAAAATGAAGTTTTAAAGCGATATCATTGGTTAATGTGGTTTCAAGGCGTCCATGGAAACTAATGTCAAAATAAATTGGACTTGATGTTCAAAATACACCGATTTTTAAATGGCTGACTGGGTGATCCAGGTCCTTGAGAGACCTCACGGTGTCCATCACATGCAGTACATACAAGAGCCTAAATCCATGCGTCGTTAATTGAACAGAATTTCCTCTCAGTAACGCACTGTCTGGAATCCAGCTGTTAGCAAATGAAGGGCTGATGGGAGACTAATAAATGACTAGCAGCTGCACATGATGTCAGTAATGAACACTGAGAGATAGGAGGAAAGATGAGAGGAAAAAGAGGGGGAAGTAAAAAGAGAGACAGGGAAGACAATGGATGCTTATTGTAGATAACCTGGGAAACATTTGATTGAGGCTGTAAAGGAAAGATTTATACAAATAATGGAAGACTGAAAGAATTAACAACACTTGTGATCACATGACACCATCCCATCTCTCTCATAGTTGACTACTGGTGAATATTATGTACAATTGTGCACTAGTGTGTGTACTTTCTTTGACAAATTACCCAGAAGATACACAAAAATCAGAATTTTTTTTGTCTGTGCATCTGCCAATACCACTGCAGTGTAAATACAAGGCAATGAGGGCACACCTTTATTTTTCTGAAATGCAAAGCCTCCTCGGGGCACATAAAGTTTTTATGAGACAAAGGACTAGTGCCGGGATAGGAGTTGACTCAAAAGAAAAAAAGATGAATGAAAAAAAGACAGAGGAGAATAAATGAAAACAAAGCTAAAGAGGGAGCAATGATTAAATATTCAGAAAGATGTAGAGGTGTGGGAGAAGCCTAACCTTAACCCCAGGGAGGGAGATGAACAAAGGATGAAACTTTTTAATGTTTAAGAAATCAAAATCAGAAAAGGTGTACAGGATTGAAGACAATGAATTATGGTTAGAAGTGGTGTATATTGTTGTCTGATATGAGAGCCATCATCCAACAGTGACTATGACATTATTTTCTCTTCTAGTAAAACTTTTCTTTCACACAGCGTGCACCTCTGTGTGTGTGTTTCTATATTTGTACCTGTTGTTTCACTTCTCTCATGTTTACCTCTTGCGGGTTTTGTCGCATTTATTCTCCTCTGCCTTGACTATTCATGTGTGACAGCTGAATCAGGGGAAACATCTTTGCTGTAATGCTCAGTTGCTTCTGCCTCTGTCTTGGGTTTAGCTCTGTAGCAGACCCACTAAGCTGCCGGGACAGGATATATAGGATGTAGGATGTAGGATGTAGGAGATACACACACACACACACACACAAACACACAATGTTTGGCTCCAGGGTCTGCTTTGTATTACAAGGGGAAATCTTTGGTGGGCAAGTCGATGTGTCAACTTGAGTTGAGACAGAATCAAAAGTTCTGCTTCCTTACAATTGTGTGCAATACACACACTGTCAAGTATCAAAGGGTGAGCAGATTAAATATGTACTGTGTGTTTTTCTCACCTGCCTCAAGAAAAAAGCATGCTGATTTGTGCTGGTGTGCCCCCACTGTGTATTTCATTCAGCAGGTACTATATATCAGGAGTTTTCAAACTGTTTTCAGCCTGTGTTTAATCACTCGCTCTGGGGACCCAGGCTCATTAACAAGCAGGTGGAGGGAGACCCATAAGCCGAGCTCGTGTCAACCTTAAGTCTGAGAAACCAGGTTGTGTACGTCTTTGTCCTCCTGCCAAAGCAACAGCGTGATTCATCATTACCTAGCTAGCAGAGTAATACCATGTGCTGTCAAGTGACAAGTGTGGAACTTTGGCTGCGGTCCAGTGTACATCACTGTGGATCCTATTAAACTGTCCTGTGAACATCGCAGTACAGCGCTGGCAGTAGGGACAGCTGTGTACACACATCTGACATGTGACCTAGCTCTCTGCACAAATAACTAAACATCTGAATAATGGGTTTAACCTGTTTGCTTACAGTGCACCAGTGAGGCAATCGGGGAAAAATGTTGGCCACATTTCCTCGATAATGACAATTTTATGTTGCTAAAAGGAAAATATCATCCGGGCCAGGGATATAAAAAATATGCAGGAAAAGCGTAAAGTGTTAAAAAAAAAAATAATAACAAAGGACTTGATTTTACTTTACACCTGTGCACTTTAGATGTTTTAAATTGTCTGCTCTCCAGGACGCATTTAATATAAACAGTCTGGGCAGTAACATCTGTTGTAGATTATATATGTACTAAAAGAATGTATATTGTGATATGTTTTCACCTACTCCACCTATTTGCATGTGTCAGTGTTGGATGTTTACCAGCAAAGTGCCAAAATCAGTCATGCATTCGTTGCATTCTCACTCAAGAAAACTGTTATTTTAATTTGAGTTTGATTGTGTTTCTTTAAACAAAAAAGTTCACCTGTGTGTGAACTGACATGCAGCTGCACTTTCCATGTCACTGGCATTTTTTACCACTGGTATTCTCTGTCAAAAATGTCTCAAATTAAACTAAAAACATTTGACAGTTCTTGTACTGAATACCCTCTCTGCATGTCAGTTTTTATCTCATGTCTTTTACCACCTATTTTTCAACATTATGATCTGAGCCGCCCACTTTCTATTGCACTTCTAGGTTAGGTCTGCGCGTGTATTCGCATGAATGAGTGTTCGCCCTAGGCTTCACTCACCTGAGTTCTCGTCTACCCTCTCTTCCACAGTGTGGTCCTTCTGATGGACCCACTCGCTGTTGCATTTGAAGTAAATCTGCGTGGCGGGAGTAGCTTTGCAGTACAGATTGACAGGCTTATTCTTGACAATGTAGCCTTCCTCGGGTTCGAACAGGAAGTGAGGTAAGGGCTCCGGCGGGTCGGAGGGGAAGGTCTCCGGGAGCTCGCTCAAACTCAAGAAGTCATCATCGTCTCTCACTGTGGAAGGAAAAAAAGGAGAAGGTTAGAATTATGACTTCTACTCAGTGGAAAATATTTCTCATTCTTTCCTGCTCAATCAGTCTTTGTTTCATGGACTCACTTTGAGGGCTAACAGGGTACAAATTTGGTTCACGGAAAACGTGCTGCATCTTTTCAATCATTCATTCTTGTTCTTCGATTCACACCAGTGAGCAGCATTGTCTGACACTTTCCCCTGAACTGAGTGTGTACTAGACGGTGCCATTTTTATCTGATCACCACACCGCGTCACAAAGCCAATGACCTGGACAGAGAATAATTTTCTTCCATAGAGCCATAAAATGCACCTTTACTCAGCACCTGATTGTGGTGTCCATTTGTGAAAAAATAAAAATAAAAAATAAAAATAAAAAAGCACAAGGTCCTGATTTTTATATATGCACTGAGTTTATGAGTTGATAAACACTACACACTGGAGAAAAACTGACAACAATTGACAACAAATTGACAGAGAGAGCAACCTAACCCACGTATTAAATTTTAGTCTGCCGTCTTGCAGGTTGAGCAGTTCCATGGTCAAATCTGTCTCATGGCTGCTGTCAAGATATCGGTTATAAAGTATAGTGAGCTTATTAAAATATGATCGGAGTAGTATTTTACATGTGGTGACTAAGACTGAACTCTGCTGAAGGACTTATTATCTGTGCCATACAACTAACTGCGGCACCATACTGAGGCCATCTTGTTTTAAATAAACTTTTTTTGGAAATGTCAATGGACAAAACCAACCACGGATTTTGTGCTTACATTCGTTGTTTCTGTCAATTTATCCTCACACTGTGAGCATAAAAGTCACAGCTTCAGGCCATGCAGAAGTGTAGATTTAAATGTGTAGTACAAATTTTCATTCATAGAAATGCACAGTGTCTGCCCAGCTTTAATCACCAACAAACAAAAATTCTGACCACCAATAGCTTTCAGCACAATTAAAGCACATATAGTATCCAGATCCATGACAGTATCGAGACACATTTGTTATTGCGATATCATGAAATTGATGATGCAAATAAAGGTTGAATTATTATTTGACACAAGCTATTTTCTCTTCCTGTTACAAGCTTTAGGGACATTAAAAAAACTGACAAACAGACAGACTGGAGGAAATCACTGAAAAGTGCAGCCAACCCTGAGGGCATTGGCAACTTTATCCTCCTCCATCCTGCTCTCTTTCCTCTCCACTGTCTTTTCAGTTTGTCCAAACTTCATGCCCACCCGTGGCCTCAATCAAAGGGACACCAGGAATGTTTTGTCGCCAGGTTGCCAAGGTCACCAAAACACAGAGGATTACAAGAGCAGGTGGGAGGGACAGGAAGAGGCCTTTCTTTCTTTCTTGCTCTCCCATAGACACACATGCACATGTATTAAAAGTTCCCACTCACACACATACACACAGAGAAAAGTGCACTTCTAACTTGTAATTTCCCTCCACTCCATCATCATCCAGTTTCGTTAAAGCTGTCTAGACCTTTTTCTTTCTGTGTGTGTTGGGCTTCTGTGTGTGATTGCCTCACCTGATGAGATTGTGAGTCAAGTGGGAAAATTTTAACACAGAACCTTTTTACGCCAGCTTCAAGGTCGTTTTTTTTCAACTCTAATGCAATGGGCTGCAGTCACACATAGACACTCCTACAAAACAATCACACAGTATACATGTGTGCCACACACACGCCAGCACCCACGCACACATTCCATTCTTCTACCCTGCACTGTGTGTGTGTGAAGGCAGTACTTATCTTGGGAGAAGGTAGTGTACTGTGGGCTAGGAGCTAAAAGCAGCTTAGGTAGAACAACAAGACACAAATAAGGGAAAATGAGTAGGTAGTCTCCCCACTTTGAGATGCTCACAAAAGCTGACATTTCTTAGTTCTGTAATTAGTTCTCTGAGAGTATGAAAAATTGCATATTTTCACTGTATAACTTCATTATCTGTAGGAAATTTTCTCTCACTCCTGGTTATTTATCCAGTGTCATGTTCACCATTCCTCTGTCGTCTCACTTCTCACTACCTCCTCTTTCACTCTTCCACATTTCAGACTTTATGTTTCTCCACCACTTGCTTTTACACCCCTCCACCCTCCCCTGCTTCCACTTTGGGTCTCCAACAATCATTCTCACCCCTCATCTGTCATTCAGAGCTGGGGTTCATTGCCTGGTTATTGTGCTATAAATTATTGATTGGCACAAGAAACATGATAGCTGGAGAAAGGGTGAAATGGAGAAAAGAGGAGAGGCAGGTTTTCTTTTGTCTCAAAAATGCCAACTTTTTCTTCCGCCTCCTCCCTTATTGTTTCTGTCCTTCCTCTTCACCACCTCACATTTTTTCCTCTCTCCCATCGGTTTTCTTCCTCTTCCTCCCAAACTCTCTTCCTCTACCCCTGATCCTCTTTACCCCACTTTCTGCTGGATTCTGACAGAGTGAATTACTGATACTAACAGCCCAGCTCATAAATGTCTGCCTGAATGCCAAGTCATCAATAATGATGGTTGTGGCAGAACAATGTCGCGGGTTCGACGACGGCATGTGGTAAATATGTACCAGGGCAAACCATATTTATTCCCCACCACGCCTGTAGGCCGCCTACTAGAAAACCTACAAACCCAACCAACAAAAATATAAATGTGTTAAGAATGATGTCAATGAAGGACCAATCACATTCAAGTGTCATCAATGTGAACTGATCCACTATATGGATAGGTGAGATTGATGGATCAATGGCAGAGGGATAGAAAGGAGAGAGGCAGATTGAGGAGGAACTACCAGACATGGGATTCTATTATTAACACTGGTGGACTATGGTATGAAGTGACCCCTATAATACACTATAAATACCAATTCCTTACTATTAACATAGGCTACTCATATAGGTGTAGATTCTTTATGGACGGTAGGAACATGTCCCTACCAATGTCAAACACTCACTAAACAGAGCTGCCAGGTTTGTGCATTTTCAGCAAAAGAGTGGGCTGTTTTGATGCAGAGTGAAAGTAAGCAAGATAGGGAGGATAACTGATAAATCATTGATATACATAGATATACATATTCATATCATGTATCTATTTACCAAGCAGCTTGGTGAAGCTAATTAACAGCAATACTGGGATAGCTAACACACTGTGACATCTCTTGAGACATTGCTAGTATTTTCTGAAGGGTCTGAGGTTGAGGAATCTGTAGGCACGCAGCCATGTCTGCAGCCCAGCTAGGTCAAACTGAGCCATAGGTCAAATGCCTCATGGGTAGGTGTGTGTGTGTGTGTGTGTGTGTTAGGTTCTTGTTTCGGTAAGTGGTTCAGATGTATCAGCAGTCAGTGGAAATCATGAGATCATACTTTAATGTCTTATCTGTTAGTTAGAATCAGCAGCAGCTGCAAAAACATACGCATACTGAGAAACAGGCACTCTCACTCTACACACACACACACACACACACACACACACACACACCCACCCCATAAATAGACATACAAACATACTCACAAAACTGGTACCCCTTTACCCCAATCCTCTACTACAGCCACTATCGACAACACATACACACACACACACCATGCACGCACACACATGGGCAACTAAGTACAAACAAAGCTGGAATGATCCCTATCTATAGCAGACACGTTTGCTGCCAAAATACACAAGTCACACATAGACATACACAGACAAAAATAAAATACACACACCCACACAAACACAAAGTCGCAAAAACATTTATGGACACTAGAAGAAAAAACACATGGGCTCACATATTTCTCGTTTTTCTTGCAATCTCTCTTCTCTCTGAGCCTCTTTCTGTCTCAGCACAAAACACACACACACACACACACACACACACACACACACACATTGTTTCACAAACACAGGAAAATACAACTACCCATTCTCTGCGCTCATATCACCCAGAGCTCCTGCCCACAGAGTTCTTGCCTACAATCATCCCACAAAACACGTACAGACGCAACACACACACACACACACACACACACACACACCTTTACTGTTTATTTTATCACATTCAACTGAAAAGCCCTATTTGAATCTTGAAAAGGCTTAGGAAGGTAATTCAGGGAGTTTAGGGAGATAAAGAGAGAGATGGAAACTGAGGGATGATAGGACTGCAGAGAGCTAGAGTATCATTGCTCTGGAATTAGATATATGATGCTGCCCATTTCCCAAACTTACACAGACACACACATAGGCAAACACACACAAACACACACATACAAATGTATAGGCACAGAAAAACATGCAAACAGGAGACACACAAGCACATAAGCAAACCTACAAGAACATTTTTTCATTTGCCAACATACATACACTTAAGTAGACACACATACATGCAGCACACATACTGTACTAGGAGCATACACACCAGCATGCACACAATCTATATGTATGTGGTGAAAATGAAATAATCTTATCAGCTGTGCACCTATAGAGCAACACTTCAGTGTTTCTACCACTCCATGAATACTATGAACTGCCTGCTCTCAGTCTCTCTCTCTTCCTCTCAATCTCTTGCTGACATTACTGTTTTAGGAAAATAACAAATGCATTTTAATATTCTCTCTTTTCAAACATTTGTCATAACCTCCCATTAGGGATTCAGTGTTCAACTTTAAGTGTTTACTCATCCAGTATTTAATTATTCATGCTTTGAAACAATAGCTATACATGGGGGTAAGATTTTCTTAACCCAGTTTTGCTTGAAAATATACCTGTAGACCATGGTTGTTGAGCAGTGTTTTCATTTATAAAGGATATTATTGTTTGCAGTATTTTGTATGCTGTTGTACCTCTACCAATGCCCTTTTTTGTGGGGAATGAACATTTATTGAGAAATTCACAACATTTCAGGCTTTTATTCATAATTCTCTCAGCAGCATATGCTACTGTGTCTGTTTTACTGAAGTAGTTTGGGTTTTTGTGTGAGCACAAAAGAACAAATCAAATCACTATTTGGAACAACTTCCATTCACAGTAAGTTGTCGAGGGTACTCAGGAATTGCTTACCAATGAGCACATATCAGAAAAAACTATTAGTTCAAGTAATCACACATTTTGATCTTCCCATCTTTCCTCTTTTCTTTCATGTATTTCAGTTTTTGCTTTTTTTTCTCTCTCCCTTATTCAAAGTTGTGTTCAGGTGATAAGTGGTTCAGATGAGAGTGATAAAACAAGGACCAGCAAAGTCATGCTGGTTGACGAAAGACATGATAAACATATGGTGCTGTTACGCAGGTGTGAGTGTGGGGAAGTAAAGTCAGGTAAGCTACTTAACATAGCATGCCAGGGGGATTATACACCATGTCCTGGAGTTTCAGATCCCTTTTGAAACAAGACACGAGGCATCCACACATCATCTGCATCCATTAGAAACTTAATCAGGGTCTTATTCACAATTGGCACTTTGATAAAAGCCACATTATTCAAGACACAAGTAGACGTGCAAAGTGAGAGAACTTAATCACTTCATTACCTCCAAAGGGATCAATTACATTTACATATATTTGAATTTAAACTTTGGGAAAACACCATAGAATTGTCAAACCTATACAGCTTAATACAAACATATACAACAGCCTTGCAGTGACTCATATCCTTATGCTCATTATTATTATTATTTTTTGAGAGGTGGTGATTCAACCCCAAAGTAATTTTGAGTTTGTGATGATGTGCTAGACTGCATTATATTAGACTGTTTGTCAAATGTGCTATTGACTACAGATTTCTTGGGGTTTTTAGAGTAGATTGAATCAAATACAAATGAACATCTGCATTATTTTACATGGGAAAGGAGTTCCTCTAAGATTGGGCCAACCATGACTGCTTGATGACAGAAATAACCCCAGGAAGATATAATATAGCATGCACAGCACACTCCTTGTCACAGCCAATTATATATCCACCAGGGTTTCAGGGCTATACTCGGCAATTCATAATAGCAGAAAGTACTTTGAAAGGTAGAGTGAGTATCTCGATATGGGAGCAGACAGTGACAGCTGGTTGGCGTCCTCAGGCTTTCATTGTGTGTGACATGTAAGGCCCCAACTAAAGCCTGGACCTAGATTTACGGCCCTGCCTGCAGAGGGGTGTAAGGCCACAGCTGGCCTCAGTTAAGAAAGACATTAAAAAAGAAAAAGAAGTCTTGGCGGCCTAGCGGTCCAGACAACACTGTAACAAAGCCTGTGCAGAGAAGCAGCAAAATTTTTTATTTAAAAAAATCACGTAATATATCCTTCCTTCCCTTCTGATGTCCTTTTTTTTCTCCTTAAGTCAGATTTTCATTTGATTCTTACAACCCTGTTTAGCTGCAGGGATGTAAGAATTCATATATATATAAAGCAACAAATAATATAACAACTTTCTGATATTCTCCATTCTGTATGTGCTTCAGAGCCATCAGTGCTTGTTAGCAATAATTCTCAATAATGATAGCAGAGCCACACATACTTACAATACGAGGCTACAAAGTCCTCATGAAGGCACACACACAAAGAAAGACATGGTGTCTGTGACACATATTTTATCTATTACCAAATTATAATTCTGAAAACTGCATTGCTTCTACTTATAAGGTCAGAGTGCAACCAAAAGTGCATATTAGTCTGCGTGTTTGCGTCTAGGAGGAGGGTTGTCAATGTACATGCATTTTTAAACAGGCATACTGTAAGTCTATGAAATGGTACATATTTATGGATTTTTGTGTGTGCATGTTAATTTATGCAGATGTGCAGAGTTTTATGTTATTATATTCTATACATCTGAATACGTGTGAATATACAGTAGATGAGCATTTAATGTTCTATAGCAGCATTCCATACAGAGATCAGCATGACTATACAATAGCATCAGTCAATAGCTACTGCAATCATTTACCAATCTGTGTGTGTGCATGCATGCATGTGTATTTCCATAAGTAGGTAAAGGCCTCTTTAGTCATACCATTTTTATGGCTGATGTATACACTACGTTGTACTTTATTTTTTAGTAGTAAATATCTTAAAAACTACTGGATTGATTACAATGAAATTTTGTATATACAGTCCTGTCCCCCTGGGGATGAAGCCTGCTGGCTCTGATGATCCCTTGACTTTTCCCAAACAAGCAGTCTTTTCTACAAACTCCAATTAAGCATACTAATGACATGCCAGAAAATTCAGACTACAACAAAAACATCAACGTGTTTAGGAGTTTCTGCAACACTCCAACGGACTGAAAAAAATCAACAGGAAAGATTTTGCTCAAAAGCTAATTGAACTTACTAGAATGATTTGAATCTCACTGATAGGTTTTGTATTATGAGGTGACAAAGTTCAAGATGAAAGGGGAGTTAATAAAAAGATAAATACGACGGAAGGAATGAAAAGAAATGAATTAATCTTAAAGGAAACAGAAAGAAAATGTTTCTTCACTGCGCTTGTCTGGAGGCATAAACACAATCTCGGGCACTGCTTGGTTGAGAGTCACATTGAGACACTCACAGTTGGACATACATCACACGTATATACAATTGGGCACAGTCACATTTTAAGCAAGGACACATACAGTACATGAGCAGCTGATGAGTGGGTGTTTGCAGGTAGGCAGTGTGAGAGCACTCAGTAGCTATTTTTTTTTATGGCTGTCCCTGCCAGGCATTGCATACACACACACACACACATGCTGGTCCTGAATGACAACTTCTGCACATGCTGTTAGTTCCTGCATCATTGTACAGCTTCACTCTCTTCCTCTATCACTGCCTTTCCTCTTCCACTATCCCTTTTCTTCTTTGTCTTTAACTCTACCCTGTATGTATGTGATTTTCTCAGCTATTTCTTCCTCACTCAACAAGATTTCGGAAAGAGGGGGGAGGGAGGGGAGAGGTATACACTATACTGCTCTATATGAAGAACTGGGGAGTGAGTATGCCTCGTTTGTCCTGGAATGGCTCTTAAGCCAGCACTTATCTCCAGTTTCTGTGGTGCAAGTCATCTTAGGTGTACGGACACACCTCACTGGACAGCACAGGATGGTCCACAGCGGGGGTTTATATCCGATTCTGCTCTTTCAAGGTTGAGTACCAAGCAATGAGGCTTTGGTTACACTTTTTCGTATGCGACTTTCATATGGCTCGGTACATGGGTCGAACCCTAAATGCCACACTATCATCCACTGTGATCATCTGTTTCGGTCCCCGGTTACGCTGTCGGCTTTAATTCCACTTCCTCCTACTGAACTAGGTCACCGGTGAGAGAACCAGTAATGGCAGGCCATTTGGGGCAAGACTCTTGTGTCCCATCTTTCAGTTCCCTCTCTCTCTCTTTCTTCAGTATCTACACTAGGTAAAAACCAGACTACATCAGACACAAGAAATGTGTCGTGTTGAAATCACAAAATCCATAACTACATCGCGTTTCTTTTGCCAAACACAAGGACTGCAATTTACAAACCGTCACGTGTAATTCGCAAAACTGTTTAATCACAGGGTCCATCTGAAACTGAATAAGTGATATTGCATTAACACCATAATGAGAAAGAAATGCATTCAGGCAGGAGAAAAACAGATAAGAAAACAAGGATGGACAGTCAGAGAAAAAAATAATAATTATAGTCATTTCATAATCATGAAGTCTCATTCTGTATTACACACACAAATGTACGCACACCACACACATCCACATTCAGATGGAATATCTCATTCATATGCATAGTCTTATGTAAGCTTGTGGGGGTACAAACTTGAGCAAGTTGCTGTGTAATGTTATCTTCCAGATGGATTCTGTCTCCCTTATCCCAGGCCTGAGGGAAAAGCAAAGCTTCGCTTTCATTCATGTTCTACTATCACAGCTCAGTATCGCTATTAATACAAGCAGCCAGCGCAGGGCAGTGCATTAGAATATCAAAACATTGGCCAGGGAAGGACTTCTATTTTCAGGGAGATAGGATAATGTTTTTCTGGGTGGCTGACAGCTGATAATATGGCTGCCTGGTTGTGTATACTTCTGTGCTATATGATCCACGTCTCACTATCCACCTGGCTCTCTCTGTTCAATGTGTGTGTCTGCATATTTTCCACCTGTCAGTACCTCTCTGTGCAGGTCTGTCTGTTTTTATGATTACTTTTTTCCCTATCTCTCTAATATGTCTCTCCGCCCCTTTTCATCTTGATCTGTGATGTCTTCCTTGATTCCCTTACAAAACCTGTTTATAGTCACATTTTCTCTGCAACTCTCTCTTCTTTTTTTCTGCTCCTTGCAGTCTGCGTTCACCCTCCTTCCTCATGGCATTTTCATCATTTTTCGTCCTCTTGTTATTCTGATACATCTGTGTTTTCATGTCTTCCATCCTTCCTTTCCCCTGTCGCCCATTTCCTCATCCCCATTGCCTCCTATTGCTCCCCTGTTTCGTTCAAAGAGGAATTAAAACACCATTCTTAGCCCAGTCTTGTAGATTATCTATTTGGTGAGTAAAAACTGGTACAATGCACACACACATACATATGCACACACAAGCACACAATAAAATAATAAAGATGGCCTCAACTGAAATGATTAAGAACAGCTTACAGGCTTATTTCATTTGAAGATTTTCCCATATTTTGGCTATTTTATTCAGAGCCGAAGATAAAATTGGATCAGACATTTCACTGCTCATGCCTTTCTCCATCTGGAGGCTCACTGTCTCTCTCTCTCGCCTTCTTATCCCTCCTCTCTACCGTTTCTCCCTACCACCCTCATTCCTTCCGACCGCATGACTTGGTTTCCCTCACTCAACGAGCCAAACTCTCCTTCTCCCCTGCTGTCTTCCTCTCCTCCTTCTCAGGCCTCCCTCTATCCTTTCCTCCTTTTCTCTCTCTCTCTGGCATCTTTCCACACTTCACGCTCTCATCCTCTATCCCCATTTCTCGCCTTTCTCATCTTCACTCTTTCCTAACACTTTGCCTCCCTGCTTTGCTCTCTGGCATCCTTCCACTCAGCACCCCCCCAACCCCCTCCAACCTCCTTTTCTCAGCCTTCCTCTCTCTTCTTCATCTCAAACTCCTCTCTTTTTTCACTACACTTGCTCTCTATATCCTTTCCTCCCTCCTCCCTCCCTCCCTCCTTAGGTCACTATAAATAGAGCCCCAAGGGGGTTTCATAATGGACTTCTGCCTCTGACCTTATTACAGACACATTACTGACCATACTTCTCTCTCTTGCCTTCTTCTTGCTCTCTCTCTCATGCATACTCACAGACAGAACACAATTGTTTCTCCCATCTCTGCTTTATCTCAATAATGCTTACACCCTCTCTACAAACTACAACTAAAGATGCAAATCTATTCATTTGTAACACCCCTTTTCATCTTTTCCTCTTCACGGTGGCTTCTCACTTTGGAATTTCTTTTCACCATTTTTGTGTCCTATGGGTCCCACATTTTGTCACATAATTTCTTCCTAATCTTTACAACCTTTAACAACATTTGGGAATTGTTAGTGTGTTATTTGTCCTCCACCGGGATTTTTCACCGTGGGGAAAAAATAAAAATACTAATTTGTTTTTGAGCTAACATAAAAAAAACGCATCATTAGTGTTGCATTCTTCTTTGAAACCAGTGGCTTCGGTTGCAAGCTAATGAGCTAGCTCACTGCTAGCGTTACCTACTCATTTTAATGATAAATGCCAGCAGTGCCAGCATGCTATTTTGGAATCTAAAGTGCCAACACAGGGAATTTCGGTAAGCCATGGTGTGAGCCATGAAAAACACTGAAGTCCAAAATGTCAAGATATTCCTTTGACACCATCTCCGATGTTTTGTCCCTCTTTCTGTCTGATCCTCTGCTGCCAGAATCCTAATTAACTTTTATCTTGGGTCCGCTATCCTCACAAGTACTAATTTCTGAAATGAGCTTCATTTGAGCTTGTGGGAACTAGAGCAGTGGTTACTGAGCAGGGGCACAACAATCTCAAGAGTGAGGCTGTGTATGTGTGTGTGAGAGAGAGAGAGACAAAAGGAGGGACAGCAGGAGAGAAACAGCCTTATTTTATTGTCAGCCTTATTTTGGTCAAATCTGAAGCCTTTTAAAATTACACAATGGGCTTTGAATGGGTTTCATCTGCGTCTGGGGAGAAAAACATTCGCAGCCTATAAAAGACTGAATAACTGCTAAATTCAACAAAGTGACAAAATAAATAAATAAATAAATAAAGTGGGCGTAAATGAAACCTGTCATGGGGGTTTCACACTAGACGAGTCTGCCTGAGCTCAACAGGACCTGAGGGTTTTGACACATTTGGGACAGGCTCAGACCCAAATCGTAAATGTTACTATGACACATTAAATGTTACCATTAAGTATCATTTTCAGTCATTAAATCACAATGATGCATTGATTGCAGAGAGGTAATGTTTTTCTCCTTACCTCACTTTGCAAATGCACCTCTGTGCAGTAGAGGAAGACAGCAGGTCATGACTTGCCAGCTAGTTAACTGAATGTTTGTTAGTCATAGAGAATATCAGGAGTAAAAGAGAGGAACTTTTAGCAGTCCACAGTTTCTTAAGGAAACCCTCATTTAGGTAATAAAGATTTGGAGAGCATTTGTGAATGACAAGCACTAATCCACTCATGTCAGTATACTGACAAAGGGAGTTTCGATTTTGATATTTGCTTGGACCAGGTCTGAAACTTCAAGCCTGTGCAGCACTGCATTTCAAGTACAATGTAATATGTATATATATTGTGTCTTTCACATTAGAAACTACATGATGACATAATCAACATAGTACACAGCATTTTACTGGTACTGTACACATAGAATCCTCATACATGATTCAACATGAGCCATGCTGAATGCTTGCTATTCATGCGAGCACTTGCATGAACATTAAAAATTCATTTCTAACATAAAGATAACTCTAAGATGGTTTAAAAATTAACCTCGACAACCCATCCTTGTGTTCTCGGTGCTATAAACAGTACTCATAAGCATAAACATGTAGTTCCTCGCTCAGCAGTAGAGAGTGTGTACAGTAAGTAGAAGTGTCCTAGTTGTTCAGTCACACTTAAATTAAACACAGCTTCCACTGCATAGACTCCCCCTGAGAAATACACGGACTCACGTTGGTGCGGGTAAACACCCAGCTACAGGAGCGGCCAAGTTCCTCTGTTGTGTCACTGGTTTGTTGACTGGTGGGTGATCGCTAACCATTCTGACATGTGGCCCAGATGCAACCCATTGATGCTGGTGAGCGCACAAACAATGGTGAAGGTTGAAGGCATGGGTATACAGTTCAAAGCTGTGAGAGACTTTACAAGCTCAAATGGCAGCAGGCAGTGAGACTACAAAATGTTTTTAAAGGGGCAAAGGGAATAATGAGTAACTTCTGCCAGTAAAGTCTTTCTACCTTGAAGAGATATCTTCACTTTAATCTGAAATATTTCTCTTTTTTCTTTTCTACGCTCTTGGGGCAGCAGAAGAGTGCTGCGAGTGAGAGGAACATCCTTAAAAAGAGTTGAAGCCCCATAGCTCCATATACTCACATTTCTCAGAAGTAGCAGTGCTGTTCTGTGGCTTATGCTTTCTATGATTTCTTTTTGGACACAGACAGATCAAGAGATCATATTACTATAGCAAAATGCTCGCTTCAGTTATGGAGAGATCAAAGTCCTGGCTGTGAGACTGAAATATTAATTATAGAAATGTCCATCAAAGCACTAGTACACCAGTAAAACAATAAAGGGAAGAACGTTCAGAACATCAAGTTCTTTTCAACCTGTTTCAACTTTAAGATTAATTTGTATGTAGTTAATGCCTCTCCCAATTTAGTTTAGCTAAAACACTCCTAACATTAACCATACACTACAAGCCATACTACCTCAAAACAAAAGATTCCTGTTTTTATCGTAAGATGAAGCTCATAAGTTAAATCAAAAGGTCATGACATCATGTGGTGAAAAGGGCTACAGTAAAGAAAACATGGCTGGAGGTTGTGAGTTCACTCTTAAGTGATTCAATTTTAAGATCCATTTCCATTACAGGCTATTCTGAAATGCAATTTAATTGCATTTAACTCAGAGTCACTGTGTGGTTAATTATGTATTTACAAATCTCATATTACTCAGAAAATAGATCACAGCATTATGCAGCAAAGTATGAAGTTCAGATTCAGTTCATATGGAAAGGAGTTAAATGTATGCATCATTAACTTTTACATGACTAGTTTGGGGATCAAATTCTTACCAGACCAGTCATAGTGCTGAGGGACACTCTGCATTAGTAACATATGGCAATACATAAACAAGAGGGTTAAAAGTTCAAATCTGGAAAGAGTGAAGTGGGTTTCATTTATGTCCTACAGGGCTAATGACTATGATGTATACTTTTATAAATGAAGATAAAATATGTCAATAAAAGTCAACAACTAATTATGGAAAGATGTGTATTTAAGGAAATGTGGAGTGATGTTTTGCCACTGACTTTACAAGCCTCTGAATGTACGGCTTTCATTATACTTTACACCACTGCATGTAAACAGCAAGATCAAGTTCAAATGTAGAAATGCTAAGTGCTCTGCTTATTGCTCTTGTGCATCCTGCTGGGCTTTGCATTAACATTAAAAACATAAATACAAAGGCCATCAGAAAATATTGAGTTACCAGGAAATGTCCACAGCTGAGTGAGCCAAAGGTTAGAAGTTCAAATCCTGAAGCAAACAAGTGACCAAGTCACTCTGTTTATACGTGAATGGGTCTAGAAAAGAGATGTATGGATATGTTGATAGGCTGGAAGCTGAAGTTGCCCCAGGGCTACCAGTCCTGCATGACTGGGTCTATTCAGTGAGGCCCCACACAAAGACATGCAGTGAACAGGGGAAATAACAAGAGGTTAGTTAGTTAACTGGGGTCACAAGGTCAAAGGTGATGAGGCTTTTAAGTGTGGGTGTATATTTGTGTGCACCTATGTGTGTGTGTGTGTGTGTGTGTGTTTGAGAAGGTGAGTTATGTTAAGTCTGCATGCGCGTGTGTATGAGTGAGTGAGCCATAAAGAAGATGTGCTGTATGATGAAAGAGGCTCTGTGCAGGTGGACACTGAGGTCAGAAGTTGAAATGTTGTGGGGGGCTAACAGAGAGGATTCACTGCATGACTGAATCTGTTTGCAGCGGGCTGCCCTGTCAGAGAGCTGATGAATGGGTTTTAAGTGTTTCAGCCTTGTAAGCTCAGAGGTAACGGACTACAGCTGAATGAGCCACTACTATTGTTTTCAGAGAGCTGGCATGTGGAAATTATATGCTTGTGGATGGTGTATGTTCTGACCAATCTTAATCAATCAATCAAATGTGCTGCTTTTATTATTAGTGGTATTAGCAGCTTTAGTAGCAGCAGAGAGAAATGTAATGAATTAAAATAATGTGCTTATTTAAAAGTGTAGATTCTAATCAAGTTAACAATTTCACAAAAAGCTTTTATAGGTTTTACTGGCTCATTGTGGCTTAGTAGATTTTCTGCAGTAATAGCAGGCATCCAGACCAAAAACAGCCCACAGGATGGGAAACAGGTGGGGGCATGTTGTTTAAGATACCAGTGAGACAATGAAATACTATCCAGGAAGTCCCTTTGGAGTTACAGATGAATGCGTTTAAAGGTTTATCAGACACCAAACACTGCACAACAGTTTATAACACTCACTTTTACAACTTTGGAAAGTTATCATGGTTTACTTTTTGTTTACCTTTTGTCACAATTGCCAGGGAAACAGTAGAAATACTCATATTACAAAGTAATCTATCAAGACTGTGCCCTTGTATGTATGGAACTGGCCAATGCAGCACTTTGCCAGATGACAACAAAAACACATGACAAAACAAGAACCAAAATTTAGCTTGGTGTGACTTTTTTTTGCCTCACAACCCTTTAAACGGCACACTGTAAATGTTTATCCCAATCTATAGTAAATCCCTGGGGCTGAGAGCTAAATGACTGGCCGCGGAAACTGACCATCTACTGGGCAGAGCTATGAATCCTGAAAGTAAAAAAAACATATCAGTATATACAAAATAGTGTCATCCACCCTGCTACAGGTCGAGCCATATCCCAATCCCGTAAGCCGCCACAGGCAGAACGTAGTACTAGCTGCAAACAGTGCTGTCATCTTACATGATGCTGCTTTCCCATCATGTAGCATCTACTCTCAAAGATAATAGATAAGTTGATCATCCTAAAACTGCAGCTTTATCACAAACTGTTGAGGACATCTAGCAGCTTTCATTTTGATAAAGTTCCAGATTTAGAGGTGAAAGTTAATTAACAAAGGCTGAAAAAGCACTCACTAATAAAGAACTTGCCTCATCTTATAAAGTAAATTAAATGATGATCTACTGCATAAACAGGATAGTATTTTCTGTGATGTAAAGCAAAACAGATGCACTCAGAGGGATCATACAAACTGTTTTGCATCATTGCTGTAATTGGAGTTAGATTATTTTTCTTTAGCTGGAAAAAAAAAAAAAAAGAAGTCCTGGCACTCATTCCTGTTATCTCATATGTCTCACAAGGCCACAGAGTGCTTGTCAGAGTGCAGTGACATGGTGACAAATTTTCTCAGCCACAGTCTGGGGTCATTTTAACAACATGATAATTTAACCCCTCCTCCCGTCCCTTACTTTCTCTCTCTTTCATAAACACACACACACACACACACTCAAACACAGGTGCAGGGAAAATCAAAGGCCTTTATACTTGTTCCTCAGATACACCATGTATATTTCACAGGCAACACAGTGTCTACATATCACCAGTTTCTACTTATGCAGTCTATGTGTATCCATCTTGTCTTTGTGTTGTGTGGGGGTACAAGCTAACAGAGCAAAAGAGCAAGGAGAAAAGAAGAAAGAGTGGGAGGATGAAAAAAGAGGAATAAAAGGTGGCAGAGAGAGCCATCGAAGGAGAACAAAAGAAAATGTAGCTCAGAAAAAAAAGGTGTGAGACAGTATGTGATCGCGAGTCCTTGGAGATGCTGTTTTCCCTTTTTCTCTGTCGCCTTTTTCTGTGGCCATTGATCTCGTTGCTTTCTTGGACATACAGGTATTCTGTACAACCACTTTTCTCTATACATACTCCATACAAATAACTACACTAGAGAGTAGCAACTAAAACCTAAGAGAGCAATGCCATGACACTGATTTTATTATATACAAACTCGACTACCAAGATAATACAGTGTAGAGCGCAAACATCTATTCACAATGCTGTGAAAGTGAATGGCAATTAAGAGTGACAAAAGGTGCTGAATGACCTTTGTGTACCATCTCAACATCAGAGGCTTTAGGAAAAAGCTGGGAGACGGAGTGCTACCAAAAATAAACTTAAAAACTTTCCTTTATCAGTGGGGTAATTATCTAAAAGGATTTGTCAGAGATATGAATATTTCCCAGAAGTAAAAATGATCAAGGGTGAAAACAAAAGTAACAACAATGTGTGAAACAGTGAAGGTGTCTCTGTGAAAGGACTTTTCTCATACATTTAGCTTGTGATAAAGGCTCATAATCACAAATATTAACTCAGAGTTCACTCTTGATCCAAAACATTACAAAATGTTTAACTTCGTTACCAAATGAACCAACTTGAATCTGTGGTAAAGACTGAAATGCAACTGAATCCTTACAAAAGGCTAGAAAGAAATTTGAGTTGAGATTATTATAATTTATTCATTCATTTTTCTAATCACTTGCCAAAACACAATCCATGCTTTCACCCAACCCAGCAATATTACAAAGAGAATGGCCTTGAGCTGTGGAGTGAGAGGAACTCCTGAGCAGTTGCTCGACCCATAGCAGAACACACGTCATTGATTATCTGCTAGGCTCACTGTAGTTCACTAAATTAAATGAATTAATTACCTGAGTGTGTCCAATGGCACCCCAGCATTAACAGCATACAGAAGTTATGTGGTGGTGAGTTATACTACAGCTTTGTAGAATGACAGTCTTCATCCTTCATGATTTAATCAATACCAACCTGAATTTTAAGTTTGTGTGTGTGTGTGTGTGTGTGTGTGTGTGTGTGTGTGTGTGTGTGTGTGTGTGTGTGTGTGCACATGGGTTTCAGGTTAAGTTGACAATTGTATGAACTAGGTGATCTTGTGTGAAAGGCAATGGCCGAGGATTAAATTCAGACAGCAGTGTGGTTAAAATGGGCGAGGAGGTCAGGAGCCCAGGATCACCTGTCTCTGGGATGGATTCAGCACGAGGGCCGCCGATCTTTACTGGGGTGCGCCCAGTATATGAGCTGTGCCCCAGTATTAATTATCCTTACGGCATTACTGACAGGAAAGAATATTTATTTCACTAAACATATATTTGGTGTTAACCTAAATAGAAGCTGTAGCCTATGCACACATTCTGGTAATGTCATGCATGTCACTGTGCTTAAAACAGCAGGTGAATTACAACACACGAAGCTTCCTCACAGAGGTCGTGGTGTGACACTGAGCGAGTTTGAGGTCTGCAATGCAACAGCCAATGTTTGTTTTTGTTTTTGCGAAATCAATTGACCTTATAGTAATTAAGACATTACTGCACAACTTCTGTAGATGTATGACAACATGTTCCGATTCTACCACCTAAAAATGGTGAGCGTAGCCCATACCCCAAAAACCAGAGGACAAATCTAGACAAGTGGCAGGTAGGAATCAGGACCACTGGATAGAGAGCCATGTTTCAACAAGAAATCGGCACCTCAGGAACCCGTTGAGCTGTGAGAGGGCCAACTGTTGTAGAGAATACAACTGGAGAATCCAGCTTTCTCATGAGTTAGAGGAGACCAAACAAACACCTGAAAGAGAAAGGGAGAAAGAGACAAAAAGAGAGCTAGAGAGGCTGTGAAATTACAGCAATGCAGAAACCCCTGCACCACAAAGATTGCAGGAGGCATACAGTCTGCCAGAGAAGTTCAATTCTGAGCTCCAGGTAGAGAAGAAGAAAATCAAGGTTCTCCATACATCTGAAGCCTGTTGGGACAGGTTTATGGCTGATCTAAAGGAGAAGGAGAAAACAATGTTCTCCAGGAAGAATTAAAGCTCAGCCAGGACAAGCTTATAACTGAGTCTAGAGTTGAGATGGTGGGAAAATGCGTACAAGAAGAACTGGTGAAACTCAGAGCTTCATACCAGTCAGCAAAAGGTATGAGGCTGATGTCCCTCACAGCCAGGCAGCAGGTTGATAGTCTTCAAAGTGAGCTTGAGAGCCAACTAAGTCTCACAAAGACACAGTGTCACAGAATGAGCTACTGGCGCAAACCTGAGGAATGAACGGAAGCCCTCCTTCAACAGATGCAGCTGCTGAGAAAGAACTGATTTGAGGAAGGAGCTGGAATCAACTCATTGATCAGCTCTCATGCAACCTTAAGCCTTCTTATGCCAAAGGCCCTGATTAGGCATACAAGCAAGGACACAAGCAGAGAGGATACCTGCAGTTGTTGTTAATTCGAGACCAAACAGAGGTGCTATGGAGATATCACGTGATCTTTAGTACTTTTCTTGTCAACACCACAACAGTAGAAAAGATGGGAATGAGGAAGTCATGAAACATGAAAACAGAGAGACAGAAATAAGGCTGTGGAGCATGATGGAGATGGGCTGATCCTTCCTAGTGTCCGTCATTAAGAAAACACCTTCATTACTTGTCTTTTCTTGACCCCATGTGGTTTTTGGCCTTTTTCAATTCTCTCGTTCTCCCTCATTCGCTCTCACTCAATTTCTCACCTCTGCCAGTAGAAAGACAAAAACATACGCCATCAAATGAGGCATGCACACGTAGACACACACACACAAACACACACGACACAAAGAGTGTGGAGGAATCAGCATGTGATTTAGACTTGGTGTGATTAATGGCATTCTGTGCACCAGTGAGCAGATGAACCAGAAAACAGCACATACATTACCATAACCTGAAAGACCTAATTACTGCAGTGCACATCTGACAGACGCGTGTGTGTCCGAGTTTGTTTGTGTGTGTGCATGTTTTGCTTTTTTTAAAAGCAGCAACTGGGAGGAAGAATAGAAGATTTATGACCCTGCTAAGGAATGTAACGCTGTGTCCCCTCCATCCCTTTTGTGTCTTTCACCATTCGGGTGCAAATTAGGAATATGACAATGGCCATATTATATATTATAATGAGCGCGCCAGCCTGTGTGCAAGTATGTGTATGTGAGTATGCATTGTGTGTGTCAGTCTCCTCCAATCAGCTGAAGAAGGAGGACTTTCAAAACACGGTTCTGAACATGTTGACAACAACGGCAGAGTCTCAAGCTCCTGTATGGTAATGTGGCACAAACATGGATCACACTCATCATACAAAAGAGAAAACAGCTAAATGCAAAAACAGACAATGTCCCTCTCCAATATCCACTTAACTAGTGAGGATATGGTTCATCAGTCACCAGCTGTAGTCAAGTGTGGGTGCTTTGCAAGTGGCTAGAAAACAAGCATTCCAGGTACTGAGGTGGTACAGCAGAGAAAATGTGAGGTGTCTGTCAGGCTGTGGGTGTCATCCATGTATTCTGATAGTAATGGATGCTATTCTTATCAATATACTGGCCAAACTGAAACCACCAAAGATATAGTATAGATTCTCATATGTCCTCAGCTGATGTACAGTGCATTTTGATTTTCCAGCTATAGAGGAGATACAGGAGAAACAGAGACAGACTTGCTTAAGTGTCAGATTTATTTATATTAACAGGGAGCCATTTTCTAACAAAGGTGGAAAACTGTTGGGTCTGTGGCTGCTCTGTTCATGTTGTATTCATACACTGGAATATGTAAAATTATTATCCAGAAAAAAGATGACACCAGATATTTTGGTATTCATGCTGCTTGGCTCCTCACCTCCTATTAATGACACAGGGAGTCCCGCAGACAGTGTCCTGTGGGATGCAGAAGACATTTCCAACCTGGGAATGATTTCAAGTCAGCTTTTTCTATTCTGGCATCTTATGGTGCAGGGTAATGGATGACACTAGATCAGATACTGCACTGGATCAGCATCCAGAGCTTCACGAGACACTTGGTTATGCCTGACTGTTCCTCTCTTCCCTTTTCGCCTTCGTCCCTTTTCATGCTCTCTGTCATTCTTCCACCATTTCTCTAACTAAATCCGCCCTCGGGCCCCCCGGACACCAGAGCAGAGCAGAGGGGAGGAGAGAGGGAGGCACAGATGAGAGAAAAATAGACAGCAGGGGCCAGTCACATAGCAGAGGGGAAGAAAGAGGGCTGAATGAAGAAGAGTAAAATGGACTGAGATTGAGAGTTTGGAATGAGAAACTGACTAAAGGTAAAAGGAGAGGATGTGACAAATGCAAAAGAAATTTGAATGGGAAAGAGATGAGAGAAAAATCTGGTAAAAGTAAAAAGTAAAATGTTTATGAGTAAACCATTCCACACTGCTACTCTGTTTACAGTTGTTTTTACTTTTAAAGAGAATAAAATGGGTATTTGAAAGAAGTAAAATACAACTTTAAAAACCGAAATGCCCCTTTTTTTATCATGTGTCAGCAAAGTTAAGGACACACTTTGCTTACAGATGTACAGTTTTTCACTGGACTGCTCATAAGCAAGCGCAAACACAAATTCACAGACATCCAGGGGACAAATGAACGTCTGCATTTGTCACGAAAAGTGCACCACATATTGCCAGAAAGATCTGAACAAAAACACAGCTATAAGGATCAAATCAAAGCATCTCTGGTACCAAAGAGAAATCACTTGTGACAAAGTCACTGCTGCAGCCTGAATGTTTGAGTCCGGCACTGAATTACTCAGAGAAAAAGACGTGATCTCCTTTGACAAAACAAGCAAAATGTTTCCAGAGTCAAGTCAGTCCTGCAGGGAAGAAAAGTCTATTCATATCAAGTGGATAGTCGAAATGTAATTTAGCCTGCAAAATCGGTTGACACATTAACAAAAAAGAACCACGTAACTTTTATTGTTCTGTAATGAACACCAGTCAGTTGTCAGCTTCTGCCTTGCTTTGGCAAAGTATGTTCTACTTGTGTCGTGCCAATAAAGCAGCCATCAATTTGCGCTGAAGTCGATTGAACTGATAAAGCAGAGGAGTTGAGTTGTAATAGAGAAAAAGAGGAACTAAATTGCTAGGGAGAGACAGTCTGAATAAAAACATGTTGCCAAGGACATAGAGAAGAAAGAAAATAGCACAAACATGGGTGCCATTAATTATGAATTCAAAATTTTTTTTTATTATTATTTGGACAATATCTTTTATCCATTGAATTGAATTTATTGAAAAGATAACTTCATATTGTTATCTTGGATCTTGCACGCATGGCTTCCAGTACATATTAAAGCTGCTTTATAGCACAAGAATGTGACTACAGTCTGAAACAGAGGGAAAACTAAGATCAGAGATCAAAATTTTCCTCAGTTCAGAAATGAAATATACTGTTTACCGTAATTCAAAGAGCTCTCATTTCTGTCGTTCTCCTTTGAATGTAGAGACGGTAATGAGAAGTTGAGAGAACAAAGTATATTGGAGAATCAAAAGCAAGAGCTGGCATGGGGTTGCGGAAAGAGCACAAATATATGAGTTCTGTTAAAATAGTGATCTGTAATCATTTTAACACAGCAAACCTTGTAGAAATATGAGATATTACGATGTTGCCTTAGTGAACTTAAGCACATAGACATCAAAGGGAGTGTTTATCGAGGCCCCTCCCATGCCTGCGCACCTTGTTAAGGTTTTTAGTGTGCTGGGACCCCAAGGGGTTTCCACAGACGTTTGATGTCTGGGATGAGATGAAAAATGAGATGCTGTTTAACAAACAGCCTGAAATGAGCTAGTGTTTACAGAACAAAAAAGGACAAATATTAAGCGAGGCGCAGTTACGGGGAAACAGTACAGGGAGGTCGGCCTGATGCCCAAATCGACTGTGCATGAATTTAAAATTAGAAAGAGGAACTCTTTTTTTTTTTTCATTTGGGCTTATATTTATGCACACATTTTAGAGGTAAATCTTAGAGATGGCCTCTGCCTTGTGACAGTTTATATATAACCGTATACTTTCAAGGCCACATGGCTAGTACAGAAGGAGTCACACATCATTGCATCATCAATAGAGAACAGCTATATGGAAAAGTTTATTTAGGCAAACTAAAAATGCCAACTGTTAAATGAATGACTGAATGACTTTCAAACACTGATGCCTTTGATGACCGCTGCAGGAGCTTCTTAGCTTTATGATTCTGACAAATCAGTAAGAGGTACCAATCTAAGACTTGTCCCATCCATTGTCATAAGTACATCAGAAACAAAGCAGTTTTACTGAATGAATAACATAAGAGAATGCAAATGATTAACGTGATTCACTAAAAGGCTGACTTATAGTGACACCTCATCATATGTAACACATAGTAAGTTTAAAATCCAGTGCACATAATGTTGACTCACGTGCAGCAGGGCTTTAACCCACAAGTTACTCTGATTCAGACAGAGCAACAAAAACAATTCAAATTGGAGATGAGAGGTGTGTTTAGGCAGCGAGCCAAGCATTTAGGAAAGAAGGAAACAGGACTTGAGGACTGCAGATGTGTGTGTTCTTCTGTAGCATGTGTGTGAACAATGGAGAAAGAGAGAGAGGAGGGGAAAAAAAGGGGAAAGAAACAAAGAGAGAGATGGCTCAGCATTATTGGAAAGGTCACGGTATTGGTTCAGGGTCATATGTGTTCCATGTGTGTACTTGAGTGTGCGTGTGTGTGTGTGTGTGTGTGTGTGTGTGTGTGTGTGTGTGTGCTGCATTTGATAAGCTCAAGGCATCAGGTTTTCCCATAGTTCAGTAGAAAGGCTGAAAAGCTGAAAAGCTGACCGCCCTGTTTGGCTGGCTATCTTGTTGTTAGGCCAGCTAGCTCACAGTCTGGCTGGTTTATTCACAGGCTTAGATTACAGACCACATAAATATCCCAGTGAAGTGTGCCATACTACCATCAACAATTGCTTAGTGAACTGCCAACATTATCTGCCAGGCAACCAAAAAGGAGAGAAATAGAGAGGGAGAGGCAGCAAAAAAAGGGAGCCTGAAGGAAGGGAAGGGGGAAAAAAAGAGCAAGGCGGGTAGGGAGGTGAGATGAAAAAAGGAGGTCTTAGGAGCTAAATCAAAAGGTGACAGCCAGAAAAGAGAGAGAGTAAATAAAAGGGACTGTGGAGGGAAAAAAGGTGACAGAGAGAATAGGATAGAGAGGAGACAAGAGGAGATTAGGGGGCCAAGGAAAAGAGGATGATTAGGTGATGGGCTAGAGTAATGAAAGAAAAGGTGAGAGACAGAAGAGAGAGGAGGATGGGAGGGCAAGGGAGCCTGGCACTGGAGAGGGTGCTGTAATTTACATATGCTAATTAAACTTCTGTTTGGGTCACTTGCTCTTCATGTCAGGGCTCCCTCCACACCTTCTGTCTGTCCTCGCCAACACTTTCTTTGTCTATCTGTCTTTCCGTGGTTCTTTCACTCTTACCTCCCACTTTATTTTCAGAGTAGGAATTTCTCCCTTCATGTGGAAAACAGAGAGGTGCTACACTCCTCCCCTCCTTCTTCCTGTCTCCTCTTTTCCTATAATCATACATCGCCTCATCTGTGCACCTCATCCTAATGCTGCCCTTCCTTATGATCTGTCTTAGCTTCCTCACCTGCCCCTCAATTTTCTGTTTTATCCCCAGTTGCCCTTTCGTGTCTTTGATTTCTTTTCTCCTTCCTTTGTCTTTTATCCTGTAATGATGTCAAATCTACTCCACCAACTTTCACCTTATCCTGGCATCCACCCGTTTTCTTTCTTTCGTTCCCTCCAAAGAGCATACATCATCATCATACTAGGTTTGTGTCTTTCTTTGTCCTTGCATCATGTGTGTCTTATTCTCTCTTTTTCCAAAGTATGGATCTCTTTGTTTTGTTTTCTAAAATAATTTTCCTGTCATCATCTCCTCTCTGTCTTCTCTCCACTGTTTTCTTCTCATTTCTCTGCCTATATATTTCCTATCTCCCCTCCATCCCCTTCCTTAACACACATGGAAACCTTTCATTTCATTTCACTTCATCTCTGTCCTCTACTTTTTCTTTCAATTATCCCTTAATATGCCATCTTTTTCAGCTGCAACCATGTTCCCAGAGTTGCTTTTTTTTTTCTTGATCCCTTTTTTTTTCCGTCCTCATCTTCAGTTTCCATTTTTCTGCCAGACCTCACAGTCCAAAACTCAAAGCTTAGCCAAGTAGCAGAGTGCCAAAATACCTACTGCACTGGCCTAAATACAAACACACATACACACAACTTTTATACACACAAATGCACACACTCACATGCATGGGCTCACATAAGCACCATACACAGAAATCTGCACCGATACGCAGGCTCACAGATTTTCATGCATGTGTACAAACACACACGGGCACACGCACCTCTATAGCCTCCGCGACCCGTTGCTGGTTTGTGAGCCATCTGTTCATTTATTTCAGAGAACAAACACACCTGACAGTACTGAGGAGCTGCTAAGTCCATTTCACTGTTCACTGAACAGCACAATTGAGTCGACTAGATGGAGGGATAAGCTGGAACAAAAACTTAACGCACCCTGAGGGGAATTGGAGATCGAGAACCACTGTTCCTGTCCAAAGCCATTTCTCTGAGAATCAGAAAACTGTATCTCTCAGTTGCTGTCATCTAACAAGATTCAATACTGTGCGACCATATCGCCCAAAGTTAATGGGAATTTGGCTTTGGTGGCGAGTCTCAAGATATGAGGGACTCTGGCTATATCACGTAGTGGGAAATATACAGTATGCTTTATGGTCTGCTTTAACAATACCACTGGGTAACATTAAAGGTGGAGATAATGTACAGGACACATGTATACATTCATTTTTTTCCCCATGATTGTTTAACATGCATTTTATCAACCCTCATATATATTGAATGTAAGATCCTTTAATAATAAGTCCCTGTCTCTCTCTGCCATTGAACATATCTAACTGGCATTATCAAAAAGATTTTGTAGACAACATAAATCTGTGTAACTGCTAACTCTTGGATATCTCAAAGAACTTGGATATGGTTTGAGAAAGATTGTTGTCTTGGCTAAATATTTAAGCACAAAAACAGACCACACTGATCAATCTTCCCCTGACCTCAGCAAGTGTTTTAGTATCTTAAACCTAACAACACTTGGAATGAAGGATGCAAAACCCAGTCTCGGGGAAAAAAGACATGTCAGTATTTATTTTTTCCCCCCCCATATGTATTTGGCCTCTATTCTACAGTTTTCCAAAATGTTTCTGAATAAAATCCATCTCGTGCTGCACCTGTGCGGCATGAGGTGCAAAGTGGGACAGTGCAAAGTGAGATTTCTATTTTGCTATTTCTGTATCAGCCCTGACACATCAGCTTTTATTACAGGAAATGCTCTTACCTGAGGATGATTTCAGCAGAAGAGGGGTAGCCATGGAGAACCAATGGGGTGGGGGGCAGAGAGAGAGAGACAAGACAGCATTTTGTTAGATTATTAAATACTGCACTCCAAGCTCTCCGAAACAAATTACAGTTGTTAGACCAGACTCTACTTCTATTTTCAGGACATTTCCCATCACCATATGAGTTAAATAATTCAATGCGGAGCCCATATTCAACTGTGACAAGGTAATTCAATGCAGGTTTATTTTACAGCACTACATCTCTACGGACATTACCATGGCAGGATTTACCAAACACTGCAGTACAACCAGGCAATAAATGGGTATAAAATGGAAATCTATGATGGCTACATTTATAGGCATCAGCTGGGAGCGAGTAAGCTAAATGTGCTCACTGCTTTATGTTCACTGTGATGGGGACAGACCCAATGAGGCAATGTCTTGTTTGAACCAATCAGGGGTGATGAGACACAGGGGCACTAGAATAGACCATAATTGCTCTGTCTGGCTTGTGTCAAAACGGAGACTTGCGAGTGTACATTTGTTTCTGCTTATCTGCGTGTGAGACAGGAGTGCAGACTGTTGTGAAGGGCAGAGTGAGTCTCAGAGTGAAGAATAAATACAGAGAAATGATTTTCACCATTAAAATGCAGAGCGACAGGGAAAGAGAAAGATGGGGGGAGAGAGAGAGAAAGAGGGGGAGAGAGGGAGAGAGAGAGACGAAGACAAACAAAGAGTATTTTTCAGTGTCTGAAGTGAGACAAATGGACCATATTTCCAAACCAGACATTCACAGTGGACTGAGAAATTCACTCGGCTCGTCTCGTTCCCTCTCCAGAATATTTACTTGCTTTTTCATCTCCTCAAAATATTTCACACTTAATGTCATTGCGCCCTCTCCCACTCTGCATGCCTCTCTTGGCACTCCCTTTCAGTCTTTCTTTTGCTACGGCTTATTCCCTCTCCCTCACACTTCTACTCTCCTCTTTCTCCCTCTCTGTGTCACTCTCTGTATCTCTCTGGTACTCATTCAAATAGTAATCTACACTTCTAAAACTTGCGGTCGCTCTGTGCGTAGCATCGCGTTATTTACATTTCCCCCAGGAAACCACTGCTTATCGATTCTGGCCCTGCTCGCATCTGTTCAGAAAGTCTTGTAAGTGACGCCTTATCATTACCCACAGTGTGTGTGTGTGTGTGTGTTGTTTTTTTTGGATGCCTTATCATTACCATCTCTCACGGGCCTCTGCCGGCCAGAAATTTTAACAACCCTGTGCTTGTTTGAGCTGATCAAGGCAGGAGAAAGAGTGTGTGTAATGGAGTCTGAGTACTGTAATAT
This sequence comes from Lates japonicus, assembly GCA_033238685.1. Classification (NCBI taxonomy): domain Eukaryota; kingdom Metazoa; phylum Chordata; class Actinopteri; family Centropomidae; genus Lates; species Lates japonicus. The sequence goes on along the minus strand of BRZM01000019.1, from coordinate 2,224,584 downwards.
GTAGGGGACTGCCTACAAAACTGCATTTTTTTTGCCTACAACTGTGATATTGAGTTTTTGCTCATCTTTATATCAGTGCGTGTGTGTGAGTGTGCATATTGCTGTCCACATCTAGGTGTGACGACACCATAGCCTCTGAGCCGCTGAATGTTGCTGCATTCAGAGACAGCCACCAACATGTCTGATGTCCCAAAAACAACCACTGCTATCAGCCTGTCCACACACATGGCACATTCAGTCTACTCCTGTTCTTCATAGGTAGCTACTTTAGAGCACAAGAAGAGAGAAGGGGGGGGGGGACAGCAACAACAGCAACAACACTCCAAAGCACTTGTGAATAAAACCAGTCTCTAAGCTATAATATTTCCCCCCAGTTTTCTTTTAAAATTACAGTATATTCTCTTCATTACTGTATATCCCTGAAAAGTATGTAAAAACACCAGAAGTTCAAAAAGTACAACATCTACATGGATGTCTGTATGCCAAAAGAGGAGGAGGGAAAAAAGCTCACCTTCTCCTTTGCCAGAAGGACAATCACCGGGTTAGAGGAGAAAATCAAAAAAAGCTATAAAACCTTGGCTCATCAAGAACATCTTGAATTTTCACCCAACCCACCGCTTTAGAAGTTCACTCATTCAGAGGCTCTAGTGTTGATATACAAACGTGCGTGTACATCAGACGTGTGCTGACTTTGTGTGGAAAAGCGTGTGTAGCAGTAAATGCCTAAATCATTAATCAGTTTCTAACTTCCAAAAGAGCTGTTTTAAACTTTGATGGAAAGAGTTGAAAAGATATAATAGCAGGCATCTTACTCTTCAGTGCAATACAGTTTTCATTTTTATTGTTCAAAGCTCCAGTTTCAAACACTCAACATGAAAAGTTTTAAAGTTTCACATCAGTAACGAACAAACCAAAAAAAAAACAAAAACTGGCAAAACTGCAAAAACTAAAAAGGTAAAAAAAAAAGAAAAAAAAAGTCTAATTACACTTGACATCATGTTGATAATCAGCACCTGATTACTTCCTGGTTTTGGGAACCTTTCAGCTGCTGTTGACCTATCAAGACAGATTTTTGCCTTTAACGACTTCCTGTGGGAGTTAATGAGCAATGCAACAAACTAGCGGATAAACAAGAAAGCTGAAAGGCCTTTTGTTGTTGCTAAGGTCATTAAGCCCAATCAAAAAGTGCCCTGGTATGTTCCATGTGTGTTCCTCTATGACTCTGAGTGTGTGTGTGTGTGTGTGTGTGTGTGTATGTGTGTGTGTGAGAGAGAGAGAGAGAGAGAGAGAGAGAGAGAGAGAGAGAGAGAGAGAGGAACACGGAGCCATACAAGTATATTCTTCGAGAGGAACCAGCAGGCTGTGCTCTGCCCTGCTCTGAGAAGTCAGAATGAATGCATTCCTTTGACGCAGACAGACACACACTCTCCTCTCTTTTCAAAATAATTCACAAACACACACGCACACACATACACACATACACACGCAAAGTAGGATAATTGATCAGTGAGGAATCTCGGGTGTTGCTGCCACTGTGTGAAAGCATGTGTTTTCTGTGTGTAGCAGGCAGTGGGTCAGGGGCCTGTGTCAACATCTCCTCTTGGTAACGGCTGGCTAATGTATACCTACACTTATGGATCTACATACCTCCTCTGTTTCTCTCTCTTTGCTCTCTACTTAAGTCTGCCCCTCTCTGTGTAAGCCAATTATATGTCCACAAATCTCTCACTAAATATAAACTATAAACATTTTATTCTTAAACATGAAACCTACAAATAACTAATATGATTTGGTTCAAATATATCTTTTGATTATGTTAATGCAAACCTCTACACTAGTGATAGATAGTGTCAGTGTAAGGACAGACTGAGATTCACCTTGTAAATATTATTCCATTTCACTTGCACTGCAATGATGGCTCAAAATCTCTAATTACACCTTTTTCTTCCAACTTAAGACAAGAACGACAAAAAGTAAACACTGATCACTGTAGCTTGCTTCTTCTGTGTTTGAAAGCACTTCCTGTAATGTGACTGTGTGCTATGCTCAATAAAGGAGTTAAAGTGGTCTGTAATTTTGTAAAGGCCTGGACTTAAAGCTTTAGCTGTGTGTGTCTGTGTGTGTGTGTGTGTATGTTGTTTGCGTGGCTGCCTCTGTTAAGGGTATTTGTTCGTGTCTTTTGTGTGTGTGCATTTGTAAGTAGTCAACAAAACCTTAAGCGGATGGCAAAGTGCTTCCATTAAAGCATCCTGATGGCTATTGCACACACTACACAACATGATGGGCTTCGAGAGGAGACAGTGTGACTGTGCAATAGAGATTGTGTGACTGCGGCGATTGCGTGCAAACTGAGTATTAATGGAAGCCAGGTGTGTGGCTTTCTAATAGTGGGGAAGATCCCCTGCTGCTGTAACTCTGTTCTGTCTCTCACAGGTCAGGGTACACATACACACACACACACACACACACACACACACACACACACACACACACACACACACACACACACGGTGGTCTGTTTCTATCATTATCACTGTAACTGGGCTGACCCTCACACTACATCAGTCAAAGACCTTTGTCAAGAGACCACACAACCTTTCAACACCATGCACACACACATAACAACATCCAAGTAAAATATGATGTGCAGAAAGCCTTTCTATCAGATGTAACAGACACATACAGTACATATAGCAAAACAGATTCTCTCTCTCTCTCTCTGAGTCTCTCTCTCTCACACAACCTACCCTTATAGTATTGTGAGGTCCACCCTGCTTTTCACCACCAAGATAAATGCACCCTTTCTCTAGTTTCATTCCTTCACACAGCCCTCCTTTCTTTCACACACACATACAAAAAAGCACAACACATACACACAAAGCTGCTTAGCTACTCATTTCTTTCTTTAATCACATGGGAATAATATAGCCGTCACCAACCTACCATAGAACCTGAGGCAGAGGCAACCATGTTGTAGATATCTCAACTTTCTAGCTTCTCTTAGAGAAGCTTAGTGAGGATGAAAGCAGCAGAAAGAGCGTTAGGATCACTCATACAAGTCATTCCCCAAAACAGCTGTCTGCAGGCACATTTTCACACAGTCCTGCATTTAAATACACAAATATGGAAAAAAAACCAAAACAGTGTACAGAAGAAAAAAACTTTAAAAAAAAGGCCTTGAGCATCAAGTTAAAAAATTGATAGCTGTGGGTTATCGGCTGTGGAAGATGACTCATCATCTGCACTTTATCATTCATTATTGCTCGTGTCTGTTCCTCCCACAACTCTTTTCATCAAGTTCTTTCTGCCTCTGATAAGTCTTTAATATTCTTCTCTTTATGTGTCATTTATTCTTTTTCCTTTCTTTCTCTTTAAATTACCTCATCACTGTTTCCATCTATTAGCTATCTAAAGTGGCATTATGTTCAAGTAGGGGTCATCGCACCAATAACAGAAGAGGCATACTTTCTGGTTTCTCAGTTCTTAAGAATGTATACTGAGCAAAACTAAGTACAAAAAATACAAATGGATGACTTTTATGGTTGTCCAGTTACTGTAATAAGTACCTTGGAATATTTTCCTCCACAGCTGAACGGGCAAGCTTTAATGCATGTAACTAGAAAATGTGCAGTATTCAGTCATAACTAACAGTGGAAGGTGAGCAAGGTTTCTCCTGTCATTTCTGTGCAGTAAAAGCTCAAAAAAAGGAAGAGGTCTGCACTCAGGTCTGCAGCTGAACTGCCTGTTTCCTCTGTGGCAGTGCAGAGAGTGTTTAGAGTCTTATTATATACATTAGTGCTGGACCTCATCTGAGAGAAAGCTAACAAGATGATTAACAGTTTAAACTCTCATTTAACACACATCCATGGCCTAGTCATGGCACTCTCTTTCACTTGCTCTCGCTCCCTCTTCCACTCCCTCTGAGGCTGAGTAATATGTAAGTTCTGTGTAATACATAACTATTGCCCTGGATAAAAACTGAAGCACCCAGTCAGCAACATGACAAACCAATCTATGGGTGCTGCTTTGAAAAGCTGACAGGACCACACATACACAAACACACACGCGCGCACTCAGAGGATCCAATACCTTTGACTTTCCATTATTCCTGATCTATTTTGTGTGAACACACATGCATATCCATGCTGTCCTGCAGAAACAATGTCTCTCAAAAAACTTAATGTCCCAATAACTGCACAACAAACCTCTTAGTCACTCAGCTGTGCTATCAAAGCATATTGACGTATATGTTATCAATGATATGACTCATCATTATTGTACGATTTACATGTAGAATCAGAGTTACTGGAGATACTGGATTTCCAATGGCCAAATGGTCTTGACAACATTCAATCACAGGAAGTGGAGACACACAAACTGTTACCCTTTGAGTTTGAAACTCAGTGTTGTGACCCTTGTGTATGTGTTTGCTAATGTTTTTTGATGTCGGGAGAGCAGCCGGTCGTGGGTGAAAATAATGTAAACCCAGAAAAGCTTTGAAAGCACTGTGCTTCAGGAAAAATTGAAAGCCTTAATGGACACTCAGAATTTCAAGGTGACTAAGAGACAGACAAGGAGACAGCAGCAGAGCGAAAGAGCAGAGTGATAGAAGTCAACAACAAGACAGACATAACGAGAGAAAGAAAGAAAGAGAGAAAGAGAAAGAGAGAGAGAGAGAGAGAGATAGAGATGGTGGCGTCTTGAAGAAAGGCTGAGTGATGGAGAAAGAAAGATCAACCGAGACACTAAATAATGTACACTGACTGGCAAAGTGCATCTCCATCCCACAATTGTCACGCCAGCTTCCCTTGTTGTCTTGTCACTGCTGTGACTCACAATGACATTTATTGAACTTTATTGAACATTTATTGTGCTAAGAACCATTAAAATACGTGATCTGTGTTTATCTTTGAGTAATAGAGGGAGTTTATGATTGAAGGTTAGTGCAGCACTTTCATAGTCTATTACATGCCTCTGAATAACAGACATTCAGTGACAAATATAGTATTTAAGCTACATTTGCGTGTCAATGTATTGTATATTTTCTCAGCAGAGAGAAGGTCAGACACATTATATGGTAGAGTGTGTGTGTGGTGCACAGGAAGTGGGTGTTACAATAACATCATGCTATTGAATTCTCAATTGGACTCTGCTGGTCTACTGTATCCTAATTTATGATGTGAACTATATTTCTAGCTAACAACTTTAAAGAAAAAGATATTTCTCAACAACTTATTTCATGTAAATGCTGTTTTGGCTACCAAACACGGAATCATAAAATCCTGCAGATCAATTGGACATTTCACCATTGCTATGTTCTTAAGAAACTAAATATGATTACTTAAATTAAATTACATAATACTGGAATCAAAATGGATCATGGCTGGGATCATTCTAAACCGAAGTTGAAACCAGTTGGAACAAGGTAACGAGTAACACTTACAGTCATTAATAATCAGGTGTTTTTCAACACGTTTTGATATGTGTACTAATTGGCACATATATGGGTTTTGTCTTGTTCTGTGTGAGTTTTCCTGTTATATTTGTTGAAAGATAGTATTAGGCCGCATTCTACTGTGAAAACTTCTCAACTGTTGTGTTATGCATACACTAGTTCCATTACGGCCAATGTCCAGTCTATGCAAGAGACAGTGAAGTGTTTTAACAGCAGAATATTTTACCAACTTATTTTATTGTGATGGTGCTTAATTGAACTCTTATCAACTAACAAAATCACATGAATATAATCACTGTATGCTGTTTACATAGAGTACCCTACTTATATGATGAACGAATTCTCTGTGTCTGTGTAAAAAGCAACCTATTTCTGTAACCTATTTTTTTAAAAACTACAACAGTGACCTGAGTCAGGTTGTGACTCAACAGACAACTTTCCCAGAAATTATTCACATATGTCACATTATGACAAAACGGATATAAACTTGGCAGTTTCTTTCCAAAAGGATTTAATTCAACCTGAGCACTCGCTCACTTTCAACGCACCACTTTTACATTCTCTAACCCACTTTACAGACTTTCACCTTGCTTGTGAAAAAAAGGCTGGAAGAGAAAATTCTAAAAATGTCTGTCGATTTCAACACATCACATCATCACCGCAGTTTGAGATGACAGATCTTGTGCAAATTTCCATGTCAACGAAAGGGCATGCTGTCGTGACTGTCACGTTCACCGTATGTTTCGTTGAAAACTAACAATAGCGTGACTAAGAGGCAAGGTGAAGGGGAAACTGCAGATAGGGTTTTGTCCTGGACACACATGTGGCCAGAGAAACTGAAATGTTTGAACGTCCCAGGGGACATTTTAACAGTCTTTCTCTGCAGATGGAAATGAGTGTGCACAGTCAAGTCCACTTGTACTCTCAGCAAACTGCACAACAGGAAATCAGTGTTCCTCTTAAAGAACTGCATTAAGAAACAGAGTAAACAGAAAAAGAGCACTAAAATAACACTAGACAGTGTTTGCACTAACCATATATAATAGTAAAAGTGATGAAGCTGTCAATGTAGGGCAGAGATCAGAGAAAGATGTAATCTCAAAATCTGTCCTCTCGCACTACAACTGGCACTCTTTCAGCTCATCCAATTAACATGAGATGGAAATATCACCGGAAGATTTTACAGGGGCCAGAAGGTGTACATGACTATGAGAGTGCGCGCATGGGTGTAGGTGTGAAGGAGATCATTCAGGAAAAGTGAATATGCATGAGTGTGTGTACAAATGAGAGAGAGACAAAAGCAGAGAGGAAGACAGAGGGAGATAGGTGGTCAGAGGGATCAAAATGTGCAGGATCAGAAAAGAAGGCAAGGGATGCAGAAAAGGGGAAAGTAGTGTACAGGTTGAGCATGTTTCAAGAAGGGAAATAAGAATTAATAGTAACTAGGCCAAAAGGAAAGAAAAAATTACAAAGGAAGAGGTCAAGAAAAGAAAGAGATGTAGGTCAGACCAAGCCAATAAAGTCTTTTGAAATTAATTGCGTTGACAGCAAAGGGAGCAGAGATTGGGAGAGAGAAATAAAAGAGAGACTGAAGGAGGAGGAGAAAATGGGGAAAAAAGCAAAAGAGACACAGAGATGTAGGTCTTTCCAGGGGCAGCTAGCATGCAGTCTAAGCCCCTAGGTAGATGAAGGGCCAAGACCTTTATGAAAGGGCCTGTTGTCACGCTCAGGACACACACACACACACACACAGACACACACACACACACACACACACACACACACACACACACACTGAACTTTCAAGACATTAGAGGAAGGCGCTGAAAGGTCCCAAGGGCCAGAGGCTTGAAAGTTCATGTAATCTGTCTTGGAATATGTGCACGCGCTAGTGTGTGTGTGTATTTATCATACTCTGTTTCAACATATCAATAATTCAAAGTCTCATTGCACTGGGGAGCAAACAGAGCTGTACTCAAGTCAAGTCACACAGTAGGCACTGTTTTGCCTGGATTTTAGATTTTCAATTGAAAGTAATCTAGAGGAAGATGAAGATGTGCGAGCTGCGAGTTAGAATCAGCAGCCATGGATGTGAATGAGACTACTCCTTTGCCTTTGGCAATGTGTGTGGGTTTGAAACCAGAATTCAAGAGGAAGCACTAAGCTAGATAAAGACATTTCAGTGATTCATTCTTTCACAGCAGAAACTGAAATATTCCAAGTATTTTCCACTTGCTTGCCATAACCTTCTTACAGTAGATATTTTTCTCATGAGTTGGGGAAATGCTTTACTGTTAGTCAGGAGTCAACCTCTCCAAAGCGCTGGTGTCTTTCTCTCGTTAACAATGAACCAGATCTGACACCTGACACAACTGTGAGCTGAGCATGCTGTTAGTGCTTCTATAGACATAACCACTATAAGTTAAAAATGGCAAAAGCTAAAGCTATAAAGCAGATTGCTTGATAATGTCACTGGTGCTATACTTCAAATGGGTTTTCTGTGTCATGAACAGCCACAGCTGCAACGACTGGCACAAAGCCCAAGCATCAGCACTGCTGACTAAAAAATATTATGTGGTGCTAAATGGATACAGGTCCATACGAGCACATAATGGACTAAACGTAGCATGCATTTACAGTCCAGACTGTGAGAATTCAGGCAGTTACACATTTTTTGTTTCACTTTTTTTTATTCAGTTTGAAATATTGAATGCAAAGTGTTTTCCACAAAATATTAATTATCATAGTTTTATTTAATTTATTGTGTATCTGTCCAATTACCCTTGAAACCTTGAGACATCTCCCACACAGTTCTTTCTATACTGATGTAAACCAGTTCAAATTAAAGCTGAGACATGACCTTAATTTAGTATGTATCATTTCATTTCCAAATTGAATATGCTGAAGCACAGAGCCTCAAGACCAAAAAATGTATAACTGTCCAAAACTGTATTGTCTGGACCATATATAATCTGGTGTGAGGAGTTTTTAATTAAAACTGTCAGTATTCTGGAGAGGTATAGAGAAACAAGTTTTGTTGTTTTGCAGTGATTAAGTGGGCGATGAAGATGCTGATATATTGCTGAGATAGACAGAAGCTGCTAAACAGGTGGATGTGCTGCTGTGGATCTGCACTAACACTGAGTTAGCTAAAGGGCTGCATATTCACATAAATAGTCTATAACCTATGCTTTGCTTTCACTGGATGTCACTTCACTTGTGTGCACCAGGGGAGTTGGCTGTGTTTGACTGCTATTCAGAGAGGTCTAAAAGCTAGTGGAGGTGACACCACTGCCCCTTGTACCTCTAAATATTACATCAGCGTCACCCCTGTGGGAAACATCTCTGAGAGTCCTTTAGCAGTGCTATTTGTGTCTCTCTTTCTCATCCCTCTTGCTCCTCACCCGGTCTAGCATCTTCTATTTCCCCCTTTGCACAAATATCTCTCCTGCCTCTCTCTCTCTCTCTCTCTGATGTTGCTTCATTGCCAAAAATCTCAGTCTTCCTACTTTCCAACCACTGAACAGGCACCTATGAACTTGCATGTTCACCTAGTCCAAGCTTTTATGTTTCTAGCATTATATTACCTGAAAAAAATAAAGTAAGATCACTATGTGGAAAAGTTTTTGATTAAGTGCAAACCAAACTCCCAGAAAGGCTTCTTCTTTGAATTACCTGCTAACAGTCTCTAACTGTGTTGCCAACATATCATCTTGTTTTTGTGCGCAGATCAAGGTATTAACTATGATCTAAAGTCTTTCAAGCTCCCTCAAAGAACTTTCAGGAATGTTTCCTCACTTAAGAGTATTTTCCCCCCTGAACTAGGCATCTTTTTTTCCCCTGCAACTATTTATTCCACTCTTCTAAACCTTTCATCTTCTTGACTGACAGTAACTCAAGTCTTCCTCATTTTCTAATATTAATCCTTAAATAATTTATCAAAATAAACCAGGCAATTTCTTCTTTTTTTTCCTTTTCCCCTGTTGGGAAGATGGCAAACCCTTCTACTCCAACAGTTTCTCTTATAAAACCACAACTGGCTTAGTTTTCTTTGTAGCCAACCTAGTATGAGCCCCACAAGTTTCTCTGTTAGACTCAGTGTTTATTGTGTGACCACTGGAGATAATGATACCTGCAAGAAAGCCCACGCACTGACTTACAGGACAACTGCATTCAATTATTCCACTCTCTGTATGACCACATAAGTTACCTCTAATTACTATAATACCACACTTTTCATTCTCAAGCTAATCAAGTCAACAGTGTTAGAGTGAGCAACGGGGAAAAAAAGTGATATAAAATGTGGGTGTTATTCAGAGACGTCTCATCAGCAAATGTGGCATTTAACATCTCGCTGTAATTAACAATAGTTACTGGACTTTGTGTCATTGCACAAGGAAAACTGCTAATGAGCCAACCAACCATGGAAAATGCAAGAAATACTTTTACTTGAAAATCTGTTTCCAAGATTTATTGTTGTGCATACAGTGTGATTACAAATGCTGTTAACATGGTAGATATAAGTAATAAAGACTTAAATGAACTAACTCAACAACACCCATTGTAGAGCCTCCATTGTATTCCCTAAAACAAACCCACAACGTTCTTTAGTCCAACTAATAGCAGCTGTCGTGCAATCACACAAAAACATCATTTACCAGGACATAGCACCAATGAAACTGCTGAAGGCAGTATTAACAGAAGTGAAAAAGTGTGTTCTTTCATAACATTTCAAAAAACAGTCCTGGCTTTGGCAAAGAGAGATTTTGTTTATTTGAAAAAAAAAATGGTGTTTTTGTAAAATAAACACACACTGACTTCAAACCTAGTTCTGGCCTGCTGAATGTGGCAGTAGGCCCAACTCTAGGAGAGCTTCAGCCAGTCTGAAGTTCAAAAATACTCTGTTCAGCCACGACTCATTTCAGTGCAAGCTGTGAATAGAACCTCAGTGTTCAGCCACCCAGCCCAAAGTCTGCAACCCACTGTCGTCCCTCCAGCTCAGCTAGAATGGATTGTAATGACACCTACTGTATGACCACACAAGATAATGAGCACATTCACAAGACTACTGTGATAGCCGAAAACCACAGTACTCTAATTGGACTTTCATTGGGTTACTGGAACACAAGTCAGCATACAAAGAACCTGGGAAAAAACTTTAAGTTCAAGCAAAAAAATTTTAAAAAAAACAGCTCACAGTAAAAAAACAAAAAAAAACAAAAACAAATTGGAAGTAAAATGTCCCCATGCAACAGGAGCTTGATGTTATCATTTAAGACCACACTGTATTTGACCACACAGAATAATGGCACCTCATGCGTCACCACAGAATAATAAAGGCACGGGTGTGCAAACGGACATAATTGGCCTCAAAGCAATCAACCCCAATTACCTAGCACCGTAATTGGCTTCAGAGCAATCAACAAGGCAGCTATCATTAAGTCTGAGCAGGCACCAGCATGCCCATGACACTGCTTATCTCTGCAGTTTATCTGCTGGGTTAGTTACAGCTTTAGCTGTGATGAATGGATAAGAGCAGCTGTACTTAATAACGTAATAGACCTAAATGCACAGCTTTGTTATTGTATAAATGTAAAAATATCATCTATGGTAACATATATTTTCCTCAATGAATATATCATTAAATACATTAAACTGATGGCTTAGAGGTTTTAAGAACAATTTTCTAATAAAGAATGAAGTGTACAGAATCTTGATGTGGGTGCAAGCTCTATAGTTGTGCACAATCCCTTTCTTTTCATAAACATCTCAAGCATATAGTGACAAACAAGTTAACATAAGAAAAATGTTTAAAAAGCTTTAATGGAGTTTGTTGAACAGTGAAGGTGTGAGAGAGAAAATGTCAGTGACATTTTCAAGTTTTGAGGTTGTTAGCAGAAATATGCAAATATGTTGGCCACAAGAGGGCACTGTCACTTTGACGAAAATATTTTGTTTTATGGCATTGGCGGAAAAGATTGATGTTGTGTCATATGACCACTAGATGTCACTTAACAATAAAACGTAACTATGGGTTGCAATAAGTTGTTTAAGTTGTTTTCTATAAGACGACTGTCTCAAAGCAGCCTGCAATTATTGGAACCCTCGTTATTGTGATAAAGTCTGAATGCTCTTGTCTTTTCCCCTTGCATGACTTTCTAACTGTTGTCTGTTTTGGACTCCTTCTACCATCTCTGACCTCTCTTCCTGCCAGCCAACCTGTCAGTCCTCAGGGAATTCAACAACCTCAAAACGCCCAAATCTCTTTGAAAGTTCAAAACTGGAACACCCAGATATAAAGCTTGTACCTCAACAGAGGGTGAAAAACAGACCAATCAGGCAATCCCAATTCCCATCCAAATTAAATATTCAGGTAATCAGACGTAATATATAATTAACTTCTTTCCTCCTCAAAAGAAAAACGCCACAACTTTCAGACTCTCTAAACAACTCTCTGCCTACATTTTTCATTGAACACTCGGTCTTCAAAGTGGAATCATAGATCTTCCGTTTTAAGCTTCTCCTCTCTTCTCTAATTGTAAAGTGGTTTGGAAGATCTTTGATGTTTGTCTCCAGGAGAATTTGCGGAAGCCTCAAACCACTAGACAAAAGAAAAGACAGAGACAGTAATTTACTGAGAATTATTTCCCTGCTGTCAAGAGAGAGGCTGGGTGGAGGAAGGCAAGTGAAGGAAGGAGGAGATGGAAAGAAGAATGAAAAAAAAAAGAAAATTGGAGGGCAATTTTGCAGTTTACCATAAATTATTTTTACCATTAATTATGAGCTAATAAAACTAAAAGGGTTAATTTTCAAGTCTTTATTGATTTTTACTATATACTTTAAATCAGCACATCAGTTATTTCCCATTGTTTTTACACTGTGGTTTGCCAACAGTGAATGTCACCACCATTGCTCAAGATGACACCATGATGACTCAAATAATGACTTGTGTTTTATTATTTTACCGACAAACTATTTCGCAATTGTTGGGTGGAAATGCTCTCCAAAATCTAAGAGGATTAAAGCCAAGATTTAGGAGAAACAGCTTTCAATATAACTGCTTTCCATCATCCATCAACTACTGTTAAATCAATAACATCTTCAAAATTGCACATGGTTTTTAACTGACAATGACCATCCTTTTTATTGCACAAACATCCGTCATGAAACAACTAAAACAAAGACAGCACAAAAACCACCAGCGACCACTAATAAATCAGTATGAATGAAAGTTTAGACAGCCTGCGTGTCTCTGTCAGTGAAGATCTTACGGGTGATGTAAATCTCAGCAAGAGATGAAGAGAGAATTACTCTATTGTTGGATTTGAGCTATTAAAAAAAAAGAGCATCTGATCTGCTGTAAAACTGGGATAAAAACAGATCTGTTGCGTTTTCAGGTAGCATGGTAGGATTCTTTTTTTTTTTTTTTTTTTTTTAAACAAACTCAACACAGCACTCCCCTCTTTGCTTTGCTTGTCCTCTTGTTCTATTATTCACTCTCCTGTCCGTTTGTTCTGCTGTACACTGTCTCCTGCTGTATCGCTCAGTCTGCATCTGTATTCCCATGAGCCTGTTCACATACAGTATGTCTCATTTAGTTTCTATTTCCCTTTCCCTACTATTGTTGCACAAGTGCCTCAGTCATCTAGTACCAAACACTGAAACTGGAGAATAAACTGAAGGCGTGAAAAGAAGTAGCAAAGCACGGCCTGAGATATTTTAGTTCAGTACTGTTTCTGCTGTTACTGGCATAGAGTTACATGGGTGAATTCTTGAACAAGAAACAATGCAGGCTGTCTGGCTACGCATTACTTTGCATACTTAGAACAATTACGCCAGGATGTCCAAACCACCATCACGAGGCAATAAAACTGTTCTTAACCGGAAAAAGCAACTCCTAAAAAAAAAAACTTTTATTCAGTGATAGTAAATATACCTCTACTAAACTTTTCCTTTGTGCTATCTCTTTAATAAAGTTTTCTGCACCCACACATCGAACTTGCACACCCCAAAAGGATTTTGACAAATTACCCCCAACTTAAGGTTCGCTTACTAACTTTTTCCAGTACTCTCAACTGTATCACTTGGTCTACACAAGCAAATAGTTGCCGTGGAGACGGTTCTGTTGACAAGCATGTTCAATACAGTCATCCATAGCACTTTCTCGCTAAAAATTAAGGCTTTTCTGAAATTTAAAGGCACCTTTAAAGTGCACCTTGAGTTTGGATTGTTTAGTCAAATTATCTTTTTCAAGGTTACAAATGCACAATTTATCCTCATCCCACAAGATGTTTAAATGGTGTGACATGGAGAAATCAAAAATCTGTTGTTTTTTTTTTTGTTTTGTTTTGTATTTTTTTATATACACTGGAACAAAGAACATAGGAATTTGTCATTAACAAATATGGTCAGGCTGAAGTACATCCCTTTATAGGTGGTAAAAGCAGTAACAACTGAAGCTGAATGATCAGTCACATTGGGATGAGTGGGCATTAAACTGAAAATTCTGTAGAAAAATTTAATTTACAACAGCTCAGAATGGATAATGTGCAGATTTTCCACACTGTGGAGGTCTACTCTGAACTCCATCAAGGACCCAACCATTCCCTGGTGTGAGTGGACCAAGCCTGGAAAACCTAATTCCAAGCTACAAGAGAATTTCCATACTGTGCCCGAGCGTTTCAGATGAATCAGCAGCGTGGTAGACACTGGTCATCTGAGAGGTCACAGCTTAATTCAACTCAAGTCTGACTGCAGTGAGTGAGTGCTCAGGGAAATGAGAAAGTTTTGGGACGGTGTGAAGTGGTTGTCAATGATTTCTCAGAAGTAATTATGACCAACTCTATTTCCATTGTGAATTGTTTACACTAAAGAGAACTAGACTAGCCCAAACACATCCTTGCACCGTCTGTTTCAGATGTGTCAGCAGCCACAACAGCTGATATGATGCACATTGTGCTCTGGAGAATTCAAACCAGCAAATGGGGGGGGGGGGGGGGGGGGTATGCATATCATAAAGATTAGAGTCTTTACTATCACAGAGTCACAGAGAGATTTTCAAGATCAGTGGATTCTACCAAAAAGAAAAAAAGGACTCTCACTGGGGTCTCCTAAAATCAAACAAGACACCTTAATTGAGGTCAAGACCGGTCAAAATGCTCATTAGACCAGAATTAGCCCTCTTGCCTTCTGTGTGGAGTGAATCTGCCACACACAGCCACACTGTCAGGGGACTCAAGTGTAGTTACAGTAAAAACACCTTTAACAAAGACATTTAATCAGCCGTGTAATGGAGAATAAAGGATACAAACACAGATAAAAATCCTGAGCAAATAACAAAAGGCACAAACATGAAGATATGGCATCAAAACCTGTGTGTCTCTTACTTTTATGTTTGTGTGGAAAGAATCGCTGGAGGGAAAGTTTGTTACGGTGGAAGCTCCATCAACCTGTACTCGCTCTTATCCTCCTCCTTGCTAATTTTCTCATCAGTTTCGTTGTATCCCAAATTCTTCTGCATTTTTTTCTCTGATGATCTGTTAACCTGTTTCTATCTTAAACTCTCACTCACTATGTGTGTTTATGTGTGTGTTCCTGTGTGTATGTGTATCTATCTGATGAATTGCCCTATCAGTTTGGCCAGCTGCTTTGGCGGTCCTCAGTCTGCAGGGGTGACTGTGTGTGTACGTGTGTGCATCGAGATATATAAAAAGAGTAAATATGAAGCCCTAGAAACTAAGCTGTTTTCTTAAATAGTCTGTAAACACTGCGACGTAGTAATTTATAATTTTGGCATAGAGCATACAAGCCATACTTGTACCCAAATGACTGATGCTACTAATAGACTACAGTGACCCTGAGCAGAAGAAAAACTAGTTGTTTCCATGTTGGCCACAAGCCAAACTTGATAGAAATGACAAACTTTTGTGCATTAGTTTGCTACTGTACCCTCGTTTACTTTGAGATAACAGCATGACAGGAGATAAGGGCAAGAAATGGGCAACACTAGAGACAAAATGAGTTCGGGAGACACAGTATGGAGGCAGAGCAACATCAAATCAATACTTTTCCTACTGTAGATATGCCAGGAATTCTGCCAGCGTCTGTAAAACTTATTTGTCAAAACTTCTCACAAACGAATTGGATGTGAGAGGAGAGGAACTAAATACAAGAAAAGCTGTATGAATCAGTTTCAGTCAATTATTCTACAGTCAGTGCAAATAAAATGAAATATAGGAAGGTGAACATGGGTGAGAAGAGAAGGTAAATTTGCTGGACAGGCAGGATTAAACAGACTGAAAGGGAAAAAAGATGAAAGAAGAACAAGAGAGGAATGAGAGGGGCTGAAAGCTGGAGCAACGGACCAAGAGAGAGATCACAAAACACTGAGAGTGAAAATATTGAAATGTCTAAACTGTTTAAAGTGATGTTGAGTCAGTAAAGCAGTGAAGCAAAAAGCTGCTGAGAAGTCAGAGCTCAACACAAGCAGCACGGATGACAGCTGATTATTTACTTTCCATGTGTTTATGTGTGCACACGTTTTTCAGCACTGTGCCTCTACTGTGCATGTGCGTGTGTGTGTGTGCGTGCATGAGTGTGTTGCATTCATAAGTTGATAATCTGCATTTCTGCTCATTCATGGATCATTTTCTTCCAGAGCCTGGAACGATCTCCCCCAAAACAGCACAATCCAATTAAATTATAGTCAAGACCCTTCACACCCATGAAAAGCAAACAGCCACCGCTGCCAAGGCAAAGAAACAATATGGAAACACCATCAGATACAAGATACATTAACTGAATGCCTCAGAGATAGAGGAGAAAAAAATGTTTAAGGCAATTACAACTGGCAGATTTTGTAGTCTGGCGCCAGAAAGATTGAACGCATCATTGCACACAGCTAGATGGCATTTGCAATTTGAAAAGAGGTTTTGAGAGAAAAGGCACAAGAGTTTAGGAATGAGGTAGGAGTTGATAACACTTGTGACAATAATGGGCAAAATCATTCAATCAGTTTTCTTCTCTTCTGTTTTGGGGGTTGTTTGCACTAAATTCTACGTCTCTGTGAATTAACATTAATATTTAAGAGGCTTGTACAATGGAATTCTTACACGGTTTCCTCAGTCAATAAAAAAAAAAAAGTTGTGGTTAGAGACATGAAGACAGTCAAAACACAGCAGTAAGGTACATACTCAAGAATACACAACAGCAAACAAAGTGTGTGAACTGAATTTGCAGATTGCTTCTCCATTGTTAGACAGTATCTCTGGTCTGCCAGTGTCCACTGAGTGCTTAGGCCCCTGGTTAGTATGGTATGAGAATTTCTCTGGGCTAAGAAAGTTTTTTAAACCAACAAAAAACACACTTTTGGAAAACATTTTTTTTGAAAATATCAGGGTTGTATGTCCACAGAGTGATTCAACCGCTTCTTGCCGCAAGGTATCTCAACCAGTTTTATAAACAAACCACGTTGGGAATCGAGATGCAACAGGCTGACTCAACAACACCATCTTGAGTGTCCACTGGGCCAGGCAGAACTGTAAACTCCCTCAAAGGCTTGTGCTGATAAGGTCAGACAGCCATGATGACACAGAAGTTACAATACCATCTACCACACCTATTTGACAATTAGTTTTGTCTATAAACTTAAACACAACCTGCAGAGTGTTGGTAATAAATATCAACTGTTTCTGGTCAGTACCCAATCGATTAGTGAATTTCTGAAGAGGAAAGTGCACAGGCTCCACGGGAATGATAACACACTGTTTTCATTTGGTGATTTTCTGACCACAGATACTGGGGTCGATGGTAGTCAGACAGCAGTCATTTGAAAGAAAACACAATTTCTGGAGCATGTAGTTGGGTTTTGATTAATGGCTCACTGTGTTAGTACACACAAACACACACAGAGGCTCACATTGATCAAAAATGTCATATAGAACTCGCTCACAATAAAGTAGACAGAAATTTCACCTACAGATGCAAAAAAAAAAAAAAAAAAAAGCAGTTGGTGTATACAGTATATTTATCTTTAAACGCAGCCATTTGGAGGTGAACAAAGCCAGGTGTATGTGTATTTTATCAAAGTCTTCTACTCTCTGCAACAGTCTTTATTCTCCACATGCACAGGGTCAGCAGCTTTGAGAGAAACATATAAGCATGGGCACAGACACACACATGCTCTAAACACAGGTGGACATGTTCAATTTATGCTGTCACACAAGTTTTATTGACTTTAAATCATCCCTAATACACAATGTTCTCTAATATTAACCTTCACCTTGACCAGTATTACTGCAGGCATTGTAGAACTGTACTTGCAGCATACAAACCAGAAACTGTAATAACCCTTTAGTAAAACAAAGCATAATCATGTTGGTATATTACACAGGTAGTGGTGGAATCATGACCTTAACATGCAGTGTCTTAAGCTACGTATTTTTGCCTCAGACCTTAATACATACATAGTGTTAAGCACCACATTTTCATTCGACTGATTTCTTTAATCTATAGTGATGCAGGTTTTAATTCTTTAATAGCAGAAATTCAAAACTGAGCTAAATTAATCTTCATGCATACCAATCTCTGTATTGATTTTAGTTTCCCAGAATCTCTGGGGTGGTTTAGATATCTGACTGGCAGGCAGGAGGCATTGTGCAAACCTGAGAAACAATCTAGACTCTTACTCAGTCTGAGCAAACACTGGGTAATGACAGACAAAATGGATACAGCTCACTGTGCCACGTAGCTCGTGTTAGCCAGACTAGCATTTGCACTCCACCACATTAGCAAACACACACATCTAGTCATTTTTGCATAACACAAGTGAAAGAAATTGCTTTCTCCCACCCTGTCCCCATTTGCCTTTGTCTCGTCTTACATAATTTTAGGGTGGTGATTACAGGTTTTTATTGATTATGCTGGTGTGAGTTTGGAGGTTATATTAATGATGAACTGGTAAGACAAAGCTTAGGAATTCACAAGCCAAAACTCCTGTTTTTTTGCATACTGTATATCATCACTGTGCTGGAAAAAAAAGGGGACAATGAACCCATTCTTCTCTCTTAGTTAACTGCACATTCACTTTTTATTCCCCCACATTCCAAATAGGTGTATAAAACTTTAAATTGCTCAGCTCATAAAGAGACATGCACACACTTAATTCAAGTATAAAACAACAAACACCCAGTGAGGTTTTAATGCAACACTGGAAAAATTTCCAAATAAGCTAAACAACCCTATAAAACTTTGTAATTACCACAAAAATGTCAGTTTGTTATTTCCTATCCACATTTGTACTTTTGTTACCTGAATGTCAATTCATTGTTTAGCCTGAGGACAGGCTGTGAAATGACAAAATGACTTCATTTCTTACTAAGAAAAAGGAAACTCTCATTTGGTGCGAACTCCACCATGAAGACATTTTAAAGCCGTCTCCTTATGCGTGTTTGTGAGTGTGCGTGTGCATTCACATGTAACAGAGGTTTTATGGCAGGGCAGTAACAGTGGGAATGAATGTGCTTTCAGGGGGCTACCATGCCACAGGGTTTCATGGATGCATGCCCGCGTTTGTGTATGTGGGTGTGATATTTTGGCATCACTCGGAGCCAGTAGTAGAAGGTTTACTAAGGTCATAATGCATTTCTTGGTCACTAAATGCAAGAGACCATTACCCTGTCAATTCTGATATGTGTCTGTGGCTGTGACTTTGTGTGTATGTGTGTGAGACCGTGTGTGTGTTTCCCCTCTTCACTGTGATACATATTAAATTCCCACTACACTTTTATAGCCTTCTGTGCATTCCCACCATAGTTTGGTCTATTGCACTGGCTATCATTTCGACCTGTAATGGGATCTGTGCGATAAATGTATATGTCGTATTTAAGCCATGCAGTCACTGTCAATAAAACAGATAGAGTGAGGCCATAGGCCAGCACTGAATTATGTCTACGTGGAAGCCATTTAGATACTTATGGGAATGTAGTGAAAAATACACACATAATGCACTCAACATATCATTTTGTGTCCCGCAGACATCACGTAGCTCCAAACTTCCATTCCTTCCTTATTGTAAGCGACAAATGTCTCCCCCGAGCAGATAAATATTGCATGACTGTACCATTGAAGGTACTTTAGAAAATGTCAAAAATGCACAAGGAGAAAAGATAAAAATCAGCCAGTTCTTTTTCAAATACTGACAGGTTAGTTTCTTAAGAATATAATATTTCCATGCAATACTGGGCATGATGCGGCAGAATAATGGGGTATGGTTTTATGTATTAACAGTGTGGGTCTGACAATAGCTTTTTCTCTCTGTTCCTCTATACTGATGTTGTTGTTTTGGTCCTACTGCACTGTGTTTACATGAGTCTATTAATCCCTTGAAAGGCTGGTGGCCTTCTACGAACTATACAGTATCTGTGGGTTTGTTTAACTTATCTCAATTTGCTTTAAATAGTGTTAAATTTGATTTATGAATGCCTAATAGTGTACTTAAGCGAATCCATTTAATTTCAATTAATGCATTGGAAGCAGTGGCAACTGATGCAGATCTAAGTCCAGTTGGCTTGATGTTCTTGCAGCAACAGCTCTGCTGCTGACAGTATCTCTGCTCTGACAAAGTGAACCTCTCAGCTCTGGTTCCAAAACTAGTCACCTGCTCATTGAAATAAATGTGAGATTAGATTGGTTGAGCACAGGTTCAAGAATAACCAGCAAGAGTTATGCTGGACACAAATTTGTTTACAGTTAATTGTTATATTTTTTTTGATTATATGTTACAATAGGGGAATTAGCTTGTTGCCCTAAATGGAAAAAACATCCACAAGAGAGTCTACTTTTCATATTTATTAAAAGAAACATTTTCTCTCTTTTCACAGTTTCCTGTGATTAATGAAAAAATATAGTCAGTCTGCAAGCCATTCTGTTTAGCATCACCATACTCTCAGCCATCCGTTTAGACATCTGGTGCTCACATACTTGAAGCTGTACCATATTGTAGTGAGAATGCAGTTACCCATGCCAGCATCCCTACAATATAAACCTCCATACTATATGTGTTTGTGACACATTTTAAGAAAGTAGTACAGAATTCTGTGAAAATAAAGAGATTTCTTCATTTCTCTCCTCCTCTACTCTCAAATGGTCTGTTTTGATCAATCAGCACAGAGGCTTGTAAACTGTAATGCTGGTGGTACAATGGTACAGCAAGTGGTGTGTATGTGTTTAAGTGAGATAGGAGATGGTGTGCATGTGCAGGCGAATTGACTTGAAATGGCAAGTTAACTGGAGGGTAACTAATAGGGTTAAGTGTGTAGGAAGAGCAAAAGAGATAAAGAGGAGGAAGGCGATAGAAGGATTTTTCGCTTACACAGAACAAGTAGTTGGTGTCATTTTGCCTAAAGCGGGAGGGCAGACAGAGTGAGAGCAAGCGAGAAAGACGCCTTATCAAGAGAGACAAAATGAGGCAGAGTGAAAGCACGATGAAAAAGAACAAGATGAGTGTCTACACATGATGAGATGAGAGTAAAGGTGAGAGGACAGAAGTGGAGATTTGATCGTACACTAGAGTACAATTTAGTCAACTGTACCGCCACCCATATGCAGATTAATATATTCACGCATTCTTTTCTAGGAACTACCCTACAGCGCCAGTTGTACGGAAAAAATTCCTCCTCAGAAATTTCTTGAGAAGACACATGGAAAGTAAAAGCCAACAATGTCTTTCTGTCATGCAGTTCTTTTTTTCTCCGTCTCTCTCTAATATAGTAAAACAAACAGAGGCAGAAGTCGCTTTTTCCTGCTTAATTGGTTAAGTGTGCGCGGGTCTTGAAAAGGCCAATTGTATGTGTGCATTTAAGAACATACAGACCCCACACTCAGCTCCTTTCCTCCCCTCACTCCTTTTTTTTCCCCCTGATTTCCTTTTGACTGTAGAGCAATAATATTTGGAGTGGCTCACAGAGAAGTAAGCAGTGGAGGAAACCAAGGGGAAAATGGCCTTAAGACAAACGTATTTACTGGCATACGCCTCTGTGCTCAGCCGGCGGTGTCCATCACTGCGAGCAAGTTACCACCAATACTTTAAAAAAAAAAAGAAAAAAAAAAGCTTAAAATAAATGATATCATTAAAACCAACTAAACACAGGGAGGTAAAATAAATGATGCACAGAAATGGTATATCTGTATCTATCTTAATAAATCATCTAAATTAGAGCAGTTTAAGAAAGAAAGGGCTTTACAAAACAGGAAGGGACATGGAAGCCAAAATTATACCATACATCCAAATTATACAGAGAACACACTGGAGCTAGGTGGTACTAAAAACAGCTCTGAGGAAGAAACAACTCTTCTATTATCCCATTTAGATACACTCCCCTTCCCTTCCTCCCTCCCTCCCTCTTTCCTTCATCCCTCTCCATTTCTTTTCTCCTCCATTTTCTCCTGTTGAAATCCCCTTTAAGTGCTCAGAAGGAGAGCAAATGTCCAAAACCACTTTCCAAATCCCCATGTGTGTGCTTGTCCCCATTTTTAAGTGCCTGTGTGTGTGTGTGTGCGACAGAGAGAGAGAGAGAGAAGAGAGAGAGGAAGTGAAGACAAGAGAAAGCGAGAGGGAGGGAGTAAGTAACCAATATATGTGAGAAAATGTCAAGGGTTTTCCAATTCTCTGTTGTTCCACAACACACCCTGAAGTCCTGTGGAAAACCAGGGGGAGAAGAAAAATATTAAGTCAACAATATTTAGTGACCTGACAAACTGTGATTGGTTGGGAATTGTTAGTGCTGATTGGTAGACCGATTATTATCTGTCCCCTGAGTGGCTGGCCCGTGAGAACCAGGAAGAGGCACACATCTGAGAAACAGAGGAGAGAAAAAGAAAATGTTGTCCAGCCACAGATTCTGACTGTGGTGTGTTTCTATAGATTTGTGAGAGTGAGTCTGTGAGTGACGGAGAGAGAGAGAGAGAGAGAAAGTGTTGAAAGGTGAGCTCCAGAAGGGAAATCAAAAGGGAGGACATCCATTCATTTCTCTGTCTGAACCTCGTTTAATTTATGTGGGAGAAAATGTATCATTTCCCCAGACAAACACACACAAAGACGGGAGTGTGTTCCTTACCTTCATAGTCATGGGCCCAGGGAGTACACTGCTTAAGTAGCTCACCCCCCACTGAAAAGTAATTTCAGTCATGACTATGTACAATAGATGTCTTCTATATACTGTAAATACACATGTTAATGTGTGCCTGCATTTGTGTTTTGGAAGATAAGTTCTCCAGCAGGATTAAAAGCATCTGTTGATGAAAAAAAGTAAAGCATATATGCTTCTTCACACACACTCTCTACTCATTTCATTTTATCCTTACACAACTACCCCATCTTTCCCTCTTTTTTCCTCTTTTAACCTAAATCCCCCTCTTTTCTCCATTTTCCACCTTTCTCTCCTCTTTTCTTGACCTCTTTCCCCTCCCTCCTCTCTTCCCCTCTTTCCATTTTTTAAGTGTCCACTGGAGAGACATTTATGAGGTCAGAGCAACAAAAAAAAAAAGAGTGCTCAGGGCACTTACACACTAACGCACGGATAAAATCAGACATTTGTAGTCTTGCAGTCAAGCCCACGCCCTCCACCACCACCGACAAACACCCACACACTAAACACACCTACCACAGCACATGTAGCACACAGACACATATGCACATACACACACCCACAAAATACAGTGGATTTCATGTTCATGTTCTGACTTACTGAGAGAAAATTATTTGTACAACTTAAAGCTGTTAACTTATCACAAAATTACGCTGTGATGACAATTGACAGTCACAAGTCTAAATATATGTGTGTTCGTGGAACTTGCTTATATAAAAATTAAGGCTTAAAATAAATCTGAGTTGGAATTATATGTTGATTAATGAATTTGTTAATCAAGTAAAAGTTAGTCTATTTAAAAACTTTGAAAGGTTATAGGGTTAAATGGTTTTACTCATTTAATGTATCGACTAGAAAAAAAAACAAACACTTTATTTGTCACAGCTTATACACTACCAGCAAATGCCGGTCATCTGAGGGAAACCTCGGCCGAGGAACTGGGTGTTCCAGTTACAGATGAGCTCTGGGTGAACGACTTGTGGAGTTATTAATTCACATTTTAGTCCTACACAGACTGCATTATTCCAAAGTGTCCAATACTGTCCAGTACATATTCAATTGGTTTTCCAAACAATAATCATTCAGCCAGAATGTAATTTGGCAAATTCTGGTTGCTGTGACAGGACAAGGGCTCTTCCCTCTCATCAAAAGCAGGCTCTCATGGTTGGCATGGTTGCAGCTAAGAAATTATTATTACTGAACTGAAATCATCATCATCCCCCATGCCTCAGGAGATGGCTCAGTAAAATGCTTGCTACTGCTAAGATGGGACAGACTCGTTTCAGCAAATGAGATACACAAAAACATTTCCTGAAGATATGGAAGCTGTTTGGTGGCATTCCTTGATGAGACCTCACTGAAGAACTCATGTGCTCTGCTGCTACGTCGTACCTTTATTCTATGCGAACTCTGCCTTATCCTGCAAACTGACTGATTTTCTGGCAGTCCACCACCCTTTTTTTTTTCCTTCCCCTTGACCTGTCTGGTGGAAGGGGCAGTCACCTGTTTTGCTGATAATGCTGTGGACGGGCAGCTTATCCAGAACTCCCAGGCTATTTCTCAGAGTCCTGCACAGGACTCCCCTGTCTTGTTTGCTGCAGTGGTATTGGGTGTCTTGTGTATATTGTGTGTGTTTGTTTCTATTATTTAAAAAAAGGTCCAAACACTTCACAAATAAGAGAAATATTGGAAAAAGAAAAAAAAATCAATTTTTAGCTTCTAGTGTGTAGATTTACAGATTTTCTGTAATGCATGCATGTGAAGTAAACAATACCAAGGAAATAGAAGGCATCGAAATACAGTTACACAATCAGTAATACATATACACACATTAAAAAAAAAATTTTTTTAATAGGAACAGCAGCCATATTTCCCACACTGCATGTGTCACAGGAGAGGAGTGACAACAACAGAGACTAATAAAATACAGATAAGCCACCCACTCATTGTCTTTATCTCTCTGGGTGTGTTAGAAAGTCACAGTTTCAACTACAGCAAAGTCAAAAAGACAGAATCCCCGGGAAACAAAGCTGAAAGGCAGAGTCAGGCAGGGAGGCAACAGAGAGAGAGGGAGAGGCAGCAAATGGGGATCAGGCAGAGAGACAGGCAAACTAAGGAAATAATAAACACTCTATATAAAATGGAGAGAACAGGGTAAGGAAAGAGACAGTATGAGATATTGTTTTTCCCTTAGTGTGGTGGTATGATAGGATTATAAGGAGTCTAATGACAATCTGTCATATTACTGCCAACAGACTGAAGCCAAGGTTGCTCTACAGGATGCCTACTGGCATGACTCCTAAACAGAAATGATGCAAAACCAGTTCACAAACTGTGAAATTTCAAACCAATTAACTAAATTCTAAAAAATATCCCCCAAACCAGACTTGCAGGCAGGTACAGAGATTGCATAATGCAATTGACACACTGAGGGAATCACATAGAGAAGTGGTATTAAATTTCGATTTAGGAGTTATAAACATGTTATTTTCCACATAGGTGCCAGACATTAGAAAAACTAAATTAAAAGATCAGAATGAGCAGAATCAGCCTCAGCACTGTTGTTGTTGCTGGACAACATTTTTTTTCCATCTCTCTCAAAGGTTATTGTTGTTCTTTTGGTTTTTTTAAATGTGTTTTTAACACAAACTATTTGCTTTATTACTCTCACACAGCATTTAGGAAAATATTACAGAGTTTAAATGACCGCTGTTGGCCTGACTCCATCTATCCATCCATCCCCATTTCTCGAGGTGATTTCTTACATGAGATAAGGGAATATGTAAAATTAATGGAAAAAGTTTTATGTAATGATTTTTCTTTTGCAGCAGCAGCCTGGAGTGTGCCGTGGCAATAAACACACACCCAGAGACACACAACAGTACTACAGAGTAAATCTGAGGGCTAAATGACTGAGGGGCTCTTACGGAGAAAACCTTATATTAGGAACTTTCCATTTAACAATTTTGCTTTCCCCAAATTTCTTTTCCCTGAATCATGTAGTTACTCATAAAAGATAGTAAAAAAATAGATTTTAAAAAGAAAAACCTTTGTAGCCTCAGGGCTTCTGTTGCCCCAAATTAAGCAAAGCTTGTGTCCTAGCGCATATGTGGGAATGTGCACTCAAGCCTGTCTGTGCCTGAGTCTTTGTCCTCCTGTAAAGGTTGACCACAGATTATGTGGGTCTCAGACAGCAGTGTTTGTCCTTTTTAAAAGCTCCCTGAAGGCAGAAACTTTTCATAAAATTGTTTAAAGTCCATTTTGTGTGGGCACTCCATTCTGGATCTGCCTTTAGGGTGGAGCTACACTTTCAAATGGGCAACCATCCCAACTAAGTGCTGCCATCTGAGCACTGGTGTGTGTCCTGGGTTCCATCTTTCAGTAGCCTGGGAAGCCAAGGGGGTCATGGGAGAGAGATATATAAAGAGCGAGAGACGGATAGAGGGAGAGAGAGAGAAAGAGAGAGAGAGAGGGTTTGCCATCCCCTCAGTCACCCTGTGGTTTGTGGCTGGGCGCTCTCAGGCCGCCTGACATTCCTGCATTACATTCTTTCCCTTGCTTCAACTCTCAGTTAACAGTGATCTGGGTTTGATTTCCCCAGTTACATCCTATCTTCAGAGCTCCATTATGAGCCAAAGAAACAATTCCTCTTTCAATGTTAAAAGTAGAATGTCCAGTCCTTCCATAATGTATTGCGTAAGCCAAATTTTGCCCAATGGCAATACTTAACTATACCAAACATACCTGATGATTTACAAAAATATATGGAAACCACAATTTTCCCCATGGTACAAAATGTATAGTCATGTAATCATATGACTGCTATTAAACATCCATGTTTTGTGATCTTTAAAAAAAGACAACTGCCACAGAGTCGTGTCCTGTCACATGATTCAGAAAAACTCTGAGAAGAATCCTCAGAGGAACTTTGTAAGGAGATTTATTGTGACATTTTGGCATTGATTTCTACCTTGTGTCAGTGTCTGGCATTTTCTGTAAACACACACACACACACACACACACACACACACACACACACACCCCACTACTACTTGACACTTTCCCCCAATATTGTCAGTCAGCCAACAACATGCAGCAACAAACAAATGTGAAACAGAATCCAAATCAAACCAAAAGGCAGTTTTCTAATGTTTTATTCATAAATCAACACGAGCATCCCGCTGCTACATGTTTAGTACATTTCCCTGACTTTTATAATTGGCTGTCTCACATGTCAATCATCCAGCTGGATGTCAGAAATGTAGTAGTAGCTGATGAGGCGGATGTACACTGGAACCACTGTGTGTGTGTGAGTGTGTGTGTGTGTGTGTGTGTGTGGCTGAATGTGTTCACTCTGCATCCTGAAAGCCAAATTGTAAAATGCTGACTTTGAACACAGACCTACCATTTAGAGAGATAAACACAATACATACGTACAGTATGTGCGCACACGTAAACACTTGCACTCAAGTGAATGTTTAACTGAGCGAAAACACAAAAATACACACTTACACATGCCTGCTTTGACCTACCTCCTACTGCTAAACCAGACACTGCTATGACAGTGTCATCTCAGCATGCAAGCTGGGGTATACACACACACAAATACAAACACCAGTATGCAACCCCTCATAGACAGCATGACTCACAGTAAAAGAAATATTCTTCTCCAGTATTTTAAAAGGGTTACTGCTGGAGGGGAAGTAAGAGACTAGGAGGAGAGAGGACAGAATTAAGGCAAATTGCAAAAAGTAAAGGTGAGCCTTGAAGTGAAGAGTGTATTTCAGACACATCCACATCCACTCAGGAGAAAATCAATACATGAAGTTCATCACTCAGTATCTATGAAATACAGAGGAACTGAATTTAACAAGTGCTATCACCTATTCAACTGTGGACTTCAAAAAGTACCATTTTGTCTCTCCTGTGCTAAGAATCATGTTATGAAAGTAGGTGTCTTTTTTTCAGTTGGTGGATATCTCATTTAGTCAAAATGAAGAAAGTAAGAAGGAGGTCTCCTCCTGCCACAATGCAAGTGCAAGAGAGAAAGAGAAGGAAGGAAACGGAGGGAGACAGAGAAGGGACAAGGCCTGAGAGATGAGGAGTGGAGCAGAGAGAAATGAAGAGGAGAAATGCCAACGAAAGAAAGAAGGAGAGACAGACAGTCAAACTAATTGGCTCAGTGCTGTCTGCTCATTTGAATGCTAACCACCCTTCCTTCTGTCTCCCTGTCTCTCTCTCACACAGACATACACATGCGAGATAAACAAGGGCATGCAATGCAGTAGTATTGACAATGACTGGCAAATAGGGCAGATGGTTATCTACCAATACACTGACACACCAATTAAGATGGCAGACAGATTAACAAAGATACACAGATGATCAAATGTGAGAAAACAATGGAGAAATACTAAATGTGTTGAGGACAAGAGAGGAACAGATAAGAGTGACAGTGAATGGGAAATTCCCCTTTTAAGGCCTTGTCAAGCCAGCAATTAAAATGGCTACATTTTAAGGCAAAATCAGTTCAGTCAAATTGAACTGGAGTGTTTGTGGATTCACCAGCAGGGGTGAAGTAAATCCATCCACTTTTTTCACATCAAGTTCAACTCTGATGAAAGTTGACTCGCGAATCTGTGCCACTGACTATAAGCTCTACTGCACCATGTACGTTTATGTAAACCTCCGTTGGCATATAAACTGCTCCATGACAGAGGAATGAAATTATTGCCTTATTAGCGACTAAGCTAACTGACAATAGGCAAAGCAGTTGGAAAGCTTGTTAGCTCTGTTAGCTCTTTTTTCTCCATTTTCAATAAAATGGATGTATGTTTGGCCATGGAAGTATAACAATGTCACCACACTTCTACTTAGAAAAACTGATTAATTTCTCTGTGCCACTTTCTAGTATAACCAGGCCTTTAAAGTGCTAAATGTTCAAACTTCGTTCCACAATTCTTAGACAGAAAGTTTATTTTCTGTGCTTGTTTGTTCTGTTTTTGTTTTTCATAAAGATGTGTGATGTCACAGAAGAGATAGTAGAGTCAGGATTCATAGATCAAAATCTAAAAATCATTAATTGATCTCTCTTAACCTTTGCTTTCTGCTAAACTATGTTTATTTTAGATCAAATTATTGACTGACCTTTTTGACTGGTGTCATTCATTCTTTATTTTCCTAAGCATCGCAGACAAAATCTGATCTAGTGAGAAACTGATTTTCTACATGGCACAAAGCCACTGGAGGAAAGAAAAAAAAAAAACAGAATGGAAAAAGTTGGCTTGAAAACATACAATATGGCATTAATTAGTGTTGACTCAGTAGCAAGTTACCACCCTGCCTCAGTGTGTGTGTGTGTGTGGGTGGGTGTATACCACCCTCTCAGCTTACACAGTAGCCAACAGAGGAACAAAGACAACATGTGTTTCAAATAGCCAACTCCAGCACTCAAGCACTGGAAACATGTAATCACTACCGCATGTCAACAACTATGCAAACACACACAAGTGCGGAAACGCACAACATGTAAACTTATACACACGCATGTGCAAAAGCAGGAACACATACAAACAACTAATCAAATTGATATGTGGACAACAAACACTTTCAAATGCTTGTAAAATGTAGCCAAGAGCTGGAAGGTTGTACAGAATAAATCCGTGATTACTGCTGCTCTTTATAACTTTACTGACATGGTGTGAAACGTGTGTGTGTGTGTGTGTGTGTGTGTATACTTGTGTGTGCTCCAAGTCTGAGCACGGGTGGAGGGATGTCTTGTATCAGGCATTTCTCACAAAATCCAACTGTTAGATTTACTGACTGCCTTACTCACTAACTCGCTGACTGACTGAAGAACTGACTTCATGTGCAGAATTTTTAACAGCAGCTGTGAGATAGAAATCAACCCATTTTCCTCCCCCTGACCTCCTCTATGCTTCCCAGGGCGGACATTACATCAGGCCAACGGTTCCCTATCTCCTTCTATGTGCGTCAAGATAATGGGAATAGCACTCGTGATTTCCCCTTTAATTTCTGCATCCATCACCCTCTCTTTGCACCTTGTACTACCTCTCCATAACTGTATTTCTTTCAATAAAACATATGTCTTACCAGAACAAACTTAGAATCTCCTTTAAAACTGAAAATAACTGTTACAAGTAGGCTTTTGGGGTTCGACAGCACTGCAGTTCATGCGAGACTTACTTATCCAAGGGGTATCTTATTACGTCCATTCATTCTGGAGCAAGAGCAGTGTAACCTTTTGACTGGGGAGCTAAATCATGGCCATTATCCACCGGCAGTGCTCGTTATTCTGCACTCCCTCTGCGGGACGGAGTGGTCCGATTGACTAACTGTTCTCTAAACTGTTTCCTTTACATTGGATGGAAGTGGGGAGGGGGGTGACGGAAAGGGAACGGGATGGCGAAGAGGGAGAGACAAAGATGAAGGACAGGCCGACCCCGCAGATTGACTGTTTCACCAAACTGTTTTGCTTTTCGGGGAGCAGACAAGGTACAAGAGCAGCGCAGAGAGAGTAAAGCTAGGGGAGGGAGAGACGCCAGATTGATTAATACTGCCAAAATTATTCCCCTCTCAGATGAGGTGTCATTTTCCCAAAGAACACATTTCGGGCACACAAATGAATAGAACCTTTTGTTCTACGTGGAAAATAAATTACAACTACAGACTGTACTTAAAACTAAATACTAGGAACACAGGAACACATAGGCAATCTATTTCCAAACCCAGTAATTCTAACCTAGGGGGATTGACAGTAAGTCTGTGTGTGTGCGTGTTTAAGCATCTGTGACTGTGTCTCCTGTAAGCTGATACCTCTCTCCCCACTGCTGAATATATGACATATGCCCAGGAAACAAATTAGCCATTTTTGGTGAGACGCAACAGAATCCTGGTGTATCTCAAGCTGAGTATGTATGTGTGTGTGTGTGTGTGTGCGCGCTCTGACAGAAAGCTCCGATTCGTATAGATATTTTCCACACTAAAAGAGTATTGCCGTTCCTAGGTTAGCAAGATGAGGGGAAATCCTCTGTATGTATTAAATAATCCATGTGCTATAAGATAACATATGGATAATAGAATGGTTAACAGAAAGGTTAAGATAAGATTTATTTCAATGTAGTTAAAGAAGGTTCTCACAAGTACAGTATTATAAAAATGTGTTGGTGAAAAAAGGAAATACAGAGGAGCACAGAAACTGCATGTGCACACGTGTACTGATGACATCCATGAATGTGTGTGTGTGTGTGTGTTTGTGTGTGAGAGAGAGTGTGTGAAAGAGAGAGGGTGTCTTTGTGAAACAGAGGAAAGCTGATATCAGACGGTGCTGGAGCATTACAGTCCAGCCAGCTAAAAGTTGAATTTCTTCCATCCATGCAGCCTCAGTTGTGTGGACCATTTGCCTGCTAACTGCTGGGTTGTTATTCTGCTGCTGACTGACACCAGCCTAATGGCTGCTAATGGTTTCTAGTTTTATGATGCCTTCCTCTTCAAGTGAAAATGTAGAATGCAATGAACAGTTTCTCGTTTTTTTCCCCTGTCTGCCTTTCTGTCTCACTGATGAGCTCTGCCTGTCTTCCGCACTGGCTGCCTTTCATTTGTCTTTCCTTTCTGTCTCTTACAGATCAAACCAGGATTGCCTTCATATTGATTTCATTAAATTCAGGGGGGGAAAAAAGTCATAGAGCTTTATCAGCTTATAGTTGGACAAGGCATTTACATGGTAGTTGAAGGGTTGAAAACACATTTTTGCCATCTTTGCATTTCTACTCTAAGACCAAATGTGGTGTGGAGATGGTCAGGCTTACACTGTAATCAGAATTCTCCATGACCTGGATTCAGCCGTGGCGAACTCAGCACACATGCTGTATTAAGAGTAATGATAAATACTGTACGCTGGAAAAAGTAGGGGGAAACAATGTGGGCTGTGGTTTCAAAAATATGGATACAGATTTAAATAAGTACAGCCACAGAAGAAACACGAGAGGCCTGTGGCTAATGTCCAGCTCTGTGGTCTCATAACTTTATATTTGGGGAGATCAGATTTAAAAAATATCACATTTGAAATGATTGAGTGTAACAGAATTTCTCAGGCCATATCCTGTGCAGGCAACAGGGTCGGTGAATAGTAACAGAACACTCTCTGCTAGCCTTTGGCACAGTGATAACACCAGTGAAAAAACAACATAGGGAGGTAAATGTAAAAGAACATAACACAAAAGGAAGTGATTTGTATGTTGACTGACATGACAGAAATGGCATGGGATCCAGGGATCCAATTTCTAATTTATAGCCGCCCTCCTACTGAGATGGCGTGTAACTGTCTGCAAACTCTACAGCTCACTCGCTCTCCTTGTCATCTCTACCAGCAATTATTTTAAAATATTTCAATTTTAAATATGTCACTGTGTTTCTGCCTGCTTCTCCCAGTCTAGACTGACTGTCCACTATGAACGAATGATAGTTTGGTAGAACTGAAGTAGTAAGCTTCTTTACTACCAATTGACCGACTTTTCATCTCAAGACAAAAACAGCAGGTTATGTGCATAAATTAGGGAAATGGTTTGAGATTTAGGGCAATACACAGTCACGCAGTGCTGCTCTCCTCTGTGAAGAGCATCCTCCTTCACCCTCCATTGCCCTTTTACTCATTGTCTCCTAGAGCTACCCATCCCCATCGCCCTTTACTCCCCGTTTCTCTTGGAACACACAAACATTCGCACTCACAAACACACACTTTGGGTGACTTGTATTCATTTCTTGCCCTCTGATTTTGACCTTTATTACTGCCACTAGCCCTTTTTTATGTGCAATTATTACATACTTGTAAGGACCTCTGGCAGTTGCAATTTAACACTGTCACAAAAAAATCACACACAGCAACTGTTCACCCTATAGAATGCATTGTGTTATCGCACACACGCACACAGACAGTCACCCCTGGCATGCCCGTGTCCCCTCTCAGCACACGCCACAGCAGCTCTGCACTCCTGCTCTAAGCTGTGATGATTCCCAGCCCTGTCACCGTGGGCAAAGGAATGTCCTGTCCCCGGGGGGAAACGGAATGCCCTGCCACCGGAGGTAACGGAATGCCGTGTCACCCGGGGTAACGGAATGCCTTGTCACCCACAGTAACAGAATGAACATAGCGTCTCAGTAGTCAGACATGGAGGTGTGACACATCCTCAGGACATGAGGCACATATGGAGAAAAACGGAGAGAGAGGAAGAGGGGAGGAAGAAGTGTTGGGGAGGGGGCATGTTGCTGGGTGACTGGAGAGTACCAGTTAGCTAATGGGTCCAGAAGTAATGTGACCTACCCCTGACAGAAGGTCAGAGAAATGGTATAAGCTCTCCAACTAAAATGCTTCATGTCATCGTCTGATTAAGTGTTTATTATATTATACATTTAACACACAATATGCTTTTCTGGAATACTGCCCGAATAATACTTGTACCGATATCTTCGTTCTGTGTAGTAAAAAAATAATAATAACAACATGCATGAGTGATAGGCTGGAATCTCTCCTCCATCGCTTTCTTGGACAAACCAAACAGTCTGCTTCGCCAAACTGGCTGAAATTGGCATTAGTTGCCTTCTCATACTTCACAATCACTGGCTCATTCACCAGCTGCTTGGCTACCAGCTGATCACACTAACATCCAATTACACATTCTAACCTTGGGTGTCTGTTGTTGTAGCTTCCTCTGCTAACCTCCTCTTTATTTATAAGCCTCTTGGTGTGGCTGCAGTCGCGCTGCTGTGTCAGATTCTGTATTTTGTGTAGTCCAAGGCACAAGAACACCTGGGAAAAGCTGAGGTGAGGAAAAGCTGTGTTGGGTGGGCAGCTGCATCAAAAGCACAGACTTCTACTTTCCACTACGTTTGCCTCGATGGGGCACCAATGTGCCTATTGCGATAAAAAACATGTTGTTACTTTATGGTCTGAATATCATAAGTGTGATATCAACTTTCCGTAACCTGCAATTAGTTGTTCTATTTCTTCATCCTAATAACCTCACTGTGGGAGTTTACTAAATAGTTTATTAATGTAATTTATTCCCTGCACATACATTGTAGAAAGTAGCAGTACAAATTTCCTGGTTTTCTTATTACATGTTTTCTGCAGTGAAGGAAAAGAGACCCCCAACAACCCAGAAGGCAAACAGCCAACAGAGTCCGAGGCAGCAGGCAGACAAGGTAAAGAAATTGACTCAGACAGAAAAAAAGAAGACAGACTCAGCAGAATCACAGCAGGTACCCTAATTGAAAAAAAGAAAGGAAAATGGTAAATAAGCCCCTGGTGTCTCATATTGGGTTACTGCTGGTGTCACGGCGATTAAATTCCCCTTGTTTTACCTAACAAACTCTAAACTCTCAGACAATTTATTGAGGAGAGGGATTACAGAGAATTACGAAGGCACAATAGTGTGTGTGGTATCTGTATGTGTAAATGCATGTCTGCTTAAATGGTTTTCTTATCTTCAACCTTCCAAGTTGCAATTTGAAGATACATATTGTGTGTGTTTTACGAGTTTTGTTGACACTAATGAGATATCGTACTGCTATGCTTACCTGCTGTGATGAAAATCTCGGGGGAATGTCCCTCAATAATATTTAACACTACACAGATTTCAGCCCTTTTCTGCATCTACGTGTATGTCCAATAATCAAGGAAAGCAGACATTTGTCTAAGATTTTGTTTGACAGTTATGTGAAGTAATGACTTCTTGAAAAGTGTCTTGAACACATCTAATTGAATGAGAAGGAACAGCCTTCGCAGTTTTTCTTCCGGTTGTCAGAGTTTCTCTTATTCATTCCCTTGTCTGTGTCTCCTCTTTTCCCTCTCCCTCATCATCAGCATCATAATATTTTCCATCTGCTCTGAGAGATGGAGACATAAATAAGCCGAGCCAGCATGAACAGCTGCAGGCATCTCTATTCCCATATATTATAAATACGCTTCTTATATTCCCCTTTATGTCGAGCCCATCACAGAGTACATAGACCCCATTACTCTCATTAGCTTTTTACAGCACTTGGCTGGTACAACATTTGCATTGCAGAGAGTCAAAGGACGGACTGCCGATACAATTTCAGCAAAACATTCTACATGCCA
Organism: Lates japonicus; assembly: GCA_033238685.1. NCBI lineage: Eukaryota > Metazoa > Chordata > Actinopteri > Centropomidae > Lates > Lates japonicus. The sequence continues at coordinate 2,189,846 of BRZM01000019.1, read as the reverse complement.
TTTCGTACTGCAAAACAATGTTTTGTTTATGTAGTTTATACAGACTTGATGTGTATCTCCCACAATAAGGCCAAACCATGTTGCTAATAGCAATGATAATTTCCCTGAAGTCTGGAAAAAAAAATCTTCTATCATTGTCACGACTTATTTACAAATCAACAAAACAGTAAAACAAATCAAAGAGCTTGCTGTGGTAATACCACACTTGTAAAGTAAGCATAGTAGAGTAGCATTAACTTGTCAAAGAGATGCACCAACCAAATTGCCTTCCTAATGCCTTAATACAATTTGACTTATAATGTCTTGAAATGAGCTTAATTCAGACAGTTTGCCCACAGGCTGTAATGACTTGACATGCACGTCATGAAAGCCAAAACATGTCCACAAAACAAGTGACAGACTCAGCCAGGTGGATGGTATAATTTCACTCCTTTTCAATGCAGGCAAACTTGTTTACCTTATTTCAAAGACAGCGGTGACAATATGAGTACGCCACTGGCTTGTATCATTCACCGTAACTGCCTCTCCAAAAGTACAAAATGCCAAGCTGAGTTGCAAGGCGGAGGCTTAAAATAAGAAATTGATCTCCTGCTAGCCTCAATATATCCTGAAACCTGCTGAGGTAGTGTAACAATTTCAGTGCTTTCACTGTGCGATTCCTGACCGCTCAAAAACCAATCAAAGACAATGCTGTAATTTTCACCCGTGCCCACCATGTGCTGACGAGGGCGATACCCTATTGCTGTGACACTTGTCACAAAAGAACATGTCTAACCAGCTCTATAGCATAGAGTACTGTGTCACTTTATATCTGACCCTCCATCATTTTGCTGTGCATTTTAAATTAGCTGCTGCTGGTACCTTGTATTTAAATATGTCTGCAGTATTGCTGATCTTATTAAACTCTCAACACTTTGATTTTTGCATAAAGCCTTCATCTTTGATCTGAGCGTAGGTGTAGCACCTTCTGCTTTCCTATAAGTGGCGATGTGTGTATACACACATCTCCCATAGCTCTCTGAAATACATTTTATAGCAGGTAGTAAGCTGTCTTAAGTGCCACAGAGGACTGTCTGTATTACAGTAATGGGCAGAGTTTGGGATTCAGTGTATATACGCTTGTTGGTCTTTCCTACATTAATAAGCAGTGGCGCTCTGCTAGTATGTGTGTGTGTGTGAGTGTGAGCGTGTGTGTGTCCATGCATGCACGCACTGCACGCTGAAGTCCCAGACCAGCTCGACAAGCTTAATACCATTATCAAGATTTACAGTGATGCTCATGTGGGACTTACATCAAAATGGTTGGTGCACAGCACAGACAGAACCCATGTCCCAATTAGAGAGCCCGAGGAACAGTGGTACACACACAAACACAAACATATACACACACACACACACACACAATCCCTTTCTCATATCTCTGCGTCTCACTATCTTTCTCTCTCAGACACTTAAGCATATTCACAATCTCTTGAACTTTCGCCTTCTCTCTCACACATACACACACATATACACACACGTACACACACAAACACGCCCACCCCCCCCTGGGGACAGTGCCTCTGGCCTTTGCGGCTGGAGGAGAGAAAAAACGCTGAAACGGTGGAAATAAAGAAAGAAAGTGAGAACAAGATGAAGAATGAGCAAGTGAGAAAGAAAGAGACTGAGACAGCATCCCAACGACTCGAGATGAACCAGCATGCAAAGGCACCACAAAATGCTTAAAAAGCCAGCTTTGGCTACAGTTTACTGTGTATCAGTAGCACATTTTCACTTTGCACTGATTTATGACTTAAAAACTGAAATCTTACTGAACTGAAAAGTGTGAAGTGTTTACTTTTTTTTCTTCAGAGGGCATCATTGTGCATTCCAACACTTCAAATAAGCATAAACATTGAATTCAAACAGCTAGATCTTTTTGAGATTTGTTCCTTAGTTGGAAAAAAGCTCTTTCCACGTAACAGACTCTATATTCTCACTTAAAATTCATGAGAAATGAAGCCAATATAATCATTTTCAGCACTGTGAATGTGTATCCTGTTCAAGTCTCTGTATACCAAAGAGTGTATGTGTGTGAGCAAAACTGCTGCTCATTAATGCGCCTGCCTATCAAAGTGTGTATGTACATGTATGACCATGCATGTACATTTCCGAAAAGAAGCGCTTTAATGATAGACCAGAAATACAGATAAAGCATCTCTCTCTGTGAGTCTCAGAGAGACCAATTCCAACCACTAGTGAGATGTGGGGTGCTGAAATGTCTGAGGTGCTTTAGGTCTCATATTCATTATAATAAAACATACCTAATATTAGATGCTCTCAGTGTCAATTAAAAACATCTTGATGATTCATTATTGGGTGCCAAAAGCATTCTGTAATTCTCCTTTCACAGAGCTTTGGCATGGAAACAAATGACCACTTTCAATATTAAACTACTATGAATTATTCATGGTGCTTGTTGGGCTTTAGGCAGGAAATTTAGACAGCATAACCTTGTGTAATATCAAAACATCTAGTGATGAATGAAATGCAGAGAGCCCAATAGATTCTTTTGAAGCCCACAGGATAGCACTTCAGAAGTTAATATACGACCAGACTTAAGTATATAAGTTTCATTCAATTACACTTCAGACTTGAAATGAAGACTTACTCAACCCTTACTTCAAGCGCTACATGATGTTCCTGCAGCAATAAGGCACTGATGATACAGCCATAAAATTATATAATTTGTACATGAAAATCTCAACCTTTATTTTCAATTTTAAAGATTTGCCCCTGGGTTGATCTGTGAAAAAAATAATAAAGGGCGTTTACTCGATAAATGCTCAGTTTGAGTGAGTTTGATGTTCTGCAGCTCGGACTGTTACTTGTGAAATGTGTAGATCAGTGCCAAAAGCTTATCCTGATATTACTAGGCATTCCTTTGACTCAACTGTAGCTCAAGGCAATAAAACAGCTCTATTTTCAAGAAGTCAGACATATAGTGATGCTGCAGTGATTTTATGGATCTGTGTAGTAGTGCAGATATGAAATATGACTGAAATAGTGCTCCTGAAGTTGGCGGAGCCTTGAAATGTATGTACCCCTCCCCTTCTCTCTTGATTTTCCTTGCTTTTTATCTGCTCCTCCTCTTTGTCATCTTAACACAGCATCCTTGCCTGTTCTCATTCTCTCTTATACTCTCTCTCTTTCGTTTCTGCCTCAAGTCAGTGTTGTCAAACCTCAGTGATATTACCGCTCACTAATTCTTTCTTCCCTTCTTCTTTGTTCACTTTCCTCTCACTATATTTTCTGCAGCTAACCAGTTGAGCTTCACTCTGAAATCTACCAAGAAAAAAAAGGAGAAAATTAGTGAAAAATCTTTCCTGCCTGGAAGAGTTTCTTCTTCTCTTTCTCAGGGTTACCTACAAACACACAGCACAACCACACACTAAAACACTTACAACTACACTTGATCACAAAGTCACAATCTCATATATCCACACACACAGACACAAATGCATTCCCAAAGCAGAAGACAACAATCAATGTCAGTCAGTCACAGTTCAATAAGCAGACTAAACAATGTTGCTCCATTATTACTGTCTTGTTTAACCAACAGCACAAGAACAACACTGAGAATCAATACACCGCCACGCGACAGGGCGTGTGTGTGTGTGTGTGTGCGTGTGTGTTACACCAAGGAACAGAGTGTGTGTATGTGCGAGTGTCTGACCCACTCAGTGGAGCAGCCAGCAAGAAAAGGTCCTTGATGATTAAATGTCCACTTAAGCAGACCTCTGAGACATCTGTGTGTGTGTGTTTATGTGTGTGTGTATGTGTGTTATCCAATTCTATGTATCTGGCATGGGGGAAACGGTAAATCTGCCTTGATTGATTTTCTACAGGCAAATTGGTTGCAACACTTGGTCTACAAAACCTGAATACAATCGGCTTTGTTACCACAGATTAGAGGGTCTTGTTTAGACTATTGACTGGAAACAAAGTAAGGAAACCCTAACCTGAAATAGCACTTTAAAGTTGAGACACCTTTTTGAACTTCAATCTTTTTTAAAGTGGCTACTTTGTTTTTCATTAGCCCTCCGATCCTATCGACCAGATACTATTGAAACTTTTTGACATTTTCTCAAGTTAATACTTGAACTGTTGGAGGGGTAATACATCTGCAACTACTACTACTGCTGCTGCTGCTTTTATATGTACTATAAATTAAATGACAAGTAGTATTTATTTACATTATAATTAACATAAACACCACCAATAAAAAGGCTATAAATAATGTGAAGTGAATAAAACACAAAATGTCTTATAAAAAGAAACAAAGAAAATGCCCTATAGGTTGTTTGTGCTAGCAGCTTATTACGACCCACAGTTACGTTATATTGTTAGGCACCCTCTAGTGGCCATAGTAATTATGACAGGAGGAAAGCAGGAAGTCAGGTCACAAAGTCAAAAGAGTGACAAAGACTGTGTTAGGAGGAGGTCAGGGTGGATGGATGGATGGTTCAACCGAAACAAAGGATTTTCATACAGGAAACCACTGTTCATTTTCCATGTGGAAAATTCCTTTATCCAAGAGAACTATTTAGTTGTTAAAGTTGGAGTTGGAATAAGTAATAATTATAATAATAATAATAATGAAAAATAATGTGAAAAGGTTTATATTCTATCAGTCTGAACACCACTGTTGAAATTGTGCTCATTTTCGCCATATTAAGGTGGCAACAAAAATATGAGACACACATATCTTAAACCTGGGCGAAAAAATCTGGGACTAGCTGCATGGCAAGATACCGCTTGAGCAAATCAGTTTTTTGGTAATTTCAATGAACAGACCTTTTAAGATATAACGCTTCCTAACGCTCAGGTCACTATAAAGCCTGTATAACCCTGATGGCACCAGCCTGTCTGAAACTCTGAAGCATTTTGTTATCTTAACTCTCTGCTCTGTAAATAATTCATCGGACACACCTCCCCCCTTCAGCTCTGAAGACCAAAAGTGATGGAACTAAAAGCTTAAAGGACTTTAACTAAACTCTAAAACAGCACAGTGTGCAGGAAACTATTCTGGGAAGGTGAGAGCTGCTCTTTTCCCTGGAATTCTGCAACACAGGTGTCTTTCAGCTGAGGATTAAATGAGGAGTGACACAACCTTTGCTCTCAAACTAGCTTTTGATAGTTAAGAAAATACATTTTAACAGTCAAATTTCACAATCACCTTGATAAAAAGCAATATTGTGTGGAATATTTCCATTAAGTCATAGTTAATATATCAGAAGATGGCACCAAGTGAGCATCACATGCATAACCATCTACCACGGGTTTAGTTTCTGTAACAAGATATGATTTCAGGATGAAAGTCAAGGTGAGTGACATGCTGCCTGTTGGTACAGTTCCTGTTTCCTTTGCCTTGCTGGTGATGTTCTTTCTCCTGTAGCTCAACATTACTGAACAAATACAGTAAAACACTGCAGATGCTACCACACAAGTCAGAAAAGAGAAACAAAACATAAAGTCAGAACTGACAAGTTTGTCATTAGCTGTGAGTTCAGTTCATTTTCAAACTAAAAATAAACTTTTGTGAGTTGCAAGTTGACCTGAGGCCAAAACGGCAGCCCTGCCCTCATTTTCTGACAAGACCTCAGCACCAAGCGGAGATAAACCAAAACCCTTGAGGGGCCCAGAGGAAGAAGCAACACAAATAACCACAGCAACAATACAAGGATTTGGAGGAGCTAGAGGGAGCCGTGGGCATTGTCTGGCTTTAGTCAGCTACTTTCAGCGTCTTTTGAAACTGTTCCTTGGGTGTGGATGACATTTCTTAGAACAGAGAAGGGGGAAAAACACTTCAAATATTTCTGCAAAGTTTTCTTCCTTGTGCCTTTTGTTCAAAGTTTAAATCTCCCCTTCCCCCAGGAAGGAGGGAAGGAAGGGAGAAAGGAAAGGAAGGAAGACATTCGGACCAAAGTGGAGAAAGATGAGAGGGAGCGAAGACGGGACCAACACGAGACAGTGTGAAAGTGAAACAGAGATGGATACAGTGAGGAGAAAACGGAGGGAGGCTCACAGACACTTATTTCATGTTCTTTTGATGTGGTGAAATAACCCTGCTGTGACACTATGACATAAGTCTCCCGCTTATTCATCTGCTCGCAGAAAAAGTAACCCCATACACATGACGTCATTGGCACAAATACAAGATATATAGCTTACAGATGGCTACTTGCCACATAGTACATACCATGAAGCATATTTCAACAAGTAGGCAACAATGTTGCGATTGTGTGCAGCTGGTACAGTTGCAACCAATTTATTTGAGGTAGATGTCCAGGCATGATGTGGCGGTCTACGATATGCTGCTGAAAAGCCAAGACTGGTTCTGAAACCCCTGGAAGGATGAAGAAACTTGGACAAAGATGCACAAACATGAGCCCACACTGTAAACCTTTTTATACCAGCTAATATTAGCATGGGGATAAATGGCCTGGCCACTCTCACAGAACAGGAGTCGGAATATTTATTTATATATAAAATCAAAATATCACAATATCTGAATATCTCATTCTAAGTATGAATAATTTGTTGATGTCACTAGAATGACTGGTGTTATCAGAATACACAAAACCTTTAGATGGAAACCAAATTTACCCCGAAGGATTTATGAGTTTGAATGTATTTGGTGCAAACTTTGAAGATAATGAATCACTACAACTGTACAGGTGGCTTTTCCCGCCTTTCTGAAACTCCAACTGCCAAACTATCAGACTGGTCCAAGAGAGTGACAGGATACACCAAAACCTGCCAAGAACACAACAGTTACTGCATATGGAGACACAGTGTTTATCCCCATGTCTACTTTAACTGCCAAACTAACCATTCAGTGCCATTACGTGTGTGTGTGTGTGTTGGCTGCCCTGCCTGGAAACCCCCTTGTATACTAGTGTTCAGTAGGGCAGAGACACTTGTCCCTCAGTGTACTGTGTGTGTGTGTGTCCAGTATTGGCGGGCCGATTGAGCCACATGTCATTGGACAGAGAGCCAGTTTGTGTGCTGAAAACCGTTACCACACCGCTACACCAGCTGTGCCTCGGGGAGATGATGATGATGATGGCAACAGAAAAATAAAACGAGGAGAGCAAAAAAAAGGCAGAAACCCCTCTGAAATATGCTGGATCACAGCCTCAGATATGAAACACCTGTGTGTCATTGTGATCTTTTGATGTATTTCATTAAATCATGGCCTTTTCTAGTTGAGTAAAATGAGCTTCTCTTGTTGCTGGGGCCTATCAGGCAGAGATATTTTCCATTATTTCTGTAAAAAGACAGCTAATCTGTGCCTTTGTTGTGAGCTGAGAATGCAACAAAGTGTGTGTGGGCTCCAAAGACTGCACCAAGACTCAAAAGCCACAGTAAGAACTTGCACCCACAAACAAGAAACAATTCTTTGAGCCAAAATGTCCGAATACAAAACAGACCATTTTTCAATTTGACAAGTAAAGAACTGGAGTGCTTAAGTGGTGGGGAAAGTTTCCTTTATAAAATCAACAAAGCAATGAAACTGGGTAAATTTTGTTTGTATGCAAAATGTGCTCAATAATTTTAATTTCAGTTTAATCATCTGCAGTGGGCATTCATTCCTTTCATTAGGGCAAGAGACTTGGACCGAACTGCATCATCCAAACCAGCACTCATTTGTCATTAGGAACTTTTTTATGCAAGTTAGTTTAACAAGTACAAGAAAGAGATGATTTATACAAAGACCTATCCAATGTTGTAACCAACCCAAAATAAAATACAATAAAATAAAACGCATTCATTAGAGCTAAATGATGCTGGGAGAACACCAATATAGCCCCACAACCCCGATTAAAAGCAGTGTTGCTCAAGACAGAATCAAATAGTGTTCTTCATTACTGACTAAGTTGTTTACAACACTAAAGTAGCACTGTAAATTCTTTAGGAATATACTGGCTAAGACCAGGAAATGGCTCCAGTTGTTGCATTCTTTTCTCCATTCTCCAGTCTTTCTGTGTAAGGAATGGAGAAAAACATACAAATATAATTTGAAAGAGAATTGTGTGTTTCTTATATAACTGGGGTCCGATTTAGCTCCTCATTTCTTTCCATGCTGAGCCATTATACGTTTTCTCAGATCCAGCATGTGCGCATCTGCACTGTGACTTCCATGTAAAATTACATCTAGATTTCATCAGCTGTCAGATCACAGCAGGGAGCCCCCAATCTCCTTCCTCCCAAAACACAAATAATGATGAGATACCTCAACATTTCATGAACAATACGTCAGATTTAGTCCATCTTTGATTTCAACAAGTGTTGATCTGGTGTAATGATAGAAAAAACAAAGTTTGGGATGGGAGTTTAAATCCCTGACTGAATCAATGAGACATCAAATGAGCTTTAAATGCTGTGTTTGATTTGACAGTGATTTGCAATGCATGATGCTGCACAATGTTTTCATTTAGTATGATGACTTTAAGACAATGAATGACAGCATAGTGGATTACTTTCATATCACACATACACACAGGAAGGTTAAACGCATTGCTTCTCTCCTTGCTTCTGAGCAGAAATGATCACCAAATTTTTGCTCCCAAGTGGCATCTCATAGCTGAGGACTGTCAAACACCGTATTGACTTCAACTGACCTCCTACAAGAAACTCCATAATGAGATACAATGAACTTGATTTTAAGAGAAAAGCAACAAGCAGTGAAATTCAAGACTCCTACTGTACCTGCCCTGACCTTAAGCCTTACAGAAATCCTTGGGGATGGAAGTACAAAATACCTCAAGCAGAGAGAGTAAGAAAAGAGAGTGAAAGAAAGAGTGATTTTTTTAGGGTCAAACCCTTTTTAAAAAAAATAAACGTCAATAAATGTTGTAAGACAATACAGCCTAGAGAGCCAGAGGGCTCAGAGGAGTACAGCTAACAAGTTAGCGCGCACACAGACACACACACACGTACACATGTGTGAACACACACACACACACACACACACAAAGTCTGTGTGGGAGAGAATCAATGAAAACAAAGCATGGTTGAAACATGCTATAAACAACAGCACAAAACAAGTCAGTAGGTCTGTACTTTTATAGCTGCACTGCTGAGTCACAATGTTGAGCACCCATAATAAAAACTGACTTTCACTCTGAGGATGGTGAGACACTGTAGGAGAGATCTTAAATCTCTCAATCATCCAAAACAACTTTAAAGCTTTCATCCATTGACCCCATCATCACCCCCATTTACTTTAAGCCTCTTTGGAAACAGTCTTTCCCAAAAAGTAATATCTGATTATCTCCACCAGCACCTGACTCATTGCCTATTAAAGCTGGACCTTTGGATTTTTTAAAGTCACATAATAAAGGCTTTAACTGATATATTACCTTATGAAAATCTGCCATAATCAAAATTGGATTATACATTTTAATCTGATTTTCATTTGATTCTAATCCAAATGTGTCAAATACAAAAAAATTAAATAAATAGGAATTATGTGATTTGCCACTGAATGAGGATTTTTTTAAATATGTATTTCATGTTTTCATTAATCATGCCTATCCATGTGGTCAGCATTTATGTATTGTAAAGCATCTGCTGTGCACATGAAGTAGGATTGTTCTTCAAAAGTCCAGTGTCCAAAGTTTGCGTGCGTTTCCCCTCTGACCCGTCATGTTTTTATTCATACTGCACCTTTCTCATTTCATTCAATATTAAAGTGATTTCCCTGTAGGAAAACCTGCATAACAAGCTCTGCACACCAAACAAATGCACAGACATTCAAAAGACATGCAATAAAAACACAAGGTATGAAACACAAAAACATCATAATATAGAATATATAACCTGTGGGAAAACAATGCTCAGTCTGTTCTGTGCAGTCTGACAAGGCAACAAGTGATGAATAAATTCACTTTATGTTTTCACACAGAAACTTATGGGCACAAAGGAAACCACACTCATAGAGAACAAGCTCGTTCATTTTACATCAAGCAAAAAAAAAAAAAAACATTCTATAGAACTGGTAACTTTGACTCAGCATAGCAGTGAACAGATGCAGACAGTTAACAAGCTAATTCTTCAAAGTGTTTTCATCTCAAGCCAGCTAACTCTGTCCTTAGTTCAGAAGAAAAATAAACTTGGACTGTACACTTTTAACAGTTCAGTTTTAGCACTGCTTTAGCCTTGGGCAGTATAATAGGCAGCTAGGCTGTCCTTTTGTATAAGAATATACAAAAGGACAGGGCTTCTGTACGTCTTACTCAATCACAGGCAAACACACAATGAATTCCAGAGAGCAGTGCTGCGTACCAGCAGCTCACCACACAGCTACTGTATCTTCCTGTATTTTGTCTCTTTTATGTTTCTTTGATGTTTGATTGAAAAACAGCTAAGTACTGCACGGCACTGCCATTTCCGTCTTTTGTCCTCATTATCTGACTAAGAGATACTTGCTCTCCTGAACATAATCTACTCATTTAGATTAAGTGAGTAATCTCATTCCTGACCTCTAGAGGCACAAGTAAAACTCTTAACCTGACTCTTACCAAAACCTTAAAACTGTCCAGTTTTAAAGTGAGGGTGATGCAGACACCATAAGCCTGTGTGTGACTGTTAATTGAAGCGGGGTGAAATTATTCAGCCATCCCCTTTTTCACCGTTTTGTTCATCAAATCTCCTCCCTCTCTCTGAGAACTGTGATTAATTACTAACCCTGCAGTCTTTCCCTGTCTCACTACCACGGCCTGATGTCCCCATATCCAAGTCACTATTATCTCTCTCCCTCCCACTCGTGCAACACTGCCCTGCCAGGCTTTTCTGATTTCCATGCCTCTTTCACCTCTATACGATCACTTCTCTTTCCTGGAGAACAAAAGATTTCAGGAAGCAAGATTTTTACAGTGGAGAGTCATTATTCTCTCTTCTTTCTCTCCTCTCTCCACCTACATTACCTTCCTACCTGTTCTCCTCTGGGGGAGAAAAATAAAAAAACGCTGTGTGCATGGATAATTCTGGAAAATAGCAATGTGATATTTCATCCCCACGCACACATACACACACACAATGGACACACAAAACATGCCTTCTCAGCAAAGTACTGCCCATATTCATTAGCCACTTAGAATGCTGTGTTCAAATGAATCAAAGCAAACTGCTTACACGTAATCTTGTCACCCACGGAGTAAAATATATTGGGTTGCTTATTACAGTTGGTGTGGAGCCAAAATAAGTGAATGGACTTGTTGTACCATATGTATGTCTATTGTACGGAGTGTGTGTGCGCACACACCATTGTACTGATCCTACACAATAAATTATAACTGAACTGTACAGGGTTTGTGCCATTTTTGTGCATTCTAGCTTGTCTTAGTGTGTGTGTGTGTGTGTGTGTCTTATGCCCTTGTTTTCCCTAAGCCTACACAGGGTACAGTACAGTAAATTACATCATGTCTACAGCAGGAGAACAGGCAACCAAAAACCTTTTTACAACACATGCTAAATCCCCTTTTTTCACGGCATCCTACAGAATTACAATGTACTCTTTCAAACTAGGCATGACTCTTGCGTGTTTCTGTGTGTGCGCGCATGCATGTGTGCAAAGTGCAGACGTAAGCCTAGGAGGTAAAAAGTTACAGCGGTGATTATAGTAATTATGGTTTCAGGTTTTTTGCATATTCCTTCAGATGGACCACTAGATTACCAGACAGTTTGGAACAGAGACGGAGAGAGTGGGGAAAAGAAAAGAGTTACTGTTGGGGTGAGAGAGGGAGGGGTTGGATTGAGGGAGCAAGGAGGAGTGAAAGGAAGAGGGAAAACTGGCAGAGAAGGGGGGGGTGTGAAAATGAGAGGAAGAGAGGGGAAAAAAGAGCGTAACAAAGGAGGAGAGAATGTAGTGGCGAAAGATACGAAGAAGAGAAAGACTAATCCTTCACGCGGCTTCCCAGTGCCACTCAGCCCGCTTACTCGTTTGTGCCCTCCTCCTCCTCCTCCTCCTCCTCCTCTCCCCAATCCCCTCTCCACACCAGGAGTTGTATGGGCTTTTACAGTTCAGCTTTGTTTCCTATCAAAAAGGAGCATGAATGTCAAGTTCTCCAAGAAGAAGAAAAAAACACCACCTTCTCTTTTCATTTTTTCTCTTCTCCTTCTCCGCCACTTCACTCTTTCTCCATTTCTCTCTCTCCCTATGTTTCTTCTCCTGAGCTTGTCCCTCCTTCCCTTCTCCTCCTTTTTCTCTCACTCTCAATACAGGACAATGGGCATAACAAGCTTTGCATGGAAACAAAAAGGACCCGGGTCCAAGCCTCGTGGACCCCCTGTCGCGGCACGTCGTCTTTTCTCAATGGCAGCTTAATTACATATTCATGGTGACACAAATAAGACTCTCTTGCTCCAACACACAAACATGCCGCTCAGCCAAAACACCCAGCACCCATCTGCTGGTCGTGTGTCAGCCCTCGAGGAATTGTTCTTTCAAACAGAGCACACGTACGTAGAAACTTTTGTGCTTTTTTGTTTCGTTTCGTTTGTGTGTGTTTAAGGAGCGACACCTGTGCAACGCTGCGGTTCATGAGGTTTTAGCACTGCAGAAATCTGCAGTAATACTGTAAAAACGATACATAGGTCCCCCCAAAATCTGCAGCCCGTCTTTAATATGAGCGCCATGAGCAAAAAATCTGGAGACGCAGCAGATTGGTGCTTTGGCACGAATCCAAACAAAGTGTCAGAGACAGACACGGGAAGGGACGGGGGGATTAAGCTGAAGAGGCAGAAGTTGGGTCTCTTCACACAGAGGGAGAGAGCGAAAAAAAAAAAGTGTCTCCAGTAATCGCTTGTCTCCAATAAGCGCAGTGTGCTGCTCGTTGTTTTTGAAGCAAATAAACCAGCCCTGGCTATTTACTGGAGGTTTTACGGTATCAAATAAAAAGAATATATAGACCATGAAAAGCCTAAGCTGCCGGCTGTGGATAGAGGCAAGGCCTTAAAACAAAGAGATCCAGGGTGAGATTTCAATGGAGAGCAGCTGGCATGGTGTGGAGCTCCATTTCTCTACCTGTCTCTTTCCTTCCCTCTCAGTTCCATCTATCTGTATTGGACCCATGCATGTGTGTGTGTGCGTGCGTGAATGTGTAGGCAAATTTTCTCCCTCCCTCTGGCTGACTGATGAGTTTCAGTGACCACACACACACACACATACACACACACACAAACACGAAATGTCCTGCTGCTTGTGGGCTCAGTTCAGAAGCACAACAATATGTCCACTGTTTGGGCCACACTCTAATTAAACAGTGTAAATCTAACTAGAGAAAGAGAGTGGCGAGAGACAGGAGCAGAGGAAGAGAATAATAAAAGGGAGCTAAAAAGCAAGAGAGGCAAACAGAATGTCAGAGGTGGCAGATGGGAAAGAGAGAAAGACGAAAGCAGGACGGGGGGAAATGAGAGAGAGTCAAGAGAGAGAAATGGGGACAAATGACAGCAGAGAGGAATTGAGACGATGGACAACAGTCGAGAAATCTGTGGCCTGGCACTCAGTGGCAGCGATTCACCAAGTCCAACTGTTTATTATGGGAATCAAAGATGCCCAGTGTTTCCTTGCTGTTCATTGTAAAAAATGACAGAAAAAATGAAGAGAATTTATCATAGATTTCTATTTAACAACTCATTTTTTTGATATTTTATGTGAACTGCAGTGGCAAAGGAAAATAAATAAGAACTTTATTTACTCCATGATAGTGTAATATTTTTTTAAAATGCAATATTCCATACTGTTTCTAGATGTGTTCTATCCTACAGTACAGCACAGTAATCTATCTTTGAAGATAGTGAAGTAAGTGGACATCTAAATCTGTAATAAAAATGCTGAAATTGGCGTATGATTTTTTGCAGTGCAGGACTGCATGGGACCAGTGGGAACTATATAGTAGGCCATTGATTGGGAACAAACGGCTTCCTCTCAGGACACCCGCCCCACACAGACACACGCACACACAACTAACTAAAACAAAAAGCCTGGAAATGAGAGCCCCAAATGAGGCCTTCGGTTTCGCAGGCCATGAAAAATTCATAATTCCAGATCTTTACATGAAACTCTAGAAGGAATTAGGCCTAACAGCAGGAGACGCTGGGAATCAGTTTCAGAACATTTAGCTTCTCCTTTCTCTTTTTCCTCTTTTCTCCAGCTCAGCCTGTCTCTCTAGTAAACACGCACACGCTCACAGGCACAAACGCGCAACCCAACACGCATAGGCGGACACACACACACACACACACACACACACACACAGGGACACATTCTTATGTTCCATCCTGGGTTTTCCCCTGCGGAGAGTGAGAGATAGTAAATGGTGCAAGTGCTGTGACGCAGTTTGTCGACACAGCCTTTTGAAAACCACACTTCTTCAAAAACCCGAATTTCATCTCTGCTTTCCTCAAAGAAAAACACGCCTGCAAAAGTTCTGTGCCGCTACACAAACAACCCACGTTCAGGCTCTTGATTCTTGAAATAGGCCGAGCTGTAATTGCTATGTTCCAAGTACACCGTACATAAAATGCACAGAGCTGTAGGTGGACAGACGAGGTCCAGCATTTTCACAGCCCAACATAAAATCTATCGAGTGAATGGATGAACATGCAAGGCCAAAGGGGGGTGAGAGAAAAAAATATATCAGTAACAACCACTGAGCAGCTAACACAGACCACAAACTGAAAACGCCGCAGATAAATATGATAGAAAAGGTGGGAGGAAAAATGTGTCATCACTGGTCGTACTTAAAGTAAGAGTCTATGAAATGTACGGATGAGTAAGCAAGGATAAAAAAAAAAAGGCAAAGAGGGCGAGGGAGATCTGCCATCACTATGCTGCTGCTAGCAGCAGGAGGGTCTTCTACACAAAACAACCCCAGACACAGTCAAAGACTTCCTTTCACACACCCCCGTGAACACCCGTCCGAGCACACACACCATTAGTACGCTCACACACACACACACACACACAATGCAGACAGAATGCAGCATTGTTTGACCGCAGAAATATCTTGCTGTGTGTGTGTGTGTGTGTGTGTGTGTGTGTGTGTGTGTGTGTATGTGGCAGTCAGTCAGCTTGTCAAGTCCTAGTGGAGTGATCAAAGCTGGTACAAACCACCCAGAGAGATCTCTCCCTTCCTCATCCATTCATCCGTTCCCTCACTCACTCCTTCTATTTCCCTCTCTCTCGCTCTGATACAGAAAAAGCATCAAATTTACCACATAAAACCTGCTCGGCCAATCGGATTGTGCTGGCTGGAGTAGCGCAGCCAATCAAGTTGGCCTATTTAGTTTGCAATAATTCCCAGCTGTCCCCCTGCAAGCACTGAACCCTGGATGGTTGCAGTGCACCATGGGACAGGATCAGAGCATAATGGGAGACAGCATGGGAGCTCTGGCAATATCATAATGCCAAGTCTGTGCGCACACATACACACACATGCAATGAAACACCATGTGAGCTCTACTGGAACACGGTTAGAATGCCAAGTTCACACACACATGTACAAAATCACACAATCACCCACATATAGACATGCTGGCGCATACACACACGCGCGCACGTGTGCGCACAGAAACACACACACTCCACAGGAGTTCTCTGAGAACATTCCCAAGCTGCCAAGTTCATAGACACACACATACACACACACCTCACGGCAGCACTTTCAGTACATCTTTACACCTCAACACCACCAGGTTCACAAATATACACCTACACACCAACACCCACCTGTACTGACACACAAGCTTCAACACAAGCACACACACACACCCACATATTTGTTTCAAACTGTGTTGTTTTAAATCAGCTCTGTAACTCAAGAAATAAATAAATAAAGTTAGAAAGCACCCTAGCATAGAAGCGTGCGTTAAATTTACAGAAAAGTGCAATTCAGACCCTAAACACAACACGGAGCAGAAATATGAACTTCTGTAACGAGAGCCCAACAGCCAAACTGTGGAATCTGAAATGACGGAGACTGCAGGGGCCATGTAAATCAGAAACACACCAAATGTTTTACACTAACACCCTAGAGCAGCTGAATTACAGAACCTGGCTATACCGAAGCTTAGTCATCACAATAAACAAGGGGACTTTTCAGACTTTGTAGAGCAATCTTGACACCCGTTCATTTCAGATCAAATGTAAGGGGGCTTAGCTAATGGCTTTTTAATAGGCCCAAAGGCTTTGAGGGTGGGGCTTAGCTGGAAGGCTGACACATGCACTCAAGCTGGCATGAGAGGATCTCAACTAACACTCACCTCTCATTGTATGCGCACATGGCAGTGAGTGCATGAGTGTGCGTCTGTGCCCGAGAGACACTTCCATGGTGTATCACAATCTCTATAGCTCTGCAAAGCTGTCAGAAAAATGTTTACATGCCAGATTAAATGATTAAGATGTAAAAAGAAAATCTGGTTCATAATTAAATACTTAGGAGAGACCTGGATGTAA
The DNA here is from genome assembly GCA_033238685.1 of Lates japonicus. Taxonomy (NCBI): domain Eukaryota; kingdom Metazoa; phylum Chordata; class Actinopteri; family Centropomidae; genus Lates; species Lates japonicus. The sequence continues at coordinate 2,173,342 of BRZM01000019.1, read as the reverse complement.
TGTAGACTGACTTGGACTGAATCCATTTTGTGTTGGTTGTAAAAAAAACAAAAAAAAACAATCTGAATATCTGTGGGTCCTCATCAACTTTCATTATTAGATTTGAATCCTCAGCAGCACCAGCATTCATTTCCACAAACACCAACTTCCTGAACATCATTAGCCATGACCTCGCAAACAAATTCAGCTATTCGTCTTAGCAAACCACATATTCCACAGTGGAGTTAAACTGGAGGCAACAACTGACCATAAGACACTCAATGATGCATGAGCAGAACTCAGCAGCAGAATAATTCAGTTAAAATGACTATTTCTGTTTCCCATTCAAAGACAAAATGCACATACAAACACACGAGTTTGTTCTTTTAGGGAAGCTGTCTACCTGAATGGGCTGGGAATTGAATCCAGCACTGAGGGATGGAGAGGATCAGCTATGTACACAAAGCAAGGCACTCCCCCCACAGTTAGGTCAATGTGTTTGTGTGTTTTGCCCATTCAATAGAACAACTAATGGAGTGACTCCTCACACACAAAAAAGCAACTTCAGAGACATGAGTCAAGTTGTCGGGAGCAGGGAAATAACAGACACAAACGTAACAGACGAGTGCAAACCGGGAGGGAGAGGAGAGCCGGAGAAATATAAACCTTTAAAAAGAGGAGAAGAATGAGCTGCACTTTTCAAGAGTGTGCAAAGATTGAAGAGTTTCATCTGCCTCAGAAGCACCAACAGTTTTCTTTCCAATTATCAGATTTCTCTACCAAAGTCAAATTGAGTCGCATGTTGGTGGCAAAGTGCGATTTATCAGAGTTAGGTGAAAGCCTGCTCAAATCGTGTCCCTAAATTGCAATGTATTGATTTAACAGTAAACCAATAGAGAGCGGTCATAATGAATATTGGTGGGTGTTGCTGAAATGCTGTTCCCCGAGGCAGCGAGAGAAAGGTGGCAGCAGCATCATGTCCAATTACTTCCAAAATTCAGCACAAAAAAACCCTAGGCCAGTCAGTGAAGTTGATACCAATTTACTGACTACATTCTGCTGTAGACTAGGCAAGTTACAGTATCTCCTCAGAGGCTTTCAAGTGGAATATTAGTTGTATAATGGAGCGTAAAGATTGAAGTAACACTGAATCCTGATAGGATATTAGAATATTCTACTTAATAAGGGATGAAATCCACAATAAGTGGCTATGATAAGGTCAAACTTAAGTTACTGAGGCCATACAGGAAAAATGTGGTGAATTAATCAGCTTGATAAAACAACAGAGGGGATGGCCATTAATGCTTTTGGATGAACATTAACAAGGCACAAGTTCTCCCGGAGAAGGTCACTGAGAGTGTGAAAGAGAGTAAATTGTCTGTCTTTCCCTTCAGCATTTCCGGGGAGCAGCCTATTACACTATGAATCATACAGAGCTCTTAACAAATGAAAATAAAATGTCCCAAATGGTGGAAAGTTAGGGCTGCTTATTCAGTCCTGTGACCTGCCATATCCTCCACAAACATCCAGCCCTTGTGTGGCTGCACGCCACTCTTGAGAAATATCACTTTAATATTCCTGTTATGCTTCACTTGGGGCGTGCAGTGCGAATGCTGGTACAAACACACGGCATCTTATCATTTTAACAGCGTAGTATTTAATATACGCGTGTGTGCTCACACATGATGAGCTCCCTTTGGATTCTATCAAAGAGCTGATCGTGGTGAGTTGATGATCATGTGGCATTTCAACATCAAGTCCGACCCGTGATGTTTGCAGGTTTTGTTGTGAGCTCTGTGTAATTGCCTCTACGCTTCTGGCGGCTGTGAGTGTTTGTGACTTCTGATCAATTTTCCAATCGGAGTAGTGAAGCGTCGCCTCTATTTTCTGCGAAGTGCTCTGCGATGAGACATTAGTCGCCTAATCGTGGACTCCCAAGGTCTCTTGCCCTTCACGGATTTTTTTTTTTCACCTTGATTTAACTGCAACCTCGGGTTTGATTTACCAATTTATAAACGGAAACAATCCTGACGAAAAAATCACTGGAATATTGGATTGTGACATGGACCTGAAGCCCCCTCCCTCCCCTGTGTTTCCTCGGGAGTTTTTGCAGTATTTATCTGATTCTCAGTGGTTCTCGTTACCACATATACTTACATATTAATCACCCTTATTGACTCAATCGCAGGTATGTCCAGTTTTTCTACATTAATTAGCCTCTCTTAGTCGTTTCTCGCGTAGAAACGTGGGCTGCGAGTTTTGCCTCAGTTTGAACAGCTCAGTTAAAGGAGGCAAAGAAATGCGCAGATTCATGGTTTCCACCTTAAAGACACTGGTCGTATACCATCCACTCATCAGCACCAGCTCAGTTTGAATGGAAATACGGCTTCAAAAGTATATGTTACCTCCTCAGCAGGAGCTGTACTTCTTCCTCTCCGCCTACTAACTGACATGCCACTAATAACACACAACCGCATGTCAGCGACGAAGGAGAAGGGTCCATCGCTTTCAAACAATTAAGGTGCATTTTTGAAAAAAATAAATAAAAAGTCTCCCGCCTTACCTTGGGCGACTCCTGGATGTACGAGCACCAGGAGAAGCAGGATCCCCGGCGCGGCGCACATCCTCACCAAGCTACAGCCCCCGTGTCCTATTCCACTTCTCTGTCCACTTTTCCCCATTACGAGTGACGCGTAAAACACATAAACACACAACAAAACTCCTCGGTCCACGGTGGGGGATAATGAGTGCTCCCCCTCCACCGCCCCCCTCGGCTCCACCACAGGATATGCTGATTAATCAAACGAGTCCAAAACCAAAAAGGTAGGTAGGTAGGTGTGTATAGCCTCTGGTCCCCGATGTCTAAGTCCGTCTGAAAAGGCGCAGGTTAAGCTGCGAGAACAGTGTGAGTGAGTGAGTGAGTGAGAGAGAGAGAGAGAGAGAGGTGGTGGAAACAACCACGGGGTCCCCTTCACTCGTGTCAGCGGCACTGCTGCCTCGCCACTAAGCTCTGCTTCTCTCTCCGTGCGCTCTCTCCTTCTCTCCAGTCTCTCCGTTTACGCAGAGAGAGAGAGAGAGAGAGAGAAATGCCACCGCCCTCTGGCTACCATACTAGACTCTCTATGTCTGCCTCTCTCCTTCGCTCTTCCTCCTTCTTTCTCTCGTACTTTAATCACACAAAAACAGGAAGAAAATAAAATCTCACGCAAAAAAAAACATCAACAAGTATTTTAATGGTACGTCTGAGTCGATATTGTCGCTTGACACTTTCAGGATGAAAAGCAGTCTCTCCTGTTATAGCCTCATCATACTTTCTTGTATATACTTAAAAGATGGAGACAGATATTTAACTTTTACTTTCTTCGATTTTTCTGTCTTCAAGTGACTTGTTTGCGACTTTATCTGCTGATTATTTTTCTGATCCATTTATCTGTTTATTGCTTGCGCGTGTATGAGCGCGTGCGGCCCTAATTGCTGCCGGTGTGGAGCAAAGCCAGGGAGCCACGTTTCTCCGAGAGCACACCGACTGATGCCTGCCCCCTGACGGCCACGTCCGCTGAATCTGCACAAGGATGTACTGTGAACGGTTTACTGTATCTCCACAAAGGAGTCCATTCACTTTATTGCAGGCAAAGTATACTAAGGTAAAACCAAAATGATGTAGGCTTGTGTAACTGCAGAGGGTTATGCAAACAATATGAAAACATTTTATAACCGATTTTGCATATCTTTGTGAGCACTGCCCTGTGAACAAGGATTACATGGAGGTCATTCACCCAGCTATTGTATATTTACTGCAATAACAAATACGAGAGGCTGTTCATTTTACATGGATATGTCTGTCACTGCCACCACAACATGGCAATACAGACTGTATGCTACAAAAACAATGATTAAGTTTCCATTTTAAAAAATGGAAAATCACGTAGTAACCACAGCCACTTAAAATGTGATGACCACAGGTTTGTTTCCACATATCTATGTCAACACATTCATGTGGTAGTGTGTCTAAATCTCTGTTTGTACACATCATCTTTGCAAAAGTACAATCAAATATGTAGAAAATCTTTTTAATTATCTTTTACCGCTGTGTATATAACCAGTGTCACCTTCAAATTTCTGATTACTCATGAAAAAGATAAACACTTAATTTGACTGATGAATAAACTCAAGACAAGCTCAGTTTGGATTTGTAAGTGTGTTTGCAGCACACAAATACACGCACACTTTTCCAGCTAACATAACTCTCAACAGTGTTGCTGCACAGTCATTTGAGCAGCACGGCTTGGATCATGCATTGTAAATGGCAATAGTAAAATATGTGCTTGGTGCCATTTGTCACCGCAGCAGCCCCACAGCTCAGTGACTACCACTGGAAGTAGCTGCTACCCGCAGGGACCTGTAAAAGCCTTTTTATTCTGCCACTTTATTGGGAATGGGAAAGCAATAAGTAACACAAGAAACATATGGCACACTTGGATATGGATCAGCACTTACACTAGCAACAGTCAATGGCAATGGGATTTTCACAGTGCCATGTGGTAGTACAACACATATATACTTTATATACACTGCCAATGACTTAAATGTGATATTTAGGTAGTGTATTACATGGCAGTTTTGGCAGATTTGAAATTGTTCAAAATACACTTCTGAAGGCCACTACAAGCACGACTCAACTCAGACTTTCTACAAGATCTCTTTTAAGATATAGTCTCTATGAAAACTGTTGACAGTGTGTTTGGGGGATTACCCAAAGAAAAAGGGACACTGGAAATGTCAGTCTGTTGCTCAGTCCACCACTTAGACTTGGTCTAGACTGATAAATCTCAACAGACAGACATGACAGACTGCCATGAAAATTTGTGCAGACATTCAAGATCCCCAGAGGATGAACCATGCTGACTTTGATGATCCGGTAACATCTTATTTAGTGGCATTATCAAGTGAAAACTTAAATCTGTCCAGTACTTTGGTTTATGATCAAATACCAACTGCACAACTAATGACATTTCCAGAACTGACAAGCTAAACGCTATACTTACTAAACATCAGTATGTTAGCATTGTCATTGTGAGCATGTTGTGTTTTGACATGAGCATTTAGCTCAAAGCAGCACTGTGCGAAAGTATATCTCCACAGAGCTGCTAGCATGGCTGCTTGTTACTCAACAGCAGATTGGTAAAAGTACCAATATTGCATATATTTGTCGAGCTGAAAGTAAAAGAAACACTGAACAGTGACTAATGGATATTTTGTTACCCTGCTGCTCAGTTCCAGTGTAATTTTAACAGGTTTTTAACAGGTTTTTCATAGGTCAGGCCCTCTGAACATTCTGGATATAACCCCATATTCTTGGAAAAGCAGACAGGCCACTATAGCAGTTATTTTAAATGTTGAATGTGAACCTGGTTCCTCCTCCTCACTTTTTGTGGTTTGGATTGTTATTTCCACTACTGTGAATGGGAGATGTGAATACTGAATAACCCCTCCACTTAAGCTGAAAGAATAAAGATTGCTGTGTGTGTGCATGTGTGTGTAGGTGTATGTGTGTTACCCTGTCTGCCCCAGAGCCCACCAGATCTTCTTTTAACTAAGTTCCCGGAGGACTTTGTCACGCTGTCTCCATCTCCCCTTTTCTTTGAATGTGAGGATCATCAAAGACAATCCAACATCACTTTATTCATGTTTATCATCATTACAGAGATAGATATATAGTATGTAGAAAGTTGAATGTATTTTCCCATTGCTTGTCTGTGCCTGTAACCCATAGCATCAAAGACACAGCGATAATGAGAGAGGGAGACAGCAGACAGTGAAGAAGAGGATATTAGAGGATATCACCTCCTTGATAATCCAGAGAAGGGTGAAAGAAAACTATTTGCACAGGCCTAATTTGGGGCTAATTCTTGCAATTATTATTAAACAGTTATTTTCAGTATAGATATTAGCTTTAATACAGATAGTTTTAAAAGCAATAGTTAGCTGTTTTAGGGACTATACTTCACTTTCTTTCTGAGAGTTATATGAGCACATCAATAGCACACTCATATCAGTCTGGGTGCAGTGACTCCGTGGAGTCTTGTTGTCACTGTGAGGGTGTCAGGCTGGAGACAGGACAGTACCTGTTAGAGCCATAACTTGTGGTTTTTACATTTCTGTACAGATTAAACAAACATGAGATAACATGTTCATTTGTGAACTTTCAGGGTGCAGGAAGGCAGATGGTTACACTGGGACACAGCCTTGCTAGCTGATCCCCCTTTTCCAATTGTTATGCAAGCTAAGTTAGCCAGCTGCTGCCTGTAGCTTCATCTTCTTTGATCTCATCCAACTCTGGGCAAAAAGGTGAGTGAGTATATTTCCCATATATATTCCTTTAGATATGTTCAAAGTCACAATGTCTTGATTCTATAATCAAGTACTTATTTGCTTCAAAATGGTTGAAATGATTGCAGAATATTAACACATCCATTAGATGACTACATTATGGCATTAAGTATTTGTGTTTGGCCTCCCACCTCCCCTACACCTTTCCGATATCAGAATAGGGGGGCTGTGTCAGACAATTTTTGTAATTTTTCCTGAAAGCAGCGATCTGACTCTCACAACCACTTCATGCAGCGACTGTCCAGGTGTATAGATTATTTAAAATAAACTGGATTTGAACATCTCAACCTCTCTATTTTCAATCTTCAAACAATTACTACTGTCACTTTTCACATGTGCAACTGAGTGCAACACCATGAATGCCTTCAAAGAAAGACTGCTGCAAAGTGTGCACTATTATCCCAGTTTCAAAGTTTTCTTTTGCGCCTCTCTATGTCAGCAGGGTTTTTGCCCAACTGTCAAGCGTGGCTATTCAGAAATAGCACTTTTGCATTCAGTTGGGTTGGACAACATGTTGTCAAAGACAACCCCCAGTGTAGCTAATGTGTAAACTACTAGTAGTACTGCAACAGGAAAATCACTAACCTGATTGTTGGAGGGAATTTGTTTGCAAGCAGCTTAAGGACCCACATGCATATCCCTGTTGGATAGTATCAGTATTAGTATTGGATCAGTATTAACTCCAGTCAGTCCGACATGTTTAGCCATTGTATAGCACAAATATTGGAAGCAGGGGGACACAGCTGCAGTTTTAGGAGCAGTTAACAATTAACAGTTAACACTGGAGTTCTTGACCAAGCACAGCTCAACCACATAACTTCATGCAGCATCCCAGCAGTTCCATCCTCACAGTGAGGTTTACAACTTTGCACACTATAATAAATCAGAATAAAACTCAGTTGAGAGTTAGCTATATTGATGACTAGTTATCCAACAAAATGAAATATTATATGTGATCAGATGTTTCATGCTAGTAGTAAAGGAGAAAAAAGTGTTGGTTGTGGATATAGATAAGAAATAAATTGTTACAGGGGAAGGGGGCTGTTCATTTGATTATGCTTTTGGAAAAGAAAAAATCCAATGATCTGCTCTGAGCAGCAACTGCAGAGGGTTCACAGTGAGCAGCCAGCAACCAGCATGATGCTTATGAATGTTTCATTGTGAGTGATAATATTAACTGTTGACTTTCATCATTCAAACAGTCCAGTTTTCCTTGGGTAGAGCATGGTGTTCACTTGTTTTCTCTCATAAGAGCAACATAACTGTAGCTCCAGGCCTGCTAACAAATAAATAAATAAAATAAAAACACCATCATTACACTTTTTGGCTTCTAAACACATTTAAGCCTAGCTATAGATTATTAACCTATTTTGTTGAGCATTGCACTGTAGTTATGCTGTTCTATGTTTTTGTGAAAATCCTTTTTCAAGATATGAGCTAATCACATTCTGGCTTCCAGCTCACTAATTGAAGATATTGAAAGAGACACTCAATTCCTTGGAGTTAAACTTGCAACAAGCTCACATTACCAGGCTCACTTCTCTTGACATTAGTCTTTCGTCACTCTTCTGTCTTCTATCTTGCTACCTGTAGAGGTGTAACTAACATGCCATCATGTATGCCTTCTCCTGTGCTATCTCTATTGTATATTACAGCTGAGAGCAGGCCCCCACGGGGGTGACTAGGTTTAATCTCTTTAAGCAGTTACATAATGGCCCCCAGTTCATGTTTTAATCAGCGAATAGATGGCTGTGCCCAGGGACGAATAATCACATCTATAACTTTCTAATCTAATATCCAGCTACATTCAAGTGGATTAGAGAGGAGCAGCAAGGGAAAGGAGGGGCACAGGTGGTACACCTAGATGTGAGTGTTTGTAGGAGGATTTATTTGTGTGTTATTTTGAGATAGAGAAAATGAGACGGAGTATGCAAGTGTTTCTGTTCTGAGCTTGCACGTGTGTGCACAGGCACACTCGTGTGCGTGTATCCGCTATCCGTCTATTGCAAGACACACTGTCCACAATATCAATCCTTGCAGATCACTTTTGATTTTAGTTGTTTGGCAGGTTGTTTTGGGGATGAGCACTGACAATCTCATTCCCTAGATGGCTCTGTGTGACCCCGCACTGTGTGCCGTACAATGGGTGCAACATCACTGTGGGAACAAAAGTGAATCAAGAAATTTATCCATGCAGACAGATGGACAGACGGACAGACAAGGAGAGAATGTATCAGAGTCATCAAATTGAATTGTTTCCCAACACACACACACACACACACAGACACAGACACACACACCCATACACACATAAGCACTGACTCACATCATAGGATTTAGCAGGAAAAACAAAGTGCAGCGGCTACAATAAATTAAATTGAAAATCCCAGTCAGCGTGGTCAGCATGTGACCTCGTAGGCAAGACTGTATTACGCATTTATCATAAAAATATATATATGTTGTTTGTAGTTTTATTTGTTTACATAACTACAATCTGTGTAATGGTCTAAAGATACAAACATTACAGAACAAAGCATGAAGAAAATCAATGCAATGCTCATTTCTTGATTAGAAGCTGGACTCTTTATCTTCGTCATGCCATGACGTAGTTCAATGCATCTTATTTCTTTTGTGATAATTAAACATGAAAGCCAATAAAACTCTGTGGGCTCAATGAAAGCAGGCCATAGGGTCAAACTGTTTTGAAGGCAGATTTTGTATATAAAATAAGGGGAATACTGAATAGAAAAACACAGCACACAGAGAGAGAGTGGGCAACATATAGTGACAGAAAAAGACACTTGCAGGCAAGCAACATGAAAAGAATGTAACTCCTGCTAGTCAAGCCCATCAAGTCAGGGATGTTGGAATTCAGACTGAACACATCAAGTGACTCTCTGTAGTAATGCTAAGTATCTTTATTTTACTACTCAAAGGCTAAGTGGCATTCTCTGAATGGGCACTTGAGAGACAGTTTGGCACATCATAGATATATGAGCTGATGTGTGCTCCCAAGTTTTTTTCTCATTATAATCTACATGTTAATGAAGATGCCTCAGCTGGAATTCAGATGGATAAAAATGGAAAGGTATACTACAGTTTTCAGTTTTTGGGGAAAATAAGACTAGAAGCTAGTAAACAATGTACGATGTGGGCAGAGGCCACTGTTGTTGCTGCTCAGCAGAAGTTACATACTGTTGATTTAAGTAAGAAAAAGGTAAAGTGATAGACACCATTTGTTCGTAACAGCTCAGTAGGAAGGGGAAGCAAACAGGGACCAGAGACAAGACCACAACAGATTTCTTCTGTGGACGCTCTGCCAGTTAGGACACCAAATGTTGTTTTCTAACCACATTTTGGGTCCAAGAGTGTGTTGTTAAACATGTGCCTCTTGAAGGAAATTTTGTACACAGGGTACATTTCATGAGATGTTGTCTAATGTCGAATATGCCATCTCTAATAGTGGTCATAGGCAATTTATTTAATTGTTTGCCATCTTCAAGGGAATCTTAAAGCACAGTCAAATCTCCAGCCCTCAGCCCAAAACTAATCCAGCACACTCCACCATCACACACCATCTACACCACTATCTGAATTTAATATGTCTACAAGCACCATCAGGACAATGGAGAGGCTTTTGTTTTTCACTGAAATCCTTGGTAGATAAGTGAAACTTTGAGAAGCTATCCTATTGAATGTACTCTAGATCTCAACTATTCCCTTTCAGATTACCCCCACAGTGTTTCTTAATGACACTGGAGACAGTACTTTCTACTTGATGGTAATTAAAAGTTTGGATGAATACTGACTTTCCTGTGTTGATTAAGCTTTAAAAAGGGCAGCTACATGTATAAATGTATGAACATGATGTTAATAATTCACTCATTTACAGTGGCAGATTAGAAGTCAAGAACATAGTCACTGAGAGACTCACAAGAGAAGTGATGCAGAAAGCAACAATTTCCCAGCAGGTCTGGGGCTTGAAGCTGGCATGTCTGTGAATATGCCTCCCTCGTGTCATGCCTGTTGCCACACATGCTGAACAGAAGGCTGGTCCTGTTGAAACCTATTATTTACAGACTGCTTTTTTTTTTTCTTTCTTTTTTTTTTTCTTTTTTTACCATCAATAGAAGTTCCAAAAAGCTGAGAAAAAATCTATTTTCTGTTTGTAAAGTAGAGTCCTATATATGCCAGGGGTGGACTAAATTCAGAGGAGGAGACACAAGAGGATTCAGGGCATCCCAGAGAAACTGAAGCAGAGGGTGCTACATGGATTTTACTCGAAAACACCAACAAGTTAATCTTTTTAATTTTGGTTCCTCCGACCAAACATAAATGTAAATCCAAAATAAGGATCCTGTTTGTACTGGCAGACTTCTGGCAGACTCATAAGAAGGCACTGCTGAGTCATGGCCAAACAACATTCTCTGTTATACCACAGCCATTTCACAGATCCAGCTCTGTCATGCAAGAGGAGGCTAGACACCCACCATCTGCCTCTACTGCTGAGCAGAGTATGCTACCCTACCATTGGTCAGTGGGTGGTCCCACTTTTTTGCAACATCCACACTATGAAGAATTTTATTACTGAACCACAAAGCTCAGATACATTTGGTTAAGGAGCTCAAATAAAAAAATAAAAAAAACCTGTTTATGATGCTCTGATCTGGTAATGTTATTAAAAATACATGGAGGTTTTTATCAAACCAGTATTTCTGCAAATATTATTTGTTCTATTTTCCATTGTAGAACTGCTTTCTAGTCAGTTTCTTTGTGTGAAGTGTTAATCTGTCCACAAAACTTTTGTTTTTCCTCATGACTCAGTGATGTGGTTGCCTTTCATGAAAAAGCCACATCCAAATATTCCATTGTTTTCCTCCTGACAGCACTTTGTCAACAAACACTTCTTGTGTTAAACATGTTGATGCCATAGCTGTGTCATGACTCCAGTATTTAACATTTCTTTTTAAAATTAAATTTGAAGTTAAAGTAATTGACACATATAGTGAATTACTTTGGAAGCATTACAGCTGACTTTACTGTACTTGCAGAACATTTCTGCATGCTACATTGTGACTGGACTCACACTTGATGTCTCTTTCACATGTCTTGCAAGTCTATGTGCTGTTTGTTTCTGCTGAGTGATTTGTGTACACAAATGAAGTGATCTGGGGGTACAGTGTATAAATCCAAGGGAACAAATTATCAAAATGACTATGTCTAAAGAAGTATCAAAACAAAATACTGCTGCACACTCAGCCCACATTGATTTTAGCATGTTTGGACGGAGTTGACGTACTCTCACCATTACCTGTAACAGGACATAAACATGTTTTCTGATCTTGTGCCGGCAAAATGGAATTTTGAGAGAGATGTCACACTATCGCTTTCTTCAGATCTCTCCAGTCAAATTTCCCCAGAGAAATACTCTTGAACCTTTACAAATGACACTTCAATTTATGTGTGTGTATGCGTGCAGCATGTATGCGTGAGCAACTAAAACTTTCAGCAAAGTGATTCCCATCTTGCTGCTTGTTGCTAATACACAATAGATTTTAAACTGTCCTCAAGAGCTGTACAAGACCATGAAACTCTCAACTTTCAAAAATGTGTTAATTGTAGGATTTCATGTAAAAACAATAAACCACTGGAGCCCTGAGAGATGCAGATGTGCTCCCTGAGTCAAAAACAGACAACAGATAATTCCCATTCTCTTTCTAGGTGTTAATGTCTTGGCAATCAGCACAAGTGCTTTTTGATTAGCTCATTATTAATTCATGCACACTCCCGGAACCTCAAATCACACTTAATTACAGCTGCGATTCCAGCAGTGACCAATATTGATGTAATTAAATAATTAGGAGTGCGCTGCTGCATCCTCTTTTTGACTGCAAGGGACAGAGAGAAAATTATGTTTTTAGAATTTAAATGAAAAAAGCAAACTGAGCTGATGATAAGAGGTAAGATCAGGGGAGAGAGGGAGAGACAGACTGAGTGAGTAAATTTGTGCAAATGTGTAAAAATGCTTTGTCCATCCATGCGTGAGAAGAATATTTTAATAGAGATTAGTCTAAATGAAGAACGTCAGATAACGTTGTTTTATGATCGATTGAGAACACTTAACTGATGTCTCCACGAAACACACTACAACTGCTGACAGGCTGTTTGTGTTGTCTGGTTTGGACTGAGTACTGATAAGCAACAAAGGATGATGAGTTTTTTGATGACTTAATAAGAGTTGCTACTTATATTGGTTGATAGCATTTACGTATGAAGAACAATTCCCTTACTGGGTAAACATGAGTTTTATCTATGTTTCCTGGCATCTGACCAGTTAAGGTGAACTCCAAACAGCATAACTTTGCACTTTGTCAATGAGCTGAAATTTGATTTCTAAATTAAGCTGAGTTTATTTACTATGGTACTAACACTTGTGTTCCTTCAGAATAATTTAGAGGTCTATTTTAAATCTTCATAACACTTGTTTGGTTTGCTGTGCAGTTATTTGTGTATTCAGTGGTCTAATAAACAGAGAAAGATTTATGTATTGTGTAAATCAGGCTAATCAATCTTGTCTCTTCGCCTCAAGACTGTAAAACAAAATTCATTTTTAATATCATTCCTGTGGTTTACTTGATTTCAAAGTTCTTATTGCTGTCAATAATCTGAAATAAACAAATAAATAAATAATCTGTTGCTGTTCATCTGAAAACAAGGGAGTTCCTGAAAACCTGGCTTTTTGGAGATAAGAGTTGCTCATGTGATGGCAGTCTGGTTGCCTGATGATTTCCATCCCCACACTCCTATCTCCTCATCTATTCCCCCAAAGATGAAAGAAAACAGTTTGCAGCTACTTACTGGGACCCTGCAACACATTAGTGACTACTACCATGGCCTTCAAAGACTGCTTGTCTGTGTGTGTGCGTGTGTGTGTGTGTGTGTGTGCGAGAGAGAGAGAGAGACACAGTGAGAGAGGGAGACAGAGAGCTTTGACTTGTGTGTGCACACATCCATGTGTATTTAAGAGTTACTGGGCCTAGTATGTCCGTTTGTGTTAGCATGTGCACATGTGTGAGCTTGCTGACATTCTAAAGAGGTGTAAGGTCAAGGTTCATGTCAGCCCGACTCAGCTGTCACCCCCTGAGCTCTTTATAAAATCTCTCGCAGCTCTTTCAGCTGCTGTTTGAACATCATCAATCTGGCATGGTCTGTAAATCTCAAGGCTGTGGAGGTTTTCACAGACACTCTGTCGTGTATTTATTCAACAAAAAATGTCTCGTTATCTGTGTACTTAAAGTTACTATATGTAAGTTTTTGCTATCACTACATAGCCAGCAGTAGCATTAACAGCTGTAACTTACCAAGAGTTTTAGCCATTGTCGCGTTTGCAAGACGAGAGGTTACAATATGTCCACTGGGCAGCGCTACTTCTTCATCCTCTCATGCTGGACTGAGGGCAGACTGGACGTGACAGGCCATGGCTAGCTGGTTAGCATGCTAACATCAGTAAAAGAAAACTGATAGCCCAGAAATAGAGGCACTTGTGTTGCTCTTGATGAGTGAAGGAATGATGTTTGATGGTGAACTAAAACAACATTTCTTCAAGACTGGTGAGTAAACAGCTGTTAATGCTAACACTGACTATCTAGGAAGAGCAAAAACTTACATGTAGTGTAAACTTCACAACCCTAATAAATATCAAGGCAAACAGAGCAACAAAATCCAAATGGCAAGGTCTCTGGACTCTGCAGTACTATAATTTTGGCAAATATGTTGCATTTCAGCAGATTTGCTGGTAACATATTTAGCGTCTTTAATCTACAACAGGATGTGAGAACTCTAATGTGATGCACAAATGTGCTTGACAGGTTACTGGGTAAGACCTGAAACTGTAGCAGTGAATTTAGTCATGTCTTGGCAGAGACATGGAACATAAAGAGTAAATACATGGACAGAGGCAAAGTTGATAATACTGAGGGAGTAGTTTGAGAACTTTCTATGGATGTTTGAGATCTTTTCAAGATTTTTTTCAACTGCAAAACTGGGTCACCACTGGAGTCCATTGTAACTGTCCTGTGAATTGAAGCTGACTGCCCTCTGTGAAGAAGCAAGCAATAAACTATTAAAGTCATCTTTTAAGTCTAGAAAGATAGATTTTGAGAGAATAAGAGGAAGAAGTTCAGCAATTGATTCTCAGACCACCAGTTGATGGACTCTAAATGTAATTACATATTTCTCATTAAAAGGGAAATGTGGGAATATGAGAATATAATTAATATTTATTACAAAAAGTGACAGGTTCCATAATTAAACTTAATAGAAAATATATATGTTAGTCAATCTTGGATTCATAAAAGAACACCAGTACAGACAAAATCATCTACAGTTCAGAGACGCTGAGAACTAAACTTTCTTTGTCTTAAGTGGATGTTTTGAGGGAGAATGTCTTACTTTGAAGGCAACTGTTAGTAAAAAAGTGAATTAAGGCTATTAAAATCATCAGCAGGCTTGTTGTGCTGTTGGAATGCCATTTCATTTGCATGACAGAGAAAATGGCATTGATAAAGCTCCAGCCTCGTAGGAGCCTTTTAAGCTTTTATAATAATAAAGTTGTTTCCAAATGAAATGTTAACCTCTCAATGTCACAAGGCGTTTTCATGGTTTATGGTGTGCTGTGTTTTACTGTGCGCACAAAGACAGAAATTTCATCAGAGGAACTGAAAAATACCAGAGGAACTCCAAAGGTGCATGTTTAGATTAAATCTGCCAGAGAGGTCAAAAAATGCCCATCCTTTCTGCAAAGAGAGAGAGAAAAAAGACAAGAAATTTTACTGAATATTTTCCAAGAAAGACAAAAGAATGAAAAGAAGCAAAGTCAAGGTCCTACTCCTCTGGTGCTTACAGGATCATTTCCCCCCTGGATAGTTAGGCATGTTTTTGAGATTAGAATGAGATTTAGAACTCAAGACAAAGCATGACATGGGGGGCGGACAAAGAGAGAGCAATGAATTATAATCAAAGGTAGCCTCCTAGGAACAGCTGGAGGAAAGGAAAGGCTGGGGCTCAATTGTCTCTCCTCCCTTACATGACTTTCAAAAATCCCATGGGCCATATGCATTAAGTATTTAGGAAGAAGAGTGCTAATCCGAAATTGATTTGTGTCAAAAAATCGCGGCAAAGTTCATTCGGTCTCATGACCTGATGAGTAATCCGAAATCATTATCCTTATTTCATGATGGTTGACGCATTAATCCAAGATGAAAAGGCACAGTCTGTAAGTCAGACATAATGTTTTACAAAGGACAATAGAAAAGACAATTCTGATTAATTTAATTTAAAAAACAGGGTGAATTTAATCAAACTGGATTTTGTGTTTGTGTTCCTGCACCTTAAAATATCTTTGCAATATAGTGAAATTGAATGAGATACTTTTGCACCAGTGTTATTATAATAAAAAACTAAAAAAAACTAAATGTGTCTGTCATTGGACTACTCAAGTACTCTACCTTACTGTAATAGAGAAGAGAACTTTGCCAAAATTGGACAAATGCATTTTGAACTTATTCAACTACACAACAAAAGTTAATGATTTTAGTGGGAACAATAGACATCTTTTCTGAAAAAAAAAAACACACCAAAAAAAAACAGCAAAATGTTTTTAGTGTCACTGCTCTAAGAGGGAAACAGCTGAAGTTTTCTTGAACAAGTTGCTGAATCCTATTTGCTGCAGCTGGTGTTGTTCTGTTCTGAGTCTAATAATGTTACAGAAGGGATTACTTTGATGTAGCACTATTACATTGGCAGTGTTGATTTTACTCTGCAGTCATTAGCTTGAAGAAGCTTTTTTAATTTATTTATTTATTTATTTATTTTTTAAGCTTCTTCTGTTCAAATAAGTCTCTCAGAATGACAGTCATGCTACTTCATAAGGAGTTTGTGCAGTTGAAGAATTAAACCTTGATGATGGACAAGGTGTGACAATGCCTCTCTTGGTTTAGGGACAACGAAGCCAAGTTAACAGGTCAAGTAATAAGTAATTCTCTGTGTCAGAAAACGCCACTTTGAGAGAGCTTTTACGTCCACCTTCCACCCCAACTATGTCCTGGTGACTAGCTGCTGCTAATAAATGTAGTGCTATATTCACAAAAAAAAACTGAAAGTTATTCAGCCAGTGATTATATTACTCCCACAACTTAATTGGGAAAGGAGATTAGCTGTATATGAATAGAATTTCCAGGAGACAGGCTTGGTTTCATCCAGATTGAATGGATGAGGTATACTTTGAAAAGGGAGCAGAAAACAGCAGCTGGCACAGGAGACAGAGAATACTGAAAATGGGCTGGCCAGCACTTTGATGCAGCAGCCCAAAGGGCAAAAAGACAAGAGCAAATCAAGCTGTATTGCAGTGATTGAAATGAAGTGCCACGCTTGTGTTTCTCTCTCTTGCTCCTCCTGCTTTAGCCTCAGTTGGAGGCAGCAACGGAGGAAGCCCTGCCTGCAGTGGCCTACCTGACAGTGTGTGGTCTGCAGAGCAACCTTTCCATCAAGGAAGCGACCCTGACATGACCGGTGTTAAAACATGCCGCTGGCTAGAGGAGCCCAGGAGCAGGCAACGTGTAGGGGATCCCCAATTGAGGGATGTCACCTGCCCAAAACCTGACAGGCTCTCTGTGGAGAGAAAACGGACTATCCTAAAGCTTTCTCTTCTTTAATTTAATAGTGATTCTGAGAGTTGAACTGGTTCTGTGCTTGAGGACAAGAGCTTTGAATTTTTGCTGAAGCTACATTAAGATGTGTGATATGTTTCCCACACTTTGTCACGCTCTTAATTTTAGCCATCATAGGTGTAAGTCCATGCAGTAGAAACAAATAGGGCAGCGTTTGCAGGAAGCAGCATCTTTCAGAAGTCAAGAATATAAAAGGAAATGCTTCTAACAGCAGCCCAGAGGCTCTTCAGAGGCAGACACCACCACGTCTATACCTTGGTGTTACATCACTTTCACAATAGGATTGAACACCAGAGCTGCCTGTAATCATAAAGAGCTGAGTGCGCAGCAGCAGGATTTTGGCTTGTGGATGGTAACAGAACAATCACCTGCACAAACCTGGTGGACGTAGGCAGCTCTGTGGATCAAACAAACCCAGTCAACCTACATAAAGTGCAGCTGAGTACGTGACCCCCTGCTCTTACACCAGCCTTTTCAGTCTTAGCACACAATACCAGGCCAGCACGTGCCAACACAACCTGACCAGTGAGTTACTGAGACGGATATGGATACGATGCATTTAAATCTCCAATACATGGAAAAGGATGTTTCCAAATCATGTTAAGTCAGATTTTAAGCCATTTTTCATTAAGCTGCCTGCACAGTGGCCTACAATCAAAGTAAGACTCCTTGCCCTGGTCTTCACATACCCAGACTCATCTGTCATACTTGAACCTAATGTGTTACTTATACAAAAGGTCGGTGTGCCCCCTCTTATGGGGAACAGAAAACAAGCCTTTCAACATAAATGGAAAGTGTTGCAGAGTCTCACAGACCAGCTCTGATATTGATGTGACCACCTCCTTTCTTCCACTCAAGTTCTGTCTCAAGTGGAGGAGATCTTGTTCTGTGTGGAAACATATAAGCAGGGGAAAAATTAGCAGCCTGTGGCACTCGTCACAGAGGCATTCAGTGCTTCTGATGGGCAGGTTTGCAAAGTGCGAGTCAATGTGATGAAAGGATTGTGCAACAGTTACATAAGGTCTACCAGAGAAGTTCTTCCTCTCCTGTCTAGAAAAGATTAGGGACTGAATTTAGACATGACACATAACCGATGTCAGGTGGAGAATACTTTGCTCACTTGTTAATTTTGTCACTGTTTTGATCATTTGGAAAGCAGTAATTACATATGTGCTGTACGTGGAAATAAGCCATTTTATTTCCAGCACACTGCATGCTGATCCTGAGCTGCATTCACTAACTTCCTCTATATTACTTTAATTTACTTGAGATTTAGTAAGGAATTAAGTACTTAGGAATTAAGTTAAATACTTTTGTAATTAAGAAAAGCTATAGTAGTATCTATATCTATACTTATGCACACTTATGCGCACATACATTGGAATCATTATGTGTTGTGTCCTGAGTTTCACACTGAACTGTTTGGAATCTTATTAAAGTGAAGACTGTGATGAGTCGTGACTTCATGTAATTTGTTGGATAAGCTTTAGTGTGCTGTTAAATTGTGTTGCTACAGCACAAGAATAGTATAATGACTTTGCTTCTATAAATACAGGAAATGTTCCAGATTGGCCTAACATCCACAGTAAAAGCAGTGGAGCATTGAATGCAGTCACACTTATTTCTGGCGTTTTTTTCTTTCTTTTTTTTTTTTTTTTGGAACAGCTAAATTTTGAAGAAGCTCTGGAGCATGGTATGATTGCATTAGTTTGTTTGCACATACTCTAAAACAGACATTCAATACTGATTCTCACTCTCAAAGACATGAGATTCAAATTACTTGACTGTTGCATGCTTAATAGAATGCGATGTAAGATTCTAGTAATGACAAGGCTTTTAATTTTTATTGCTGCATTGATTTACCCTTTAAAAGTCTAAATTATTCAATACATTTTGAAATAAAACATTGAAATAATTGTTTTTTTTTTAAATAAAACAGTTGTAGGATGAATACATCAGATTAAGTAGTTCAACACAATCTATGATCCTAGTTCAAATCAGTTCCAGGTATGACCTGATGTAAAACAATGGCCTTCAGCTAACGTGCTAATTTGTATTGTCAAGTAGAGCAGTGGTGTAAATTCAAAAAAACGTATCCAAAAAATATCCACAAAAGGAACTTAAGTATGTAAGTAGTATGAATGGTATTATGAGGCAGGTAAACATGTTGATATAATTCACTATAAACAACTTAGGATATCCAATATGCTCAATTAGGGACTTATCTGTGTAGCTATGACCGCTGTACATGTTAGAAGGGTAAAAACATCCAGTTTCTTAAAGATAAAGTCCTTGTGGGAGCATGCAGTGAGCATATCACTGTGTGTTTGCACAATGGTTGGTAATTAAACCAGCCATTTCTCTTCAAAATAAAATCAAATTAAACCACCCACACAAGGCTATCTTCTGCTCTCTTGTTCTTCACATAGCTAATAGTCAACCTCTCCTTTTGTTTCAATATATTCCAAAAAAAGAAACATAACACCTAAAACTGAGATAAAGTCAGTAAAGAATGTATACAAGCATGTAGGGCAAGGGGAGGAGGGATACATGAGATGTGTGGATGGAAGGAGAAAAGTGGGGGTGGGCAATGAGGGAACACAAGTGAAATAAGGGTATTTAAATCAAGGAAATAAAGATAAGAGGAGAGGAAGGAGAAAAAGGGAGAGAAAGGGAATAAAGAGGTAAATTAGGAAAGAAAAGATCAAAACGAAAAGGAAGGAGAGGAAAGAAGGTGGAGGAAACAGTGATCCAGAGTGAGTAACGCACCCAAGAGAAACTGGTGCCAGAAATCTTCCCCTTTCTCTCCTCCATTAAAAAAGACCCACAGCACTCTGGCCCCCATCTCTGTCCCTTTCTCCTCATCGTCTAATACGGGTCTTAAAAGTAATTTACAGCAACATATGTGGCGAGGCATCAAAAGTGCATTTAGCAGATAAAGATGCCATTGCTGACAGAAATGTGGTGCCTGGAGCAAGGCTACAGCTCTGTATTCTCCTCTCTCTCGCAGACAGTCTTTCTCTCCACCATCTCCACTCCCTCTCTCCCTGTCGTCTCTCGCCATCCCTCCTCTCCCCTCCATGTCTTTCTCTGGTGTTTTCTCTCCCGTCTTTTCACCGCCAACTCCTTCTCTCCCTTCATTGGCCAGGCTCCTCTCCTCCTATCTGTCCTTGCTTTCCACCCACACATCTCCACCCCCCCACCCCCCCACCACCACCACCCTCCTCGCCACCTCCCACTCAACTCCTTCCTTCCTCCGTCATCCTGATTTCATGGACATTTAACGTGAGTCCCCACATAATGTTTTCTAAAATACATATGCCTTATTCAAGCCCTGTTGCGTCACGAGCAACGATTTAATTTCCTGTTTCTTATGGCGTGAAGCAGCTTAGGTACCACTGTAGCCCACTGGACAGGGCACCAGTGTCTCACAGAGGCTTAGCTCTCCTTTAACACCTCCTTTAACACAGACTCCCAGTTTTTAAGACTCTAAAATGACTCGACAGGGGATCAAATCCCAAACCTCTTACAACCAGCCCACTGATCTGTAGCCTTCCACTAAAATTTGAGCATCAGCCATTATACATCCACATCAACCTTTCCTTCTCGTCCTCTCTGGCGCTCTCCCACCGTTCCTAACACACTCTCTTTCATCCATCTCTCTCTCCTCTCTCCTCTGCCCACTCTCATCCATCTCTCTCTCTCTCTCTCTGTGAAACTCCCCCAACCTCCTTCACTACAGTTTTTTTTTCCTCCAGATTTACAGTATTGCCTTTCGGCTTCTTCCCCCGTAAATACTTCCCACCATCCCTCCACCTTCTCCCTCTCTCTCTCTCTCTCTCTCTCTCTCTCACCCTCTCCCAGACAGTGTGATGTGGGTAATGTGCTGTTGAGTTAATGGGTTCATTTTTCAGCATCTTTCTCCTTCTTTTTCTGTGTCTGAGAGGAGAAGAAAGGAGGAGTCTTGACTTCCTGACACTGTAGTGAGGTATGATGGGGAGTTTCAGACGTTACCTCAAAGTGTATAATCCACCTTTAAATCAAATATATTATTCCAACCACTCCATGGTTCTGTCCAAAGGTAACAACACAAATACCTACCAGCATCTCCCTCTAATGCTCACTAATCAATACCTGATTAATACCTAGAATTGGTGATTTTTCAGGGGGGTTATATGCCCAACTATTTCTTGCCAGGCAATCAGAGGAAACTCCAGGAAGTAGTCCTGCACACAGCACCACTTTTTTTTTTTTTTTTTTTACACTTTTTGTATGGATTAAACACTATATAATGTATTAATTAGTGAGCTTTAGAGGTGCTGGTAAGTGGATTTTGTCAACTTCAAAACAGAGTCTGGCTAGTTGTTTTCCCCCTCTTTCCAGTTTTTATGCTGTGATAAGCTAACCAGCTGCTGCCTTAAGCTTCACATGAGAGTGGTATCCATATTTTCATCTAACTCTCTTCAAGAAAGCAAATTTCCCAAAATGTAAAACTATTCCCTTCAGGCCAAAGTCATATTATAGTGGTCAGCATTAATAATTCAGTAAAATCACATCCCTCAACACTTCAAAAATATGTGATAAATGCATTTATCACAGCTGTCAGGCCAATCAGGACACTTAATTAAGAACAGTTGCTGTCTTGTGTAAGAGTATATTGGACACCAATTCCCAGATTTCACATTCAGGAAACAGCTAAATATTTCTTAAGTGACCCTGAAAACAGACTCACGCTCCCTGTCTCACTAGCTTCTACCGCTCCTCTGCTGACATTATTTTCTCCAGTGTGCGATAGTTTCTAGGCCCATCCCCACACCCATCTCCAACCCCAAACACGCTGCAGTTTCTCAGTGTGTTTGAAAGGCACCCCGCTGCTAGAAGAGGGATTTAGAGAAAGGAAAAACAGATCGATCCAAAAAGAATCAACACAGGAGAAGACAGGACAAGTCTTGCTGGTAGTTTTATACAGGCTTTTGACAACAACTGCGGAGGAAAACCAAAAGGCATCTCTAAATGAAAACCAAAAAAACGCTGTGTATGGCAAAGACTTTATGTTATCTCTCAAAATATGTTTTTGTTATTTATACAAAATGTCAGTGAGCGTCAGAGTTTTGCGGGAGAGTTTACTTCAGAATTAGAAAATGGGGCACACAAATAAAAAGATGAAATTTTCTATTGGTAGATTCTTAACCTGAAAGATAAGTGAGAGAAAGGGATGAAGGTGATGCAGGGGGATAAAAGGGAAAGGCAAGACAGGCGTCTTTTTGTTGGTGTCAACATCATTTGGAAAAGTGATAGAAATCAACCTTGCTTTGCCTACTTATCTCTGCACTGTGAGATGTTTCTACTTTTGACAGCACTGAAAGTGTCTCTGCCTCTCAATGTGTGTTTATGTGCTAGACGTATTTACATGCACATTTGTGTGCCCACGACATCCCCAAAAGAATGTGTGCATATGTGTGTTTGTGTTTACGCGTGTGTGTGTGTGTGTGTGTGTACAAACAGATAAGGCTTTGAGCATCTGAGATATTTCAGAAATCTAACGCAGGCTTGATGCCCTTGTGTGATCAAAGAATACGGGGCTTCTTTCATTACCTTTGACGGAGGAACACATTTGGATGTTTGCCTGCCTCGCTCTCTCACTCTCGTCTCTGCCTGAAGGGAGAGGAGAGTGTTGGTTATCAGAGAAATGCCGTGCGTCGGAGAACCCTTTTAACAAGGTGGAAAAGCAGCACTGCTTCGGAATTCAGGAATCATGAAGACTTGGTAGCTGCACTGCTGATTCACGCTAAATTAGAGAGAGGTGTCAATTCACCTGAGGAAACTAGGTTACTTATGTGCTTTCACCCTGGAACATATCATAACAAATCATATATTCTAAAGCGGAACATGTTCATTGACATGTGTATATGAATCAAAACTGCATGATGCATCTTTAGGAAAGCAGTAAACAGAAAGCCTGACCTTCAGCCAGAGAGCCTTGCATCCACTGGGCTGAAACATGCTACCAGCTTCAGGGGAACCCTGTGATTTGGTGTCTCTGTGGAAGACAGAGTAGAAAAGAGAATAATAAATGATGATATTCTAAGTATTTATGAGGAAGGCTGTTTTCAATCACATGCACAGATAGAACTAAGCTGATATATCTATGACACAAGCTTTTAACATAAGCTTGTTGTACTGTATCACGTGGAGGTGGAGTTTTACGTTGTTAATTTCTACTATCATATAGAGCCTCTTATCTCTAAAGAGTAATAATCTTGGTATATTCGTTATGCCTATTCATTATATTTTACAAGGAAAAATAGCATATTACATTTGAAAAATGGCATCTTGGGAGATTGTGATGCCTCCCTTTGATGTTTACCATGCATAATTTTATGATAAAAATACATTTGTTATGCATTTTTCACAACCATATGTAAAACAACAAGCCATGTGTCTCTAGCAAACATGGACAATTTGTACAAAAAAACAGATTTAATGTATGTAATCTACAGTAAAAGGTACAGTGCCTTTGTTATCGCATCCCAACACAAATGCATGTTTTATTCAGATGTTTTCAGCGTTTCATTTAAGTTTACATAAGGTAACAATCCTGTGCCTATAAAAAACTAGCAAATCTAGTTCATTAGCTATGTGCACACTTTCTATGAAATCTTCCGGTAAAAGGTGTATGAAAAGGCTGAAAAAAGAGCACATAATGAGATCTTTTAGCCATGAATATGGCTGTGAAGTTTGCAGTTCATAAATCATGCAGTGATTTAAGCCACAGCTATAACTTCTATTCTAGTCTGATGAATATATTTATTATAAACCAAATACTTAAAAAATGTGTCTTCAGAGAGTGAAAGAGAAAAGGATGAAGGAGAATGAGGTGGAAGAAGGTGAAATTCAGTGGACTGGAGAAAAGGGAGAGAGAAAACTAAAGGGTGACTGATGATGGTGAAGTTAATTAAGTCTAATGTCAGGGAGGTGGTAGAGAGGTGGGGTTCTCTGCCAAAACTGGGAATAATGGTGGTTATTTTAAGACGGATTACACAACAAGAGGCCCGGCAAATAAAGTACCAGGAGTGAAAATCATCATTTGAAGCAATGTGACAGAGAGGCAGAAAATCATCTTCAATCACCATTTCCCAACCTTCGGTTATTATTCTCAGTATTATATCCATCTAAATCACATGTATTTTCATCATGAAGGTTTTTTTTTTTTTTTGTTTTTCAGGCAATATGGCAAGTTGACATACATACTAACACAAGCCGCAAACGAGAAACAGCACAGAGTACACAGCAGAATTTGCATGGACACCAAGAACTTGCTCTGTAATTAATGCAACACATTGGCAATAACCCCTCGGGCTGTACTGCCTTAGAGCACTAAAACTGTGATGCAACTGACAAGTTTTTTGGGTAATGTGACGGCATATCTTTCCTGGGAAAAGAAATTGAAATGGGAACAGACTGAAATGAACAAAAAAAAAGTGTCCAGGACAATATATGTCTTTTATGTATTCAGTGCAATGGTTCCACTCAAACACTAACCAAGATGTTTTCTAGCAACTTAAGCAACTTTCTTTATTGGAGATTACAGATAGCCAATACTGCCTTGAATTAAGGTGAAAAGAATGATGCAGCTCCATGAACAAAAAAAACAACAAAAAAAACAAGACAAATTCTGTAAAAATGATGATGAGAATAGTCATCTGAAAATCTTCTTCCTTCCTTCCAAAAACATTAAATATACATACACATAAAAAATCTTACACATAATTAGTTGAACGTCAGTGTTGCCATCAATCACAACCACACTGACTGCCCACAGATTGCTCTGATGACCATCTGCTTATCTCGTGACCCCTGCCAGCCACACGGCAACCATGTTTAAAAAATGTAAGGGTCCGCATCAGTGCTGGTGTGTTGCTGCAGGTTCTGATGACAAGATAAAATACATACTGGGATGGCCAACTTTAAGGCTTCTCAGGTGCCAAGACACTGAAGTAATAAAGGCAGCAATAATTTGATCTCTGCCTCCATCTCTGTCAAAAAAGTTAAATTAATACAACACAATACACTCTACAAAGTAGTCTTTCCGGTATTTGTTTGGCAAATACAATCCATTGCTGGATGATGTTGAAATGTGCTGCAGAAAAGGTTGAGCCAGGATCAAATATTTTTGCTGGACCACACCCTGCTGTTATATTTTGTTGCAGTGTTATTGTTTGTCTGAAGCCTTTTGAATGTTTTGCCTTTTAATTATTGCAGACTACAAGCCCTGCACATGTTCTACCCCCTCATCTAGAAACAATTCTTTACACTGCAATATTATCACGTTATTCATTCACTCACTCACGCATAGAAAAACACAGTGCAGAGAAACTACAAGTACTTGTGGGGTTGCTCCTTGTTTTTTTGGGGGGGGGACTTAGAAATGTTATTTTCTCAAAGTGCTCAGAAGTAAAGTCGTTTTCAGGCATATGGCCATCTTGAGAATGAACACCTACATCAGCAGCATCCCACACAGGAAGCATGAACCAGCCATAGAGGTGAGTGCTTTGTGGGATGAGAAGTGCTCCTCCCACAATTCTTGTGGGACCTGGGATGAATTATTGCGCCCACCTCCACCAGAAAAGAGGGAGAGAGAGAGAGAGAGGAGAGAGACCATGGTTTGTACCTGGGTACTTTGGAGGGGATCATGTTGGGTTGTCTGAAGTGGTAGATGAGAGTTTCCTCAGGGGAACTCCACTCATCTCCTCTTCTCTGCTCCTCTCTACTGTCTGTCAGTGTCTCAGTTTCTCCAGTTTCCCCTCTTTTTACCTCAACTTGTCTCCTCAAATCCTCAAACCCCTGCATTTTCATTGTCCTCCAGGCAACATAATGATTATTAAATCTGCCATGTAATCACCTTTACTGAACTGTTTTACTTACATCGAGGTCATAACTGGAGTGAGCAGAACCAGAGCGTGATTACTCATCAATCTCTCAAATTACTCTGGGCCTTTACAGGATAACTAGAACACTGTTAGGATTCCTTGAGGTTCAAACCCGGATTTTTTTTTCTTTTTAGATTCTCCACCCTAACTTGGCCAAATCTGTGAATGTGTCAGTTTCTCTTAGTTTTGGCCTTCTGTCCATATTAAGATAGCATTTTCCATACCCAAATAATGAGCTTTTTGAAAATGATGACATAAGCCTGCTCAGACACAGTCAGGGGCTCAGAAGCAGTTAAGTAAAAAAAAAAAAAAGAAAGACAACTTAACCATCTCTGTGAACACACATTTCGCATACCAATACAGCGATTTCCACAGCACAGGTGTGTTTCATATTATCAGGCTTATGGGGTTTCTTGTTGCCATTTAGTCTTAGGTAGCTTGTGAACAAAGAGACTTAATTTGTTGAAATGGTGGGTGGTGCTCGGTGGGACAGAACACACAAACACATCGCTTTTTCTCCATTTTCTGCTCTGTGGTAGATTTTCTCTGTCCATCATTTGCTATACCTTTATACTTTCTTCACCAGCTTTCTTCCTCCAATCGTCTCCATCTCTCTGCATCACTGTTTTTTCCCTCTGCTCCACCTCTTTCTCTACCTCCATCTTTCTGTCTGTCTGTCTGTCTCACCACTCACACCACATCTCTGCTTGTGCGCAACAATAGCTACTTTTGAAGATTCCTGCTGCTATTGTTTTAAGTAGGAAAGCACGCACACACACATACACAACAACAGTCAGGCTAATGAACGTGTACTATTCTCCCTCACTAAGCACACACACACACTTTTCAAGGTATGTCTATTATTTGTCTTTTCTTATGACTCCTTCTCTCTATCCTTTGCTCAATCTCTACTGCTTTTGCACACATGAAGGGCAACACAAAAATACACACAAGTACACACACACGCACACTTGCTCCCTGCTCCAGAGGCCCCAGAGCAAACGTTGTTATCAGCACTCCACAGGAACAGACCAGTGACTCAGCCCGTCTGAGTGTGTGTGTGTGTTTCTGTGAGTCTCTGTGTGTGCATGCACAATGTCTCAACAGCCTAAAAACTCACAGTTTCAGTCAGATGTCCCCAGCTCTCTCTGCTCTCAGAGCTGGAAGGACACACTCACACACCTGGTCCACACTCAGCGTGCTATTTCTCACTCACCGGTGTGTTGAAATGACAGCACGCACATCTGCTCATAATTAGGAAATTAGATTTTGTATGTGCTGAAAAGAATCTCATGCACCAGCAGCAGAAATGTTTAGCTGCAGCTAAAGCTAACAGCATGCAGAGAGTGTGTTTGGCCTGGAAGTGTAGTTGTTTCTGTTATTGTCCTCCTTGTCTGTGCATTCATTAAGAAGAACCCAACAGCTCGGGAAAAGCTGAAAAGATTTTCACTCAAACCAACACATTACCAAAAAAAGGAAATATCCAAGGCACTAGCAAAAAGTTTTTTTAAAAAAAAACCTTTATTCAGATGACCATTTCATAAATTCTTAAAGATACATGTTAAAAATGAGCTGAGTAACAACCCACGCTCAGCGGCACTTGGCACAAAGGCGCTCTTTTTGCCAGAAGATTGCCTTGGATCTTGGAACTTTCATGTTCCCTAGCAAAGAACACCTTCATCATACTTTGTCTGAACTTCAGAGTGCCCCGGACTCATTCTTTCTGCTAATACATTTCCAATTTGCACTAACTCATAGTCTGCATTAACACAATTTAGAACGAACCTGCTAAAACTCATGTTGTGCTTTTGACTTTGTACAGAAAGTTAGATGGACAAAGCTTTCCTGGCTCTCAAACCTTAATTGTGAGAACCACTCCCTGAGCAACAGCTGCCTCTCTTGTGTGTGCATTATTATCTTGGAATTCACCAAAATGCTCAGGAACAGTGTTCTATGAGAAGCTCCCAGGCTGCTCCTGGTCTAGTTATGGCACAGGCCTAAGAAGGAAATAAACATGAGCACACTCAGGGTAAGTATTTCCCCTCTGAAGCAGGGGACAGGGCCATTTCTGTGCACCTGGTGAAGGTGCAGGAAGACAGAGGAAAGGTGAAGAGCAGGCTTGGCATTTATAAGATTTGTAAGGACTTGCTCTTCCCAAATTGGAGTTTGGAAATAGGCAAGTACATCATTACAAACCACAGTCTATTTAACCAACCTTTTTGCGTCTTAGTCATTCTTATCCTATTGTTTTTATATTGTGATCAGCTAACCACTGAACTGAGGATGACGTCATAATAATCATCCTGTGGTGCAAAGTAGTGTGTCTGAGTAGCATAACAGAATGGTTGCATGTGTCAGCACACCACAGACTGCCAAAGCAAAGTGAGAAAAAAATACACAAACCAACAAACAAGGATGACTCAAGAGTGGGAGGATGATTAAAAAAAACACAAGAGCAATATTAACAAATTTAATTGCATTCAGAAAGTACCACTGTTCTTTGAAGAGGCCCCCGCTGTCATATTACACTTCTAAAAACAGTGTTTTTGCATAAATTATTATATCTCTCTGCTAAAAAGATATTTGCCCTATTATGCACAGTAAGCATTTTGATCTCAGATATTAGCGTTAATTTGGATTTGACATACATACAGAACACACACACACAGAAAAAACGCTGACGCAAAACACGCAGTGTCAAAACTGGTCTCAACCAGTAGCTGACACCATTCACACACAGTTCATGCTGCTACTTTCCAGAAGTTGAATTAATCTGTTGTTTTCCAAGTCACAATTACAGTAAGTCTCACGTCCCGCAACAAAGACGTTTTTTATGTTACAAGTGTTGCTGGAGATGTGACCTCTTTAGACCATCTCTTTTCTCTTCTGGATCTCGAAGTTGTGCCAGACATCACTGCTAGGGTCTTTAGCTTTAGCACTACAATCCTAGTTTAAGACTGAATCAATTACAAGCTCTAAAACTCAGTAGTTTCCACAACTGTTGTGTTATGTCTTGAGATGGTTGCATCATTAATGTAATGTGACTGTCCTTCATTCATTTCCATATAAAATAAAGTCCCTGCCAGCCCAGTATCTGGACTGCCATCAGAAACAGCAGTATGGATTATACCATTACCATATCCATATTAATATTGACACTAATGTAATTTTATATTACTATCTTAATGTGCTATTTTTAAAGGGTGGTACAGTAACAGTAGTGTTATGCTATATGATTAAAACAGTAATTGCATGTAATTTTTACTCCCCATCCTTACCTGTGTATTGTGGCAAAAAAACTGCAAAGTCAGTTAATCAAAGCAAGAGGTAAGTAACAAACAAAATGTTGTGTATCAGAGTGCTGACGGACTTGTATAGCTTTTGAGAGTGCACCTTGTATAACAACCCATTACTTTTTATTACTCTGTTTTGTCCATGGTAATTTGATTTGGGAGGCTGAATGGGTGATATAGTAAGGTCTGCTGTGGTGTGTCTTAGCCTTGGGGGGACTGAGGGTGAGAGCGTGTCATTGTGAGAGGAGCAACAAGAGGATGGAGTGAGAAAGTGAAAGGGGAAGAGTAGTAGCAGAGAGGGGGAGGAGGGGGAAAAATGCTGAAAATCAAATAGACGGCTTGAGGAATTGAGGTAAAATCGAAAGGAGGAATGCAGCAGAAACAGATTATAACGTAAATCCAGAGGAGGAGACAAAGCTGATGGGTGTTGATGGGAAACAGACTGCTGACCTCCCTCATTGACCTCTGACTTCCTCTGTCACACAGACAGGAAGTGTGCCCCTCTCCTGACAGGAAATAGACTTATAACCTCTGGATTTATGGGAGTGAGTAGTATCTTTGTCTAATTACAATGTCTGGATTTATAGGCGTCTGTGTTAATTTCCCTAGAGAGAGAAAAAACCCTCAGGATATGCTTGACATTTTAGTTGTGATGGGTATATTGAATGACTTTGTTGTAATTGTGACAGTTATTTGCGCCTACAGATAGATATGTGATTCATCAGTCTTATATTACTAGCAACTCTTGATATAATAAACATTTTAAGGACATGATGTTTTGAGAGAAATGTGTATAAACTCAACAATTATGTGTTACTGAACAGGAGGCTATAGCTAATTTATGAAAAACTGGGCATGTAGTGTTTAGCAGCATGGGGCTTGGCATTATACTGAAAAGCCACAACTTACCTTTAACTGAGTTGGCTAAGAGAGCAGAAAGTGTGATAAAGCAAAGTAATCTTTCACATTTTTTTTCTTTGTTTATCTTTCTCAGTAACAACTATTGACTCACTCTACTTTATAATTGCAGCCTAGAACTTTTCAAGTCAGAATAAGTTAACTTTTTGTTTCCATTTTACAAATGTTTGCCAGGCTTTTTTTTTTCCTTTCTTATTTTTGTTGATTAGAGTGGTCTGAAAAGGTTTGGACAGCATTTACTGGCGACTTTGTAGTTTTACAAAGAAAACTGTCTGGCAGTGGGGCAAGAGGGAGTCACAGAATAAAGGACGAGAGGGATGGAGAGAAAGGGGGAGATGACACATACACATGCGCATGGTCAGTCAGCTCTGCAATAAACAGTAAAGTGGACCGCCTCATGGAGACACAACACAATGCTGTTCAATTAGATTTCAGCAGCATTTGCCTCAGACCCAATACAGAGGCGAAGGACCCTTGCTGATTGCAATCAGTCAGAGTGGCAGGCAAATTGGATTACTATTATACATGAAAACTATTGAATGGGTTTCCTTGCTTTCCTTCCCTTTCCTCTCATTGCTCTTTTTCCATTATTTTATCATCTTATTGGCTGTCAAAGGGTAAATATAGGTATATAAAATATTACACTCGATTCAGCATGATGGTAATGATATTTTGTGACTTTCTTGACTCCTGGAGAATGGAGCAGTTGTTTTAGAAGACAGGATTTGATTACTATGGGAAAGTGGATATTGTTCTTTTGAGGCAGACTATGTGACTTTGTTATTTCCTGAATGCAGTTAAACTAAGTTACTGTTTGTGTTTGAAAGGCAAACATCCCTCAATCATCTAAAGAGGCCTGTTATTTCTTTTC
Source organism: Lates japonicus (assembly GCA_033238685.1). Lineage (NCBI taxonomy): Eukaryota > Metazoa > Chordata > Actinopteri > Centropomidae > Lates > Lates japonicus. Next base: position 2,142,234 of record BRZM01000019.1, on the reverse strand, counting down.
CTACAAATACTTACAAGGCCGTGAAGAGAAAAAAAAGACACTCATGTAAGTGATATGTTCACAGGCAGCAATTTTTCAGGGGGACCCAATTGTGCTTTTTGCAGTGGATAACATTCAAAGCTACAATAGAGCCACTATAATGTCAGTTAATTACACGTCCAGGTTATCTCCACATGATGCAGATGGTGTCTCTGAGGCATTTCTTTACATTCACTGTGGAGTGAAGATGAGCAGGAAGCCGCATTGATACTGCTTGTATGCAACCTAGCATTACTAATGTTAGTCAGTTCTATAGCTCCATATATGTACAGTTGTTGGTAGAGAGACACAGGGACCAGCATGACATGCTAAACCTTTGAAAATTAAGATTTTTGCAGCGCTTCCTTTCAGGTTATGAACTTCCTCTAATGGGTTTCACCAATCCTGTTTTAAACTAAAGTACATATGGTTATAGGGGAAGTGTTGTCATTTTCTTTTATCATTGATGATTATTCACAAAAAGACCAAAACCAATGAACTGATCATTACCAAGTATCATCTGTGACAAAATCTAATGTACAGCTTATTACAGCTTATATACAGCTTGTTGACTTGGATGATTTGACAGTTTAATAAAATAAAGACAACTCAAAGAGAGCACCTGATTGTCTGGCAAATGAAGAAAACTGACAGGACAGCAACAGACGTCTGCTAATCATTTTGAGGATACTGTCCATCACATTTGTCATACTGTATCACATACTGTACACTACAGCACCGTTGCACTCAGCTGCTGTCTGTTTCAAAGGTATTCATATCTTCCTCCAGTAAGTTTTCCTTACTGAATGTTCCTGTATTGAGTCACAGCTGCTAGATACATAACAGCAAGGCCTTAAAGAATTTGACTACAGTACTAATACAAATGCTGCTGTATAATGCTATCTAATAAACTAATAATGACAGACTCTGCTTAAGGCCCTCAAAGCATACTTTCTGAATCAGTTTTTTTACTACGAGCAATGGAATCCTACCTGAACACAAATTTTCGTTTACTGTTATTTCACATGATAGATTTCTATTTGTTTTGTTGTTGTCATCGGTTTGAAGTGGATAGGAATCTGCTGGAATAGGTGATGACACATACAACACTTCTGTGCACAAATAAGGATTTAACAATAATTTTGCTGGGTTGTTTGCTTGTCTTGGCAACACTGTTAACACACACACACACACACACACACACACACACTTAATTAAACAGATTCACTGAGTTTTAGAATTTAAAACAAGCACTGGTTAAAGATACATTTTTGCTAAGTGTAACTTTGATTGTTGCTTATTTTTGTTGTGAACATTTAATGTTATAGGAAAAACACTTGATTTGAAACCAAATTTTCAAGGACTTATATTAACATTAGGCATGCATGACAAACAGGAGTTACAACACTTTTTTTCTCATCCCTTGCTTTGTGGTCACTAACTTCTCTACCTCCCACTCTTTGATGGGAGTATAAACACTGGCCCTCACAATGTGTATTTAACCTTGAGAAACTCATTTCTCATTTCCACAATCAGTTTCCCTTCACCACAGAGAGGAGAGCTGTTTGTATGGGCAGATAATGAGTGACTCCTCAGAAGACCTGCCTCCAAGATTTATGATGTAACTGTCAGGTCAGGCAGTTAGCGATGATTGACGGCGCTCAACGATAGCATTGCAACACTGAGCATTTGGGTCAGTGGCGTTTGATGATAAACGTCAGCTTTTTTTTTGTGACTGCTATTGTGGAAAAACTCTGGAATGAAAAACTTGTTACTCTATTATTTCTTCTTTCTCCTCAACTGATTTGACTTCTGATGTTGCATCATCTTCCTGTGCGAGTCTACAACACCTCAACACATTAATACATTCTCAAGCTCTGTTATGGCAAAACTACGGTGGTACTGGAACATGGTATGTAACATGCCAGTGTTTCTGGGCCGAACAGCCTCTTAACATTAGCATATTGACAACTGTTGAGTCTTGTTTTTTATCATTGTGTTATCGTTTGACACTTGTGCTTGTTTAGGGTTTGGCTCTGCAGCTAAACCGACTCATTTTTTCAAATCTGTCTCTATACTGGTTTTTAGTGCATCTAGTTACTGTTTACACACGTGTGTTACCACTTTCAAGTCTGTTGAGTTATATGTCACCACAAGAGTTAGTTTCCTGGAGCTTATCTGGTTTACTAAGTGACAGGTGATGGTTTAACTGTGGCTGCTTTTTTATATATGTAAGGAAATCTTCCACTTTGTCTAGAAGTTTCATGTCAGCTTTAAAGGGTGACAGTGTGGTGGCAGTTAAGGTTTCTTTGCAAATGCTGGTTTAGTTATGTGAAAAGTGCTGTATAAGGAGAAAGCAATTTTTTTTTTAGAAGGCACACTGTACCTTTGTAAGGTTGGAAATTTTGTCACTAAAGCCAACCAATATGAATGAGTATGCCTTGATTATGGCAGTTTAAAGGCAGTCAAATGTTCCTTCATCTATCAAATCTGAGCGATGAAATCAGAACTCAAATACTTCTCCCTTTTACTTGCATAAGCTGAAAAAAATTATTTTCGATAAAATATTATTCAACTAAATAATAATAATACAGTGCTGGACCATGTCCTGCGCTGCGAGTGAATTCAGCTTACATAAATACATCTCTTTTGTAATATTTGAAAGCTTTACTTAAACTCTGCCTCACTGATGGGCATGAATATTGCAACTGTTTCACAATAAGTGGTGATAGACCACCACCTTCTGAGATAAACACACCTCCTATTAAAGCCAATCTGGACCACAATGATGGATACAGTGAACAAATGGATACATTAAGACAGATTTACATTGGGTAAGTGAATAGGGTCTGTGTGTGAGTGAGTGTGTGTTTGTGTGAATGTGGAGGGAGGGTGGGAGAAGCAATTATGAGGAGAACAAAAATGAAGATATGACAAGATTGAACAACTACAAGTCAGGAGACACAGAGCAATAGCAGAGGATGGAGAAGAAGTGGATATCGTGATAGGTAGAAAAAAAAAACAGATAGAGGGAGAGGCAGGAAGTCCCCACTGACATGGACATGTCACAGTGAACCTGACATACAGAGAGGGAATATCACAGTTCTCTCACTTTCTGTCTCTGTATCGCTCTTCTCCATAATATCTATTCCTCCTTTTCCATCTAGAGAGAGAGAGAGAGAGAGAGAGAGTACAGACAGTGTTTAGACAGACCAGACTGTCAGCATAGGTCTGTCTCTATATGGCTACTTTTATCTGTTTTTGATTAACATTGATGATATTAAACAGACCCAGGAAACCCCCCAAATTACACACACAAATCATTATACTATAGTGCACATACACTAAGGCCCCCAAAACACACACCCACGCACACTAGAAAAGGTCTACACAATCACGCACTTGAGTGAAACCTCTCACATCCACCCACACTGCTGCAGACACCCCAAGTGAAATGTATTGATGAAAAGACCATGAAACTGGCTCAACAAGACTAATTCACACATATATACAATAGTTGTACTAACTCTCTTGCATAATATAATGAGTCCTTTCACTCTCTAATACAAGGCAAAAGAATTAAACATGACCATATGGGCTGTTAAAACAAAAGAAGCCAGCTGAGGTTTTTGTTTCAGGCCTGTTACAGATGCCACTAACGTGCCACCCCATTACACACACATACAAGGACATGTGTACACGTACATACACAATGTTAGACTTCATAAACATATGCAAGCAGTTCAAGTCACATAATCACATTCAGACACACAACCACGCCCAGATACTGAAAATGTCATGCTGAAAAATTACAAAAAGGTCAATGGTTGGACACATGTTTATGTTCAGTCATTTAGCTAAACAATGCAAACTAATGAAAGTCGCCACTTTTAAGCATGAACAATAGCTTCTTATAGTTGGGGATTTGGCAGAATCTCAACAGCACATGTGATGGCTGAAGGCTGAACAAAATGAAAAGGGTAATGCAGTCATTATTAGCCAATTATTCAGCTATGAACTTAGGTAAAGAGAACTCAGTGTAGGTGGTTTTTGTGATCAGGCTAAAAATCGTATGCGATAAGAAAAGAGTCAAGTGAAGTAGTACATTGTGTAAAAGGTTTAGCCTAGCATGGTGTCTAGCAATAATGGGTTTGATTCCTGGAAAATTTAAGTCCTCACTGTGTTATTAATAAAACTGTCATTTTCAAACAATGTCAATACCAAAAAAATAAAAAATAAAATATTAATTACAGGAATGGAGAAAGTGAACAGTAGAGGTTTAATCCAGTATGTGATTCAATGCTTCTGCTAATCAGCACAAGCATTAGAATATGCAGCAGCCTTACAGCCCCTAAAAAATTGGTTTCAAAAGTCATTTTCAATATTTGTAATAAAATAAGCAGCAATCAAAGTTAGAGTTTAGAAAAAAAAACATAAAAACTCAAAATCTCAGCTAATCTGCCACATCTGGGCTGTGTGGCTGCGGTTTTATCAGATTTGATTGACAGGATCCTGACATACAGTAAACATACAACCCAACAACCATCATCACATTTCTATTCAAACATTGCTAAACTCTGGTTGAGCTTTGCCCACTACAAATGAGACGTCCATCACTCACAATAAGAAGGGTTATTGAGAAGACGGGTATCATGTTCTTTAAGGGTGTGAAGGTCAGGAGGTGGATGGACAGTTTGGAAATAACAGTTTGCCGTTTACCAGTATACACCAGTATTCCAGGTTCATGCTCCTTGTTAAACGAGGAGTCAGCATTGACATTTTTATCACATAACCATGACAGTGATCTGTGATCTGTCTCAACCAGTAGTTTTATTGGCCTCGCACTCTGATGCAAGTACACTATAAAGAGTTGTGTCTTGAGTCAGGTGAATCTCCATTCATTGATGACAAGTCAATCCAAACATTTAAAAAACTGTCTTTAGACTTTAATTAGAATGCATCATATTCATGCCTCTGCTAAAACTTGACTACTTTTAATATACAATTTTTTCAATTTCTGACCTAGTGAGGCACTATTTTCCTGACTTTTGGATAGGGTAACTGTGCATGTTTAAATGCACTAAGATTCTTTCCAGTAAGATGATCTCTGACATGTCATGTACAACAGGAAACCTGGTAAACTGGTAAGGGATGAGGAATATCTGCTTTCCCCAGTTAGATTACTCCTGGTGAACCTACCAATAAAGGCAATATATGGACCATCAAATCCTATCTCAACACTGACTTTCTTTCAGCAACTACAAGAGGAACACAATATCAAATATGAATTACAGTGATCCAGTATTCTTCTTAGATGGTCTTATCATACTGCGGATGAGTAGTCAGCCAATGGGAGGCCCAATTGAGAGACCCTCATGTTGTTATGAAGGCTGTCACTCTCCCTAGGCCCCCCTTCGTTATCTGCAGTTCCTGTGTATGTGACATGCTTTGTGCACCTTCAGCCTTCCAGTCCTTCTACAGATTAGTGAGAGCACTGGATAGACAGGGTTGCAGTGTGTAAATAAATGAGTAGGAGGTCTCTTTTTTTACACTTTGACAGGATAGTGAGGCCTCCAGTGGTGAGAGGGATACAGGGCATGCACTTTTCTGTACAATTAAATCATTTCACCAGTTGCCAGTGCACAACAGAACTGACTTTAAGATTCTTTTGCTTGTGTATAAAGTACTGAATGGATTCACTCTATAATATATGTATGCTAGGCGTGCTCAGAAGCCAAACAGACCTCTCAGGTAATCTGGCCTCCACTAGCCTCCTTGCTGTCCCCAGGCTAAAAAGTCTGAGTTCAGTTGTTATGCTCCTTCTTGCTGGAATATCTGATTGATTGAAAGTAGCTGCTAAACTTTTCCTTTTCCTGCCTCAGAATAATCTCTCAGCTTTCTCCAATTTAAAAAAGTTGTATCCATGCTTTTTGTGTGATTGTTGTGAGTCACTTGGAATGGGTAAAATGGGTTTAATGTAACATTTGTACATGCAAAATGTAAATTATGCAGACGGAATTGTTCAAAAAAAGCTGCCATGTCACAGGAGACACTTCATGCATCACTGCTAAGTCTCCACTTTCTTGCTAGTCACTATGTTGTTGAAACTGGGGTTGTGTGTCTCTCATGGAAATATGGCAGTAACCTTATGGGCACCTGGACAAGTAAGTTAGGTTACTTGTAAGGAAAATGCCTGTTGAGCAACAGAAAAACACAGAGCTATTTCTAAAAAACCTGCATTTTAGCTGCTGTTCCTCACCAGCATAAAAACAACCCTATAAATCATAGAGCCTTTGTCAAACTTCAGCTGTCGCTGCACTGCAACTATAGCTCTCTAAGCACAGGCAAAGGACTCTAACCTTGTCACTTTACCACTCTGTGAATTACTGACTTTGCAGACACCAATGTAGGATACTGTTACAGTATTTATACAGCTTGTAAAAGGAGGGGGTTGGTCTATGTTGACTGGCAAAGCAGTACCTGTAAATATCACTGCTAAATTCCTCAACAGTGAGTGAAGGGCTTTGCATATGCTCCTAAAACTAATCAATACCTCTGCCACAACATATTCATACTACATGTACAGCATAATGGTGTCATGATGAGGAAGAGACTCCATGAATCCAGAAAAAAAGCATTTATGTAAACAAACTGGGATGACAACAGGTCAATTACTGTGTCTTCTGGCATCAGATTACACCATGTTTTTAGTTCTAAATTAACTTTACTGCATAAATAATACAGCGATGTGAAAATGAAGGAGACAGTTAAAGGTCTTCTGCTGTCTGGGTACTTTGTTGTAAATTAGCCAAAACTACATCATCAACAACAACAACAGCAACAAAAAGACTCTGGCTGTAAAAAAAAAAAAAAAAAAAAAGAAAGAAAAAAAAAAAGAAGAAGAAGAAGAAGTTTGTTTTTACACTGGAAAATTGGTATGGAAATTGGGTATAAAATGGCTGCGATGCACAATCACTGTTGGAGTGAAGCAGGATATAGATTCATCATTGTAACCACAAGAGTGAGTGCAGTAAGACTGTAAAACTGTGATCTGTAACAGCAGTCATCCTGGCAATAACCTGTAGATACTGCAATGACCTCATGATGATGGCCTGTGTAGCTAGTGATTTTCTCTCATTTGGAACTGCAAGTTAAAGTGTGTGTGCATGTTCATGACCATCTGAATGTGTGTGAATCAAAGGTGTTCCACAGCTCATCGCTTTACAGCAAAACACCTCTTTTTGTGAAAGAATTTGTACATTGGTCCCCTCAAGTCTCCCCTAGCTGAAACTAAAATGAAAACAGAGAAGTTGAGGTCAGCACTTTGATCGACAGCAAAAGAAATATCTGCCTTGCTACTTTGATCACAGGGAGGTAACTTGCTGTCAGGAAAGTTTTGAATATATGTATTTTCTAACTTGTCTAGTTCAATTTATATTCCCCACAAAACTGTGCCACAATTAGAGTATGAATTTTTACTAAATTTACTACCGATACAGTTTCAAAATTAATGGTCAGTATCTACCACTGCTCTCACATACACCATGTTACCATTTTATTAGGTACACCTACAAAAGACCGAAGAGTCTACCTTACCTCTCAGTATAACCCAGTACAGTTTGCACTGTACTGGGTTATACTGAGAGCTTCTAATATTTAGACTACCTTCACTGGTATAAATGGAATGGACAAAAATATAGAAAACCAAATTAAGAATGAACAACCTATTCATGGTTAGATATGTGCTGTACATCCCTAATTTCACTCTGGGTTGAAGGAATGAAATCAGAAGACGCTCCGATGAAATCACATACACAGAACATATGTATGTGTCCTTGCTATGCTTCGACATGAATGCAAATAAATACGTTGAAAAATGAAAAGATTTAAAAGCCAGTCTGCCTCTGCTTCTTTCACTGTAGAGGTCAGAAATTAATAGCCACCTTCTTTTCTCTGAGTTTCTTTCTAGTATCCCACAGGCTGAAGGCAATTATCAGCACTTTTAACTGCTGTTGCCTGAGCAGTAAATACCGAATTGAAAACCAAATAATAGAGCAAACACCCTCAATCCATTAATTCTTCACTTGTGTAAAGGTGTGTGTCAACTATTTTCAGCTGAAGTCAAGGCTGGTCCAACTAATCATAGTTCACAATTGAGAAACAAAAAGCATTTATTTCTGTGAAGTATAAAATGTTCCCAGAGGTCCACCCCCAACAAGTACACACTGCACTGAGGAACATCAGACCCAAATATACACACAGAAATACACACTTACACAAAATACAGTACCAAGGTCATGTCTCTGCAAATGATTTAGACCTTCCTTCTCTCTACTGTTTGTTATTCTTTCTCAGCTGTGCTCCTATATCTTCTGTTGGCAGTAAAACTCTTTTTGCAAATGCATTAACTGCCTTGATCGTTTCTAAACCTCCAGGAGCAGTCACCTGATTCTTGCAACAACAGAAGGGTGTTTTTAGCTGTTCTTTGTTGCTGCAGAAGGGGTGGGATCATATGATATTCATACACATAAACACAGTCAGTTAACATTCACACAAACCCCTTTGCCTTGGTGTGTGCTTCTTCCTTGCACACTCACTAACACACATTTAAATACTGGTGTTTTGCCAAATCAGGCCTTGGGGTTATTCAGATTTCAGTTCCCCTGAAATGAGAACTTTCAGCCTCAAAATTCTTCCAGTAAGAAAACACATTGGCTCTGCTTCCACAGTTCCACATGTTCAGAAATGAAGATTGGATCACATCATGTCTATGCTTAATGGTCAAGGGGTAATGGTCTTCTACAGGTTGCAATACTTTTTTTTTTTTCATTTTTCACTTTTTGCTGCACTGCTGGAGATGAATGTAAAAGGGCTGTGCGTTTGCTGTTAGAATTGCTGCAGGGCGCTTGTGGATATGATAATCTATTTCCGCATATGATACATACTATACGCAATACGGTTTTATCTGCAGTCACATGGCAAGTTTTCCCAAGCTGAATTTTACAGGGAAGACTTAAAAGGACCTTGAATCTCAATATCTTAGCAGAATCCACCAGCCTCTGTATCCAGGCAACAGTGACAATGTAATTTCCATGCAACTGAGCTGCTTCATCTTGGACATAAACTGTACTATACATGCAAAAGTAGGCCTTTTGTTACTGTTGTCAATATTTTAACAGACTTTCACACTGAGAGGCCAATAAATACCCCTAATTAGAGACCAAAAAATCTGAAGCTGCCTGTTCTCGTTGACTCATTAATGATTCATGACGCTTGTATTAGCCTGTAGATGAAGCTGCACCAAAATCAGTGGGAACTAGGGCTGTAAAAGAAGCAATCAGTTGTTGATAAAATTCTGAAAAGCTCTATGATCACAAAACCCTACATTCAGTCAGAAGCGATCTTGCTGAGGAGGTGAAGGCTGGTCTTTATCGACTCTTTCACGTTAGAGGGGAAAAAAAAAAAAAAAACAACTGCAAGTTATCAGCACCTTTCAAAACAATACCTCACAAAGTGCCAGAAACACAAAGCAAGGGAAATAATGGAGAAGGGAGCAAAAGAGCTACACCATACACCAATAGAAAAAAGAGGTGCATTGCTCAGAGCATTACAAGTATGACGTGTTGCGTTATTTATTTATTTATTGTCCAAGCTGACAACATCACTTATTAACACATCCATCAGATACACAGCAACATTAACATTCATTTTGAAGCATGTTTCAAGACACCCAACGAATGTTTAATCCAATGTTCAGTCTCCTCCAAGCTCTGTTTTGATCTCCATAGTCATCTGAGGGAAATATTTGGCTTTTGAGGTAAGCTTTCTTGCTAGCTGCTAAGTTTGGTTTTTCATGTAATATCTGCCTGCTGTGGCTGAAAAAAAAAGGCTGATGAGAGCATGAAGAGTTACAGTAAGGAGAACTGCAGAACAGGGTGATAATTCTCTGTGGGTGTATCATTACATGCAACACCTTTTACAATAGTCATGTGATCCATTATTAGTATACAGATACTGAAAAGTGCAGCTTTAAGGACATTTTCATATTAGGTGTGATTGCTTCGTACCATGCCTGAGTATGACTGACCCTCCTCTCCGCTCCCCTGCCGGTAAGCTTTCACATTAGTATTGTTATACTGTACCCAACTATACGTGTATCTACACACTCCAATAAACTAGGTGGCAGTATGCACCTGGTTGACTCGCGATCCAGCAATGAACACAAAGAAGAAGAATACACTACACATTCTAAATAACAGTCCCCTTCTGTGTTTTGGCACACTTGATGCAGACCATACGTGAGTTCACATTAAGTGGACCTGGGCATGGTTTGTTGATCCTGTACACAGTGTTCACACTAATCAAACAAACTGGAATTTGGGGTCAAGTGTATTTGGATTCAGGTGGACCAGTGGACCCCTGTTGTGTTGGCCCCCTGAGTTGCACTCAGCTAACAAACTTGGCCATAAGAGTTAATGCTCCTGAATTTGTAGGCTCTCGTTTTTTGTTTGTTTGCCTGGCTAGTTAGTTACCCAGACAGCTGATTAGTTTATTAGTATGATTTGTGTCACACAGTATTTCAGTTAGTGTTGAAGCTTTTGAATTTGCACTGTGGGACAAAATCAAAAAGGGAGAAAAATGCCTTTGCTTGGTTTTTGTAAATGATTGCATGTACACCTGGCATGTATTTGGTGTTAGAAAATGTACTGGTGAATTAGAAGAGGAATGCAGGCTAATGTACGTGCATGTTTACACACACGCTAAGAAGCACGCCTGTTTAAAATGCAAGACAGAGGGACACACACTAAGCTTTCTGCTCAATCTGTCAGCAAATCATTTGTCATAATTTGAAGACACTGTGTGTGTGTGTGTGTGTGTGTGTGAGAGAGAGAGAGAGAGAGAGAGAAAGAGAGAGAGAGCAGATGCACATCTCTGAGTGATCAGTGAACGCATACAGCATTTAGCGTATTACAGCATGTGTGTGTGCTTGTGTTTGTGTGTACATGTGGAAGTGTCAGGTCGTCTTCCTTCTGGCGTCTCATGAACCGTGTGAAGGTCAGCCACGCCTGAGAGACATGACACAGATACAGCGGAGGCTAAAGCAGGAGACAGCCTGACTCGCTCGCTGCTCAGCTGCGGCTGGACATCCGCTCGTGGTTTCTGGCTCGGAGAGAGTGGGTGGAGGATGAGACAAATGAAGACGAAGAGGAGGAAAATTAGACAAAAGAGAGAAGGGGAGAAAGAAGCAGTGAAGGGAGCCTGGTTTCACCATGATCTCCTAGAATTCAATGATGCTAAATTCCTGAAAAATATCTTTCCAAATCAAATTACATGGAGAAAATCATGTGCAGGAAGCACAAACATTTCTCTTCCTCTTTCATTTATAAAGGTACTAATTTATAATTAATGCAAACATGTTTTCTACTATGTGTTATGTGTGAACATTTATTAGATCCTTTAAATAACTTTATAACAGCAACATTATGTTTTAATCACCTGATACTGACAACACCCTTAGTTACCTAAGACTGATTATAATTATAACTGTGTCACCTCCCTACGCTCAATGAACACAGGATAATGTTCCAGCCAACTGGTGATATTAATATGTGATGTTTATCATGAAGAATATATTCAGTAAAACATTTAGTTAGTGCTCTTGTGTGAAATTGTGTGAGAATATGATCATCCCAGTATCCATTATCTATACTGCTTATCCTTAAGTGTCACGGGGGGCTGGAGCCTATCCCAGCTGATATAGGGTGAGAGGGCGGGGTTCACCCTGGATAGATCGCCAGTCCATCGCAGGGCAAGAATATGACCACTAAGAGATAAATATATGAAGCTTAGAAAATAAGGTGAGAAGGAAGAATTAGGGCTTGGTGGAGGTAAAAGAAGCTAAATCAGCTGCAAAAGACTAAAAGGGGACGAGTAAGGAATGAATTTTTGCGGGGGAAAATAACATATTTGACATTGAACCCAAATGTCAAAAGTCGTGACACTGTGTCACAACCAGATATTGGCAGCCCTGACTGACTGAGGTGTTAATTATTGACTTTACAAGGACGCATGCCACCCCAGGGTGGCAAGACACATAAATCAATAGGAGTGCTCACATACTGATGGAGGATAATTTCAACTCATTCATTCCAAAAGTTTTTCATGTATTAAACAAGTTTTCTAAAACTAAGATGATTGGCTAGAAGAAGAACACAGAAAGACAGAAGGCCAAACTGTACAGGAATATAGAAATAAACACTAACAAACTGAGACAGACCTATGAAGACATGCTTATATGAAGTTCTGACAAGCCATGCCGTCAGTGACAGCACGCTAATCAAGTGATGTCCGCTGATCAGACATCCATATCTCCTGGCTGAACACTCAGCTGACTCATGCTGATGCCGACAGCTGATTGCTCTGTGTCACATCAGACGATCTAATTAAATGGTCTTCTAACTTATCTGGCTGCCACTTTTGCACTGACACATACTGTGTATCGCAATCCACCCACTCGGCACACAGCGTGTCTAATACTATTGTCTTGTGTTTTGTCTATCAGTAATGGTTTAGAGGTGCTGATATAACCATATCAAAATGTCATGATAGATTGTAGATTGTTGATTGTGATCTCAAGCAAGGTGCTGTAGCAACCTAATATTTGCTACTACTGTCCACCAAAAATTCAGGGCAGATTTTTTTGTTTTTTAGTACTAAAAGCATTGTGTTCATCACTGTCAGATCCAAGTGATGACTGGATATTCATTGTTTTTTACTGGAACTGTTTACACTGCAGATTTTACTGCACTTTACTACAACTTTACAACACCAACGCCCTGTAAAAGAAGGGCAAGAGTCGTCTCCACATGCTGAGAAGACTGAGGTCCTTCAGAGTGTGCAGGTTACTGCTAAGGACCTTTTATGACTCTGTGGTGGCCTCTGCCATCTTTTATGCAGTGGTCTGCTGGAGCAGTGGATCCTCAGAGAGAGGCAGGAAGAGACTGAATAAGCTGGTCAGACGTGCCGGCTCTGTCCTAGACTGCTCTCTGGACTCCATTGAGGAGGTGGGTGAGAGGAGGATGTTGGCCAAGCTGACGTCTATCATGGACAAACCCTCCCACCCCCTGCATGAGACTTTGGGAGACCTAAGTAGCTCCCTCAGCAACAGACTGCTGCATCCACGGTGCAACAAGGAGCGCTACCGCAGGTCATTTATTCCAACAGCCATGAGGCTGTACAACACCAGTCTGACCCAACAATAAACCTGCTCTCTGGACTCCACTTCCTGGTCACTTTATTTGCACATACTTCTTCATCTACCTCACTGATTATCACCATTTTCCTTTTTCATGCTGATTGCTGCACCTTCTGTGCCTTTTTTAAAAAATATTATATTATATTTTTATCTTTTCTTTTTCTATTTTTGTCACTCTTGTCTCTTACTGCTGTAACATGTAAATTTCCCACAAGTGGGATGAATAAAGTCTATCTTATCTTATCCTATCTTAGATTCTCCATGTGATAGTTGCTGTTTATTGCAAAATGGAACACACAGAAAAAGACTTTGAATTTGTCCACTTTTAGTTGGAGTGTGAACAGAGCCACAGAGACAATGTCAACTTCCCGTTTCTAGTTTACACAGTTTACAGATTGCACGTCTACCTCCCTCCCCTCCAAAACCCCCAAAGCCCCATCAGACAATAATCATGAAGGGAATACTAATTCAGCAGTGAAGGCCCCGAGCGCTCAGACATCAAAGCAAAGACAGGGAGAGAGAAAGGGGAAAGAGAGGTAAGAGGTTAGAGAGTGACAGAAGGGAAAACAAAGAGAAAGACAGAGTGAGTAGGAGATACAGTATTTCCGATCCAAACAAAACTGTAATTCAAGTTGGTAAATAAGGAAAAAGCTGCAAAATAAAGTTGGAGCAGGGTCTTTTTAAATTCCTGATGGGATCTCCTGAGATGTTGAGACGCCAGGATCCTGAGAGATAGTACCTAGACATTAACCGTGTATGATTTTATTTTTTTTATTGATTCATTTATTTATTTTTTTACTGTGTTTTTTTCACTTCTTGTTTACTGTGAAGAACTTGATGTTGTTGTCTGCCTGTCTCTCTGCCTGTCTGCTTGTATATCTGTATATCAGCTGTCTCTTCATCTGTCTGTCAATGTGTCTCCATGATTCTCCTTTATCTGTCTGTTCTTTTCAATATCTGTTCAGGTTTGTTCTTCTGGCCATCTCTTTTTTCCCCCCTGCAGTCTGGTCCGAGTTACAGATAAGTTTTGCTCAATGTTTTCATGTAAGTCATAATAATGAACTTGTCTGACTTCAGGGGAAAAAAATCAAATAGGGTTTTTTGTATTTGTAGTTACTGGGTACAAGACACCAGATTAACTAACACACGGTTTTGCTCCTTGGGAGGACAATATATTGATACATTTAACTGCTGCATGTCTAACCCTAACCTGAGTATATTTTGTAAAGGCCTGATTTTGTCTTCCACAGACTGGGACTGTTTGAACAGAGTTTTCTTTCTAGTCTTCGCTCACTACAATATTTAGGTAGTCAGCAATGCAGCAACTAAACACATCGAGAACAGTTTTCATTTTAACAAGGTCCTTTCTAGTGGCTCTTCTATGGAGTTTGCTCTATCATTTCAGAGTGAGAAAATTTGAGAGTGAGTTTTAGAGTGATGTCTTGATATGATTATGAGATGCCCATGAGCATGGAATCAATCTGTTTTAGGCAGATAGTAAATTTATTTATTTGAGCAATTGTTGTTTGTCTGTAGCATCGCTTTTTAACTTTCATCACATTTTATGTGAAGACAAACATCGTTCTGCTTCTGTCAATGAAGGTATGGCTCATTTTATTTTTCCTATGGACCAGTTCTGGATCTCAAACAGTCTATTATAAATGCTGATCTTTGTATACCGTCAAACAATCTATCAACAAACATGATGGGACTTCTCCTGTTTGTGCAATCAATGCCACAAAAGAGAGAGAGACCTGCCTGGATCTGCCACCACAGAAGAGGCACAAGTGAAAAAATGTTTTTTCTTCTTGAATGATCTATAAAAATTCACATTCCAATTACACAGACATTGAAAATGATCACTAAATTACTGGTGATATTTTGCCAGCGCTGCATGCAAACAGATGCCCTCACCACCTCCCACATATTCAAATTGCAGCCTAACTGCCCATTGCTCACTGGCACCTACTGTCATCATAAGCAGGCGAACTAAGAATAGCTAAAATGGCATTGCTACCGAAAAATGCCAAACTGTAATGACAACTTGTCTGTCCAATTTTTCTTAAGTGCAGCGCCATCTGAATATGTGTGAATAATATGTGTGACCAATACAACAGAGAGCTTAGAACCAACTACCCTCTTTTGAGATATGTTGATGTTTTGTCCATGCAAACACCAAGATGGCAGCCAGCAGTAGAAAGTACAGATTCTAAAATGTACCCAAGATAACCCAGGAGGACATCACCAAGCTGTGTTCTTTATTTGTCTTTTCATCTATAGTATGAGCTGGGAACAATAACAACAAACAAATGAGATTCACTGACATTGACGTATGTGTATACCAGGATTTCCAACAATTTTACGAATCCAAATTTACTGTATAACTGAGTTTCACTGAGACTGATGTAAGTAGTGCTACAATGCCTCTGGCTCTAAGCAGCCATTCTCCCTTTGCATGTGTCATCTGTGACATGACTGAAGTCACTGATGCATATCTGTCAACTGTGTATTTCCCTGAAAGCTCTCAATGGAAATGCTCAGAGAATAACTGAGAATGAATAGGCTGTCAACTGGTCCCAGAGGAAAACCTTCACATCTTCCCTTCACTGTCAATCTCTCTCGTAAGAAACGGGTGGTGGTGAAAGATTTTATTTTTAACTCAGACGGGGCTTAGACAGCATCCAGGTGGCTCAGTGGATCAGCTGCACACTACTGTGTTAGGAGGATAAAGTTAATGACTCTTTCTCTGTTCTTTTATGAGATGAGGGTGAGATAAGAAACAATAACAGCACACACAGATACAAACACATTCACTTATTGACACACAAACCTCCCCAGTTCTCACAGTGTGTGCTGCATAAGTTGGAATATTAGGTTGGCTTATTATGCCTTTTCAGAGTGCCTCTCTGTTTTGTGGACTATTTTGCTCATGTTATAAATTGGAACATTTTATTAGAGAGAAGATCAGAAGTCTTCTGTACAGCAGTAAAATTTCTGGCTCTGTTCAAATCCATGGAGTGCAAAAGAATCAAAAACAAAGTAAAGGCGTACTGCACACCAGAGAACTCAGCTCTGGACCAACCTAAGACTTTCTGGCATTTCTTTAAAAATGTTCTACACATGGAAAAACGAGCAAAGCATTTACTTAATTTTTTGATTCTGAGGCAGTAATGCTTCATTTTGTCCAGAGATTGACTGTTAAGCTGTTAAACCTTGGTTTGCCCCATGGCCTCACGATCGTTCAGTAATTACTGATTGTTACATACTACAAGGAGCAAATTGTTGCTTATGAAATTTTGGCTTTTATGAATGAGGTTGTACACCAAAGACCATCATAGTCCTGAAATTTGTTGGCCTGGATCTCAGTTCATTTTTTATTTGGGGCTACAGGTTGTGCGACCCCCTTGAAGGCAACATGAACACTGTATTGATATCACGGGGACAGATCTCAAGTCCTACTTTTCATTTAAGGCCTTGGTCATTCAAGGTTATCCATCAAGGTTCAGTTCTTGACCTGCATTTATTTTCTTCATATGTTACCTTTAGTGCATCTTCTGACGTAAAGTATTAAAACTTGTATTGATGTGTCATTAAATGTTTAATAAAGAAAAATGTATGCAAAAGTTTAGAGGCCACACTCTATAAAGTGTCGCCCCGCTTGCTATAGTGATTAGAAAATTTGGTCTGAGGAAGTGTAACTATCAAGAGGTGTGGCTCTGTTTGCACATTATGGTGATCTTCCTTCAAATTCAGGTGAGCATGATATACAAGCCTGCCATGTGGCCAGCTAGACCACAAGCACTGCATTCAACTCTAGCAACTCAACATTCAACTAAAAATCCTGCCTGATACAATAACTAAACCAACAGCCCATTTTATTTGCAAGGACATGCACTGTAATATTGTTGCAAAATCTGGATTTATAAGGATGATATCGACCCCGGATACACAACGCTCAGCTGGCTGGATTTCAGTGGAAATGTGTCCTTGGACGCAGCCCAAAATTTTTCCCTGTGTAACACTTCCCATTGTTCACTACTATTAGTGTGAATATATAGTATTTGTTCCAATTCATTCTTATTACTTGAAATCAAAAGATGCTTTGAGAAAAATGTTTCTATTTTTTAAATGTATTTATACTAAATCAAGCACATAATTAAAATAAATCAGTATATCAAATCCTTACAAAATAATTATTGAATTGTCTGAAAGCAATAGATGCACAGTCCCTGATGTGGGCAAAATGAACATGGCGTGTATTACATTAGGTGTTTGTGTATGTATACAGGTTATACACATTAGCTGTTGCACAGCACTTAAGTCTGTCCAGTTTGTGTGGTTTTAAATTTTGGACATCTGCACAGACCCTCTTGGACATGAGCAACTGTGCAAATTTTCTGTCACACTGACCTTGGCAGACCCAGACAGCCATGTGGATAAACTGGTCTAAACCTATATGTTATTATCTTGATCATCATCATGGTCCAGTTAATTTAAAGCAAATAAAACCACCTGGTTGAGGATAGACAGTGTAGCATTGTCTTATCCCCTGTGCAACCATGGTTCTATTTAGTGAACTCTGAAGACTTGTCATGTTCAACGTGCTTTATGCGGTACAAAGACGTTCAGAAAAGAACGTTATATGCACACCTCTGCAAGATCAGAATAAACCTGTTTACATTGTTACTGTATTCTCTGAGATTACCTCTCAGGCTGAAGTGTTGAGGAGTGTGCACCATACACACAAATCGAATCTGACAAGGTCTGGATAAAACATAAAGGTGAATAAACCTGGAAGTCAAACTATTTACTATAATAAGGAGACTAGATAAAAAATAAACTACAGTTTCTTTTTTATTTTCATTGATTATTTATATATGAACTTTTTGATCTGTCTGTTGGTCTGTGCATCTACACAATCTTTTTTCAACCCCATCTCCCACCAGCTCCTCCTTCTCCATCCCTTTATTTTCAGTCTTCATCTCATTTTCAGACTTTCATCTCAGCCTCCTTCCCTGTGGAGACATTCTCAGGATTGTAGTGTTTGCCAGGCAGATTTGATAAACACCATACGCCGACATGTCTGCTCTTTAGTCTTAATGAGATCAATCATGAGCATCGCCATCATGCTCCTCTCTCCTGTCTGTCCGCAGGCTTCAGAAAGCGAGAGAAACACACACACACACAGGGTGAGACACGTAGAGATGCAAGAAGTGGGTCTGCGTAGGTGGGTTGGTGGGTTGGCGGTGTGTGTATTGTGTGTATTGTGTCTGAAGTCTAAGCAAAATGTTTGGTACTGCTTATTTCAATGTGTTTTTTGTGCGAGAGACAGAGAGCGGAAGGATGGGTGAGTATGTATTGTGTCTTAGTTATGAGTTTGCATGTCAATGTGTGTGTGTGTGTGGCTGCGTGCGTGCGTGTGTGATGCAGCAGATTGAAGAGGGCGGGGGAGAGTGGGTTTTGCCTGCGCACTAACAGATGGCAGGAGAGAGGGGGTTTAAGTTTCCTTTCTCGCTTCTTAAAGAGCAACCAGTTTAATGGCTTGAGTGTGCATGTGTTTGTGTTTGGGTGGGGTGTGTGTGCATGTGTCTATAAGATTGCAACGCCGACGATTTTTGTGAAGGAGAGAAGCAGAACTCTGTTTCATTCTCGAGAGTGTTCACTTAACTAAATTTATACAGCGTAAGCAAGCTTGCTCTGCAGCTGAAGTACATACCACACACACACACACACACTTTCACACCGATCCAAACACATGAACACATGCACACAAACTGAGACACACAGGCAGGTGTTGCTGCCACTTCATTAGTGTTCTCTTCTAAGAGGACAGAAAAGTATAGAGCTTGGAAATAAGAGCACGTGTCTTTTCACCTCACAGGTGATAAACGCAGAGGTGAGAGGGCATCATAAAGTGGGGAGCAGACATAAAGAGAAATCTCAAGGGGGAGCAAAGAAAGTAAGGTGCTGAGATGAAGTGTAGGAGCAAATGACTTAAAGTAAAATGTTAAAATAAAATGTATGAAATTCAGACAGGTGAAAAACTAAAGGAAAAACCAATGGTGATGGGCTACCACGTGCTACCAGAACAGCTTTGGTATGTCTTGGCATTGGTTCTCCAAGACTCTGAAACTGCTGGAGGGGTGAAACATCAGCCTTCCAAAAGATATTGCCTCATTTGGTGTTTTTATGATGGTGGACTGTCTAACACATCAGTCCAAAATCTCCAGCACATGTTCGATTAGGCTGAGATCTGGTGACGTGCAATGGCCACAGCAGATGATTCACATCATTTTCATACACATGCAATCACTCATTCATCAAGTATGCCACATTTCATTTGCACTTGCCCACTTGTGGCTAATATGGTGAGGGATGACCATATCATGCTGATCCACATCTCTGCAGAGAACCTGTGTTTTTTCCACCATTAAACTTTCAAATGTGCACTGTCGACCACAATTATAAATGCTATTTACTGATGTCTTTCTCATAGCTCAAGAAAGCTGCCAATTGAGGCGCCCCAATGGCCAAATGGTTAGGGTGCGTACCACATGGGCCTCAGTGCCCTGAGCAGCTGGACCCTGGTTTGAGCCCCACCCCACCCCAAAAAAGAGAAAGCTACCAATACACTTGTCAATATTTGTTTGGTTATAATACAATAAAACTCTATATTATCTCTGATAACAGCCAAGCTAAGGTACAACTGAACTAAGCGACCCTTGAGGACTTCCAGAATGTAGTTTCACTTCCCATAAAACCTAAGTAATAACATTTCTTCATTAATTATTTATTGCAAAAGTAAATAGTTACATTACTTCTTTGCTTTATTAAAAGGTAACTTTCCAACAACTCCAGTGCTTGTAGAAATGACAAATCAATGAAGTAGGATTAGTAAAGTATATACTGTACTCCTGTACTACTGTAATCCCTTACTCTACTCATTACTAAAAGAAGTAATTACATTACTGTCACAAATTAATAAGAAATGCATTACTTCCCAACACTGATAATCAAACACAAATATATGACATCAGCATTTGTCTGTAGAGGAGTATAATTATTTACCAGATAATGCAAATAAACCAAGGACCAGCAGCTCAACAGATGGCAGTTTCAGAAAAAGCTGCACTCTTGAGAAAAAGGAGGAAGAGAGATAAATGAAGAGCTTTACTATATTAAATTCACATTTCAGTTTATGACTGGTGGATTTTTAGCAGTCAGCAGAGCATCATAAGCTGCGTATATGGGAGAAATTCTTAACTGAAATGCTTTGTGACACAGAACGGGTTTAGTAGAGTGATTTGATTCTGTCTAAGGTACCAGTATGAAAACAATTATTTGTTTGTATGGCAAAAACTCATCCTTTTTTGTCTATGGCAGATGCTCAGACCCTAATTCACACCTTTGTGTCTTCAAATGGTTCAGAATGCTGCGGTGAGAATTTTAACTTTTAAATTGGCCACTGTACACTAATTTTAGTTTCCTTTCACTGGTTCCCTATCCATGTCAGATCGGACTATAAGGTGCTATATGATATATATAAAATGATATATAAAATGCTAAATGGGCATGCTCTTTCATACTTGTCTATTCAGAATCCAAGGCCCCTGTCTGTTCCCAGAGTTTAAAAGAAGTCAGTGGGCTGCTGGGCCTTTTCCTATTGTACTTTTAAATGAAAGAATGAAGGAATCTTTATGTCCTAACTTTCAGTTAGTGGCCTATTCTTTGGTTACGTCAGGGCTGGTACCTGTTACCATTCTCCTGCTGGTGGGTTGCTCTCAATTAATTCATTAAACCTTGTATGTGCAGTATAGTCCATGTTGTTCTGCTGAAGAGACTACTGTAAACTTTCTGGTAACCACTAGATCTTTCTAACCCTGTTTATTCCCTCAAGCACAAGCATGTGGGCTGTGTGCATATCTGTCTCTCTCTTTCTCTCTCTATTCCCCCAATGTTCTCCTCCCTGTCCTCTCCTTTCACTCAGGCTATCTGTGCTGGACCATTGGCCGTCCTGAGACATGTGGGATATAAGGTTGTGTGGCTCAGATCTGTTGGCGGCACCTGGAGGTTGCTTGACATCCTCCTAGATATAATAATCAGTTATCCTGATTGTCCATACTGTAAATCGACTTTGTTGCTCTATTTTGTACAAAAGACATCTATTTTATGTCTGTCTGTTCTGGAAGAAGGGTCCCTCCTCTGTTGCTCTTCCTGATTGGTTTCCTCAATTTTTTCCTGTTACAGAGTTTTTTTGGGGGGAGAGTTTTTCCTTGTCTGATTTGAGAGTCTAAGAACAGACGGCGTCATAGTGTTGTTCAGATTGTTAAGCCCCTTAAGGCAAATTTGTGATTTGTGATATTGGGTTATATAAATAAATAAAATGTTGACTTGAAATTTACACACAAATACATACACATACCATTTTCTATCCCAGATACTCTTCTGGTTTTTCTTTACAGGAAAATGTCTAAATGGCATGCTCCCACTGTTCATCAGCTACCAGTCAGTAATACACAAACAAACACGTACACACACTCAACACATGTGCATGTCCTGAGAGACAGATGATGCTTGATAAGTGAAAAAAACAAACATGTTTCTTCTCTTTTTTTGCTGTAGTTAAACTGTATTGTCCACCACAAATAAGCTGCTTAGGATCTAGCTGCTATACAGTACAATATTCAATAAAGCTAATTATTTTTGGTTTTCTCAAGCATTCTGAAATCATAAGCTCTTTTTTGTGTGACTAATGTAATCCTGCAAACAGAATATTCAGCACTTAAGGAGTAGTTATAACGGGGGATTAGACAAGCAGAATGAATACTTGTTTACCACTCTCAATGAAATTACAATTTAAATGAGGAGAGCCTGTTTTCAATTTATGCCAGACTTATGTTTTAATGATTATTTTATACCTGTTACTGTTCATTCTTCCAGTGATCACCAGTCTGCAGATGGTGAGTAATCTATCTACACTCAAATCTTCACCTACTTCAGGTCTTCTCCACACAGCAGGACATATATTCTGACCCCATCATGTGGTAAGAGAATACAGACGATATATATGTATTAAAAAAAACTACCGCTACAGCAGCATCACAAGACAGACATCCAGTTGGATGGATTGCCATGAAAATGGTACACATATGCATAACCCCCTTAGAATTATAATCATTATGGTGGTCCTCTGACGTTTCCTTATCAGAAAAGCACTATATACATGCCAACCTGACATTTCCATTTCCTTTGCCTTTACTGCTAATTAGCAAAAGTTAGCACGGTAACAAGCTAAACTAAAAAGTCAACATGGGAAACATTATAACTGTTTAACATGAGCATATTGGCATTGTCAGCATGTTACCATCAGCTGATGTACTTAAATGACAGT
The DNA here is from genome assembly GCA_033238685.1 of Lates japonicus. Lineage (NCBI taxonomy): Eukaryota > Metazoa > Chordata > Actinopteri > Centropomidae > Lates > Lates japonicus. The sequence continues at coordinate 2,119,570 of BRZM01000019.1, read as the reverse complement.
GATTTCTGAATATATGAAATTACCATAAAATTCTCATTTAGTTATGTTTAATCAAATTACCACAAACCAACTGACACACAGCAAACTTGGGGCAGGGTAATATTCAATCTCAGGGATGCAGGTTGGTCTCTGGGCTCAACAGAAAAAAATACAATGCAGCTGGTTGTGTGCTGTACCTGATAGGTAGGAAAAGAGGGAATCAAAAAAAGGCCCCATGCACAGTTCATTTTTCCCCCAGGGGCCCCCCTACAGGTTAAGCCAGCTATGGTGCCACAAAAAGTACCTTTACCATTGTGCCACAAAGCTGTGACTGGTGTGTGGTTGGCAATGGGAGTTATATTCTCTTCCATCTCAGCTGTGGTACCCTGCAGCTCCTTATATGTGTCCAAAGGCATCTTGGTGCATCCACCACTAGTTCCCTTCTCACACTGATGTGCTTACATCCTCTGACTGGCACACTATACATTTCAGTTAACTACTCATGGATTTGTTTGAGCTCAGTCATTTTCATGATGTAGTTACTGACAGAAAATACCCATGAACAGCAGTTCTTTAATCGCACACAGGCAATCTCTCCATTCAGTGTATTATTTGACATATCATTTTCTAAGAACCAGTGCCTGATGGTTCAGGTGTGCCTTTGTAGTGTAGTGAGGTGGATACTTATGCAACCATTTTTTATTTGTCAGTAATTAAATCAATCTGCAGAGTATTTCTTTTCCACTGTGGCTGTTAAGCGTCTTTTTCTGTTGATCTGTGTTAAGAAAAACTTCATTGTTTTGCTGTGATTCACAGATCAAGTGGGGTGAATCCTTTTTGTTGGCACTGTAGAAGTGTAAAACATTTGAAATGCATTAAAAGGGATGTACTTTAACCACTCTGCCATCAAAGAGAAAAGTGCATCTAAACTACATGCATAGCTACGAGGAGAGAGAGTGGGTTGTGAGTACAAGAACGCAAGTCTCTGCATGTGTGTCCTCAGGGAGAGTTCACAACTGTCAGTGTGTGACCAGCTTAGCCCCGCAATGTTACACTGTGTCACTGCTAAAAGACATGAGCACACACACGACTTGTCTCGCACACAACACATACACTTGCACAAAGACTAACTGGCGCGACAGCAAGCATGACACATGAAGGAATGGAAACACCAGCATGTACGCACACATGCTACCGATGTACATACGACAGGGCCAGGAGAGGGCTGAGGCTGGTGACAGTCCCTGTCCCTGTGTCAGTGTCAGTCTCTCCAGAGGAATGAGGCAGAGTGACACAGAGTGCCCAGTGGTGACACACGGCCTGTCATCACAAAGTGACATAAATGACCCACTTTCCTTTCCAGCAAGCCCTTCCCCATCGTCAGCGATTCGTCTTTGGAGTTTGTATATCTGGTTTTACCTTCCTCTAATTCTGTCTTGGTTTCCCTCTCAGCCTCTTTCTTATTGGAATACTTCTGAAACTCTCTGTCCAAACAAAATTCAATATAAAATAAAAGATTACAACCTCAGCAATAAAAGCAGCGAGGAGATATTTCCACTGACACGTTGAGTCACACCAATTCGGTACATAGTTCAGAGGAGAAAAAAAAACCCCAAACAATTCATGTCTATGGAGTTCAGTATGACCTACAGTCACTTTTCAGTGTGTAATCGTGACTGAACTGAACTTAATACTTTAAGTTAAAGTTGGAAACAGTTCAAAGCTCCTCTCCCACCAAAATATAAGGCCTGAGTCTGACATCAGATCAGATGTTGACAGAAAACTCTGTGCTGACGTAAGGAGATGGATGATTACAACTGGGTCAAAGGTATCATCTAGGTCAGACATAGGTTATCAAAAAGGTTAAGCTCAAGTTTGGTCCCGTCTCTGTCTCTGTCTGCAAATTATGTACACATGCAACTGTTGTGTATTTGCTTAAAACATGTTTGAGGAAAAGCTACTTGGATCTCTCAGGAGAAAATAACAAAGCACTGGTGAAAAAACTTCAAAAAGAAAGAGAGAGACCCGACAAATTCACAGCATTTCATCTCAACGTGACAAAAAAAGGTAAAAGCTTTCATGAATATTGCTACATGAGAAAAAAGACCAACCTTTATCAAACATACTTGTATAAGTATCCTATTTCCATTTACTTTACAATATTCTGCATAATCCCATATAAAAAAAGTTCAGATACAAGATGTAATGTGATTTTCATATAGTGCAGTACAAAGTGAAGGATGGTGGATGGGCATAAACATTAAGTGTTTGACATCCCACGTTTATATCCAACATCAAGGAGAAATCTTTTTAACATAGCCATACTTTAACTTATACTGGGTTAGCATAATTTCTTGGGGCCATAATGGCATCAACTTCATTGGACTACCTAAAAGTTTCTAAAATACCTGACTAGAACAAACAATTCAAAGTGCTGGGCAAAGGCACTAGATGTTTACCTAGATGTTTTGACCTTTAAATCTATAAAATTAATGAAACCCACACATAAATGATGTTCACAACAAGGCAGTGTCTCAGAGAACCTCACAGTGCAGCTTAATGAAAATATTGTCTTGCAGCAGCTAAGGAATGTACTGACATCTGGTTTTTTTTTTTTTTTTGTAGCAAATGCTCACTGGCAGGCTTTGTCGGTGTAATGAATTTGGAAATGATTAAGTAAGCAAACCCCCCCCCCCCAACCATTATGTTGAAGATGCCAAGATGTGCTGTTTTGCAGGTGCAACTGAGGAGACATCATTGCTGACAACAGCAAAGCAAAAAGTACAACATTCTTCGTTTTGAACAAAAACCAACACGTCCGACATCTCACGCATTTTGGATTCTATATGTGGTTTGAATTTGCTATGATGAAACTGTTCTTTACATCTACAGATCGGTGACAAATGAAAGGGAAAATGTCCTAGTAAAATGCTAAGCTGCCACAGGGCATCTGAACAGCTTCAATCATCCTTGGTATAAATTTTACAAGTCTTTGAATGTGCTGGAGGGATGGAACACAATTTTCCCATATGTATCATATCAATTGGTGTCTATAAGACCAAAACTCTCTACATAATCACAAGTTTTCAAGATCTGGTAACTACAAAGACCATAGCACATGACTGACATCATTTTCATGCTCTTCAAACCATTCAGTTAGCCCCCAGGCCCTATATGAAAGCATCTGCATTAGTTATGTTCCTCCACTCATTTCTTCGGGTTTTTTGCTTCAATTGCTTACCTGACTGTGTGATCAGTTTCTTGCATTTAAGTGTGCTAGAACAGTGGTTCATTTTATGACGAATCCAACATAACACTGAGCAAATCTCTCTACTTGTTTTCCATTGTTACATCAGAGCAATTAGAAAAACAAAAATATAAAACAAAAAAAGGAAGATTTTAGATATTTTGTATTTAATTCACTAATTCACTTCTCTCTCTCTCTCTCTGTTACTCTTCAAAGCATTACTGCCAATTACTTAGCCTTGTTTAACATAAATATATTCCTTCTAACCACTGCTTTCATGTGTTTTGTAAACAATCTGTGTTCTGCTTAAGTCGCAGATACTGTAATGCATGATACCCATTTGCTTTGATTTTACTTGCATCATATGTCATACTGTATATCCTACATGTGCCGACATGCACAAGAAAACCTTCACCCACAGACACACACACACACACACACACACACACACACACACAGGATGAGCGATTTTTAGCATGACATTGAAAATTCCCTTTGATCTTCATGTTAGCAGAAGTCTGAGCTGTTTACTAATCAGCGAGTGAGAACAGAAAAAAATTATGCATGCGCAGTATCTCAGTTATACACATACAGATTAGTGTGAGGGTACAAAGAAATGCCAGTAGGCTACACGAAAATCACCATGACACTATTCACTGTCACACCGAATCTGCTCTGAAAACCTGTACCACGAAAAATGACTACAGTCATTAACAGGACTTAAATGCTTAACTTCCGGATCCCAGTTTCTGAAAGAGCGGGAGCATGATGAGTGCTGTAGGCGTGGTGGAGAATGCAGGGAAGAGGATACAGGCGGAGGGAAGAAGAAGGGAGAGAGGATAAAGAAAAAGCAGAAAGATGCAAAGAAAGAAAGAAGAAAAGAAGAAAAAGTTATGCTTAACTAGTTTTATTTGCTGCCACTGCTGTTCTCCGATCCAACTGAAGCTACTATTTTTGGTCCTCTCATTTTAGGAGCCAAAACATTTGGCTGATTTTCTTGTTATGTGAGCCTATGCTTTTTTTGTTACTTGTTCTGTGGCCATAAAAGCCCAAAATAGTTTAGTGGCCATTTACTCATTGCAGAGCCCAGTAGTTGTGAGTTTTAGATGATGGATGGGGATGAATAAATCAGGTAGCGGCTGTGTCTCCTCGATCTCTCTTATCTACTTCCTCTTTCAGATTTCCTCCCAGATGGACTTCCTGTGTTGCCCTGGAGACCATTCATCACCGTGACAACTATGTACACCACCTGCAGTTATTGCTTGGGTCTATTATTATAAGGAGAAATGTGGCCTGATGTACAGCCCCCCTCAAATGTATATTAGTTGTATGTGTGTTTGTTTATATGTGTGTGTGTGTGTGTGTGTGTGTGAAGAGGACAGAGAGTGAGAGAGAGACATGAGGGGTAAGGGACTGCTCATACTGTACCTGAACCTTAAACAAGTATATATACTGTATGCATACATCATATCTGTACATCCTCTTCCACATTCACTTTTTTTTAAACCTGAAGTTTTTTTCCCAGAGATTCACACCGTGGTTCCAAGCATAGCACTTTATATCACTTTAGCTTACTTTACTGCTGTGTTAAACAGAGGACAGAGCAGTAATGAAAAAGAACTATCCTGATTGAAAATGCCACAGTTGTTACTGCTGGATGGCTTGCACTGAGCATTCACAAAAATGGTAATACAAGGCAGAATTACAGCATTAGAAAAGGCTGAGAAGGGGCAGCCGTGTTGGCCACTGTGGCAGAAAAATGCCAAGTCATACACGCAGCAACAAGTCATACGGGTGTTAGAGGACGAACATACACAAATACACGCATGTACACATTCTCTCACACACACACACTGCAGAGACTACTACTCATTAAAAGCAGTTTCCATGGTATTCAGAGCACTGACTTCAGTCATGTTAATGAAAAATCAGGCAATTAAACCAACAAGTTGTTGCAGACTATCTGCAAATTGCTCTACAGAAAATGAACCGTTGATATGAAAGGAACCATTTTAAAATGGCAGCTCTAATATAGCTGTATGCTTATACTCATATAAAGAATATCACTGGTTAGAAAAAAAAAAAAAAAAAAAAAAAAAAAAAAGATGTGCTTGTTTCTCTAAATGTAAACTGGTTCATGAAACTTTAATGATCACCAATGAGAATTTGATAGCATTGTGTAGTCAAACAGGTATAGTGGGATGCATTATTTCTATGGACTAAGGCAAGATACAAAATGTGAACCACATCAAGACTCACAATATACTGTATGCCATACTGTAGTTGGGACTGGGCCTGTGGACCACTGATGTATTGTCATCCAGTGCTTTAATCCCTCAGTGACACAGCAATAACTCAGCAACTACAACATCTTGACCACTTAAAACAAGTGATCACGTTACTGTGTATGGTGGTGTAACTTAAGATCTGACTTGTAATATATTCACAAACATCATTAGCTTCTTACTGAAGAGATATGCCCTTCATTATATCCTTCATTATATCATATTGTGACAGAGAAAGAGAGATCATTAAAGTTTAGTTGTACCCACTGGGATTAAAACATTAAAAATTCTGACACAGAGGGTGACAACTCTAATTAACAGTTTCAGAGTGGAAAAAAGAGCCATGCATGAACATAAAGGTTCAGTATAAGCAAAAATAAGAGTTCATACTTAAGAAACATATGAAAAATGGATCAAAGTATATAAGTCACTTTCTGTCATGTCATTTGAAAAAGACATGAATAGTGAACGTGAAGCATTATCTTAAATATGACTCGGGACCTTTCTGAGAACAAAAAAGTGTCAGGAACTTCTCAGCGTGAGAGCTCATTATTTTCAGGCTCAAAAAGTTTATTTCAGAGGGTTCTTTCCTCTATTTTTCGCACAGTTGTTTTCACCAGTTATTTCAAAAAGAAACAAAGAAAATATCTGGCCAAAGAAAACTAGCAACAGCAAACTATCAAACGCAATGAGATTCTTAAGCACACTGATATGATGGTGAGGATGTAAACTGCATAGCAAATGGTAATATGGTCTGAATAACTAAGATTAGTATAGTAATTTATTTAAATGCTCATTATTATTTGATCCATGACAAGCAGTATAAAACCTTGGCACAGAAAATGACAGAACATCCCGAGAGCATCATCAAAAGCAAACGTTAAGTCTGATATTACATGCAGTACTGTGGATGTTAGTGTTGGACTCAGCTGCATTTTAGAGTTCAAATTTAAGGACAAAGACTGTACAACAGGCACCAGTGGTAGTTTTCATTTCACTTGTTCACTTTTTCTTCATCACCCCAGAGGAGACAGAGATTGGAGAGGAAGTACATACTTGCTATCCAAAGACAACTAAGAGCTACAGAGTGAGCACATCAGTCACATTTATACCCCATTTTTAGACCAAAAGGTGGCTCCTTACTTAATAATCTGTCACCTTTCTGAGGACTGGATATAGTGTGGCACTGAACAGCAGATCTGTTATACAGACAATTGGCTATCCATCTGGCTCTGAATAAAAGCTCAGAAAGCTAAAAAAAAAAACTCAAAGCAAGTTGGTCCGCTGCTTCTCCACAGCCGGGCTCAGGCAACTTGTCATGAAGCCCCTGGGGGCTTTCTTCGGAGGTGCACTGGACACACTCAGCTGGGAGGAGACCCTGGCAGACCAAGGACATGCTGGAGTGAGTACATCTCACAGCTGGAACAGCTGGCAGTCTCACGGGAGCGAGTTGCTGGAAAGAGGATGTCTGGGCGGATTTGTTTTCCAGTTTTCAATGATGTCTGACTACATGGACATGTGTACTGCAACTGTCTCCCAGTGTGTGACTGAAATCCATATTTGAGGAGATGTAGAAAAAAAATTACTTAGCCAGTATGGTATCAACATTTGCTCATCTGCTCTGTGGAAATAAATGTGGAAATGTGTATAATATGTTGTACATAACAGCAAAGAGCTCATTATGAACAATCTTGATACATTAAAAGATACTCACTCAACAACATACACATGAACACAGATATGTACATTCTATCATTATGAAATATAGTCTTGTACAAATAAGTAGATGTAGATCTATATTTTCATTTACATTCAAGAGTTGATTAACTCAGGAACAAGCTTCCTATCACAAGGCACATGTACCTGACATGTACCTACAGAACTAATTACCAACCCTGCCTGCACAAAGGTCTGCCATTGTGTGTGCGGATATATAGGTGTGTGTGTGTGCGTATATGCCGCCATTGATAAAATCAAAGTTACATACAGAGAGTGAGAGCTATTTATTCAGCTGTTAATAAGATGTTTTCCATCCCTATGGAGGTTACATTGAAACAGCCAGGCGACCTGTTTCCTCTAACTACCAATTAGAAGTGCGATTTCTCTCTTTGCACCCACACATAGCTCTGTAAGGTGCCCCCAGATGCTTAACTAACCAGTCTAAAGTGGGGGAAGAATATAATTGCAATTTCCAACATCTGTCTAGCTAAAGACTTAAATAGCAGACACTCCAGTGACCATCTAGATGAAAATATTGTTATCACTCCTACTCTTATTTTTGTTACTTAAAAATGAAGAGGAAGGGAAAGAAATGTAATAAATTGAATTTCATTTGTATTTGTCAGCTTTTGATGATGGTCCCTCACTGAATCCAACCAGACTGAAAGATTGTGCAAGAGAGCCCCCAAATAACACAGACGGCTGAGAAGACACAGAGTTGAGGAATACATATATAATGCACCAGGTATCAAAACTACATTTAATCAGAAGAACAGACATTTGCACTTAATATTAACAGATTAAAGCTTAAGAAATGTTGAGTTTATTTGTTCTATGTCATCTAATTACAAAACGGAATACTTTTTCAGCACTAGCCAATCTGCAAAAAGTGTAATTTCACTTATTTTTGAAACTATCTGTGCAGTTAACCAACAATAACTTTGCCATTTCAGCAGTCTTCGATATTTTGTTTTGTTTGTTTTAAAGCCCAAATTCACAGTCTTTTTAATTTGAGTTTGGCTTACAAGTTTAAAATCCATATTTGTCTTTTCTCAATATATGACCACATTGAAAATGTTTATACTTAAACTGTGACCCTGCATTAATAACCTGTCAATAAAACTGAGATCAGGGTAATAGCAGCCTCCAATTTTATGTTCTCAGTCTTAGTGGTGAAGCTCCTGCTGTGTTTATTTTCCCTTTAATTATTTCCAGTTGATTTTATTATAATGTGCTTATTGGGATTGGCATTTCTTTTGTATTACAGTATGAGCTGCTGTCTACTATGGATTATGAGTCAAACCCCTAGTCCATCATTCTCTACTGGAAGGAAGTGACTGACAGGTCTGTTATTACACCACAGAGGAAGAGACAGACAGGCAGACACACAGACAGAGACAGAAACTGTGAAGGACAGAAAAAGCAACAGAAAAAAAAAATAGACAGATGGATACTTCCCACGCAGTGTATGCCCAGGATATGTAATGTGTGACTGTTGCACACAAGTGCCTAACCTTTGCTTGACTTCACCAGATGAAAAGAGTCAAATGGAGGGTGAGAGATACTCTTACAAGATGAGTCTCATCAGTTGATTATAGAGTGAGAAACACCCTCCTGTTTTACTCAGGGACCTTGATCCCTTATATTCTTTACACCAATCACGAAAATGAGTCATATGATATGGATGCACTGTGTTGTGTTGTTTGGCTGATGACGAACACATTTGTCCATTCATCATAGTTTATGAATCACAGAAACAGCAGACAGAAATATTTACAAAGTTATTTAATACCAGGCAGAAGAGCAGTGTTCCCCTGTTTTATTTGCACCTTGACTACACCCAGCAGTGATATCATGGCGAGCAGGCACACTCTAGAGTACACCTCTTCTTCACTGCTGCAAGGTGAGAAGGTAAACCAGTGGTCGTCAGTGAAAACAACATACAGTAGCTGGTGTTAACTTCTTTTATGAGTGCAACCAATGGTAGCAGGTCTGTCCATCTTGTTATCTCACCACATCCTCCAAACTAAATGATAAAAGTGGTTGATTGTCACTACTTTTCAAAATGAACCACATGAACCTTTTTCGAGACTTCTAAATCTCATACCACTATGGTTAAGGTTTGGTTTAGGCACAAAAACTATTAAGATTAGGGAACAACCATGATTATGTTAAAAGACGTTTTGGGGGTAAAAATTGTGGTCGTGGTTCAAACAAAACAATTTTAATGTTGGTTGGAGAAGCACTTTATATGGCCAATCATCCACCATCACCTCATCCTCCCACATAGGTTTTGTGGCTCTGTAATAACATTAAGCAGTTTCCGCCTTTGCTTCTGAAAGCCAACAGTCATATTTTGTATGGCTACAAGAGGTCTTTCTGAGGTTAGCATGAACATTTGAACATGGTGAATTTATTTATTTTTTTACCACCAATACAATGAATCCACAAAGAAATGATCATCGTTCTTCTCCACCATTACTGGTTTGCTTCGCTTGTGTCACATTACGCTTTCATTGAGTATCACACTCTAAGACTCAGCTCGAGGAGGGAGACCACAGCTTTTTCACAGTTTGATCAACTTGCAAGACTCGTTACTGTGCATTTCAAAAGACTAATCTCCGCTCCCTTTCACCTCTCTTAATTAACAGAGGCAGGGAAGAAGTAAAAATGAGAGGGAACAGGAAGAAAGACATGAAACAGCAAGCAAGGAAAATGAGAGGCCTCATGGCGACCACAGGCTGTGCTCCTGTTCAAGCCTTCAGATTAGAAAAATACTTTCTCCATCAACTGGATCACTATGGTTATGGAAAAATAAGGGCCTAGCCAATGAGTAAGGAGACACTGTTACATCCGACACGCACAGACTCACAAAAACAAACAAATAGTTGTGTCCAAAAAACACATTATACATGGTTTTATGTAATGAAAACTTTAACCAAAAATTACCGAATTAAATGTAAACACACTGTACTTCACAATCACGCATAGGCAGTAAAATTAAGCAGCAGATGTCCTGTGTCGGGAGACTTTTGAGAAGAACCACTTGTGTGGTCTGTGGCTGGAATGAAAACCTCTCTGCTGTCTGATGAAAAAATAAATAAATTAAAGAATGTCCCCAGTGTTGATGAGACATAGCCTCTTCTTAGACTGGCCTCTCTTACAAAATTGTTGTGGATCTTTACATATTTTACATGTCAACCTCACACAACCAACTAAAATGAAGCCAGTATTTACTACTTTGTACTGCACTGCACCCTCTCCCAACTGTATCTTTGTGTGTGTGTGTGTGTGTGTGTGTGAGTGAGTGAGTGAGTGCTTCCTTGCAGGGCGTGGCTCAGCACTGTTTGCCAGATCATCAACACCAGTTTATCCACCCCAGGTCTCCAGCCATTCTTCACCTGACGCTTAATGATGTGGTAACACTCCTGGCTGCTCTGAACACTAGCTCCTAGTTTTCTGAGTTATTTCCTGTGAGTTAAGAGTTTGTCACTCATTCGCTTTTCTTTTGTCCTCAGTGTGTGAATTCATTGTTGGTGCCAGCACCGCCGCCAGCCCCTGCAAGGAGAGGATTTGTTCTCCACTCTGGACGCCAAACCTCCTCAAGTCTCTTATGGAGGAATTCTCCGGAGCCCCCCAGCCTGCTCCCTCCTCACTACTGCAGAGATCACCTATTGTTGCCAGACCCCCCTCTTCACCAGTCACCACCCCCACTACATACCACTCTTCCCCGACCTGCCCAGCTCCCCAGCCTTTTCCTCATCTCTCACCTGAACTCTAGTAAAGCTTGCCTTACCATACCATCCATCTGAGTCTGTGTGCTGAGTGTGCATTGGGGTTCAGTCCTGTTCTAAAACTAAACATAACAGACCAAAGTACTTTTTAAAGTTGCTGTGTCTGGCACACGTGTCTTTAATATGCTCCTTGTGTAGAGTAACTTCATACCAGCCTAAAAACCAGTCCTCTGACACCCCAAGACTGTCATAATGTAATGTCACAGCCAGAAGTACATGATTACATCAAAAGGGCGGGAACATTCAAATAAGTGGACATCTTATCTCAATTGAGAGAATAAAAGTCCTTCAAACAACTGGTAAGAAATATCACCAACAATACTGTGCATAATGATTGCTTATAAAAGTTAGAACTGGCCCCAATTAAACTTCATAACTGTGAAAGCATTCAACCTTGAATTTATGAAAATGTTTCACATGTCAAAAACATTCTTTCAAGTAGGCTTTTTCAGGCATGACAAATTAGGAAAGGATGCTTCAAACAGATGAAACACAAATTCAGAATTATGAAAAAGAAATGAATGCAAAAAGAGAGAGGGAAAAGACTCTTTGGGCTACATTTGTAGTAAACAGCCCCTGGCTAACTGACTCATCTAGTTTTGCAAACACCTGTTTCACAATTTTGCTTTATTCCACTATTTCAGCACCCAGGGCACAGCTTAGTGTACTATCTGTCTCTTCTCAGCAAAGTCTCAGTGAATTTGTGAATGGACCTCCATTAATGTTTAAGCCCCTGGGGAGAAACCTCAACTTACATATTTGCTGTATTTGCTCATTTTCTAGTGAAATAGTAAAGACTTTGCATGCTCCATTACTCCAACACCCTTAATCTGAAAATATACAAATCTTATCATTTGGAACCTCAACCCATGGGGAAAACATTTTTTTCCTGTGCATATATGAGATTATCCCATAAAAAACAAACACATAGGTCTTCTATGCAAGCAGCTTATTATAACCTATAGGTATATTTTACTCTGAGTGTATTATTGTAACCATGACAACAAAGGTTCAGTACATCTGTTTCCATAGGGACACTATTTCAAGAGACACAAACTGTGTGTCATATCAGATGGTAGACCTAACATGGTCATTCAGGTTGGAGGACTTGTTGCATATAACATGTATCTGCAACCATGTATCTGCAAATAACCACAAATGTTATTACAATCCAGCTATATTCATTTAAGCAATAACTATCCGAGAACAACCGCTGTGGGACTGATTCTCATACTGCCTATGGCCCTGAACTCTGAGAAATGCTGAAGTGAATTCTCGCTGCAGTTGTTTTCTTTCAGAATGCTCAGCACTCACAAACTACATGTTGAACAATTAACTGAGTAGGAACAATATTTTTTTCTTGCCTAAAAAGCAAAGTGTTACGTTTATGTACAGTCTATTCATATAACTACTATTACCTGGAATTTTATAATAAATGTATTGGTTGCCTGTGTTCTTATCTCTGCGCAGCCACATGTAAATCAGCATCTTGTTCATGCAGTAATTTATTTTGTCATTTGTTATGGTATCTATAACCATACCATACTTGCTATGCACAACTGTAAGGTTGCCTCACCAGAATATGGCTGTAATACACAGTTTTGCAGAGTGAAAAGAAAAGGAAGACAAAGAAATATAGCCACATGGACACAAGTCATTTTCACATGTAACTTGCACTTTCAGATCAATCTGCCTTGACTCTGAATTAAGGTGTGTTCACATTATCCTAGAAAAAGCACTTTTACATGTGCCTGTGTGTATATAATATGTTGTGATAGCTCTGCATAGATACCCATGATGCACCGAGCCGAGCAAAGATGCACAAAAAGTTTCAACCAGTTGAACTTGGACCTTTGCACTGACTTTTGTGGACACGGACAATCGCTGTTGAACATATTTGCATGCTGAAATATCAACAAGCAGATAGATCTAGAACCATGTTTTTCCACTGTAACGTGAACATGCTTTCATAATCAGTATCATCAGTAATACAATCAGTAATATAAAGAACACATGTTTTTGCATAAGTGTGTGTGAGAAAAGTTCATTTTTGTCCAGATCACTGGTGTAGGTACTACGCTCCAGATTTTGGTGGACCTAGGGTGTAGGGTAGAGAGTATAGAGGTTAGAACTACCAGAGCTAGTAAAATAAGGGCAATAGAAAGCAGTGATTTCAGTTGAGGATGCCAAACTGACTGCCTGTCAGCTGTTGGCCCTCAGTGGGAATATGCACTCTGTCCTCACTCAATGACAGAAGATGCAAATATACTATAACACCGAGCCAAGCTAGAGACCACCCTGGAGACTCACACACAAACTCAGCGTGTGTGGGACAGAGAGGCTGACAGCAAGAACAAGAGTGAATTGTGGTGAAAAGTTGAAAGCGAAAGATACAAAGACATACTGAGGTCAAGAGGTTGTAAAGAGAGGATGAAAATGCCTGTAAAAAAAGAGAGGAAGAAGAAATATTTATGGCTGCTGTAAAAGTGTTTTACATAAGTATGAATATGTACATTCTAACAAGTTAATTGGTATTCAGCTAATCTGTGAAATGTTGACTTAGCTCTGTCATAATATGCACTTGTGTGTGTTTTGTTGGTACATATGCTGCTTGGTGTGGAGAAAGTAAATTATGAAACAAAACCTTAGGGCATATAGATGCCTGAGCCTTTTTAAAACCTGGATTTGTCAGCCTAATCAAAATCAAAAGAACTTCAAAGGATATTCTGGTTGTCTGGAGGAGAGGTATGATTATATGTTCCATTCAGAAAAGTGTGTGCTAGTTAACATTACTCAGCCCTCTCAAAACATCACTTAACAGTGTTTTTCTTGAGAAAAACAAAAATTTTGTCTTTGACATGAAATGAAAAATGAAAACATGGATGAATAATAAACAGCAGGAATGTGGAGATGCATAGGTTGAAAATAATTAATAAAAATAACAAAAAATGATACTGAATTACAATAAAAAAACAAAAAAACACAAAATATGTATCATGCTAATTCCGATCTCCTCACGTTTTGTCCTCTTCTTGATCTGCTTATTCAGATACAGCAATAATTGTGATACAGATGGCTGATTTTTTCCCTCTCTCCACAAAATGTTTCCTTTCATTCTGTTGATCTATTTCCTGAACATTATTTATTTCAGAGCTTATAATTTACAACTGGGTGTCATCTGCATAAAGTTGAAGATATTGTGCTGGCTAGCATAATGCCCACATGGTGCATAACATAGTGAGTAACAGTATATCCAGGCTGCTAGAAGGAACCGGCAGTGGATTTTGTTTTTTAAACTGGCTTTTTTATTGTGTGTTGTAATCTGTGACTGGTGACCACTTCAGTGTAAACAGCTGGTGCATACATTGTGGTCATGTGATATCCTCTGGATTAATGAGTTGATGAGGACCTCCTCAATGCACAATAAAACTGGTAAATGATGGATTTTGGGGCACTGAGGACAGAGGATACATTGGGATGTGAAAGCAAAGGTGTTGATGAGGGACAGACAGGTGACAATGTTGGCAAAAAGGCACTAGCTGCATCTACAGAGGGGTAGAATAAAACATTTCCATGCTACATTCAAAGGGTAGTGGGAGGACAACAAGTAACAGGGTGAGGAGAGAAGGTATGAATAAAGAGAAGATAAGAATGAGGAGTGATGAGTGAGATGGAAAATTAATCAAAACTCAAAGTACGTGGTTGATTAAGTGTGCAGTCTGATCCTCCTAGCTCCAGTTCTAATTTTTATTCATCCATTCTTATTCTTCTTCCTATTACGGTTATTATGTATGAGTCACAAAACTGGAGCATAACTGGGATCACAACAAAAAGGAACCCAACTAAAACTAAAATGAACCACAATCATAGCTGAATAAAGACAGTACATTAACTCTGACATGTACTTGCAGAGAGAGGATGCCAGATTTGCCTCAAAATGAAGTCGTGGTGGCAAGTCTGATTCTTTTAACCATCAGATCATTCAGGGTATCCAAAAATAATGAATATGTTTTTCAATTCTTTTCTTTTGAGTCTTTGACTCATTTTCTTCTCAAACAGGATGAACAAAAACAGAACAATGCAGCATGGCATTTGGACACAAGTACACCTAGTTAATGATCGTCTGTAATCAAATCTGTAATTTTCATGCACAGCTAAGCACTGACACTTTGACAGCCCACAACATAAACATAGAGAGTTTGAGGATGATAAAGGAAGGAATGATACATTGCGGTGTTCAAGTACAAATTCAGAGGTGTTGTAGTCTAAACACCACAAAGGGTAATGTAGTTGAACAACATACAGATTTAGATATTTGCGATTTATGCTAGCTTTCAGCTCTTACTTTTACCGGGTAACTGTAGCAAAGGCAGGGTAAGTGCATGTTTGGTGTCATACTGTGATGTAAGTCAGTCACTAAACAAAACAACTTCCTCTCAACCATACTGTCTGGAACCTACGAAATCCATCCATTACATCACAGTACTCAGTGGGTTCCTAGTAAACCAAAATAATAAGGGTGTAACAATAATAAGGGTGTAACAAAACGAAACCAAGACCAAAACCACAATACAAACATCCACAATATTGTATCATGATACAGGAAGATGAAATCGAGATCCTTTAGAGATTTCTTTTACTGCTCAATCATACTGCCTGCTCTTTAACTCCTCTCAAAGCAGCAGTGGCTGACTGAAATGATGGCCCTCACCACTGTTATTTGGCCTTAGAGGATATCAGCTTCAATTGGTTTTCCCAGTCCCATATCTTGTTGGTCATTCTGTGTCTTAGACCAAAGGGCTGAAATATTGAACAAAATCTGGATAGGCCTGCTGGATACAGGGCTTAAGAATGGCATGGCTAGTCTGTCCAATCAGCAGGTCAGAACAAAGTAATAAAGTAAGATAATGTCAGGGCCAATCTACAAGGAAAGCATTTTTAGATCCAAACTAACTCAGAGAGAAAACGTGCATCATCCCACACCCCTGCACGTGTTTTCATGCATCGCGTCTTTTATTTTTTCCCTCTGGCATGCTTAGTGTAGTGTCATCTCCACAGGAATCTGTTGACATCACAGGAATCTCCAACTGTTTATATGTTCTCAACTTTTTAACGGTAGCTGTAATGACTGATCAAGGCTTCCATTGTCGCTATGAGCTTTCCGTTTTCACTGCAGGCAGAGGCGGGGGGCGAGGAAATAAAAATCAATGAACCAATAAATAAAAAAAATTATGCTGATTTCTTCACATAGAACTTTTTGAAATCTATTTTTGGCAAGGCAGGCAACATCTTTGTCTGCCCTCCTTTGGAGGAGGATGAGATGAATACTTACTTAAAACCATTCAATCTTCACAGCTCACTGTATGTCACAGATAGCACAATGTAAGGTAACATTTCTAACAAGAATAAGATATACAGATCACTGTGTCAAAAACACATCAGCCAAACTGTTGCAGCTCCAGATTGTCTGCACATTCAGTGAAAATCATTTTTCTCCCACAGCAACTTCACCTTTTGCCAACCTAATAGTGTGAAAGGAAGCTGTAAATTGAGGAAGGCTCCAAAGCCTGCGCAACCCTGGCAACCTATAAGTGCTGCTGTTCAACGTCTGGCATTCACAGTGTCAAGCACATGTCCACACCCACTCACATGTACAACAGGCAGTGCATGCACAGTCCAAATGAACTACATACTTAATACACACTCATGAATCAGAGGGTACATTACTGCAAATGCACCCACACACACACATATTAAACACAGCATTTGGAGCAACAGTTGGTGGTAAAGCTCAAATGTTCCAAAGTGCTAATCTGTTTTCACCTCGATACAGTCATTGTAAAAGACATATCCTTATGTGTGCGTGTGTGTGTGTGTTTGTGTGTGTAACCCTTTCTTTATCCCTATTCCTACTGGCTTAATTGCCTTCAATGTGTTGGTTTCTCTGAAAAGTGGTTATGACAGCAATCAACAAGTGTAAAGTTCAGTGTGTGTGTGTGTGTTTGTGTTATAATTACACCTTTAAGTGTCCATTTACTTACTATGAACATAATTTAGGTTGATAAATCATATAAGTTCAAATGTTTATTGATGCACCCAGTGTGACCAGCAGCTCAGACACACATGCACAAATCTCAGTGATCTCATAAGAGGCAGCTTTGAAATACAGGCCCATTAGTTAATAATACTCTGTCCTCTGCCAACAATAACTGTCATCCTCATTAACATCTTCATTAGACAGAGGTGTCAGTTCACACACACAGATGCACACAAACAAATACAGATGTGCACACACAGAGATGTACACTCACGTATCCATATTTTACCAGGTTCGTATGTCATTCTCATTAACATTTTGTAATTAAAAGTAATTAAAAACAGAAACACTCTTAGGTCCACTTCAATTGCGCACACACACACACACAGAAAATGACAAATGCTCTTCAGTTTGCTGGTGTTTGTGTACATCACTGCTTGTTTAAGTGCTTAAATTGTCAGTGTGCTTACTTGCATGTCTTCATGTCTGTGACATATTCTTGTAAGAACACATTCTCATGTGTTTTCTCAAGAGCAATCGGGCGAGCGTGCACGCACACTGTCTTTTTGGGATGAGACAGCAATTTATCGCACTGATTTGCACCCCCCGACGGTGTTCGACCTCGAGCAGAAAGAACAGAGAGAAAGGCAGGCAGGCAAGTTTGAGCCTCGTGGGCACCTCTCCGCAGGCAGTCCCCATGCCTGCACCCCGGCTGATAACGACGGATGGAGAGAAAGGAAGGACTTGAGGAGAGACGGAGGGGGCAAAGAAACAGAGAAAGAGTAAAACATGCTGTGGCAATGAGGTGCCACACAACGCCACAACCACTCAGCTGTTATTGCTCATTTACACACTGCACTCCATCACTTTTCCTTTATTTTTCAGCTGTTGTTGGTTTTATATTCCTGTCTGCCACATTTAGAGACAGTTTGACAACTTTCAACTTAATTCTCACCTTTCTTTTCGCACTGTTTGATGAACTCTGCAGGACAATTTAGCACTGAAAATACTGCTAATGGTGACGTCATATTCAAGGTTTACTTTTACTTACTTTTTTCAGTGGAAGCAGATAATTCCAATGTCAAACATTGTGTGTAATGCCAATGTGTCTGGAGAACCTCACACACACTGAGTGCCAATGCGAGATTATTCTAATATTTTTTATTATTATTCTTTTTGATTGCCTGTACATAGTTTCTGTAAGCAACAGCAAGACAGTTCTCACTGCTAAAGTTCACCAGTATGATTGGAATCATAGTTGCAGAGGTAAAGAGCATGGAGGTGCCCCTTTTTTTCGCCATCCAGAGTGATGGTCAACTTAATCTGCCAGTGTCTCTTTAACCTAGTGTCTCCCTCTCAGTTTGCCACACTACTCTCTCATACCCATTCTCATTTCTCTTAACTACTTCGTAAAAGAGAAGCTATGAGTCAATGCACTTCAGTTCTCTTCTTTATCATAAATTATTGTTTCCTGTTGTCACAAGTCAGTGCTCAGTATGAAGGAACATTCTCAGTTCTTTGCCCTTCTACTTTTTACTCTTTTTGACCCTTTGCGCTCTCTCTTCCTGCTTTACATGAGATAAATCAGCTCATCATCTTTTTGAATTCCCTTCCTTGTCTCTTGAGTTTTTCTTTTCTTCCTCAAACTCTCATCTTCTTTTTCTCATCACCCCTTACATTGATTAAAGAATGTCTTGTTGACATTGATCGTATCAGCTATGAAAAGCTGAGCACCAAAGTATTAAAATGATAATGCTGGTATAATCTTCATAATGGGATATCACTTTGCACTCTTAATTTCCTAAGCTTTTTCTCATGATGACATTGAATGTCTTCACTTCACTATAGAAGTTAGCTCTAGTTCAGCAACACACATTCAAAGGCCCAGGCAAGTCCAAAAGATGAACATGTTAAAACATGTTCTTTCAACACAGTGGATGTTGTTTTTATTGCTTTGGGTTTAAATGTTAGTGTTTAATACATTGTGCTCTCCAGGAGGTAAAAGCTCTGAGATCAAGGTGACTAAATACGCAACTCAACCAATTATCAGTATAACGAAAAATACAAATAGGTGGCAAAAACATTTGGAATCACCCTTTGTGGAAAATGTATGTGTGTATGGGTATGTGTGTTTGTGTGTATATGTCAGTGTGTCTACTTCATATTAGTCAGGTCAACAGGAAGGCATTACATATTCATGAAATTACCAAATTATGAAAATGGAACATGAGTCAATGCTGGGATGAAAGAAAGCCAGCCTTCTGTGGCTTCAAAGCCCCCATCTGAAACTAGTTATAATCTGAACGCATGGTGTGTGTGTGTGTGTGTGTGTGTGTGTGTGTATGGTCACACTGGATGTGAGAATAGAGAGCAGACACAGAGAGAGAGATAAGGGCTGACCTTCAGTGAATCACTTCCCTCTCTGGACAGACTTGTAGAGAAGCATCATGTTTGGCAACTGTTCTTACAGACAGAAAAGACAAAGAAGGCAGAAAGAAAAAAGGCAGGGAAAAGGCAAAGAACTGGAGGCAGAGTCATAGGTACAGTACAGGCGAGGAACAAGAGGTGTGTAGTTAAAGGAAGATGAAAGTAAAAGGAGACAGAAATGTAGAATGTAGAAACTGAGTAAGGACCAGATATGACTGGGGTGGGGGAAGGGGGGCTCAGCTACACAAGAGCATCCTCAGAATAGGCACGAACACCAAGTCTGGCTTGGCACAAACCCGAATGGGAGCACTCAAAAGTTGCGTGTACAAAGTTTCTGGCTTGTGAATCAACAAGATAGTTCATCAAACAGGCATCGTATAAGCTCTGTGACCCCAACAGTTAAAATTAGAGGATATTTAGTTAACATAGCTGCTCTTTTGGGCTGCCTTCATTATCGCTAATACAGCCTATATTAGCCTGCCAGTTTCGCAGCCAGCACTATCCTTCTCTTCTGACATATATAAAAGTATTTTATAGTAGTTTGTCCACCTTTGTTCCTTTGTTTCTCCTTTTCTGCTTTTATAAACAATGAAGTTGGCCATCTTTACACCTCCTACCCTCTACTGTGACTGGTCAGTTTGTGAAGTGACACAGGCAAGTCAGGTACTTCCTTGAAAAGTTGGGAGTTCCATAAGAGCCCCTGAGCTCTCAAAAAGGACAGCTTTGATAACTGTGATGACACTCTGGAAAAAGATAGTTGATAGTTGAATTAATAGATGGTTGAGGTGAGTACAACCACAGTAAACCTGACATATAACTCATATTCTAAGAGCTGTAGTAGACTGTGTTTGAATAACAACAGGTTTCTGTTTGGGATCAATTTTACTGTTCACTAAGTTGGGCAAAGGCTTCTGCTTCTCTGTACTTTTGGGTCATTGTGAAAGTGACACTCAGTGGTCAAAAGCTGAGGCATGTCAACAAGCAGGACAACCATGGCTGAAAAATGTGTATGTACAGTAATTGAATTTACAGTGAAAGCAGGGTCTAATGAACCTTGTTCTTGGAACCTAATGCTTTATGGGCTCCTGAATTGTTAAAAGGTGTCGCTGATATGATTACTTCTGTTCATGTGAATATCAAATATGACACTTCAGATGAAAAGTAAAGTTAGTATAGAATTTGCAAATGAGTTTCTATGGACTACCTTACAAGAGCAGCCAATTGTACTGGTCGTACGAGAGTCTACATTATACTTACTCAGCAGTTCTGCTAAGAGCAGGATGTATCACTTAGACTTCTGTACTTTTGTTGAGAAGGTTCTGTTTGCTTATTATTATTCTTTTAGTTCTAAAAGGTTAAACTATGAATTCATCTGCAACCTACGCTGTGGAAATTAATCATGTCAGGTACAGTAGCTTCTTTTGATTCTTAAATTAACCAAGTTTCTTTCTTTCTTACTTTGTAAAGGTTATGTTTACGTATTTTTTTCTAGAGTGATAAAGCCCTCAAATAAACCTTCATTCCACATTTCTCTGCAGATTCTTTTCCATATTCTCACTCAGTTCAGGATGAAAGTATTTCTGTCATTCAGAAGTGAATGCCACCCCAATACAGTCACCTCACTACACCTCTATGGTTATAAATCAAACATGACGCTCTTTAAATAGGGAAATTAATTATTTACACTTCAAGCCAAAATACCTTGAAGAGGAAGGAAAAAATACTGACACATAATAAGTCATTTTCAGACCCGAGAGGCTGGCCACTCTATTACCATAGTGTAGATTTATAATGCTCTCATAAGAGTCGAGCCACCGATGGAGATACTTTGGTCATGCAGTACTCTTGCACCCTCTTCTATTGCCCCCTTTTCTAATAGGAAAAAAAGTGGCTGTCAGATTCAGTGATGGAGAGAATTTTGCCAGTTTATGCATGTTAGCACCATGCTGATACCACTGCTCTTGAATAGAAAAGTGTTGCAAATATGGAACACTTTTCTCCTCAACATCATAATGCTGAGATGTTGAACAACATTTCAGCTGGCAAGAAACTACATGTTACCTAGCAACGATGATGGAGCAGACCTGTGAAGAATGCACTGCAGTGACTAAACTATTTCTACCAATGGCGTTGATAACAGTGTTTCACACCAGCACTGGGTCTCTTCTGAGTGTGAAAGCTTTTTTTCCAAATAAATGCTGAAGCCTGAAAATAACATTCAGAACTAATGCGTCATCACTACTTGTCACTGTGGGAGTGGTAGCCTCAGTGAGTGGCAACACTGCTGACTTTGACTGCCAGGAAGTGCTACCATCAATAAGCTATTTTTGTGCTCACTTGGACATCATTAGTCCAAATCCTAATAAGTGAAGGCTCAATAATTACACTAATCCACATCTTGTCCATCTGAGTTAACACACAGCCCTAATTAGCATTGGTTCATGTTGTTTGTGGTAGATCACACATACTGTAAACTTTCATCCTGTTAACACCTCACAGATGCCAAGCAGTGTGTTGCTCAGCTAGCTAACAGCAGTTACGAGCAGTAAATACCACACATTCTAGACAGTGCACAACTGCCGCTGGACGAATCCACTGGACACATTTTTTGTCTTGATGTTTGACGCATGATTGTAATATGTTAAACCACTCCACCTAACAGGTTCTATACAAACAGCAAAGTAATTGAAATTTGATGTACGTTTCTCTAGCATTGTCACGTAACCTTAAATTCATCAGGATATGAAAAGGATGTGTACTGTATGAGCACTAGTCATCTGCAGAGCTTGCCCTCTGCAGCAGTATTTACTACATTATCAAGGCCATGTCTTACTCATGTCTCTCTCATGTAAATGTAAGATTTTTTTTAAATGAAATAAGTAGGCCAAGGTGGGAGAGCTGTCAATAAAAAACTAAACCATCTTGAGATAACAGCCCCAAGGTATATGCTACAAGGCTACTACTGTTAGTCCAGTTTGCACAGCTCAATGTGCATGAGGGTTCTGCCCAGATTTATTCACCTGTTACACGTGCCACATGAGAAATCAAACCTGCTGAGGCAGGTTTTGTATTTGTCCCTGCTCATACAGTCTTATTCAATCAACATCCTATTTACACCTTGTCCCACAATTAGGAGATTGAGTAATAATACTTCACAGTCAATTCAAACCTGTCATAACAGATTTTGTTTTTTGTTTTGTTTTTTTGGCCACTTGGGGCCAAGTTGTGAAAACAACATTGGCATATTATCACCTTTCAAATTTGTTAGCAAACAGGGGCTTATTTACATATTCAGCTGTTGTGGAACAGCATTAGTAATCATTTGGAGTTGTGTTTGTGGCCAACAGGCAAATTTAAGTCCAATATTCACCCTGTTTAATTCTCCTTTTGATCTCTACCAACTAGCTGGGCAGCTAAACAATGAGCTGAAACTTCATATGAAGCTCTGTAAAGCCAAAGGGAGCTACAGATTCTGATGATAATTCTTCATTGATTCATCACTATGAGTGATTCACATTATCATTTGAAGCATTGTTACTATAAAATATTGATTATTGCTACTTTAAGTGATTAATTTTCACAAAATAATGTTCACAAACCTTTGAAAATCAACTTAATAGTACCAAGATGCACTGTCAGCAAGGCACAACACAGGTTCAGATACAGCTGAAAACTCCTTGATCATCAAACAAAAACTTTTTAATAATAAGATCAGTATCTTTAAAAAGGCTTCTAAAACCTGACAGAATACATAACAAAATCAAACACCAGCACGCCACACAAAACAAGCAGCATTTTGTCTGTGCACACCTGATGTTTTGCCCCCTTTAACCATAGTGTTGATGAAATATATGAAAGCAGTCATTTGCAAATTTGTGCCCTCAATCACACACTGATGCAAAACATTCACACACTCAAATCCACACATCTACATTATGAAAAATATTCACTTTCTCAAGCTAATTTTTTTTAACAAAATAAATAAATAAATGAATATGACACTGCAATGAAAGAGGATGAATTTGGCATTTCATTCTGTAGAAATGAGGTTAGTTATGTTTCAAGTTATTTGCGCAGGGAGAGAGTGCGGAAAGAGATTAGACATGTGAGTCACTAGCTCAAAAAGATCAAAACGCTTGTTGACAGCAGGGAGCAACCGCCTGAAGAAGATAAGTCCCTTTTCTAAAATTACATTTTCTTGGCAGGTTTAGGCATCAGGTTACAATATTCTGTATTGCTCCGTGTTTCAATGTTCTACATTCTTGTTATTTGTGTAAAAGGAAGTTCAGACTGTTGGCGAACAGCTATTTCCATTAATAACCATGTTGGCGCCACAATACTGTAAGAAATTCACACATCAAACTGGAAAGGAGCTGACACATGAACATGACTGGGAAGCCCAAACTCCTCCAGCCTCAGCAGGTGTTTCACAATTCTTTAAATGTAGATACCTCTCTAGGGAAAACCATTTTTCAAAAAAATAATAACATACATATTTTAATGTGCCTTTTTAAACAGTGTTTCTGATGGAAAAGTAAATGTAAATTTTAGAGCGTGCACACATGCATGCACACACACACACACACACACACACACACATCCTATGTAAACAAACACCAGCAACCTCAAGAAACTTCAACAACTTAAAAATACATTTAGCAAAATTGCATTGGTTTTAGCTCTAACACTGTTATTGTACCAAAGGCCTTTTTGGTCCATTTGAAACTATAAACACATCACCAGTCTCATGCAGTGATTTGTTTTTACATTTGATTTGACATTTAATGGCTCAAGGAAGCATTCATCTCTGTTGCCAGGGGAAATATGTGCTCTGTTTTTCTCTGCCCTTAAAGTTTTTGTCAAAATATGAAGTTCACACTAACCACTACTGCGAAGTCAATGTCAACTGTGCCTTCCACTTTTTTAAATAATATTTTTATTTTACTTCTAATTGTCAAATATAATAGTCAAAATAACCACTTCTGTAGGAGAATTTGACATGGCAATTTAGCTTGACTCTTTAACCACTTAAGAGGAGGAGAGAGAAACACACACTGTAGATGCTGTCACAACAACCACAATGCACTTTGAAAATTACTTACATGCATTTGCAACACCTTATTTTGCTGTTCTAATGTAGCATGGATGACCTAAAATAACTTATATCCAAAAATAAACTTCTGCATAATGCATAACCAAAAGACAGTGATAAGGCAATGGAGGAACAAAGAGAATAAATGTGTCTGGTTGCAGCAGTGACAGCGTATTTTAGCCCTGACCAAAGTCAAATAATATTGCTCTGTGTTTGTTATATTACTTTTTATATACACATGTCATAATTCGTTATTGGTCCTTTTAGAAAAGTGCTCACACAGCCAAAGTTACCATATCTACAAACAGTTTTCACTATATACAGTATCTCCTTTTTTAACTGAGGCACTTAAAGGGGCAGATGATATTTTTTTTAATGAGGACACTGGAATATGCAGCCAGTTCTATGCTTTCATTTGTCCCACTAAAATAAATTAAATAAATAAAACTATAAATTGTCAAAAACGTGGACTATAACATAACAGTAACATTTTTACTCAAAACTGTCAATTAACCATGCACACCAAATTACAACATTTTTACAGCTGATTCTTTATTTTCCTTTCAGATATTTGCACCGTGGATTTTTTTTTTGTTTGTTGAGACAACAGTGTATCACTCGCCTGTATACATACAGTATGAGACTGAATATAACCTACAGGTTTAATCTCACTGGTTAGTCCTTCGGCCTAAAGTTCGGTTTTAATGAAAACATTCCTGTTTAATCAGCCTTCCCACAGGGCTAAAGCTACAACTTATATGTTCACACTCAACACACTCAGCAGACCATTTGACCAGTTATTCATCTCTGTGTACATTTAACGTTTGCAAAATTTTTCTTTGAAAACTTTTTTTTTTTTAATGATTAAATATGAGCCACAGAAAAATGATGTTTGAAGACTGATTTGCATAGCTGGAACCAATCTTTAGACATCAAGAGACATGACACAAAATCAAAGCAGATCTACTTGTAAACACAGAATGTCTTGAAAACTTTCTAAACAGCAATTTCTCTCTCCAAACCAAATAATATTCATAATATAAAAAGAGCTGCAGATGAAAATTTGTAAATCTTGGCAACTAGACTTGAGTACATTTTTGTTAAGTTGATTAATGTGCACAGACCTTGATATATAAATAAATAAATATATAGAAAAAATACCAAAAATTGTAGGGAACCTCAAAGGCTTTTGCATCTTTCTTAATTAGTTTGTCAATGAATATAAAATGGCAAAAACAATCTCTGCCTTAGTTTGATCCATGTAAATCATTGATCACATTTATACTCAGGTGTTTGGCCTTTGAGGCTGATTGCCTGAGCAGCAAAGGGGGATTTGAATTGATAAGAAATGTAATTTGATAATGTACAAAATTCATCACACCACTAAGAGCCTTTATTCTGTCTCCTTAGACAGACTCATCTATTATGTAGAGATCCATAAGTCTGAGAGAGAGAGAGAGAGAGAGAGAGAGAGAGTCAGAGGCAGAGTGAGATACAGGGGTGGAGAGAAAGAAACTGAATGAGATAGATCAGGACAAAGATATTTTGTGAAATCTGTGGTAATTAGATGGATTAATGAATCAGAGACAATCCCCAAAATGGAGATTAATTCCTGTGACGTGGCCATCGTGTTATGTATTTATCAATGTCAAGCAAGTATTTTATTAATAAGCCATAGATCTGGCCTTGTCCCTGTAGCTAATAAAGGGGTAATATGTCTAATTCACAAAGTAACAGATAATCTGGTGGAAGAAGTGATGGGACTTAATAGAGAAATAAAGTGGGGGGGGGGGTCGTTAGAAAGCCGTCATTGGTCTTTGACAGGATTTAATTATAATCATCTTTAGCCAATGATTTATGCTATTATGAGTTCGCACATATGATTTACGATGCTAATACGCTAATCTGTGAGTGTGATGTGTGTGTACTGTACTTCCTTGTTTTCACGTATGAGCAAGATTTGATTTTTCATTTCATTTACATTTTTGACACACAAAGGCCAGCAGATACTTCCACTTCAATGATAGAAGGTGGGATACTAAAAAAGTTTGATCCAGTGAGCCTACAGTAAGGCTGTCACTTCAAATGAAATTAATGTAGATTAACTACATACACACGGTATGTTTATTAGAGCTGACGTGACTGACTGCTGCAGAATTTATTTTATAAAAGAAAAATTTAGATTTATGAAAGTCAGAAAATTATTGTCTCCACTACTGAGTAGGTGTTCACATATGAAATATTTGCATATGAAAAGTACCAGGAGACAGTCATTTGTATAAATGACCTCATAGCCAGTAATAGTTTCTTTTTTGATAGTTCTTGATGGATGCCCATGTAATGTCAATATCAGCAAGAGGGGCAGAAAATAACACTACATTATCATGACCTGTTCACTTGATTTAGTTGTACTGAAGGTTATAAGCAGTTATGGTGAGCAGACGAAGAATGTTTACTGTATGTACACAGCTGCTCCTGACAACAAATGACTGCAGCCTGCGGTGAAACCCTCAAAGTACAGCATTAAGCATTTAGTGTGAATGCTGACTTAATGTGACCAGCTGTGGGGTTTACTTGGCAGAGACGGGCTGTCGCAGGCTGGTCTGCAAAAGACTTCAATGAAGCTGTTCATACCTGACCAAATGAGCTTTAGCTGAAGAAAAAACAACATTTTATACTACAATATTAAGCATGTGACCTTCATGAGTGTCTGGATGATCATCTTTGCTGCACTTTAAATTGAACACATTGCTGTACAAAGTGCACATGTGATTCATCTCTGTCACATTTCATTGAGCGTGCAGAACATGTGCTGCACAATGACGACTTACCACCTGTGACTGATGATGGCTATTATGCTTTTAATTCCCTAGGGATTCACTACATTTCCCAAGATCCCCAAGTCCTGGAAATCTCAATACTTGCTGGGAATATATGTGAAATATAGAGTTGGCAATACTGGCACACACACGTACACACATCACACACACATACACACAAATATAGCATTTGCTCCTCTTTCCTCTATCTAACCACAAAATCCATTAGGACAAATGTTTAAACTTCCCAGCACTCCAAGCATTCCCAGAAAGGCATTACTATTTTTTAAGAATAAAATACAAGAAAAATCTAAATGCCACTGCATGTCCTTGAAACCTCTCGCCGTTTTGTTCCTCTATGCTGTCTGCCTTTCCATCAGAGCTAATTACTGTAAATGAGTTTTAATTGGGGATGCTGAAGCCCGCCTGATGTTGGAGATTTAGAGTCAATAGGCATGTAATGGCACTCTGTCTTTGTCCATCATTAATCAAGGTTATGTATGGAGTCACAGACTGGAGGATAGCAAGAACATGTGTCACTTACCATTAAACAAAGGAACGGATTTCATAGAGAACATTAGCTGCAGAGAGCAGAACAAACTGAAATACAAATAGAAAAGATCATCATAGCCTTTCAATCTCATCTACATCAATAATGCTTTCAGATAAAGTTCTTATAACCTTTACAGCTTTTCTTCTCTGGCCAAAAGCCTTTTTGGGAGCTGTTCAAGAAGTCTCGGGGGTTTTGCCACCATGATCCAGTACCTACACATCTCCTCAGTGGTAGAGGCAACATCAGATTAAGATAGCACCACTCACAGATGTGAACACTGAACAGGACCGACAGCAATAGCATTAGCAATTTCATTTGGATTGGTCTTCTTTAAAGTTTTATGAAAACTCCTCTCCGAAACATAAACGTTTTATGGAAGGTCAATTTGATCTGCAGGGCAAAATGCAAAAGCTCTTTCCCAAATGATGGAGTGGGAAGTTGTACTGCAAACTCTAAGTCATTAGTGAAAGGTTGGTCATTTCACAACATCCATGCCCTCAGAAAATGTTGAAAATAAAGTACTCAGAATCTTTTCATATAAATATTTATAAAGGAAAGTATGACTAAGCATGTACATACATTCTCAGCAAAGCCTTGCTTTATGTTTGGTTACACACATTCAAACTTGTAACCAACTCACTACATACACATGTTCTATGAAAGGATATATGCTGACAGTCCTTGCAGGACTCACTCTGTCCCTTATCACTTATCAAACAACTGCCTCTTCTTATACAATCAAGTACTACAATACTAACACTGCAAACATGTAACAGACACAGAGAAACATAGTTTATCAAATGCAATAATGGAAGAGTTTAAGGGTTCTTGAACAAGAAGATTGATTATAGATGCGTAGAGGGTAGAAGGTAAGCTATAGATGCATACATAACAGAAAAGCATCAAAACATTCATTGATAGTGGGCACCCTGATAGCCTTGGGGTTAAAGTACTGACAATGAACCACAACATCTCTGCTTCCTGTCTGATGATAAAAGATGTTTATCATCATATTATTGTAGGCAGAGAACACTGACACTCTCTGTGGGTTGGTAGTACTGCTGATCCCACTGAGAATTAACAGCCCAGGTTAGGTTTCTGCTGCCTGTGTAAATCTCCAGTTGTTCGCTAAGACATAAACCATAATAATTTGAGAATCTAATGAGGCTCATTGTAGTGAATTTGCTTTGGTGTTTGCAGCTTTAAATGTTCTTCAGAAGCCATGTACTTGGGCTCTTGTTGTATGGTCTGTGGCACAATGTTCTCGATTTTATACTGTGGCGTCAGCATTACACTGATGTGCTGTGATGATCATGGATACCCTCTGTGCCTACTTATCATCATTACAGTTATTACTCTACTCAATTACTACTTTGTACACCCTGAAATAATTATGATGCTGCATAAGCAGCTGCATGCTCTAACTGAACAGGAGACAGTATGCTCTGACACAGAGTTACATTTTAATCTCCTTTAAGTCTGGCCTTCTAATTTACATTGTCTATTACCATGCCACTAACGACTCTGACCTTCTCCACTGTTAAACACAGAGCCAGCAGAGGAGAAGGGGTGGGGGGGTGGGGTGATATGGCAGGGATTGAAACCCCTTGAAAAAAGGGAATGAGAGAGAAGGACAGGATGACAAAGAAGAGAAGGAGACAAGATTTTTAGGGCCCTGGCATTCACTAAAGTCATAAATCTGTGGTTTATGGTGAAATGATGGCAGATAATGTAAGTAAAGGTCAGCGCAGCATGTCAGCCAACAATAGATCAAGGGGACTGATGATTGTGGTCACACGCTCCTTGAGTTTAATCCTGTACATGTCATTCTTGCATACAGCCTGCTCCTTTCTTTGCTGGCATTTTTCTTCATCTTCTCTTTTTTTGTCCTCATGTTTGATAGATTTTAGAGCTTCCAAACCTCATGTTTTGTAATACAGCAACAGCCACCTGTGAAGTATGCTGCAGTGATACTGACTGGATAAATTGTTATTGATAGCCATTAGACAGAATGTGTCAACACTGTGTTTCACAGTCAATATCATATCGCCACTGTGGGAGCTCAGGCATAAAAATCTCATAAATTTCTTTTTCAATTGGCTTTTTATTCCTGTAAAGAAAAGTAATGATTGGATAACAATTCAGTAATTACAGGCCTTGACTTGACATGTTTGTATTTCATCTGCTGTACCAGACATTATAAACATTCCATTGGCATATCTAAAACTCAAATTTATTGTCACACTTTTCTGTGTCTTTTAAAACACAACACCAACTCTTTTATCTGACATATCCTTCAGATGTCAGCCCATAATCCAGTATGCTTGATGTGCCCCCAAATGTTTTCATTTGTTTTTTTTATATGATATAGAAATAATTTTCAATAGGCAAATAAAATTATGTCCATTTTTGTTTATTATCTGGGTAGTGAATCTTAATTCCTTATTGATCTTCAATACCAATTTATCACATGAACAAACACACTCATGCTCATAGTTCTAAAGACTGCCTTCACCTCTGATTTATGTCAGAGGGAAGGAGTTGGCACACAATGGGGAATTTTAAAGTGCAATCAAATGCAAATTTGTGCTTTGTTGAATAGCTAACCTTATATACATGTAATCGTCATGGGAAACTGCTGGCAAATGCCAAGTGCTGCTTTCACAAAGACACAGCAAACAGTCAGACTTAAAATAGATGCAAAAGTTCAGTGGTTGCACAAAGTTGTCCAGTTCTCAGCTATCTTAACTGGGCCTTTTTTGCTGTCCATTTTGGCTAAATAAAAGCTCCTGTCAAACTAAAAAAAATGTGGCTGACAGAGGTACGGCTTCAGCCTGCTCAGACTGGTCCACAGAAATTTTGTACCTCCTAATGGAATTTAACAGGTAGTACAACGTTAATTTTCTCTGGTGGATATAGTCATACATGAAGCAAATACAACTCTCCTGTTTCACTCATTGATCACTCTACATTATTGTTTGGGAATCACAAATAATCAGGTGGCATCAATTGTCACCGTCAATAGCTGTTACCGATTGAGTGCAAATACAACTCTGAGGGCAGGAGGGGTGATGTTTGAGTCTAGTCTTTTGTCTTAAGGTTGTGCATGTGTCCCTGCTAAGCAGGTCTGACATACAGTATCTTTGAGAAGAAAGTATTAGCCTGAATATATGATGACAATGATTACGAGACAAACCACCCATTTCCAACACCTCTTAAAGATACAAAACACTCTCAGACTGGTCTTACTGAGAAGGTTTTCTCTGAAATACCAGTAATCCAAGTATAAAGTCATCATTATTGCAGCCTTATCTCTTGCAAAAGTGAAACATAAAATACTTCTATTGAAGTAGATTTGTGTGGCAAGTCTATCAGTCACATTGACACTTTCCTGTCAGACTCTTGAAAGCAGTCAAAATGTTTCTCTTTGGCAGTCAGTGTTTTTCTTTTTGAGCTTATTATCATGACATTGACAGCTAAACACTTTTATGGCTGACTAAGTCTAAAAGACAGACTGTAAACAGAGAGAACTTCTGGCTCCAGAAGTTGGGGATCATGAGGAATAGTCACTGTTAAGCCATGTCTAAGTTACTATGGAGGGACTACGGAGTCAGAGCTCCAGTGAAGCAATTGATATGCTTTGTTTTCTGTATATACAAACTGCTTAATCACTTGGACTCAGAGCCCAACAGAATTAATTATGACTCGTGGCTGCAGAGGGCGCTGTTACTCAGCAAAGTTACATTTTGCTGCTTTAATACTACAAACAATCCACAATACAACACTTTCTATAGAGCTTGGTGATAAGGTTGTACTCTCTAAATTCAAACAGAATGTCTGATGCTGTGGATGCTTACAGTAACCACTTTTGGCCTTAGTTTAAATTGTAAGTACTACTCTTGATGAGATGATATAAACCCAAAGATGAATATGGTTGCCTAGATGTACCCTATACCTGAGAGGCTATTTTTAAAATTAACACTACTGGGAGAGCCCCTAGGACCTCTAAACAGAGTTTATTTAATGGTGGTTCTGTGGTTAAGAAGTAGTTTGATATAAAACTGCTTTTTCAGCCTCCTCTAGAGCCCCATATGGTTCTATATTGATCCACTGTTATGCACCTTTACTTCCTTGAGCATGGAGAGTAGCAGAGGTCCTAACACCACACCAAGTGAGGTGGGGATTGACTGCAGATTTACTATTTGACAGAACATTACCTTTTAACACAGGTATAAGTCAGGATTAGCAGAGTCAAATGAGAATTTTAGCCCCAACACGCACAATCCAAGCAATTCAATATCACCTGAGCAAAGTGCAAGGGTGTAAAACTTCTCTCATTACCCATTCACAGGCCTGTCTTATCATGTATAACCAGACAAACTGCTTGTTGACTCAACCTTGCCTTCCTCAGAGGCAACATTTTGAAGGGAAAATTATCATTTTGATGGGAATGATGTCTCGGTATGCTGCTGAAGCCACTCTGTCGTCTCCAGCTGATAAAAAAAAAACTTTAAAACAGTCAGACGCCATCTCTCCTGAGATCGAATTGGGATGCGGAGATAAAAAACATGAAAAGGTTTTTATTTATGTGTTCAATTATTTATTTATTTATTGAAAAACAGCAATTCCAAGCACTGATAGAAATTATGGATTTGACTTTTAAACTTGAATATCCTTGTTAATGGGAAATATTGGTCCTTTGAGAAACTTTCTCTGTCTTTGCTCAAAAGTTTTGTTTTCCCAAGAATGTTGGTGTGTCTCTGTGTGTGTTTCAGAGTTTAGACATATCACTACTGAGCTATGAAATTAACAATCATCAACCAAACACAACAGACTTAAATCAATGACAGTGACCTTGAATATATGTCAAAGACCTTATCTTTCTGCTGCCCTATTTGAGGTAATATTAACAAAAACAGTAAGTAATTTTTTTTCTTCTACCAACAACTTGCTTTGGCCTGCCAAAGTGTGCACGTCTTAAAGACAGAATTTTTGCCATAACACAATCAATTGTCATTGGTTTCTTTTTAAAAGTTGGTTAATCAAAGTTCTCAAAGAGCAATTAGTGTCAAGTATACCATAATGATATTTCTAATGTTTGATGGCCACATTTGAGATTGTGCTGACATTTTAAAAAACCCTGGAAAGCTAATTGGTGATCATTTCCTCTAATAATGGGCACACAGAATGCTATTGATTAGACTCAAAAGAGAGACAGTATATTGATTTTGTTATCTGCTGATGGTAAGTGTCTACAATGTTATTTTCTTGTATTGCCACCAACTAGAACATCTGAGACTATCCATTACCTCTTTTCCTCCTTCTTTATATTATTCCCTCCATTCTTTTCTTTCTCGTTTTCTCTTTCTTTCTTATTGTTCCATTCTGAATATCTCATCCGTTACTGAGCTGGTGGACTGAGATGGAACGAGCTCATATCTCAGTGAGTCTTTCTCATACCCTCTGGGTTTCCCTCGGCCTCGCCTGTCTTATTGTGCTGCGCTGGTTACTTCTGCTCTATGTGAATTTTGTGTCTATGTGCGCACATATGTGTATGCTTTGAATGTAGCCATACAGTTTTGTGTGTCATGCAGCATGTGCGTAGATCTGAAGTAACCAGAGCAGCACAATGGACAGGCGAGGCCGAAGAAACTTTCAGAGGGCGCTCACTGAGATAACAGGCTCGTTCCATCACGGCGCGGCAGATGAGATGACCAAATGAAGAAAGAAAGAAAACGGAGAAAAGTGCCCAACCAAGCTGAAGTATGACTGATATCTGAAGGAGAGGAGAGGAGAGAGAAAGAGAGAGAAAAAGATGAAGGGAACAGAAGGTGTGGGTATAAGAGGGAAAGAGAGAGAGAGAGAGAAATAAAGATAGGCAAAAGAAAGACTGATAAACAGACGGAGACAGTGTGATGGAGAGACAGTTTGAAAGAGTGAGAGACAGGCAGAGACGAATGTACGGAAACAGAAGATGTGGAATATAAAGATGCATTCCCACGAAAACATAATCTGACATTCACCATCCAAGCAATTTGTCCTTGATGGAGGTCTGAATGATATGGGCGTCACATCCCGGAAACACGATTATTGGAAGCTGTTTGGTTTTATGAGACATCAAATAAAATTCCAAACAAATGGCTCTGCTCATCCTGCTCTGGGCTCAGGCCTCCTAAAAGAATCTCATCTCTTAGCATGTAAATCTTTCTATTTATTCAGTTTCACACAATATTTTAATACTAATTTTAATAGCAGTCTCAATATCAACATCAATGACTGTCAGTCAGAATTTATAACATATGTAAAATCATGCCTGACTCTGTAATTTCATATATTTTTTTCCCCCTTTTTCTCAGTAATCTGGCACACTGGGCCCCATATAAGCACATTTTTGCTCTTGTAAGGTTTGAAGTGTTGAAGCAGATTCCCTTAACTGTCTTAACTGCACACAGCTGTAGAAAATCGCTTGTTTCAGACTGATGAAAACTACCCGTTCATGAGTAGGTTCCACGTTCATGAGTTCTGATCATTAGTATAATCAACACCCCCAAAATTGCCACATAAGGCTGCCTGTTCCACTTTATCTGTAGGAAAGTTTAATTCACAAAAATGTCACACAAGTGAAAAAGGAGGAATTTCACACTGCAGAGCTTTAAGTCCTACTGTCAGGGATCAGCAAACAAAATGTTAATAGTACTTCTGTCAGTGATGTGTCATCAGACCTGTGCTATGCTGTGACAGAGATAAAAAGGGAATGAGTGTAGGCTTTATGAAGTTAGATGCTAAAAAAAAACCTTCTAGAGCAAAGTGGCCCATGACTGATATGCGAGGCAATCACTGAGATATTAGACTAGAGAATATTAGTGTCTACAGTAAGTGATGTTACACTGTTGGGTTCATCAGAGGGTGATACTGGACAGAGACCTGCATAAAGACCCTGAGCCAGCTGATGGAAGTGAGAGAATTTTCTCAACAATTACTGATCATTACTGATGAATTATAAGTTGCTGTAATGAAATATACAAATAAAAACACAAAAATCTAAAAAAAAAAAAAAAAAAAAAAACTCTTCTTCTCTCTTCATATGAAATAGTTATTGGTGATGATATAACAATACGGTGCTGCACATGTCAGTTCCTCCATTTCTGTATTTTCCAATTCCATGAGAGTATGACTTAGTGACCAAAAGGTGCTGACCTCATTTTTTTTATGTTCAAGAGGAACAAAAGAACATTAGAGTAGAGGAAGAGGAGGCACCTGAAGATAAAGATTATGAAAAGGACAACCCAGAGCACAGAAAGTCAATCTTCAGATAATGTGAACACCCCTGAAGACCATCAGGGTGAAAAGGGGACATTTTTGTCTCCAGAAATGAAAAGATAACTTGGTCCTCTTCACTGTGTGGCAGTGTGGCATCCAGATGACAGCACAGGGGAAGATCAAGATGACCCCAGGGCCCACTAGACTGGCAGTTTCCCGTGGTCAGGACATTGTCTCATTTTTTCATCTTTTCAGCACAGCAATCTGGGGGCAAGCCCATTCTAGTTATGAGAGCAGAATGCTGATACACCTCCACACAACCTCATAGTGGACTAATGGCAGCACTTTTTCCTGACCAGACACTCCGCCATAGCATCTGGCTATAACCAGACCTCTGATCCTCATCATCTCCTGTATGGGTCCACAAACGAGACAAGTTTTCCTTTGATCTTCCAACCTCCTATGGCGCGAAGGTAGCCGCCTAAAACAACAATTCAGGTCATTTTCCCCTGCTATAGGATTATTCTCTCACAAAAGTAGACACTAACAAGCTAACATGTTGGTTTCTAGAACAACAATTGTGCTAGCAAAATAGTAAATATAACTTTTTTCCTCTCATCTCCCTCTGCCCCTCAAAAAAGACTAACAAACGTCTGCCCACTCACACTAGCAGGAAAGGGAAAATGACCCAAGAGAGGTAAAATGAGGCTACAGGCAACAAATATTCTGAGGAATTCAATTTCTGAGGAACTGCTGAGTCAACCATCTGTAAGACATAAGGGCCTTTAATGTGTAGCAATGAGCATTAGACAGAGGGAACTTTATGTTTAGCACTCAGCTCTATGCATTTTTTTTTATGTACACAAACACAGCACATTGCTATTTCTGTAAAATGTCTTCATTACTAAAGCATTGATGAATACTAAAAGCAGCATGGAAAAAGTATGAATGTGTTGAACATCAAAAATGAAATTATGCGGCACTTCTAAATTTGGTCTGGAGCTCATGAAATTTTTAGTGGGAAGCACCAGTGCCTGTTGTGAGCAGAAGTCGTCCGGAGCCACTGAAATTGAGCCAGTGTATCACATTCAGTGTCTCAATGGAGTTTACAGGCTCACATCAGCAACAGTTCCTCACCCAGCCTGAGCTTAAGAGGGAGAAAACTCCGAGCACATAAGGAAAATGTCCTGCCCCTTTGTGGGGGTGCAATAGGATCTGTAGATAGGAAAGGCCAATATTAATATACAGAAAAGTCAGGAAGCAAAAGGACAGTAATATGTTTTTCATTGTTTAGTCTCTACCAAAGCACACTCGATCTGAAATGAAAAAGTGGGTATGAGTTCAAAGTGCTGACTTTTAACCCTAAGGGTGTTGGAGAATGTACACATCTGTATTGGGTGAGCAATGTAGGACTCGTAGTTGTTTTTATATATAGTCCCTGATGAATAGCAGAATATTCTTGGTCCCTCTTGTTTTACTGGTTTTGAAAATAAATTGGGAACAAAGACCACTGACAGCTCAGTGAGTGCTGAAACTGTCTAATCAGATATACTGTAGGAAGGGTTTGTGACAATGAGTCAGTGAAGGAGAGATTATCTGTTGAACAGGGTACGTGAGATAATTTATGCAGTCGTTGAGATGATTTCTCTACCAGTTAAATACCTGTTGCCAGCCCACAATTAGTAAAAATGGGCTGTTTACAGACCAGTCTAAACCTCCCCTGAGGACGACGCAACAAGCAACACTGCACAGGTTTGCTCGGTCTGGTAATGTGCTAATCTATATATCTAAAGCTCAAAAATCACAACTTGACACACACTTTGGTGATAAGGTTTAGATAAGGTCATATTGACAGGAAGGAGAGAAGTCATTACTGGACAAATACACAACAGTTACATCTCCTGTAGCTGCCAAAGGGATGTCGCTTGATAGTTTTCCTCATATTTCATAGGTCTTTAGCGGTGAATTTAGATAATCAAAATGGCAGACTGCCAGCTTGTCAAAAGCTTGTCTTGGAGCAGCCTGCCTCTTGCCTTGGCATTTTTATTCATAAGCATTCCCACTAAGTGCTTTTTGTTGTATGACAAGGCTAAGCTGAGGCCCATTTTCACCCTGCTGGGTGAGCAGTTACTGGAATCAAAGCTAGATCACAGTTGTCACAATTCCATTTCACTGTGTATTACCATAGAATGCCACCAGCACCAACAATCACTGCCCTGTCAATGAAAAGGGGGACAGCAGAAGGCTCAGAATCGACAACGACGAAGTGATCCATTTATTCAAGTGGAACAATGGAAAACATGGTCTGGTACGTTTTTCATTTTCCTCAAATTTTCAGAAAATCACCTGTTACATAAAAGGGATTCATGTATTCATGTAAACATGTGATGATTCCACATTTTACCCCAGTCAAATAAACATATTTATTCTATCAGATGTGCTACAGCCGAAGTCTTTCACTCAATAATCTAAGAGCGTCTATCCGTTCTATCCGTAATACACTTCATTATCATGGAAAATCCAACAGGGATATGAGCCTATATTATTACAAGCAAGTCATGCACATCTGATTGTTTTTGCCATTATTACTGTGCAAAGAATCCAATCATTTCTGATATGTCCAGTGTTTGTTGTAATAGAAAGAACAGAGAAATACTGCATTGAATACAACATCACGATGTGGATGTGGGCGTTATAACCTATGCTTCAGTAACTGTTGGTTATAGTAGAGACTAAACAATCTGGTACATGTGGATTCAGCCCCACCCGTGTATTGTCACCATTATGAAAATAAAATTGAGCGCTTGTCTCTTGTGCAGTGGAGTGAGTTGCGAACCAGCAATAAGCCTCAGAGAATATGTCTTGCTGGATTATTAAAGCCTGGTTCTGTCTATATTGATTGGTCCTGATGCCCTTGAGGGAGTCAGGCTGTTTAGTGGTGTGACGGGCACAGTGAGTCATAAACACAGCGACAGGATGTCAATGAGCCATAAACACTTCTATAAAAACTATCTCTCCCTGATGCTGCTGAAATTTGTTTCACATGACATAAACATAGAGGTGAATTGACAGCGTCTTTTCAGTGCATGTATTTTTCCATCATCTCATTTGGCTAAAATAATATTTCTACTGTAGAGAAGAACAGAATAGAATACAAAAATAAAATAAAACAAACTTTTTAATGTTGTTGCATTAATGACTTGTGCATATAAATAAAAAAAAATGATGTGGTAACACACAGCCATATAACCTCAGAACCTATGTCAGATTAGGTAAATGTGTCCACACAGATCATATTTACAGTGACAGGAAGTGGATACTGACTGAGTTAGCTGAAGCCAAAAAGGGCAAGTGGAAAATGGTTTCTCATGACATGAGGTCTACAGCACTAAAGTAGTAGTACTAGAGAGCCAGATGTCACAGCACCTGAGGAAAAAGTTGTAAGCTGAGGCGAGAGCAACATGTAAGTAAAAATCATCCAAGTTAAGTAGACATCAGACCCAGTAGAGCTAACACCTTACGGAGTAGCCCTCAGCTCCAACATTTCAATCTCCCTCCTCCATTCCGACAACTGCTTCCAAGTGATCTTGGCACTAGGGACAGAGGCCAAGCATATTTACAGTGTAACCTAGTAGTAAACCTGTGAGGTAAAATGAGCTCATTTGTGAGTATTAGAGACTGGTTAGGGCAGGTGCTGAATATTGTTTTCCTGTAGCTTGATTTTAAAACTTGTAGACACCAATGGACCTTCACTGCACTCAAAATATAACCCTGACAGCCAGCGCCCAGAGACCTCAAATCCTGTTTTTGTCCCCTTCATTTGTATTATTTCATCTTGATTTTCTCACTAAAAAGTCTCACTGAACATTTGTTTCTCACTGTCCAGGTAAGAGTTGACCGAAATGGCTGATATGCTATCTGAGTAACTTTCAGTATTACTGAGTACTCCAAGAAATGAGCTTAACAAGTATACAATATAATGAGCTATGAATGATAATACAAACGAAACTCTCTGGAAAAACCTTCAGAATGCAGATAAGAATAACACAGGAGAGTTAGGGTCTAAGTGCCACTGAAGAAGAGATTTCTGGTTCAGAGTATGAGAAAAAATTCATTTTGAGAAAATGTGCTTAAAAGACATGTATTGTAAAACTACACACATTTTTATTGGAAACCAATATTTACAGACACAATATCTAATCAAATCCATAACAAACAACAATATAGAACGACTAAAACACATCACAACTAATAACTGAATTACACAGCATGCCATGGCCTTTAACTGAACAGAACCATAGTAGTACAGTTTCTCAAACACACACACACACACACACACACACACTGCTACCATTAGAACTGTCAGCCTAGTTTGTTGTGTGTGTGTCCTGCAGAACACAGCCTAGTTGTCCATGCCTGCTCTACATCCATTTCCTGCTGATGTCCTCTCAGTTTTTTAGCTGACACGAGCAAATTAGATATCACACTTTGGAGTAAATGACAATGTTGATGTTTGGATCCAATAACATGCAGGAGAGAAAGAATGTGTGTAAATGTGTATTTTGGATATTTTCTTTCCACTAATCTGAAAGATGTGTTATGGAAATAGTCCAAAATTTCAAAGTTGATCAATACATGAAAAAAAAACTGGTTTTGCCTGCTGTGACCTGCCTTAATTCACACACACACACACACACACATATATATATATATATATATAAATCAATAAAAAAAAAACATGTACTTACAATTCTCTCTCACACACACATAAATGTGTGGGGGGTGGGGACATTTTGAAAGAGAAACGAGACAAACATGCACATGAGCAGCAAGGAGAACAGAACAAACATTGTGTCTTCATTTGTAATCAGCGTGGAGTCAGAAGTGGTGCCAAGCCTCATGCCGTGGGAGCTCCCATAAGGAGAAGGTCTTGGCAGACACAATATACTGGCAGAAGGTGTCCCAGACCTCTGTCTCCATCTCCCGCTCCCCCCTCTCCCTGTCTCGACCTCTCTCTCCCCCCATCTTTCTCTGTCTCAGAGACAAATAGGCGAGAGACGAAAGACAATGTGTAATCTGCTCACCAGTGCGTACACCTACTGGTGTGTCATGAATGAATATTGTGTGGGCGAGGATGGATTTTAGTTAAATTGTTTCTTTAGAATCAGACAGAGGAGGTCGATTAAAATGCTGTGGAAATGTAATGGAGAGCATACATCTCCTGCCACATCCCATGTTCAGTGGATTGTTTTCTCGTGGTTTTAAAAATATTACTTCCGACAACATAGCACCTCTTTTCCTCAGAAACTAATTTCTCTTCATAACCAAAGTCTGACTTGAAAATGCAGATGTATAAATAATTAATCCTGAAACTGTATATTTGATTGAGTTTGCTGTGTTTGATTTTGATCCAATAATAAAAATAAATAATAAGAAGAATTAAGTTAATACAGTGAATTCCTGAATACATTCATCCATTAATGCTCACCCTTTACTGGCAGTCATGAGTCACAGAAGCTATCACACAACAACTTGGCTTTTTACGAGAAACATCAAGCTTATCAGACAGTCATGAATTTCAGCATGGTCCTTCATAACGTGCACGTCTCAGTTGAAGTGGAACAAACAATGGAACAAACAAAAAGACACAAAAATTAAGACATAACTGATCCATTTCTTAGTCCTGCCCCATTTAGCTACTTTCTCCCAATGAGTTTTTCATTCTGGGCTTGTTGGAGTGTTAAGATCCCCATATGCAATAAAAAGCAGAACAGAGCTGTTTACATTAGCCGACACTCTGACAGAGCAGCAATCAGGACTTTTCTGATTCAGCATGGGAATACCATAAAGTGTCCGATAAACCTTGCTAATTAGCAAGCAACATGCTAAACACTGGCCTTGTTTACTACAGTGGGTAGCAGTTTGCTGGGCATGCTAACATTTGTAGGTTTTGTCAGAGCAGCAAACGCACTGTTTTATCGGTTTGTTGCAGTTTTGCAAATGTGCTTTTTTTTTGGAAAGCTACCCTAACATAGCTAAAATAAATAAAATACCTTAACCTACCTGAGCTGATCTTAGTGTCAGCCTGAAAATAAGCAATAGGAGATTCTCAAAGAGAAAAGGAAAAGAATGGGTGTGCTAAATCTAAACGCGAGCTCCCCTGTCCCACCACGAGGGCTGCACGTGAAAGGTGCTCGGACAACACTGACACAGACACTGACAGAGACACAAAACAGAACAAAGCAGAGAGGGACATAATGAGGCAAAAAGGTGGGACTGCAGCCAGAGCACCTGTGTCCACGGCTGGGTGTAATCACTGCATGTGACAGTGTATAAAAGAGAAGACAAACAAGCAGACAATCCGTAATTGTGACGATGCCACAACATATTGAAAGCCCGACCCAGCTGGCTGTCATACGAGCACTGCCTCAACATTCAGCTATCAACCTACCAGCATTTATAACATCTAGCAGGCATGTTTATTTAATTCCTCAAAGGGCTGGATAGGTAAGGTTTGTCAGCTCATCCTATGACTACAAGATTTAACAGAGAGAGGTTAATAAACCATTTTCCTGCCTGCAAGTGAAAATGGCCAGTACCACAAAGACCACAATGCTGGAATTCAACACCTATTATTTATTCACAACTCTGTGGCTGCAAGGGGTTTAATCTATTTATTTTTCCACTAAGTCCAGCTGTAGACGTGACTTCTGAAATTATACTGCACTTTCATTGGTGCTACTTTATTATTATTGTGTATGTGATGCTGCATTGTACTATATTGTATGCATTATGATAAGAGGATTTACAGTGGGAACAGAGGGGGGACTTATATTATAACTTTCTACTGGGACGATAAACAAACAGCCAAAGACACACAGGTGCCTTTTGTCCCAATGAGCTAACTGCATCTCTGAAGCATCTGTTCTGGTAATTGTTCACATAATTTCAACAGACATCCTATATATGGTAATAAGATTAGATGCATTTAAGGGAATTAAAAAGCTTTGCACTTGCATCAGTTACCAGCTACCGCATCAGTGAAATGCTGCTAAGCTGTAATCACCTCATTTATGTAAATTAAGCTGTTTTGCACATCTCGATACACACAGGTAAATTATTTACAAGGGAATAAATAATGACAATACTGTACAAATAACTGACCTGAATGTTGAATATGTATTCACGGATGGAAAAATAGATATTGGATGAGTAGATAGATGCACAGAGAAGATAGATAAATAGACAAATAAGACCAAACACATCCATCTTGCTGGATGTGTTTGTGTATACATGAGTGAGAGCAGTGTGTGTTCACGTATTACTATGACACAGTCATGTGGTGGGAGAAATTTGTTTTCCCTAAGCGAGCATTTCACTTGCCCTGAGTGGAGGGAAAACAATTCCTCTTTAATGGATCCCTATAATGTTCCAGTCACAGTCATTAGGGACTCCGACAGGCACCATATTTAGAGGAAATCTTTGAGTAATTAAAGGAACTGTTTGCCATTGTGAGAAGGGGGCTGGCTTTAATGGGAAGTTCTATTAGTCTGTCATGGTGCAGCCTAATGGCTGACCACCATACCATCATTAGAAACTCTGTTTGTGTTTGTGTATGTGTGTGCGTGTGTGTGTGTGTGTTGGCTAATCGCGTAATTACATGGACTATGATTCATCACAGACAAGTAATGAGAATACAAACCTTTTCTTCCCACTTCACCTCATTATCTATCTCTGTCCTTTTGTGTTTTTATTTCAGCTGAGCTTAGCTTCTGTCTCTATTTGATTTACGCACTGACTGTCTTTCTCTCGAGCTTGCTGTTGCTCACTGCAGCACTGTTATTCCTCATTCCGTCGCCCATCCGTTTCCATTCTACACTGTGATTCCTTGTTTCCGTCACCCCTCTTTCATTCTGTCTGTCACTTTGCATCTCTCTCTCTCTCTCCCCTCTTGTCCCCTCTTCTATCCTCCCTCCATGGTTATCCTAATGCTTTCATCTTCCCTCCTCTGCCTACATTCATTCAATTTGTCTTTCTCTCCAGTGCTGTCAGCATTTTCTTTTCCCGTCGCTCCAACTCCCGTTGCCCCCTCTCCCTCCTCAGTCCCTCTCTCCTCATTATTATCTCACAGCAATTCTCCTCTATCGTATTTGCCAAGCATGGTGTTTTCATATTCTGTTAGCATATGGTGAACTATCTTTACTATACAGAAGTCATCAGTATTTGCATCGCCCCGTCAATCCCGTAAGATATAAGCAGATGGTTTCTTACTATGAAGTGCTGATGAAGGTGTTCTTGCCCAAACAGGGGCTACAAGTGTGTTAGACAGTTTTGAGCTTTTATTTTTTTTACCGTAGGCACATTGATGAGGAGCTTTATATTTTTAACTACATGTTCGAGGAGTTTTTCCTCAGGTGGGAGTGTTGCATGTACATTCGCAACCACATCTCCCACACAACATATATATATTCTGCTAATACTTTGCCAGCTATGTTTGGGAGTAAACTTAATTGCTGCCTGGATTGTGTTCATTGGCATGTGTCTTTTTAATTCCAGGACGTGAGACATCCTTAAACCGCGCACATCGAAGCAATGGCAAAGATTGTGTTTTTGGTTGAATGTTGACAATGTTAAGAGCCTTGCACCATGACATTTTTCCCGGTTCATTTTCACTTTTACACCTCAGGCTTTGGTTTGTAAAAGCCAAGTTCGAAAACCATTAGGACCAAATTTTCTTAGATCCATGGTTTTTACAGGATTCTGTCAGTGTGCCCCCCCCCCCCACCAAAGTGTTCAGTATCATCCCACAGCCATCTTGTAAGATCTGTCTGAGCAGATGGCCTCTCCTCATGAAACTCTGGTGACAGCACAGTAATCTGACTCAACAGAGAAAAGGCTGTCAGATTAACAACTAACTCCATTCAAGTGGAATAC
This sequence comes from Lates japonicus, assembly GCA_033238685.1. Classification (NCBI taxonomy): domain Eukaryota; kingdom Metazoa; phylum Chordata; class Actinopteri; family Centropomidae; genus Lates; species Lates japonicus. Next base: position 2,075,424 of record BRZM01000019.1, on the reverse strand, counting down.
CAACACAGGTGCTCAGCGCTGAGCTGGAATGCCCCGTTCAAGTCAGTCCCTGCGTAAAATATAGGATTTGTCTCAAGCCTCCATACTGTTTGATAGACGTGGTTAAGACCCCATTGTTAGACTCCACTTTATTTCTTATATTTTGATGCAGATTTCAAGGCAGTTTTCTGAGGAAGAAACGAAAGTTAACATTGTAGAAGTTTGAAAATAGTGTGAGTGACCAAGAACAATGAAGTCAGCATATGCAAACATACTCATTGGGCTGCAACGGCTGGCTGGTTGGCCAGATGACAAATTGGTTGCCATGGCTGTTATGAGAACCCTGGGCAGAGGTGATTGGGTCGCAGTATCCGTAGCGACTGTGGTCGAGAGTTACACTGAGGGGCCAGATGGGGCAGCAGTGGGGGGGCGAGAGCTGCCATCCTCAGTACTTCATCACAGCGAAAACCAGAACAGGGAGATGATGTTGGTGTGAAAATGATGACCTTACTAAAAGTGTTTTTTTTTTTTTTTTTAGGGAAAATTCAACATGACATGATGTGGAAGCAATATGAGATATCCAATTCTAACTATAATGACTATATGATGTACAGGGTGTGGACATAATAAACAATTCAGTACAACAGCCCTGCAATAAATATCACATTTCCTGCCTTATACGGGTCAGGTTCTGGTGATATTTTTCATCAACTAGCCAATACAACATCATGTGTTATTTTATTTTTGCCACTGATGTGAGAGATGACTCAGATATAAAAGGACATTTAAAATGTCTATAATACCAGACATTTTAAAAATTAAGTTCTGCTGTTGGTCTATTACTCTTAAAACTGCTTTTTTAAAACTAACATTTATGGCATGAAGCAATTTTCATGTCAATGGCCAGGAAGTGTTGCAAGTTAAAGTGGATAATTGATGTTATTTGCTCCCTTGAAACTGGCTATCAAAGTGCCCTTGAGCAGGTCATCTTCTCCTCCTTTGGAGATGCTCACCAACCAGCCAGAAGGGGTCACTGGTGAGAAACAAGTATGCGAACGATCACTGACCTCCACTTCTGCGAAAATGGAAAGTTGTGTTTGCTTGAATGTAAAACCAACTCAGAGCACACAGCTTCCAGGGACAGAACCCAGAGTCTATTTGGTGGTAGGTGAAATCCACTCTGCACAACAAGTTTGGCCCGCTTAATGTGCTGAATCACCTAGCTAAAAAGCCATCTTCAATTTCAAATATACACAAATGAAAGAAATAAAGCACTTGATACACAAAGCACTTGATATTCCATCTGTTTTCTATGTACTTGGACCTTAACAATGAGTAGTGGGCTCTTTGTCACTATGGTAGCAAGATATTTTCATTAGCACAGGAGCTCAAGGCTAAATTTGTTATGTGAGTTGTATACTAACAAGTCTGAAGAAACCTTTGATCTATGGCAGTGCCTTTGAGCTTTTCCAAATGTCATAAATAATAAGATTTTATTCCTCTTTTTTTTTGCTCACAACATACACCTGGAAAGACTTTTTAGCCAAGCAAATGAATCATTCCTAAAAATAAAGAAAGAAATACAGTGAACAATTCCACAGTAATTACTCTGCATACATTTCACTCAAGAAGCATGAGGAAGCTTTGGTAACATAACAAGCCTTGTGTGTGTGCGTTTGTATGACAGCATGTGAGACTTGTGCAGTATTGGCCCAGTATGCCCTCAGTAGGCCTGTCAGTACCAGTCATCTTTACCTGAATGATGCCACCACGACTCCATCTGTCACCAGAAACCAGAGCCAGAAGATGAAAAATGAAAAAAAGATTGAGAAAGTGAAAGGAGAGGAAAAAACAGAGGTGTGATGAGACAGGCGTAGCAAAGCAAAGTAGCCATGAGCAAAAACAAAACAAAATTAACAGGATATACAAAGAAATGCAGGATTTAAACATACAGAAATAGAAGGAAATATAAGACAAACACGAAATGGGTGAGAACATGATTTATGAAAATGTAGACATATTAAAGGAAAGATGGAAGAGACAAGAAGATAAGAAATGTAAACAAAACCATGGTCTACTCATACAGAGAGAAATATTAAATTTTCCTGCAGTAGCATCCATAGGTATGAGTTGTTTATTGACTAACGCCTATAAAGCATCTTTGATCCCTATCTATTCTAAGGTAGAGAGGCAGATTTCAAAGGATTTCATTTCTGATATCGAATCAGCTGTGAGCAAAGATCTCTGAATGTATTTGTGGAGAAAAAAGTGCTTTTGAAAGTTCTCTGCCTCACTCTGTGTTGGTGACTTCTTTCTTTGCCTTCACACCAGTGAAGAACGCAAGCTCTTTGAAGCAGAGCAGACTCAAAATCTGAGGTTGTATTCATGCAGGAGAATGTCATAAAGTAATGTAGGACATTATTGATTTCTCTGCATATCCTTAAAGTCAAAGAGTTATAATACATGAGCCACTTTTGAAATGACTTGGGCAGTATTCCTCATCAGGGATGGGAACTGATCAGTGTGATGGGATCGCTGAGGATGAAATATTGTTGGGTAAAAAACAAAATAGATACTGACAAAGTATAATTTGTCATCACTTTGTGGAATTGCTCCACCATTTTGCCTGAAAGTGCCTCCAGTTCACATGGTAATGTGACCTCACTAGTGATCCTGAGTGAGTCCTTAAGTTCTTAGAAGCTTTGCACACACAAGCCCAGATTTTCTGTGCTGTCTAAATCCTGCCTGGGCTCTCATTCTGTAGATCTTAGACAGAATCTCAAGGATCTGGCTGTGAAGCTCAAAAGCTGAGCTTTACTGATGTGAATCAGCACCATCTGGATAATGTGGGTCATAACACTTTCAGGAGACACAATGTTTCTCTATTCAGTCGATGCAGTCTGGCAAAAGTCTGACTGCATCAAGTGTTGGTGTCTTGCTGTAAATGAAAGATATACTATGCATGTGCACCTCTGAAAATTAGAATCATTGTAGCTAGTCTCAATGACCTCACTCATACTCTCTCTCAAACACGCACACATTATTTAGGACGTAATTCGCTCACTAATGTCACCACCTTTGTGAAAGTGGAGGACATGGTTGTTACTCACAGCCTTTTTGGGAGCAGGGGAGGGTGAAATTGATTTGGCGGCGTTAATGACAGGAAGAGCTGAGAGGTCATTTAACCTCAACAGCTCTTTCCCTCACTCTCAGCAACAGTGACAATAACCAGTAAGAGCGGAAAAGGTACTACCACTGTTACTACAAATTTATACTTAATCATTATAATTATACCCCATTAATACACATCTGACCAGTAGTCACATGGAGGTTGTTTCCTTGTGGGAAGGAGACAGGTATATTGGTAATATTTGATGTACAGATGTCTTATAATACCATGAGGGACAGATCACACGTTGTACACGTAGTCAAACCTCATAGTAACGCTATTCAAAGAAAACTGCACCATGTATTTTCCCTACCAAATTTTGACGTGACAAGCGAAAATGGAAAAACAATGGAGAGAAATGCAATGTACACAAAAAGTACATGAGCAAGTGCATCTTAGAAAAAAGGATGTGCAACCCCCCCATCCCAACCCCCCGTGCTTATTCCCGCAGTAGTTCACCTCCAGTCTTAAGGTCAACTGTGTTAAAGGAGAAAAGAGGATAAAATCTCAGCCTGAGTGGTACTCTGTCAATCACTGGCCTATTGACTCAATAAGAATATTACACAGTGATAAAAATAACAACGATTATTAGAAACAAGGGATAATTAGCAGAGCAATCGTTTCAATCATTCATTTCAGTCTCTCTTGCTCTGTCTCTGAGCTGTAAATGGTTCCATTTTCTTTTGATAACACCACTTAGAAAGAAAGGGAACAGAAAGGTCGACACCATTTTCTTTTTCTCATTCATCTGCCCTTCTCTTCTGTCCTTGTTCTCTCATAAACAAGTTGCAAATCTAACACAAAGAAAAACTGAAGTCCAAAATGAAAAGGAAGATAGAATACTGTTTAGTGTCGAAACCCTGTGTACACACACCCATCAGTGATCAAACTGATCAAACTGAATTGAGTTGAGTTCTAACAGTGCGGATCTGGTCTGAATTAGATTATCTGATTCACTTATGTAAGAATAAGACTTAAGACGTAAAATAGCAATAGGACAAAAACAGTGTGCAAACAACTCAAACATCTACTAATTTTCACACTTTCTCTGTGCAGCTCCAAATTAAAGAAAATGTACTAATGTCTTCTGAAGAACCAGAGAGATTTAAAAAAAATTGAAAATGCAGTTAATGACACATAAAGTAAAAAATTACAACTTTAAAAAATATATACTTTTTCAGTCAAATTTATTTCAGAAAATTGTTGGTGGTGCACAAAACCATTTATGACCAAGGGCCAATATCCTTAACGATTTGACTGTTTCTTAAAATGAGGCTGTGTGTGTGCGGTGTATGAGACATCTGCCAGGCTGCTTTGTCGCTGTTTTATTTAATAGTGTTCTATTTTATTGTAGTAATTGAAGCACAGGATATAGTTTTCTGAGTAGAAATACAATATTTACCCACAACATAAAGACTGAAAAGCAAACTGATTTATGACATTACCCCTGAGTATCTACAACTTAAGATACAGACTGAAACAGACTGAAGTGTGTGTCCTTCCCCCCAGTGTTCAAGTGGCTTCTTGCCGCAGATTCATTTCAAGGCACAGCAATAACAAATGCAAAGTTGTGTGAGAACACAAAGTGCTTGAGTTTTGCTATTATGTGAGCATAGCTTTGTAAATAAGTTTGAGGAAAACAGATACCTTTTCTCTTTTCTTTGAGATTACTTACTGACAGCATTAATTACGCCCCATGAGCCTCTGCTCAGTAATGACATTTTTCAAAAGAAAAACCTACTAATGAACAAATTAATTAAAAAATGTAAAAATTCCAAACAGTAACCCAATAATTGTGGTTCATATGCACACTTAACCTATACTTCAAGCTGAAACAAATAGTTGATAGAAAGATTTGTGTCTGCAATGTCACACATTTGAGTTTTGAACTGTTGGTCTGATAAAACAAGGAATTTGATGATGATACTTTAGGTCACTACTTTTAGATTTTCACGACTTTTGAACAATTTATAAAGTACAACATCAGAACAGAACAGAACTGAATTTTTTATTGTCATTGTTTGTAAAACAACGAAGGACAATTTAGCAGCTCATGAATTGACAGCACGAATAAAGAAAAAAATCTAGCAATCAAGAAAATAATCACTAGTTGCTGCCCCAAGAGCAATGAAAGCAGTTTGACCTTGATCTGAATTTCATGTATCAGTTTTCAATATGCAAGAGTCTCATCTTGTGATCGTAAGGATCTCTCTCTCTCTCTCCAACTTCCTGCTTCCCTTTCTGATCGCTACTGTATAGATCACAATAATGTTAGTGGTGACACACCCTTCCATGGTCATTCATCTGAAACAGAATTACATAAGCCATTTACCACCCAGTCTCCATGATGGATGGCAGGGCCCCCAGCCAAAGCACCGGGGCCTGATCGCTCCGCTTTTCTCAGTGACAAATGTCACCAGAAAGACATATGACACCTTCCGACTTCCTATATTTTTAAATGAGAATATGTTTGTGATAGAAGTGAGACAAAAAATACAGGGGGGGCTTTGTCATACATAGTATTACCAACGACTGTGTAGCTATATTTTCAAGTTTTTCTCTTGATTCTTGCTTCATGCAAAAATGTTTTTCCCCTCCCCGAGCAGTCTGGGCGATTGTCATATTATGACTGATTGATTTATCTGTTCAAGGAAATGATCGTCACGCTGTGATGATTTGTGTGTGTGTGTGTGTGTGTGTGAGTGTGAGTGAGAGAGAGAGAGAGAGAATGAGAGAGAAGAGGGACTCATTTGAGTGAGTCAAAGTGGAGTGCTCAAATTGATTAATGTACAATGTAAAGTGGGTGTGGCAGTTTTTGTATTTCTGCTTGTTATGTTTTCGTACACATAAGTAAACATGGTGGGATTGGGATTTGTTCTATCATTAGTTAAAGTTCAAAGGTCAATTTTCTGTGAGTAATGATTTTATATGTAGTAAAAATGGTCCATACAATAAACACTGATCAGTTTTGATTTTTTTTCCCTACTGTTTCCTGTTTTGGGCTATACAACTACGGAATATAACCGACAGCCATGACTAAGCTCCATGTCTGATTCAGATTGGGACTGTGTTTCAGGGGTTTTTTTTTTTTTTTTTTTTTTGTTTTGTTTTTTTAGTACAGCCACAGGTCAGCCTCTATCACAATTAAAAATGTGATGCTTCAGGCGTCACAGAGAGAATTGGTCAGAACAAGTGGTCCTGAGGGGTTTGAAAGAGGAGAGGGAAGTTTTAATTACATTGGTGAAATTAAGTGAACTGTTTGCCTGGTGTATCCTGAGGATGTCAGTATCTCAAAACTCCTGATGAGTTTTACTCCATAAAGTCAGTCACCAAAATCCTGAACAGGCTTAAGTGGTGGGGTCGGGAGGGGGGCTACTACAGCACAGCTTTGTGCCTGCTTGAAAATGGAGCCGAGACTTTATGTGTTTATGAGAGCAAATTTATCAGTGTAGTAGGCCCAATATCACAGACAGATCCATCCAGCAATATGAATGTGTGTGTGTGAAAGGGTGGACGGCTACAGGGACAGATTTGACTGCATGTATGGCTGGCAGATAGAATTTAGACCAGTCTGACAAATGATTTATAGGTGCAATTTTACCCAGCTGTCATTGCACTTTATTCAGCTTGACATGGTGTTTGTGTGGATGCATGAATGTGTGTGGGCATGTGTGTCTGTGTTTGTGCATGCTCCTATGCACCTGTGCTTATCTGTATGAATGCACATAGATGTACTGTGTAGATGTGTGCGCGTGTGTGCCAGCCACCACAGCCAGCTGGGACGAAATGAGCAGAAACCCATTTACTAAACTGATCACTGCTTTAGTTTAACAGACAGAAATGACTTGTGTCATGTATAGTAGATCTCCATTAAGTCAGATGCATCCCCACTTCATCCACATTTTTCCATCTTTACTCTGTAACTCATTCTTATCACTGGGAAAATCTCATTCACCTCATTTAATGTGATGCTGTTATGTGCAATTTTCCTCCTCATCACCTATTATGGCTTCCTCTGTAACTTTTAATACGGCCATGGATAGACAGATCCAGGAGACAACAAAGCAGAGTAACTTAACTACAGTCATATATTAAATCTTAGAGACATGTATAATCAGCAATGTAATTCAAAAGAGATATTTGTCCTCCAGTGGCATAGATATGTAGGGAGGAATCAAAACAACAGCTTGCAGTCTGGAAAGCCATGACAATTATTGAGATGCAACACAGCTTTAGAAGGAAGGCAGTGATTTTCATAGAAAATGGCTAATAATTAAAAATGGTATATGAATGCCTACTACCTGGAAATATATGCACAATGCTGGCCTTATTTAAAAAGACACAGTGATTAATGGGTGCATGGACAATGTAGATTGCAATGATCTCTCTCTGTTGAAATGTGTATTCAGCATTGACAAGCTAAAATGCAAATATTTAGTCAGAGCTGCGAATGTGCCATTTTCATTTTTTACTATTTGAACAATTTCCTGACTGGGATGTTCCACCTCACTGTGTTTTCCATTGTAACTAATATCAAGTGCCTGTTCCAGAAACATCTACTGTATGTTTCACCTCGCAGTCTCACTCAGATCAGGCTACGCAAGACGGATCTGTCTCCCTCGCACCCTTTAAACACTTTGAACAGCGATTTCATTTTGCTGTGCCACTGCTGCAGTGCTCTTGGCTTTTAGTCACAGGTTAGAGCATTAATCAGCAGAGCAGCTAACAGCCTGAGCTCTGGTAATGTAATGCAGCTTGAGAAAACCAAGTGCTCTTTATCAAGCCATGTGCCGACTGACTGAAAGCCATTTGCCTGACTGCCTCTCTTTTGCTGCTCTCCATTTGCTTCTTGTGATCTTTTGGGCTCCTCTCTGATGTTGTCTTTCCAGTTTTCTTATTCTTTTTTGCTCCTTAGTTGTCCCAGTTTGTTTGCCTGATTTGGCTGTGTTAAACATCTAAAAAAAAAAACTTATAGGGATCCATTTTTCCATTAAACACTCTCACAAACTTATGGATTCTATTTTTGTCTCTGCATTCAGTTTGAAGTTACTGTATATTTAACTGTGAGATTAGCTAGTTAATGCATGTCTGTTACAGCGTACCTGCTCTCTCTTTCTTTAACAGTTGAGCATCAGCTAGGGCTGCAAGTGACAGTTAGTTGTGACCAATTACAAAAACAATTACAAAACAGCTTTTTTGAACTCCTGTAACATCTAAGCAGTGTTGGGGAAATTAATTTTGCAGCGGAGTACATCTAGTCTTAACAGAAAAGTTGAAATGTGTAGAATGGTGATGATGCCCCCCTGATGATGACATAAGAAAGTAAGGACAAATGAATACTGCACCTACATTAGTCAGGCAGCTGATAATACAACTCCAATGGGGTGACCACATTTTGCTTCTGCTTAGCAGTTTGAAAACGCTAATTGATGCAATTAATAAATCAGTATACCTTTAAGGGTGAGGAAGTAGAGGTGGTACAGAATAGAAACATCATGCTCTTGAGGGCAAGGACCAGAGCAAACTGTTTCTATAGAGGAAGCAGCTCTTTCAGATCAGTATGCAACTGAATTCTGGACATTTTCTAAAAGCCTGTGGGGGCAAGTGCTAGGGTGAGACATGAGGCCATAAAAACAGCAATGGGATGTTCAGATATATTGTTTTTTGTTGTTGTTGTTGTTGTTTTAATACTTCGCTCTACCAAGTTAAACTGAAACATCTTTGTTTACCATGAAAAGTTACATATTAACCTTAGAACAAACTACAACACAGGAAACAAGGTTGAATATGATCATGCGAAGGGTAGAATTATATGTGTTTCCTGTTTTTACCATGTGTTTCGCTTGACCTAGGGTCAGGAATAAAGTAACATGGAATTTCAGTGTTTTGAATTTAAGTTATTTTTGTGCTGTTGCTAACAGCACCGGATGGTCAGTTTTTATCCAAAAGTATTGTGAAGCTTTGACAGAGCTTTGGCAAAAAGTCAGGGCAACATTCCTCACAAGGGGTTTGAGAGCCTTGAAAACAGGTCTTTGTTTACTTGACTGTTCTTGCAGCTTCTGCTTCTTTCTACAGACAGACGCAACACACACACACACACACACACGGACACGGTCACAAATACACACACACAGACACAAATACACACACACAAATGTACATTTCTATGAGGCTGTTGTCTATGTGAAGCTCAGCTGGTGAAACTGATTTGGCTGTAGGCAAGGACATAAACACAAGGGTAGCAAATGGTGGTGGGCAAGAGGTCCCTATTGCATATGTGTCCCTGCACTAGCAAGTTTTTGTTTCTGTGCAGCTTTACGTTCAATGTTAATTCCTGCATATAACATAACAACCTCTATATGCAGGTATCCTCATCTAGGTGTAAATGTGCTAAATCTTATGATCGTCTTACAATTTACTGAATTTTCCTCTCTGACACCCTCTCACATGCTATATTTTTGCAGTTTTATTTAGTTCAGAATTCATCAGCTATAGAGATGTGTTCAGTTTTAGCCTCTCAATTTTATTCTGCACATGAAATTCATTAAGAATTTTGTGAAGAACAAGAATCCTACGTGTGTGTGTGTAGCCAACTGCAGCCAAGTTGCCACATAAACTTTTTATGCGGCAGGATTTTTAACACAAAAGAACACATTTCTCAACTATTTTTCACTTAAAATTACACAAGGAAATGAAGTATGTTGTATTAAATCCCTGGAAGGCAGGTGAAACATTGAGAGTGGCTAAGGGAGCACACTGTGGAGGAAAAACAAAATGTCCTGCTTTCTTCACCATCATACACTACTGTTGAATTCTGCAAATAAATATGTCAAATAAACATGTTTGCTTGACAGTCACTCTGTGTGTGTTTATGGATGTGTGTGCGTGCCCATGTACATATTAATGTCCTAATGCTGAAAGACTACTGCTATACACGTACCAGTGCAACATAGTTATACGGCATAAAATGTATTATATCTATGTGTGGATGATTAGTTTGAGTAGAAAGTCCAAACACATGTAGACCTAGAAAGATTTTGGAAATTATATATCCATCTCATAGGTAAACAATACCACTGTGTCACTGTAAATACACTGGACTCATTCAAAGATTCAATCCCTGTACCATGTTGAGAAAATGACATTAAACATTTACAACGAATTGTGAATTATTTGGGACCTGTAAGATTGAGCTGAAATGAGAACATCTGAATTCAAATTTAACTGTGTGAGGATCTGTACCTTTAACATTACCTGATTAGTTATGAAAACAATTTTACCCATGAAAAAGAGTGATTCATGTACCAGTCACATATTTGAAGGATACTTTATATTCAATCAGCTCACCAGTAGCTGCTCTTACCTACAAGCATGTTTTAATCAGAGGCACCAACCCTAAAATAACACTCCACCATCAGACACCTGTAAGGAACTAAATTAGTTGAAGGAATAAGTCTAACCATCTTAAGTGTAGCAGGGAAAATTAGGCAGCCAAACCCATGTGTCTTTATCCTACTGCACGTGTCAGGCTGTGCATGTGTGTGTGTGTGTGTGTGTGCATGTGCATGTAACCATCATTTCGTGTGCGTGTGTGAGAATGGATCTGGCCTTTGTGCTCAGCTCTACCGGTTGAGTGGACAGTGTCCAGGATGATGAATTGAAAGTTCAGAAAAATATCTGTTAGAATTTGAAAGCCATGGAAGGAGAAAATTGGCAACGTTGTCTAAGGCAGAATCCTTCACACCTTCCGGCCCATCATCCAGATATATAGAAGGCTGGGGAGCAAGTGTGTGGAGTGTGTGTGTGTGTGTGTGTGTGTGTGTGTGTGTGTGTGTGTGTGTCTGTCTGTCTGGTCACAAAGGGCATGAATCATTGCTCACTATTAAACTACTTTAGCTTATTTTAGATAATTGTGTGCCACGGGATCAGTGTGCATTTGTGTGTTTTGTGCATTTGTGTACAGCAGGCTGTGTGTTTGTGTGTATTGAATGAAAGTACGGGATGTTGACCTGCATCGACAAAGAGGAAATATCAAAGAATACTGAATGTAGCGGGGACACTGACAAGTGTTTGCTCTTCAGTTATCAGTCACCTCAGAGTTTATTTTGGGGAAATTTGTGTTCTGCCGACTCTGTGTGCGTGTGAATTTCTGGCTGCTGTTTTCTGCAGTGTGGAGGTCTTAAAATTCTCGCTGAGTGTCATTTGTAGGGAACAGGATGTGTGTGTGCGCGCGCGCGTGTGCGTGCGTGTGTGTGTGCTTTTGTGTATTAGAGAGGCGGTGTTTGTGTGTGGGTACACACAATATGAGTGCACAGCATTTCTGGCGCACTTCATAAACATTCGGCGACACAGTCTCACAGCAGGTGGTTCATTACACGGCCTGTAATTAGGCTGACTTGACTTTCTTCTGCTCCTGATTACAGATACACATATTGGTTTCAGTGGAGCATGGAAGCACGACATTTAAAAATATATATATATTATTTCAATAAATTATCTGTTGCTTTAGTGTTCTGGGATGTGCTTATGAGGGAATGAACCATTTTTCACCAGTGTATTTTGAATTTTTCTGGTGCCATTTGTGCTTCACTACAATACACTAAAAATCACCTGAACTTGCAATATCCTCTAAGTTATGTCAGTGTGGATGCGGCTCTTGCTCTGTGATGTCATTTCTCTGCTGTATTCTGTATTAGTCTGCTGTGTTTACTGTTCACTGAGGCAGAGATAAAAATAGTATTTCAAAGAATTCTTGAAATGCTTGTGCTAATGCCAGCAACCCAAAGGACACATCTCTCTGTTGGTACCAAGTTTTGAAAACCTTTATGTTGTTACTCAGTTAATTTCTGTTAGAAACTGTGAGACTTAGGATTAGGGTTAGGTTTAGTTTAAAAGCAAAACATCACTGTCTCTTAAAACTGAACTACAACATGTGCTCTAATGTTTGTGTTAGCTTTACATTAGCAACAAAAAATATAATTTTGTGTCATGTTTTCATTAGCAAACTGCACATGCTGTGTAATAGAGGCTCCAGTTTATCAGTATTATGTGGTTTGGCCATGAGCCAGAAAATATTGGCAACTGAAAGGTATCTGACATCAGCCAGAGCAAATGAGGCAACAAAAGGGTTTCCCCCGTTTTCACACATTTCGCATGTGAGAAAATGAAAGGCCAACCACAGTGAACTTAACCCGCATATCATTTGAAACACGGCTATATGGATACTATGCATGCAATTAAAAAGTAGTACATTGATTATGTGTGCCTTTAACTAACTGAGAAAAAGCCAACTGGCTCTTTCCTTTTTCAAAAGAGCTAAATATTTGCCTGCTCTTGCTCCCATCGGCTCTGATATTTCCATGTGATGGGTTGAGGAAATTGAGGATGGTGATCGGCTAACCTTTCTCCTCCGGCAATCACAGTCATGAGGTGACTCACTAAGTGCCAAACCTTCTTTTTTGTGGTTATGCAGGACAAGAGAAGATGCAACATAACTGTGGGTTACAGTTTTGTCTTTTACCATTAAACAGTTCTTGTGTTCAGTTACAGATAGTTATGTCACTGTTTTGTGTTCTCACTTACCGTTGTGGTGTGATATCAAAGTTTCAATTGCTTGTCACATTATTATGCTGTTGCTGCATTAGAAGCCACCACTGAAGACTTTAACTGTGGAAAACCTGAACAGCTAACTAAAGCCCCATTCAGACCGAATTTATCTCTAGAGGTGGGTGATTTCAACATTGCTGGTGATTCTTAATCTCATCCAGGGTGCAGGGATTATTTTTTCACCCCAGCCACTTCGATGTTCCGCTGATACGGTTCGTGGCAATCAAGGCGTAATTTCGATGTTTCACCATTAACCAGGAAGTTGATGTAACTCATGGCTTTGTCTGATCTGCCCCAAATCATAGGTTTGACAACAGACCGTCCTGAACAATATCTACATTCAAATACAGATAGAGTTAAAATGAAGGCGCCAATTTGCAAACAGGAAATGATGTGACCTTCACCTAAAATGTGGTCAAACAAGCATTAAGATCATAATGGTGACCGTGAGTCTTCTGGCGCGTCATGGCTCGGAACACATCTACGTGCCAATATCTGCAGATAGTCAGCGCCACCCTGATGAATTCCACATCCCTCTGAGAGCTTGGCTTTGTCCAATGGAACAAGTTTGCAAATATGTGTTAAATTACTGAGGAGCACTGTGAATATTTTATGCTCCACCTTCCCCGTAATATTAATCCCATACACTGGGGCTTTAGTCTCTGAGGCTTCTGGACCGCTAACTGTTTGTTAAAAAAAGGTAACAGATGGTCAGTTAAATTTGCAAAGAAGTGGCACAGGTAAAGAGCGCCTGGCTCGCAGGTGTTGCAGTTTTCAGTTTCGCGAAAGTTCACAAACCTCCAACACATCATCAACATAATGACAGCTTTACTCCGGGTCATCCTGTTGTATGGTAAACCTAGCAACGTTGTTAGTCTCTGGGCAAAGTTGTTGCAGGTGACCATTCAGACTTTAAACCCAGGATCCAAGTTTTTACTTGAGGAACGGTACCAGCCTAAACCGATTGCGGCTGAATGTGTGTTTCCCCAGCAGCATTACCACGTGGGAACAGTTGGGTATCAGCAATGCGCGGATGCCAGATAGCACCACTGAAAGCTCATGGTCAGCAACAGAGCGCCGCCATAAGTCCTTGGCTTACAGCTGCAGATTGCAAAGGAAAATTGGATAGATGGTCAAGCATGATATGAAAAACATAAATATTTCTCATATTGGCTGTATATGGTGAAACTATATACAGTTTGGTAAGTAGAGTAGCATTACTAATGCTGCTGTTTAGAGAGTTTCATTCCCCACTTTGACACCCACTCGGTGCTGGAAGTGTTCTTTTGATTAGAGCTCACTTAAGACGCTATATTAATGGGAAAGTTGGAGCAAGCTGCAAAAATGCAGACTTTGTAGAAACATTTGTAACGTCTTAAAGGGCATGAATCACATTATTCCCTTAGGGTATTATTAGAAATCATTTCTAAAAGTATGACAATGACATGATAACATGACAAAATTCGACAGAATGTACAATACTCAGGGCAAAGGTTTCATGGAAAAAGATGTGTTATTTTGATCAGTCAATTTATTCAAATGGAATGCATGTGAAGAAGTTAATTCAGTGGCTAGGAGAAAAATCTGGCCTCATTCGTTGCTCAACACGTTTGTCGCACTATCACATCATGGCACATCAACAACATTTTCATTTGGATGGAACACCAGCCCTGTGAAAGACCAGTACGTGGGAAACCAGGGTGTACTCTCTCATCCGTCGCCTGGGACTGGCCTCCAGCCCCGAAAGCAGCCCCAAAGGACAAGCAGTATAGTTAATGGATGGATGGATGGATGGACATGGAACATGTCCCTTGTCCACAGTGATAGTTAAGAAGTTCGTTCCTCCAGCAATCATCATATACAACTATCGATGCTAATATTCAACATCCATCCAAAACATCACCCTCAACTGACCTGTGCCAGCATCTAATGAGAATCACATGTTTTATACAAACTACAAGAAACAGGCTCATTCTGTACCACCACATCGTCACAAACAGGCCCATTCTCTGTCCATGTCCTCACGAGCAGTGATGCTATTTGACAGATTATGCTTTTACCAGAGTTCTTGGCAAGATACCAGAAGTATTTTCCGAATAAAGCTTTAACAGAGTATCGTTTCACCTCTCAGACCATATGCAGCTCTTTTTCAGTAAGATTACGGCCCCTCCTGTCCCGTTTGCTGCTTTTTCACTCTTTCTTCACTATTTGCAGCAGAGCAGAGAATTAGGGATGTTTCATTAGTTAATGGGTGATTACCTGGGCCTGATGTAGCCAGCATAAAAAGCGTTTATCCCATTACATGGATAACACTCATCAATCATTATCACTTCATTACATTATATATGACATGGTTTGATGTCATTAACAGCCTGGGTGTTGTTGAATGTTGGTTGTTCAAATCATCGAATATATCCAATGCATCACACCATAAATGTGTCTGAGCAGTCACCATCAACTATATGCTTGAAAAGTGGTTGAAAGTTTGTTGCGGCTATAGCCAGCTTAGACCAACAAAATATATATTTTGTCGTACCGTGCCGATAGTTTTACTTGTCATTAACACTTAACACCGCTTGTATTTGTCACCGTTAATAGAGTTAAGACGTGAGCTAATGTGTGTGCCCACATGTGTGTGTTTGGGTGAGAGAGTGTCTTATGTGCTCTGTATATACAATACATGTATGTATACATTAGCTGACAATGGAAAATATACACACAGTAGCGCGATATACAGCAGTATACATGCTGCACTTAACACAATATCACTATGTGTACAGTTTGTACACACTGCCCATATTGAATTTTTGGACACCTCAGAAAGAAACACGAGCACACATACACAGTCACACACACACAAACGCTGCACCTGTCCCTGATTCTTCTTCTTAAGGATGATTTATGAGCTGTCAATACTCAATCAATGCCGTGTCTTGTTAGCTAAATAAATGTTGTAGTCTGCCAAATGATGACTGCAGTTGTAATACAAGTTGATATTTTCACATACATTAACTCTGAAACAAAGTTGTCTTTAATTAAAACATATTTGTCATTATTCACTGAATATTGCTTCTGTGTTTGCCTCAGCAGACACGTACTAGGGCAAGTCATGCCAAAATTTTAATTGACATCTGCTGTTTGTTTCTCTTTTAAGTCATTTCTGTTTTAATGCCTCATTTTCCTTGATTCAGTCTCATTTTTTTCAGCTGTTATTCCGCTGCATCAACTGATTACAGCAGAAGTACAAACAACAAGCAGGAACAAACTAGTTTTAGTTTTGAGACATTGTTATTTCACAATATTTTGAATTTTGTAACTGTTAAAGAAACATTCCTCTGACATAAATTTCATGTTATTAATTACATTCATTTTACAACTCTGGATAAATTAATCTATGGTGCAAAGATGAGTCAAACATCAAATTCTGCTGTCCAGAAATAGACAGGGGCAACCAAAATGTTCCCACATTGCTGACTTGAACATGCAGTCTGAGTTACTATTTATGATGAGCTAATTAAACTAGCCTAACCTTTACCGCATGTTATGTTAATCTTATTTCCACTGCCCCCAAGTGGCCAAAAAATCAGTTAATGCAGGTTTAACACCAGACTTACTGCAGCCTACTAGCATTCAACATGCACAGAGTCATTTCATTATGAATGGAGACTATATACAAGTAGAGTTTTTCCCCAGCAGTGACTGATCACACAGCAAGCTCATATTGTATTCTTCTCAACCTGTGAATCTTCAGAATGTATAGTGGTGTTGCCATTGACAGACAGACAGGAAAATTATAGTACAACTTCTATTTTATGGGACTGGAGGCGGCCAAGTATGACAAAAAAAAATCTGAACATTTCTACCAACAAAATAATTTCTGCAAAAAACTACCAGAATTAAAAACAATGTAATGTAGTATGTTACAAAATCGGCATGAAAGTTTGTCAGTTCGTAGGTTTTACAATGTAATGCTTTCATCCTTCTATAAATAATTTTATTTATTTGTTTTATTATTTACTTATTTATTTATTTTGGTGAAAGCCAAAATTTGATCAGCATTCATCTCTTCTCCATCACAAGAGCAGCCAAAAATCACTGGGTGGTGGCACATCAATTTTGGATACAGGGTTGAGTGAAATGAAAAACATTTCAAACAGAAACGCCATCTGCCAAAAATCAAAGTTTTGTTGTGACACTGATGTAAATTATGTAGCAGCTCATGTCAGTACTTCTGGCTTCATAATTACGGTCACAAAGGCAGTGTTTATTTACTGTTAATTCTAAAATCAACCTCACACATGATTGCACAAGCCCATACACATACAGATGAAATCCAAGTGCAGCTGGAGGGAAAAAAATAATGATTCTGATTGCTGACAGTAGAATTAAATAATCAGAGGGGGTGAAGAGAAAATCACATCTTCCACATTGCATGGATGCAAAATAATGAAATCCACTTGACCTTCAGTCTGTTTGGTGCCTTCAAGCCCTTCATGCCATCTCTGTCCATCAATCTCACATGGAGAGAAGGAGAAATTGATTAACTCCATATTTCTTTTCAAGTACATGTTGTTTTGTGTTTCCACAGGAACGTTATTATCTGGCAATCTCCCTCAAGCTTCAGAAAATGAGAGTTAAGTCACTTTTCACCACGGGGTGGACATAGAATAGGAAATCAGATGAACCTTTTGCAGGTATCATCAAGTCCACACATGGCAAATTATTATACAAGGTTTTCCTGCAGAATTGTTTCCCATTGTCTTCACAGTCCACACACAAAGAACACTATTATCCACTGGCTCAGTCTTGTTATTACAGAGGCTAAAAGAGCTGCTTTTCCTCTTTTCCAGCCGCAGGTTCAGCTGACCCGACTTTGCAGACACTTGATGTGCTTCATTGTCCTTTAACCTTGTGCATCTGCCCTCGCTGCTTCCTCTAACTCCTACTCCCATTTTGAATTCCCTTCCATAACACTCCTTCTCATCCTATGATCTGAAATCAAACAATGTATCCACACTCTCACTGAGGCATCCACGTCATGCTGACACAGGCTCACCTCTCCGCTGTTCATCATTAATTAATCTGATTTGTTCTCCCACCTGTTTTCATCATTTCTATTATTCAAACACTCTTCTGAGCGTCCCTCAGAGAATAGCATGACTGCTGTTTGTTGTTTTGACCCTAAGTGCAAACTAAACTGAACTTGGTTTCTCACTGAAGAGTTCCATCTGTCACCGATCTGACTTGAAAGAGGCTGAAAAAAGCTTTTTTTTTTATCTGAATGGCAGATGAAAGTCATGTTGAAAGGGGAGTCCACATACAATAAACACACATGCACACAGTCATGTTCAAAAATGAAAGGTTTGCCTTTTCCCAACCCCTCCTCATATAAGGAAAATGGAGGAGTGGGCAACAAAATTTAAGATACAGTACCTGGTCTCGTTTCTGTGGAGACTCGTGAAAAAAGGTTCTCAGGATACCAAACAGCAATCAGGATATGTTAATTAGGATGTGTGTTATTGTCATTCTTTGTCACAACCCTTGTACAATCTGTTTGAGAGGGCGCTTTGATAATGACATTGAGATGAACACAGACGATTGTGCAAATGAAATCAGACCTCTATTCTTTAACTACAATCGCCTGATGAAGACAGACAGATAGACAAAGGGAGCAAAGAAGGAAACAGACCACTGCTAATGATGTGCAGCATATGCCCAGAGAGAGGGAGAGAAAGTAGAAAAAATATATTCTGATGACAAGACAAAGAACACCTACTAGATACATTATTAAAAATCAAATGATACACAAAAAACTTGAAATATTCCATTAAATCACTTGTTACAAGTTGAGAGAGGCCTCTTTTCATTTTGTATTGTTGGAATGACTAACAAAACCAAGAAATATAAATATGTTGCCTTTGGCTATGGAAAACTATGATGTTCATTTTCAATATGTTCTGACCATTAAAAGGATAATACATTAATGGATTGTTTGAAAAATAGTCAACAGATTTATCAATGATGAAAACAACTTTAAGTTGTAGTCCTAGATATTAGAAAAATGCTGTTCCACGTTCTCAAATGTGAGGATTAGCAGTTTTTCGCTGTATTATATCACTGTATTTTCAATATCTTCGTGTTTTTGGACTGTTAGACTGAGTAAAACACACAAACTTAAATTGCATTGTGATGGGTGTTTTTCACTACTTTCTGACATTTAACAGAACAAATGATAAAAAGGCAGGAAAAAAATTCAGATTAATCAATGACTCAGTGAAAATAAACATAGTTGCAACCGTATGCACTTATGTTGTGTGCATATTACTTACTGTAAACTACAATTTTACTTGATAATTTACTAATAACCACTATATTAGAGTTGATATATCCTTGTCCTTAGGGTTATTGTGCATTCAGAAGGTGCATTTTAGAAGGTGAATCATAATTCCCTGAAAAATATGAAACTAATGCAAGAGGTGTTTTAATGTAGTTAAAGATAAAATTGGTAAGTAAACTGCAAATTCTATCATATTTTCTACAAAATAAAATATGAAATTGAATAATAAATTATGGTGATGGATACTAATCTGGTCATTTGCAACTTTTAATAAATTACATTTTACTTAATGCCCTGAGTCCTGACTCATAATAACGAGAGGGAGCAGCAGTTTTCACAATCATGCAGATTTGTTTTGTGTGTTGTTATACTGCTATCTCAACCTCACACCTACAAACAGAACATCTCTGCAATGATTCACTGCTTTGCATGATTTGCCATGACACAACGCTCCTGCTATCTGTCTGAAAATGAGGCATGATAATGACAACGAGATGAACGCAGCAAAATGTGGAAATGAAATCAGACATCTATTCTTGAACTACAATGCCCTGATGGGGAAAGACAGAGGAAGAGGAAGAGGAGGAGGAGGAAGAGGAGGAGGGGAGAGAGCAAGAGAGTGCACAGGTAAATTAGATTGAAAGGGAGAGAGAACGCCAGGCAGCAGAATGCGGAAGAAACAGAAATAAATCAAAAGTGTGAAAAAGAAATGATATACTGCAGTAAGATGGAAAAAAGAGAGGGGCAGGTGGAGGCAGTGGGAGAGAGAGGGCGGTGAGGGAGCTCTGAAGAGGAAATCAGTTGCTTTCTAATGGGCGCTGATTACATCTCCTCCTAAATGTCAAGTACATTTCCATTTAAAGTGCCTTGCTGCTTAAAAAGGCATGAAGAGAGGCACACCCAGACCACACACACACACACACACACACACACACATACACACATACATGTGAACTGATACATACAGTCACACAGCCCACAGCTGCACAGGCACATACACGAATGCAAACACATGTAAGCAATCGACCCACACAGTTGATTCAATATGTGAACGCAGACTGTGACTGTGCGTGCATGTATTTGTCAGAACATGTGTCATTTCTTCAAACCTCCCTCTATGTCCATGAATCACGGCAAAGTGACCCAGTAGCCCAAGTACACCTTCGTCTCATCAATAAAATACACACGCAGGCACACTTCTTTATCCTTCATTTCAACCCGCCCTCAAATCTGCTCTGGACCAATGAGGCATGTCCTCCCACCGGGGTTCAGTAATGACTGCCAATCAGGATCACCATAGCTGTGCCCAACAGCGAGGACCAGGAAAGACAGATGAGTGGCCCCGGGGCCTCCGCTGCACTGGAGCGAACAGAGCTTATAGGGATAGATTCAATATGTCACAATAACACACACATGCTCCAACGCTCCCTGCACGCAGGGAAGAAACCTGGTGAGTGTGGTTGCAACCACAAGAGCAGGTGCACACAGTGTCTGGCGACACACAAACACTGAGGCTGATGTTCTCTCTCATCTTCTCTCTTACATATTCACAACATAGGAAGCTCACAGGGGATAAACTGATAAATTCAGTCCAACTGAACACCACTGCAAACTGCAACCTCAGTACTAAACATATGGTTAAACTAATGCCTCTCTCATTGTGTCAGTCAAAACGTAACATTATTGGCCTTGTAAAGGTGGAATTTATGGCTGAGCTTCTGTACTGGATTGCATTAGATTTCACAGGTGTTCTTAATGAAGGGGCCACTGAGTGCACGTTTTCACATCTAAAAGGAACTGTACATATATTATCTTAGCATACAAAAACATATGGCGCACGGTAAACCTTATACTCTTCAGGTATGAGTCAGCACTGAAAACTACAAAGACTGAACTCTAAAAACATTCACAAATGTAAAAGTTGGTGTTCACATAAAAAAGAGTGAATGCTTATCAAGTACATGACCTGCACACTCTGATCTATACAGTATGCCTGTAATACAAAAGGAAAAGCCGTCTGTTGGGTCTCTCTGTGTAAATTTTATAAGATAAAGAGTACGGTCTAGACCTGCTCTATATGTACAGTGCCTCGAGATAACTTCTGTTGTGAATTGGCGCTATATAAATAAAACTGCCTTGACTTGACTTGACTTGAAGGCCCTTCACAAATCACACAGGGGACTGCAAAACCAATAAATGCAGTAAACAGTAGCTATGATACAACAGCACGTACAGAACAAAATACAGAATAATAACCTCAACAAGAAGGTAGCGAGGAGTTAAATACACAGAGGCATACAAAGAGAGACATTTAACCATCAGAAACCAGCTAGCAAGGACAGCCAGAGGCAGACACAAAGTTAGATAGAATATGTATTTGACTCACGTTGTTTGACGTCCATTCTCCAGTCCAGTCCCGTCTTGTCTTTCATGGAGGTGAAGTTGCACGTTTGAAGACGTCCAACTGCACTTGGGGCTGTGAGAGTCATTTTGTTTGTTTGCTGGCAGAAGTCCTCACCTCGTCTCTTTCTCGCTGCTAGCTAACTCCTCTAACACGGTAGTTGTTAGTTGTTACCTTTATCCAGACTCCATTCGCAGTTTCAAGCCTGTGTAGCATTCACCTTAATCAAAGGATGCCGAGCTCACCTGTTGCCTCCTGGGTAGACGAAGGTAAAGGTGCAACGCCGTGTTTGACCACACACACCGGATAACATTGACCAGCCGTTACAACCCAGAGGGGCGCTGTTTCACTCGTTTCAGAGAAACTGAGGAGGGGGGTGGAGGAGGGGATCCTTTCATGAAAAATACCGGTGAAAGCTGTTTTGGATAGAGAGAAAGTCCTGAACTTGGTTCCTTGGTTCCTGAATGTTGAATACTTTCTTTTCTACACTAAGCATCAAATGCTTATAATTATTATATATTTATATAGAAAATATTAATCTTAAGATATACTGGGATGTTGAATAACACAGATGACAAATAAGTGGATAATAAGCAGTATCTATTGCAGTATATTATTCACACTCTATTAAATGATTACCGATGCCCTGTACATATAATGATATGGCCTGCATGTATGCTGTGCTGCAATGCAACTACAGTTACAACACATTGTGCTGGAGTTTTGATAATAATTATAATTATTGTGGTGTCACATCAGCGTTAGCCACTTGACACATCTGTTGACATACTGCAAAAAGGAATAATTCACACATTGAAGATGGGGAAAAAAGAGCTATGCATTAGTCTCAAATTGAAGATTACAGATCCTGAACGGTCAGAAAGGGCACTTGTAGAACCATTATCTGGAAAAACAGGCTTTTATCACAGCCTTTATTATAAAATCTGCAGTTTATTATTCACTAGTTTGATTTCCAGCGTGAGCTGTAAAAGTGGGAGCAGTAAAATGAATGAATGAACCATCTCCAGTCCCTGTGCAGTGCCTTGTACAATTTCTTGTACCTCAAATAGTCCAGTGAAGCTGCACAGTGACCATCAAAGGTTCTAGTTGTTCAGAGCAGCTCTGCTGAAATGTTGGACTGTGTGAGTGTGAAGCAGTTTGTCACTCTAAAGTGGGAACCCTAGTCACCTTTTCTTAGACAGAATGGAGGGGAAAACACACACAAGAGGTATTAGTGAGAGAAACTGACAACTGTAAAACTGTTCTGGCGACTGTGTTAAAGTGACACTGCTGAATGATGAGTCCCTCCACATACTATGATATGGACAGTGTAAAAAATGAGGAGTTTTGGGGCCAAAAACTGGAATACTGTTATTCTCTTCCATTAAAAATTATCATCCTCCAAGTCTGGTGCCAACAAATGAGGGAGACAGTTTGTCTCAGTCAACAGTTAAATCATTTATCAGTAACTTGCAGCTATGGTGGAAAGTGAGGAGAGATGAGGAGAGGTGTGGAGGGGGAGTATGTGTTAACGAAAAAAATATGTTGATGAAATGATTCATAGATTAAATGTAAAGTACATCTGCATATCTAACTTTTTAATTAACCAGACTGCTCCGAGCACTGGCAACAACACTTTGAGAAAGCGTAAAGGCATTTTGTCTTAGACAGATGATGGGACAGGAAGCTCAAAAAGCAAGTCCCTGCCTAGATCAAACCAGGACAGCAGTAGCAACCATACTCAGCTTTTCCTTGACAAAAATTCAAGGAGGCTGCTCTACTAGGATGCATTTTAACAAATTGTATCTTCCATGTAATGTATATACAACAAACATGCATTCATTTTAAAAGCTTTACTCTCAAGAAGATGAGTAATTGTTTGGTAAATCTCATTTCTCCTTAAGCTTCAAACAGCAATCTGACAAGTCTGAAAACATGAGTTACCCATCGTGCCCTTGTGCACAACATTAAGGAAGGAATTATCCACCGCAGCTCCAGGCCTAAAGGTGGATAGATGCAGGGAAGAGTTGCCACTGGATAGCAACCCCGTCTCGCTCTTCTCACTGTATATAAATGAAGCCTCGCTGTCTTCCTCTGCCCTTGTCAGCACTTGTTAACCTCCACATTGATTCTCCTGCACTACTGTACATCTCCTTTAATTAAAGACACCAGCTAATCTGGCTTTCCACCAGGCTGTATTTGCAAGCATGCGGCTGTCATCTCAAGATGATTGTGGTTAAATATAGCACTTTACATTTACATGTATTGACAAAATGAGTCGACCTCTGGCGACTTTTACTGACGACTTTCACTTTTAACAGAAAAATACTTCATTGTGCAATTACCTGGGTTCATGCATTATGGAAAAACATCCAGAGACACTGCCAATGTATATTCTCAGTATATTAGCATGTAAACTATCATTACAGTTCTGTTAAACCCCACACACAAATAAGGATGGATGATATGAACAAAACTTCAAATACCATTTTGAAATATCTTAAAATTCTCTGTATGTATCACAACATTTTTTAAAGCTAGACTTGAAGTTACTGAGAAACTTCAAGTTGGACATCAGAAACCATTTTCAATAAACTCCATACTTTGGAAGTGAACATAGACTTCACTGCTTACAGTCAAAAATTTCCAAAACAAGTTGAAATACAAACCTTAAACTGATCACAAGACACAACTTCAAACTCACCAGCTGTTTGTTTCATAGCGTTGATGTGGCATGTGAAACCAGTAAAAAAAAATTCATTGGATTTCTGATAATAGTAGTTGTAATCAGTGCCAGCTATTATGAGCAACCCACTGAAAACTGTCACCACATCAAGAGGAAGATACTGTCAAAGAAAACAAAAAATCTAATAAACCCATTATAATCATGGATTTATACAGTGATTTGTAGTTTGCCTTGAAATGAAATGGTAACAGTTGAAATGCTGTGCCTTTACAAAACTATGATTATCATGGAATATAAATATTAATTTCATGCTTGGTTTGGCCAAAAAAAAAAGATGCATTTCCTAACAACATATTTGGACAACATGCGCCCAAACAATTATCTCCTGGAAACACAAACTACAGCTTTAGCAGCTGCTACTTATTTGCATGTGTTTCATGTATTAGAGTCCCACTGTAACCAATAAAAGAACTGATCAGTTTACCCCTATTTTACCATTATCAAGAGATCTCTCAGGGACAGCTTCAAGGTTTGGCAGAGCTAATTAGATTTAATAATGGCTCAACAGCAGAGACAGAGTGCTTTAGTAAATGAGGTAATAAAAATGCCTTTTGGATGCTTGGGCACAAAGACAATATAAATAGGCATCATGAGGGGACAGTGTAAGGACACGGCACAATATGTCTTCATCCCACACAAGACATCTGTAAGTGACGGTGCTTGGTGCTGTGTGAGGGATGAGGACAGAACAGAAAAAAGGGCCCATTTGAGCATCGATCACTTTTATGCCCCTGGTCTGTTTGCATATTTTAGACCTATAAACAACATGAATGATGTGCCGTGTAATGCACCATAATCGAGATTTATTCAATCTCGGGTGGAGGGGTGGAGGGGGGTGGGGTGGGGTGGGGGGTGGGAGGAGATGTTCACAATCCCAGAATCAGGAGGGGTTGTTGTGGCTGTGAGAGTGTGTACTTGTGTGTGTGTCTGTGTCTGTGTGTGTGTGTGCACTGTGATTTATTTGATTTAATTAGATCGCAGATGTAAAACAGCTAGCAGGGAAAAAAATAAGGTAAAGACGAGCACCCAGGGAGGCATAAATAACACCAGGCTCTTTCCCCTTCCTCTCTGCCTTTCTTTCCTCCTCTGCCTCTCATTTTCTTTCAACTCTCTGATCTTTCCTCTGCCCATATACAATCTCTCGTTTTTTTCTCCATCTTGCGCAGGCATCCTTTTCCCTCACCCCCTCTTTTCTTTGCTTTCCCCTGTCTCCATTTTACTCCATATCTCACCATCTTTTCTCTTAACTGCCCCCCCCACCCCACCGTCTCCCTGCTCTGCTCCCAGCTGAATAACGATGGGGTAAACACCTCGATAGGCCTGAGCCCGGGGAACAATCAGAGACATGGTGCTCCATCGAACCTGTTACTCTCAACGTTTACAGAGACATTTTGAACACAGCAAGACAAGAGGAGAGGTGGGGAAGACAGGGGAGGGGGGAGCAGTGATTCATTGGAAAGGTTATTTCAAAATCAGATATGACAGAATCATAACAACGAGAAGATGCACAGCATCGTCTTGTGCATCCTCTGTTGATGTTTAAACTCTTCCTGTTGCTGTCTGTCTTTGTCTTAAAGGCTTGAGCATAGTTCACACACACAGCAATGAATAGCTGATTTATGGTTTGTGATCAGCGGAGAAAAGGAGCATAAATCTACCACTCTCCAGCGGTAACGGCCAGTAAAAGTGGTTTATCTGACACTCTGGACCGTCTGCATCACCTCGTCACAGCCAACCATTTTTACCTCTCTGATACCACAAGCACAAGGTCAGGAACTTATTTAACTTCACCTCTCAGTTGTTTTCATATACTTTCTTATAGCAAATCGCCTCCATTTCCTCTTTTTAAACTTTGCGAATTTGTCTTTCCAACACATTCCAACATCCTCAATTAAAAAAAAAAAAAAAAAAAAAAAAAACATCAGTTGAAAAACAGTGGAAGACCTTTAGATTACAGAGGTTTCTTAATGACCTGGAAAACTAGGCGTGCGCTTGTGTTTAATGTTTTCTATGTGAGCCCACTCAGCAAAATTTTTAAGATAAGTGATGGTATAATTAAAAAGCTGTTTCACATGTTATAGTAAGGCAATTGTTTTTTAATTTCAAAGTAATGCATCAACATTTCTTGAGAGTTAGAAGAGAAGATTGATCCCACTTTTCTTCTGTGTTTCTAACTAGAAAGTGAGGAAGCGTATTTCCTAAAATGTCTATTAAAAAAAAAATCCTTTCCATCACTGCTCCACACAACTTTTATCTGACCCCCCTACTTAACTCTCTCCTCTCTCCTCTTACAGGTGTTTCAAAGCATCACACTATTACACATTTAATATGTCATGCTGCAGTCACACATCAGATCTCTCCTCTGCATGCTCTGTTAAAACGAAGTAGTGCCACTATAGGTAAGATATCACACCATAAAATTTGCATTAATGTTTGTTTCTTTCACATGCAGTTGCTTCTTTTGGTTTGGATGTGTGTTCCAGTATGTTGTAGAGCATGTGTGTGTGTGGACGTGTTCGAAGCAAAAGGTGAGGCTAATTTGATTAATGAGTAAAGCATAGACGTGTACAACAAAACTGGAACATAAGTTATGAGTCTTCTATATGACTTTCACACCTGTTTCTCTAGTGGTCAGCACAAATATACATAATGAATGGCTTTATGATTTATGCATGCTAAGCAATGATGTATGGCTACAAATCTTTAAGAATTCTAATGGCATTTTTTTTCTAATTGTCTCATGTGGTGGTTCATTGTCATTAAATAAAACATGACTTCGGACAATCTTGGCCTCAGGAAGTTAAGAGACACACACTGTGTGTGTTCTAATACTTGATTCTGATTATTTGACACACAACTTTCCTATCATTAGTCATTCTTTCTTTGTCCGAAAAGCTGAATGCGCTGATGCAAAAACAGCCACCAGCACAAAGAGAAATATCAAAAGACAAACACAATTCGAACATGTATATACATGGCAAATGGAAGACTACAACTACAAGGAAACAAAGAAAGAATGAATTGTCAAGAAATTGAATGGATGCGGCGATGAAGTGGGTTTTGATGAGTAGTTCCTCCTTGACTTTAAACAGAGACCAAGAGTTCTCGGCTAACTAATCACTTGGCTTTTTGCATTTAACAGTCTAATAAAACCTACATAAACCGTGATTCCCTGACAGTGCACGATCCCGTTAAGCATTAAAGTTTACAGTTTGATGTGAAAATTAGCTTTATATAACTTCCAAAGGATCAAGAGAACCTTAAAAAAAAGAAAAAAGAATGAAGCTCAAAGTGTTCAGGCAGACTTGGAAGATATTTTGTCATGTTCCATAAACCATCCAGTCATGTATGTTCACAATGAGTGTACTGCCTAAAACAGTCTTCCAGACAGTACATTGAATGTCAGTACACAAGATGTCATTATCGTTAGATTGGCCCTGAGTATCATATTATAAACCTTAACATGACAGTCCCCTCACTGAAACAGGGGTTGTCTAACTCCAATAACACTCAACATGGAAACATCTTTTTATATCTTCTTCATATCTCATACCAAGTGTAGTGTGAAGTGTATTATTTTCAATAATATGAGCAGTGATAGCTTCTTCTGCTTCAAGAAAAACAGGTTATGGTTGAATTCCAAACATGTAATTAACACATTGTCATTATACAAATGTGATAAGACTGTTCCAGGTCTACCAAAAGATAGCACATTTAAAAAAGAAAGTCCTACAAGCACTTCAAAGTCTGGACCCAAAACGTCAATTTACCATGTCAGCATGTTGATCTATCCACAGCATGCATGCTATGCATACGTATGCTCTAAACACACACACATCATTCCCCTTCCCACCACGCATACCCATAACTTATGTTATCAAAGCTCTCTCTCTCTCTCTTTTCTTTCTCTCCTCCTCACCTCCCCTAACCTGCAACCATACACATCAGCATGAGCCCCAGCAGGATTGAAAATATGTCGCCAGATCTCAGTGAATCCTAATGGGAAAAGGGTTGCGGGTTCAACTCCAGGTCAGCCTCGGGGTTGCCCAGGAGGTCGGGGAGATGGGGAAGAGCCCTTGGAAGTGACGACACCATCGGCATGGCAATGATGAGGGAGATTATGGGATGTTTCAGTAGGTCACGGAGGGGAGAAGGAAAAGGGGATCTATGCGGGGAGCTGGTGATGATGTTACTAGGTTATGTATGCAGATGCGGACAAGTGCGCACACAAGCACAGTCAAAAGACTGTCTTTCCCACAACACACATACAGTACATGACACATACAGAAAAGCAACACATGCTTAATCCCATATGTGCATGTAAAAATACCAGAAAAGCAGAGGATGCTAATTTTCTGCAGGTGCATGCAGAAGTTTCCTATTCGGTGTACACAAAGAAATGTGTTTATCTCACTGCACGTGCACGCCCACACAAATCACTACACAGGTACACAGAGTCCTCATGGCTAAAAAACAACAAAGGTTGTTCATCAGTGTCTTCCAAAACAACCACATGACCGTCTTGGGTAAAAAAAAAAAAAAAAAAGACTTTGGTGATGGGTAAAACAAACAAACGTTGATTGTAGGTGGGAGATGGGATGTGAACCACAAACTGTCACACAGAGGAAGTACATGTAGTGACGTTAACAGCACACCATGAGGAGTTTGATGAAATGTCAGCTGTGTTAAGGACCTTCTGTTCTGACTCATAATGAATATCAAATAAACCTGAGCTTCTCCTCTTTTTTTCTGGCTCTGTATGTGCTTTGCACACGGCAGGTTTATATATCAGCAAAGATCACAGCATTTAATTAATATTTGTTTCTGCTTGACGTCTGCCTCCCCGTGTCTTTTTATATTCCCGTGTTCCATCCGCACTCCTCTCTCTGTTAAATGAAGCTCAGCCAATAAGAACAGTGTCGTGCGTGAGAAAGGTAATCAAGCCTACTTTCCAGACGTAGGTACCTCACATGGTGCATTTAATGGGAACGCTAAATGAGCCCTCACCGTGGCCTAATGCCACTCAAGTAGACAGCTTTGTAACATTACACACACATATGGACGGACGAACACACACGCACACACACACACTGATGCTGAAATAGCTACTATTCCATTTACGTGGCCGTCTGCTTCAGATTGCAGGCCCTCAGAACACATTTTCAGCTGTTGAATTTAACTACCCCTCTTCAGCTGCTCGATTTGCTGCTGTCTGTCTCTCTGTCTTCTCTTCCCCTATGCTTCTCTACCACCTCTCTGTCGCTGTCTCACCTCTGTCCCCCATCTGCCGCAGTCTCTCTCACCCCTTCCTGCCTTTCTCCTATCACCGTCGTCCCACTCTCACTGCCTGCTTGTCTTCCACACTCTCATATGTCTCTCTCTCTGCACCACTTCACACCATCTTTAACTCTGTATGGCCTGTGGTGTCGTATAGATTCACAGTCACAGAGCTAATTACTGAGACGAGAGCTTAGACATGCATTCCACTGGAAAAAAAGAAAAGAAAAGAACAGAACCTCCTAAAGCTAAATTGAGACATGAGGTGTCTCGCTCACAATGCATGATAAGGCCTGAATCCCAACATGCTTCTTGGTTAGTGTATAGGGGTCTTTATACATATACATGAACTCCACATCAACATCTGGGCTTTAGTCAAATCACATAATGCTTGGGGGGAAAAACTAAATTTGAAGGTGTAAAAGCAAAATTGTCGTGGAAGTACACTAGTTGTGACCTAAACACGAGCTTGTTTAAATGTTGCATCTTTAATATGGGGTGATGTGGTTGTGGGTGAGGGGTGACATCTTTGAAAAAGACTGAAAACGTGGCAGAAAACAACATTAAAACATGCTCTGTTTGTGTGAAGCATATGTACGTTTCTGTTTAGGGCTGCACTCCAGCAATTTCACCCATCAAGTTCAGTTTACTCATAATGAGGAGTGCTTCTCATGCCTGTGAAAACAAAGTTAATAAGTGGCTCTGGATGGAGCTTTTCAAAGTTTTGGGTAAAAAAAAACCCTAATGATGTCATCAGGGTAATCTTCATTTCAGTTTGAGACTTAAAGTTTCTAACAGAAAGACTGTGTTACAAACTGGAGATGTGGTGTTTGAAGGATGTGGGCGCTGATCAGGCAGAGAAGGCTTAATGAAAGATACTATCAAGCAGCATTTATGGAAAAGTAGGGATACTGGAGCATCCCTTTGATAGTAAGTTGGCAAAGACATTTGTGCTGTTTAAGAACCATCATTAGCTCTGCTCAGGTCAGCTCGTGCTGGATTGGTAAGACCTGTTTGGGGGGAGCGTGGCAGGTGGATAGTCTATCAAACACACTGAAACGGACAACCAGTCACACCTACAAGCCATCTCTAATTCACCAGACTTGCATGTCTTTGGACTGCATGAGAAAACTGGAGCACCCAGATTAAGCCGATGAAAGGACCGCTGGAACATACAAACATTAAAGTAGGTAGCATTATTATTACTGTTAGCTTGTTTTCATAAAACAGGCAGCTGTTGAAGATCGAATCATAAAACTACGCTTCTACAAAGTTTAGCCAAACTAAGCCATTTTTACTCCAAGCCAATTATCTCCCAACATTAACTCTACTCTCTGGTTTGACTAAAGTGGCTGCAGACAAACACTTGACAAGCCAAAGTGGAGGATTTCATTTTTAATTTAATGCCTTAGTTGAATACATTTTTTAAACTTTAGAAAACCTGAGTGCAGAGAGGAGAGGGGAGGAGAGGATCATATGAGATACTTCAACAGTTTTACTAACTGCTGTTCATGGAAAAATTCCTGCAGATATATTAATACATACATCTATCTAAAAGAGTGTCAAAATGAAATTTACACAGAAAAAAGACAAAGATAAGTAGGAAAAATATTAAATTCAGATGAGATAGTGGGGAGACAGAGGCATCAAGGGCCATAAGATTGGCAGAGGAGAGAGCTGGAAGAGAGTGAACTATATATGACTGAGGTGAATTTCAGGTGAACTGTGGTTCTGTGCTGAAACCTGATGAACTGGAAAGGAGAATCTGTCTAGTTCAGGCAAAGCAATGAAGTGATTTGCTTTGTTCATGCTTCACAACAGTCTGTGGCTACCAGCTGATTAGAAACATTCAATCACATGCAAGCAATCAAATCCTGTGAGAACATGGCAGAATTCAGATGCTCCTGTACCAAAATGGACATCCATCAAAAACAAAAACAAAAATCAAACAGTCTGCCTTGCTAATTTATGGTTACATTTTCATGGAAAAGGAGAAAAAATGCAAAATTAGGCTGAGACAGACATTGGCAACACAGACTGTAGACTCTGCAGAGAGATCTGGATAGGTTCTCTCTGCAGAACTTCATAAAGGGGAGGGGGTGACTTCCAGTGAGCTGTGGCTGTGTACTGAAACCAGATGAAGTGGAAAGGAACATAGTGTTAGTTCAAGCAGCACTTAAAGATGCCCTGTGGAGTTTTCTTGTAAACAAAAAAAGTTAAGTTTACATTCAGTGTTACTCAGCAAAAACTAACAAACATGATTAATGTAGGCTGAATTCTTCTAATGGTTTGAAAGCTGCATGTTTACATGCATGTTATCTAGCAAGAAGTCTTCTTCTTTCCCACCTTTGCCCATGCGCTGCTGCATTCCACAGCACGTGTAGGTGAGTGGGAAAGTCACCCGTGTGCACGTACTTGTGCATCCTCATGCATGTGCACAAAACCCATTTTTAGATAAACGGCTCCACAGGGCCACCAGAGGTTACAAACTCCACAGGCTACCTGTTGATCATGCCTGCATTTCCTGATTAGCATTGGCTTCTTTATTTGTTAGCAGTTTAGCAAGCTGGTTAAGTCCTACCAGCAGAATCCTTGTTACTGCTTGTGTTCTTTGAGAGCTCTAACAGAAAACTATAAAAAGGTAAATGAATCCTTGACATGTCTCCTTCAACACTATTGTCTCTTGCTTGCCATTTCTCCCACTACACTATTTTAGTGGTCGCAAATCCATCCATCCATCCATTCACCCATTATCTATACCGCTTATCTGTTAAGGGTCGCGGGGGGGGCTGAAGCCTATCCTAGCTGACATTGGGCGAGAGGCGGGGTACGCCCTGTACGGATCGCCAGTCCATCGCAGGGCCACACATACAGACAAATAACCAATCACACTCACATTCACACCTACAGGCAATTTAGAGTTATCAATTAACCTAACACGCATGTCTTTGGACTGTGGGAGGAAGCCGGAGTACCCAAAGAGAACCCACACAGGCACAGGGAGCCCACGCAGGCCAGGCTCGAACCTGTGAGGCAACAGAGGTAACCACTGCACCACCGTGCTGCCCTTGATTGCAAATCCTGATATAAAAATTAAACATGATTACAATAATCTACATGGGTATGATGGGCAAGAAATTGATGAGAGGAGAATCCTATAATACTGCACACTGTATGATTTTATCTGTCCACTGTCAACACCAACTGACCCAGACTGGCTGTGATGCCCAAACCACCTGTACATATATTTACATATATTACGTATATATTTACATGAACATACATTACTGATGCAGCATTTGGGGGGAATGGGGGAGAAGGGCAGAGAGGCAGCCAGAAGAGAGACAGAGACAGTGAACCATAGAAGAGAAAGAGAGGAGAAAAGTTGAGGAGATGAATCCACACACAGACAGCAGACAGATTGGGAGACAGGCAGACAGAGAAACAGAGAAGAAAGAGCTCTGTGATAACATTACACCCATGAACATGAACATGACGATGAACTGTGTTTAAATCAAACTCTGTGGTTTTGTCTTTGATGTTCGCCAGTCAAAGTCAGCTGGGACTGGAAGCAACATTAGCTCTTTCAATCATCTCTCTCTCTCTCACACACACACACACACACATTCACCAGCAGCTGTAACCCAAAGCTGTAATTCCTATTAAAACACACAGAAATGGAGCAGAGAGAGATTAGGTTTTGGTTAGGTTTCATTACAACTGCATTATGCTTCATCCACAAAGTGCATTTGTCTCTGTCAGTAGTCTGAGGTGGCTGCATTAAACAACATTACACTTAATAAAACTGCACTCACTTTTCCTTGTTTAATTTAATCAGGCAGGTCAATTAAGAACAAATTCGCCCACAAAGTGAAAAGCTGCCTTGAACAGGAAACCGCATCATTCAGCCTTGTATTGCATCAGTGGAGAAAGAGAGATTGGGTGAAACCACAGAAACTTATTGAAGTTTGGATTTTTTATTTTTTTTGCAAAGCAATCAATTTCTTCTGCACAGCTCAAGGTCACAGAGAGAAATATGATAGATTCTTAGAGGATTACAATATAAGATAATGTCAGACATACAGCATCTCGTGAACGCACTAAAAACACAAACACACACACACAGCAAGGTCTGTGTACACACACCTCAGCACAGTCTCATAACTTAGTCGTACAGAGACACATTAAAATCCATGGACACACACATCTACTAGCACACCTCTGAACTTCCTCATACTGAACGTGTGTCATGAGGAATGTGAGCGTAGAATGGGAAGTAATTTTTTTTCCCTTTGTTTTACAAGAGTGAAATGTAACTTTAACTGCATCTTTACCTGATAAGCGCCAGGTCCAGGGTTGGTGTTCACGGAGACCTTGAATCGATCTTCTCTGGAGGAGATCAGAGCCATCTGAGGGAAGGATTTCACACTGGGGTTGTACTGGCCAGGGCCTGATGGAACACACACAAAATATATCATTTCATATTTAGCTGCTTTAACTGAGGCAGGAAAGACTTAGAAAGGCTTATAATCACAAACTCACAAAGTAATGCAGACAGACTTCTACTATTGACTCTTATGAACTTTTCAGGACATATTTTGAGTTTGCATTTTTGTCTAATATAGAATTTACTCCACAGGTATTTATTGAAGTGTTAGATCTTTTGGGGGTGAAGAGTTTAATTATTCTGGTTGAAGCAGAAATCTGTAACTTTCTGCACATTATTGCCCCCGGCAATGCTGAGAGGTCTATAGCAAAGTTGCTGTGGCAGATAATGTAGAAATGTTGTTTATTTGAATCAGCCACTGCATTAGAATAAAATATTTCTTTCAAAGTCAGCATAAAGTTTTAATCATGGTTTTCTCTTATGTAAAAACTCACTGTTCCACATTTTCCTTTTCATACACTGTGGATGAAAAAAGTTACAGCAGTACAGTATGAATCTGTCATAGTATTTTTTTTTTTATCATGTTCTGCACTGCAATGTAAGTGTAACTGTCTGTACTATGATCAAAGCTCAGGCTACCAGAACACTGAACCGCCCTGCTATCCAGAACCCAGATGTGACACACACATTGTCCTCTGTATAGGTCAACCAAAAACTCTGAAGGGGTTTGGGAATGGTGCATTAGAAAAAAATGTTCTGTTATAAATATGCTTCAAGACAAACACATAAGCAGGTGTACAGAGAGCCATGTACATATTCACATACAAACACAAAGCAAGGAGGAACTAATACATTTACAACAAATTCTCACAGACATATACTCAGTACTACAAGTAAAAGAAAAAAAGCCTTTACAAAGCCATTTTCATTTAAAGAGGAAATATTAACATTGAATTCTGAACAACAAAAACTGTTCTCAAAATAAAGAAGCCAAGCCTCAGGGGGTTTAACCATTACACAACACTGCTACCATAAACCTTTTTTATTTGAGACTTCATCTGCCAACTTCTCAGGAATTACTGAAACAACTTTTACAATCGATTTTGAAATGGTTTAATGGACCCCAGGGCAATGGATCGTATTCACTGCATTAAGAACTATGATAAGGAAAATACAAAAAAAGAAGCCATCACCAGTCCAACATGGTTTTACAGTAATACAGCAGTGGGTGCTCATCTGACCCGACAGCTAAATGCAATCAGCTGATGACTACAGAAAAGAAGGGTGACTTTCAAATTTACACACAAACACACGCCACAAAAACTAAAACACGCGCATATTAAAAACACCTTGAGCAACTGCTAATGTCACAGTCCATTACGAATAACACTGTCACTCATTTCTTTGTGTGTGTGTGTGAGAGAGAGAGAGTGAGTGTGTGCATGCATGCACACGTTTAAAAAATTGTGAATTATTAAATGCTCTTACCATTATCAGAATGTGATCGCAAGGGAGCATGATGAGGAATATAATGTTCCCTAATGTTCCATACACTATAGGCCTATTCATAAATGCAAATTCAATAAATGGGCAAAATAACTACACGTGTGTTACAATGCACATATCAATGTGTGTGTCTCGGTGCAAATCTGTGCATGTGTGTCCATATGCTTGTGTCTGCATATCTGCTTCAGTGTGTGTGGTGGGGGTATATATGTGTGTGTGTGTGTCCCTGTGTGTATGAAGAAGAAACACTACTGCAAACAGTCCAAATCTATTTATATGCAAATTGGATTTTGGTTAAACGGTTTGGGGTGCCTCATGGGTTGAGTCCCTTGGTGAAATGGGGCTAGTCATAAATTATCCAAGTAAGTCATGAATCTATCAATTTTGAAACAACATTTTTCAATGGGAGTGTAATTGAGGTAAATATTAGGTTAGAGGCCCACAGAGATGGAGCTAATTGGACTGCATGATGGCGAAAGGGCAGAGCTGTACAGTTTCCAAGTGTTCCGCACCGAAATGATGATCATAAGATAGATAGATAGATAGATAGATAGATAGATAGATTGTGATAGATAGATAGATAGATAGATAGATAGATACTTTCTCTTTGTGTGATGCTGTTGTGTATGTGTGTGTGATACCTGGCACGCTGGGGTCACGCCGTAGGAAGAAATTATCCCGTGACGCAGCAGAGAGGAAGCAGCTGTGTCGTCTCTTAGCTCCCTCACTTCGGGGCTCTGAGTAAGAGTGGCCATTACACTTCTCGAATATCTGACTCACGTCGTAACTGTTGGGTGGAGGGGAATCCTACAGGGAGAGAAGAGGAGGATGTTTTGGTTTACATGGCTATATGAATATATGACTAAGAACCTATTTCACTGGAAAAGTGAACTACGACCTGCTGATGGCGCTAGATGAAAAATCAGGAGATTGTCAGAGTCATCAGGATTCATTCTCTGGATAGCATGGATGTCCACCTAATTTCACAACAATCCATGTGATAGTTTCAGTCAAACCCAAAAATGTTAACCTCATGGTGGCACTAGGGATAAAGTCTTTGCACATAATTTCTAATTACTGTGACCTTGTGATCTCTAACACTCAGGGAAATGTCTGACAATGAAACACACAATTATAAACAAAATGCAGTGTTTCTGGGGTCTCCTTATTACATTACACAACTGACAGGTCCACAATATAACAGTATGACCCATTCACCCATCTGTTATCAGAACACACTGTCAGACTTGTCGTGGTATCACCCATGACACACATCCATGCATGAATATCAGCGTGCAGACACAAGGACATACAGTACATGTCACATCATCTACATGCAAATGCAGGCAAACACACACACACACACACACACACACTGACACATACGCTGATACTGTATCTCCTCCCTGGTGCAAATGAGTGCTTGGCTCACAGCTGTTACGCTGCTTCTCCACAAAGGGAGCCACAATTATGGAAACATGGATGATATATTATAGCCTCCATAACAAGGACATTACATTCTGAGTCATTAATGAATTGGTAATAATTAACAGCCGGTTCACAGAGGCATCCTTGCTGATAGGAGCATGTAATGGATCCCAGTTGTAGAATTTGAAATCTGAAAACGGGTGAATCACGTCACCTGGTTAGAAACTTGCACTTGCACTACCACTGTTACAGAGGAATCTGAGTTGTTGGGGATTTGTCTTGTCGGTGGGTCTCTGAATAATTGATGGCGAAGGCTGAATATAGCTGCACGATCCATTTATCCTAAACATAGCAGAGCTGTCATTTACCTCAAACTGTCATTTCCCCGACCGCTGTTTTCTCCTTCTCCTCCTAGGTAGCCGTCCATCTTTAATCATTGCTAACCCAGGCCATTTAGCTTTTCATTATAGACACAGTGGGAGGAACAGGAGTCAAGCACAACATGTGCATGACAATACAACCTGACACACACACACACACAAATACAGAGATACTGTAGTCAATTTACAGGCACACACAGACACAAACAGATTCTGTTTGATGTTGAATGCGACTGCAGCCTTGCTGAAAAGAAAGATAAATTGAATGATGGTGAGGAGACTTTGTGTCACCTGCTACTGTTTCCCATGGTTTGGCTTGGAGTATGTTTCATGGTGGATTTGACACAGAATCAAATACACACACACACACACACACACACCTGTAGACACATCTGTCAAAGATCTATCAAACAGTGCAGAGCAATCATCCTCCAGTCTCTGCAACATACAGTAACATGCAGACACACAGACACACCTGTCGAGGAGCCCTATGGTCTGTAATTATACCTGAATATGAAGCAAACCACTGTTCCCAGTAGTAGTCATCACCTATTGACAGCACTCAGGTTGACTTTAATTACACACCCTCGACATTTAGACAGCTCAATACTTATCTTCCTACAAACACACAGAGAAACATACTTTTTCCTAATGATTCTGTCACATCGCCCTTGACTGTCTGAAAAATATCTCTGTGTACATATACTGTACATATATATATATATATATATATATATATACACTCTATATGCCAGATACACATTTGTGGCAGGCAGCCAGGCAGTGACACAGAATAACTGAAACTGAATATTGATGTGATGCCAGCACCAAGACAGACTGTCAGACCTGGACAGTATTTTCTTTTTTAATGAAAGCGAAAGGAGGGAAATTAACACAAGAAACGATAAGTTAATTTTCTGATGCATGCCGAATGGTTTACATGAAAATAAATAAAATAAACAATGTAGCACCACTGATCAAGAATGCTGTGAGAGCAGTCATTAAAACATGAAGTCATGGTAAACACTAAATAAAGTAAGAGGTAAATACTAAATTAAGTAAAAGTGCACAATGGGATGAAATGCAGCTGAAGTACATTGACTGTATTGTATGTCCTGAATTTGAGATGGGCAGTGCTGCCTTACCTACAGAGAGATACTGTCAAGAGGCACACTGTGCATCAACAGAGTTGAGTCCAGCTCAATTCACATGTCATAACAGAAACAGATGATTAAAAATTATCCTCTCCTTGAAGGTTTACAAAAACACAATTGGATGAATAGATGCACTTCTCCGGTTCAGTATTTCTAGGTCAAATC
The DNA here is from genome assembly GCA_033238685.1 of Lates japonicus. NCBI lineage: Eukaryota > Metazoa > Chordata > Actinopteri > Centropomidae > Lates > Lates japonicus. The sequence continues at coordinate 2,036,889 of BRZM01000019.1, read as the reverse complement.
TCACACTGTTGACAGACTTTTCTGAAATTGATAAAAATGATAATCCCTTCTAGTCACAAAAGTGTACAGCTGCACCTTCCTGCTGTCATCATACTGGGGTTTCCTGTGCAGTACACAAGTGTTTGAAATACACAACTCAGAACTGTTACCTTGACCAAGCACGATGAATTTGCAGGAAGGACTTTTCCAATTACTTAAATATTTGTTTAAAAAACATATTCAGAGCATTTCTTTTCTGCTGGAAAGCAGTGTCTGCATTACTGCTGTATTATTCAAGATGATTTATGTTCTTTTTGACACGTCTTATAGGCATGAAAACACTGGTGTCCTTTAAAGTGTTGTAAACTGATTTTCAGCCTGATTTTTGTATTATTTATATTTTGTTCAATTTTCTGCTACTTCTAAAATTCAAAATAAACAACAATGGACTCTTTAAAATAATATAATGATCTCTCTGTGTAACTAATCTATGACTATTCATGTACACGGGCTTCTGTTTTCACCTTCCTGCACATAAAAAGAACATTTCTACAAGGATCAGCTACATATTATGTTGTAGCATCATTTGTCGAGATAAAATATACAAAATGTAAAGCACATACACAGTCACATGGCCAGCCTTAACAAAGGTTAAACTAACCAAAAGACAAACACAAAAGACTGTAAGATGTGTCTATCCTCTTGTAGCCTTTCTTCCACACCATCTTCTCTCATGCTAATGACCACTCAAGTACACCTGACGGTGGCCATACTAACGACTTGGCTTAGTATGTACAGTGACAGCTTTGACTAATGGCCAGGCATAGCACATGAGATGTGTGTGTGTGTGTGTGTGTGTGTGTGTGTGTTACTACCATTCTTCATCCTCTCATTACTCTTAAAACCTTTCATTCTTCCTCGCAGAGCAGAATGCTATTTTCAGACTCAGTATTTCCATATTTCAGATCCTTGAGTAAGTGTGCGCATTTGTAATGCGTCAGTCTGTGTGTACATGCGTGTGTGTGTGTGTGACACATCTCTAGGATGACATATTCACATATCCATTAAAAAAACTCACCACTGTTGTGCTCTGTCAGAAATGGCTTTGACTGATTTGGCAATTGTATCTCCTCAGGTTAAAAAAAAATGTGACAACTGACACAACCTGGCTCACTAAAGTTAAAGTCTATAGAGTCTGAAACTAGTTTGAGGCTAAATTACGAATCTTGTTGAGAACTCATTTGTACTTTTTGTTCCATAGTTATGAGAAAGTTCAGCAGACTTAAAATTAAAGTCTAACTGCTGTATTTTCTCTGTCTCCCCCTTCTGGCAACGACAGTAATCAAACTAAACTAGTGTTTGTCCTCACCGTCAATTGCTTTGTTTTTTCTTCCAGTGAATGCAGAGTTTCTTTTTTATCTGGGGCATCAGAAACACTGGTATATGGCAAAATACTTGTAAGGGCTTGAATGTAACAGCCGTTCATTTATACGTAAAAGTCCTGCTCTCCACCTTTAAAATGCTTATTGCACTAACTCTGTCTTCAGTCTTGACGGAGTACTAAGCAGATAATGAACGGGTTGGATGTCCCCATTTAGACTCTAATAAATAATAATGGTTACTTAGGCTCTGCCTCTTAAATCCAAAGTGTCACTTGAGGTTCATTTGTTCCTGTTCACAATGAAACATATTGGCAGGCAAGGAGTATTGAGTATTAAAAAGTGTACACAACACTGAACAATGAAATGAACACACTCCTAAACTCAGTCTGTATTCTCTTCTTTTCAATTTATAACCTCAGATTTTGTTAGCTTGTTTTAGATGTCCTGTTTTAGTCGTCTTTCTTCAAATGGAATCAAAGCCAATCATAGCTTATATTTCACCATAAACTAGAATTGGTCAAAAGAACACCACCAAAAGTGGATGCTGAGATGAATAAGCAACAAAGAATGTTTTTATTTTTTAATATAACTTGTAAATGCCAATTCCTTTTAATAAAAATAAGCAGCTTACAAGCTACTACCAGGTATTGTCCTTACACTGTGAGTGCAGAACTTTTACATATGAACGTCCAATACATTCAAGGCCTCGTCAAACAAGTTCACATAGTGCTGTTTCAGCGCCAGGTTAATCTATCAACTAGCATTGACTGGTTTACCAAAGCTGAAGAGGGGAACAACTATAGTGACAGAGATGTAAAGTAGGCTACAGCAGCTAAGAGTATGGCAAAGCCTGGGGCAGAAAAACTTAGGAGACGTCCATGAAAAGTCTCTGATGCTCCTGATAAAAAAGAAGCTTGGCGCTCAGAAGAAGCATTATAGTCTAAAAAAGAAAGCGATCAATGGTGAGGACAGACACAGATTGCCATTGGTGTTATTAGTGTGCACCAGTGTTAAGTGTAATTATACTAACTGCCAGACGGGGGAGACAAAAGCACCGCACTGCAGGTTTAACCAGACATCACTTAGCAATACTACTACAACCATGACATTGAAAAACTCTGCTGTGTATCGCTATTTTTTTTTTTTAATTAATCAGCATTTGTTTTTACTGTTAAGCTTTGTCTATGTGTGTTGCTTTCTCTTATGTAACAAAATAGAGAGAGCTTGTCTTTAAATGAAAAGTGAACACAGCATTTCTTTGCTTGTTTTACTCCCGGAATAGACTATCTATGTCATTCCGTGTCATAAGCACAGCTGGCGTCTCATCATAGAGCCTGATAACCATCTGTCTGATTTTAGTAGCAGCGGTATGGCTGGTGTCATAAGGCCTTAATGAGGTTTTAGACAGGTCTTCAATATAGATGGAATGACAGAGGGAAACCATATGGGTTCCATTCACTTCCTATTCGCACTTTACAGGCTGCAGTTAGTCTAACAATTTGCTGACAGCTACAGTTTTCTGCTGTGTTTTGTAGTCTTGTATATCTTGCTTTTTCCTTTATTTTTATCCTCACCTCATCTGCTTAGTAGCGTCTTGTCTTTCTTTCATTCTTGCTCCTTCTTTTCTCTGTCCATCATACTTTTATGCCTAGTGCTCTTCTGTTGTCTCCTCTTTTTTAACCTCACTCTTCTTCCAGCAGTTAAAAAAACTGCATCTTCCCCCATGTCTTTGTTTTCTTTATGTCTATCACATCAATAGTATCTTTGAAGTCTTGCTATTTTTTGCTTAACCTCTCTTTTTATCACACAAGTGCTCATTTGTCTACTTTAATCTAAAAGCCTCACTTCTCTCATTTCACTTCATCTTACGTGGTGTTTGCATGTACACAAACACAGCTCATCTGATTTTGAGCAACATCACATGAACACAAACTATATTCATACCAAGATTTAACTGTCTGTCCTTGTGATTGATTTATGTAGTAATCAGTGAGCCGTCTGTAGATTCTGGCTGGTAGAGAGTCCTGTTTAAACATTGACGCCCGCAGCCGGTTGGCCCTCCTGAACCACCAGCCATCCAGCTGAGGTCCAGAAGGCCTGGTTGAGTAAGCGCCCAGCCCGGGTCTCCTTACATTGCACTGGACCCAGGTCTCCCTGTTGTCCCCCTGGCTGCCTGGCTGACTGTCTGCTTGGCTCCAAAATTCATCACCTGCTACTAAACATCTGCCCATAACCAAACACACACAATGCACTACACACACAGCTGCTGGCCACAGCTGGTGCCCATACTTTGGACAGAGAAATGCACACACCGGACACAGCTGCTTACCACATGTGTCTGCTTCATCCACATAAGGGAAAGACAGAGGGAGACTGATAGACTGACTGAGAAAAAAGAGGAGATGCAGAGCAAGATAATGACAAAACAGACAGAGGGTTGAAAATGGACAAATCAGAGGGGTGACAGGATTAAAAGGCAAAAGAGAGGAAAACTGCAAAGATGTTAAAAAAGGAAAAGAAATGAGGAAATGAAGCTGAGAAAACTGGCAGCATAAGTGAAACACAGCTCTCATAATAGACAAAGACAGGATCAAATTAAAGGATGAGGCCTGGCCACATCTCACTTCCTCTAATCCAATCTAGCAGTGGAAAATAAGTTTTTAATTTGTTTAAATACTGATCTCTAGTCTGGGCAGCATCACAGGTCCACAGGTATCTGCTGACGATTCCATTATTCTCAGATAAATAAATACAAATGGGATCCAATCTCTCATATGCTACGGAAGATTTTCAAAAGCAGGTCAATACAAATGAAATTCGACAGATGGAGAATGTGGCTGATTCTGAAACTAGAGAGAAAAGGTGTATCTGAAAGGCTTCATTCATCAAAATGATGTTATGCTACATTAAGGACTGTATAAAAGCTGCTAACTGGCTGTATTTCTTAATTTGAGTGTGTTTTTGCTACTCTGTTTTCTTGAATATGACACTGGATTTAAGACATAGAGAGTGAGAGAGACAGACAACGCATGAGAGGAGACATTATCTCCTGTGTATATGTGCCAGCTTCTTCCAAGAAAGAGAGCTTGAGAAAAACAACTTAATTCAAAGTCCAGTAACTAGGTTTTTCCTGAGCTTTTAAGTGCATTCCCTTAATCACTCATCTGCATCAACAGATGCAGCTGAACACGCCAGTTACAAAACTAAGTGGACCTTGAGTTGATATATTTTGGTCATGCTTAGATTTTTCTGACAGGCAGCCTTATGTGGCATTCCAGCAGTCAACTTAAACCATAACCACAGTTATTTCAAGTAGTTATTTCAACCAACACCATAATGGTTCTCTAACTTTATCCAAGTATTTTTATTGCCTAAACTTATAGGTGCCTTGTGGAGTTTTCTTGCAAACAAGGTTATGTTTACATTCAGTGTTTCTGGCCAAATACACTGTGCACGTCCTCAGGATCTGGCAAATGTGTTGAGTACATTTCATTCCTCATCAAACTTTTATGAAGCCAATCTTTTAAATACTGTCTGCATTGTTTACATCTATTGCCGTTTTTTAGTCGTCTTTTTCACTACCTTTGGCACGATGCTACGTTACTTGGTGCATTCCTGCCACCAGCAGAATACGGTAAAAACAAAATGGCAGAAATATGCAACACATTGCTGCATGCTTGCACATGATACAAACAAAGTGAGCCACTTGTAAAAACATTGCTCCACAGCATTACTAGTGGTGAAAAACTCACAGGGTAACTAAATTCAAAGAAAGCAGTGGGAGGTCAGAAAACACCCATATGACATGTTTTTGTAACGATCAAATGGGTCACACAAAAGACCTTCTTTTGCTTTACATGGAGGTACTGGGCATTTTTGGCTTTTATAATTTATAATGTTTGATTTCTTTCCTCGCATTGCATTTTAGTTGTGTTTCAAGAAGTATTTTAATCATAAAGCATATACTTCTGCGTGCAGCATACTAATAAAGCATACAGTGGGTATGAATTCTACAATAGCGCGCTGTAAGAATGTACAAGAAATCATGTAGTGTTTATCCACCTTCACTTGTAAAGTGTCTTTTATTTTGAGTCGCAGGCTGTTTTTGAGGAAGGGCTGTTTTTCAGTTGACTTGTTTTACAACAGCAAGACAGCAGGGAGGTAACAATAACCAGGACTTCACAGCAAGAGAGGAAGAGAAGGAAAGAGAGAAAAAGAATTTCACCGAGAGTATGTGATCTGTTCCTCCAAGCAATAACTTAGAGAGAATCCACACATCATAAAATCCGAAAGTGCTACACAGACAAGTTCTCCATCTGTGCCCTATCACACATTTTAAGACTTACTTGTTCTGCTCTCTCTTTTCTACGTCTTTTCCTCTGTTGCTCATGCATGCATCCTTGTTTTCCACATTTATTCCTACCTCTGACGCTCTCCTTTTAAATGTCTTTGCTTTCACTTATCTTTTATGTTACCTCCTCTCCCTGTCCCCATGGCGTCTTTGTAAATCAAGACAGATTGAAACAATGTCCCAGTGCTATTAGAAGATGTCAACATAATATTTTCATTAGATATGAATCACTTAGTATGTATCTGTTCCACTCAGAGCAGGAAATTAAGCTTACCACAACTTAATTAGAGGACAGGGGAGGTCAGAAGTGAGCATCAGTCCATTGAGCCAAGTGACAAATTAAAAATCTTGTAAAAGATTAATACTCAAACCATATATTAGATGACAGTTTGTTCTTTGTTCTTGCTGCTTATACTGACATTGTGCCCTCTAAAACCATAACCATAACATAACAAAGATTTAAGGAAAGATCAGGGTTTGGCTTGAAATTACTACTCCATTGAGGCTAGGGAAACTTTGCCATCATGGTTACAGTAATCACCATTTTTTTAATGCTACAGAAAACAAACACAGTAACAGTTAAAAGAAAGCAATATGACTATTGATAGGAAACAGGAAATGAACAGCGGTCTCCTGTGTTAAAATCAGATGTATTGTTTGCCTATCCATCTTCATGGACCTATGGCTCTGTAACAGTATCACACTACATCCTCTTTGCCTCCTGATGGAAAAGAGAAATTATTACACCCACCAGAGGCCTTCATTACATGGACGTAAACAAATATTGTTTTTGGACATTTTCTGAAACAACTGATGTTGTCATTTCTCTTGGGGGGAACAGTCTCCCAATTGTTGTATAATTTTCAAGCATATTCATGCTTCTAGGGGGATAATCTGCTTTGATTGTAATGACACCCATGGCCTTTCCTGAGCACCACCATTAGAACAAATATTAGCTCGCCTTTTATATGTTATTCGTTGTATGTAATTCTTCAGTACTGTGAGGGGTCTTGAACATAGCAGCTTCTAGAAGTCACTGACAGAACTCCAAACTTTTACTCTTGTCCTTTAATCTCTCTGTTGATCACACACCCTTTTCCTCTATCTCTTTTAACTGATCAGGCCATTATGATCTGAGCATCAGACTTCACTTAGATCCACCAAACTGTTTGAATTAGAGACTTTTTTTTGACCGGTCAGAGACTCACACATCTTTTAATAGACAGCAATTTAACATCAATTTATCTGAAAAGTAAAGCAGGGAATGAGAATAAAAGCCCAGACAGACGGGCTTAAGAGACACAGACAAGGGTCTAAAATAGTTCGTAAATAATATGTCTTTGAGCAAAAGGGAGACATACAGTAGGTCAGGGTAACGCACTAGGCCTGTAGCTTTTACTTCAGACACTGTTATTTAGGCTGTATTCACACAGACTTTGCTCACCATTGCAACAAGGCAAGAGGGTGGTGGGGTTAGATGCCAAAACACAGCACAGCAGTTTGTAATACTCATAGACAGGATTTTACAGGTCTGAAAGGTTACACAGTTGCAACAGTTTTAACTTTATCTGTAGTGATGATCTTGAGGTAAACAGCAGAAATACAGCATTCACATCATGAAATAACCACTAGGAATGTATGCTTACATGTATGTGATTGGCCAACACAGAGCCTTCCTGGATGATGTCATGTTGCACTGCAGAAAACGTTGAACCAGATTCAACTTTTTTTGCCACATGATGCTGCATAATTCCCTTGTCTGTTCATCAGTTCTTATCCAGCAGACTTTTCTGATTTTTCCCCCAAGCCTAAAAACTGGTGAAAACCCCTGGTTTGAGAGAGTTTTACACGCAGTGGCACAACTGAAGGCCACAAGTCAGCAAGAAGTGCTTGTTGGATTAAGTGTTTAACACCAAGAGCTCTTTATTTGACTGCCTTCATCATCTGCTTCACAAGGTGTGAGGGAGAAGAGCAGGTAATTTGTGGCCAGGTTCTAGTGTCAGTGTTACATGAGGGAATGGAGTTATGGGGTTTTCTCCCCAAAGCCCAGAGATTCCCTTCATAATGTGAATATATAGAGTACGCATGGGCCAGTTACCGGTTTCAAGGTATACCACGGTTTGAAAAAGTCAGGGTTTCAAAACCAATGATATTTTCCATCCTATGGTATAAGCTGTCCCTGTACACCTTTACTGTGAATGTTCCATACATTCTGTATTGTTTAAACATAAAAAAAAACCAAAAAAAAAAAAACATGTTTTCTTACCAGGCATGTCAAAATAACTCATTTTAGAGCTTTGATTGCAATACTGTGAAACTGTGATATTTTTGTTTAAGGTTATCATACAATAAGAATCTCATACCAGCCCATGCCTCATTGTGAGATATTTTCTACCTGACAGAAAGCACTAACCTATTGTGATATCTAACAAAATGCACTACCCTATTGTGATACCTTACAGAATGTGCTACCCCACTGTGATAGTAGATAGAATGTGGTACCCTATTGTGATAGGTATTCTCTACCTGACAGAATGCGCCACCCTATTGTGATACCTGACAGAATGTGGTACCCTATTGTGATAGATATTGTCTACGTGACAGAATGTGCCACCCAATTGTGATACCTGACAGAATGCGCTACCCCACTGTGATACCTGACAGAATGTGCTACCCTATTGTGTTAGATATTGTCTACGTGACAGAATGTGGTACCCTATTGTGACTAGGCATGGGCTGAGTACCAATTTCAAGGTAAACCGTGACTAGAAAAAGTCAAGATTTCAAACCACTAATATTTTCCATCATACCGTTCCTGCGATATACAAACCCCTCTTAGCTTTACACACACATTTACTAATGTTCCAAACATTCTGTGTCGTTTTTTAAAACAAAATAGATTGCAATCAATTGAAAAAAAAAGTTGTTTTTCTTACCAGGCATTTCAAAATAACTAATTTTAGAGCTTTAATCGCAATACCTCTAAACCGTGAAACCGTGATATTTTTGCTTCACATTATCATACCATCAGAATCTCATACTGGCCCATGCCTAATATAGAGTGATAGTTACTAGCTGTAACTCTCGCTCAGTGATGATAGGTGGAGTCCTTAGTTACCCTGCTGCTCTGTAAGTCACTTAAGACTTATTGTGTTCAGACAGAATGCAAAGCAAATTTTAGAAGAGATGCAACTGCATACAAAGTCAGTGGAAAGACAATTCACCAGAGGAGCTCCCGATGAGTTCAGTTAGAAGCTGAACTTAAGACAAATACACAGACACACTACCATATACATGGTTGGTGCATCTGTAGCTAACTATAACTTACAGCTAACATACAGTTGATACATAGGTTTTTTGGAGCAAATAAACACAAACAATACAGGAGCCAAATTCATATGAATGACACAAGGTGAGAAACACATGTCATGTTCAGACAGCCATCAGAGCTGTGTGAGAAAATGTAGCCCCCTTGTTCATTTCACTGGCTGGGGTGCAGACACAGAGGGATGTTGTCATGAAGAATTATAAAATCCTTTCTTACTTTATATCAAACCGCTGTGCAGTGTTTTGACTTCTGATAAGCCTTCAAACTCATGGAACTATTACTCACGTTGGCCAGTCTGGACAGCTTGTTAGTGGATAAGGAGTTGTGCTGTTTGTGGCTTTTAATTGTGGGGAGTCCAGTAGGCTTAAATATTCTCCTGAACAGCCAAGCGAAACAAATCAAAATAACGTTTTACTGTGACTTTACAGTTGTGGAGTAAGTGGAGAGGCAGAGGTAGACAGGCAATGAAGACAGATAGATGGGTAAATCAGCACATAGACACATGGCCACAGCTACACTTTGGCAATTTGACTGACTCATGAGCACAAAATCAATATCATTGCATGTCATTTCCTTTTTTATTTTGTTTATAGCTAAGAGCAAGTGAAAGAGAATGGCCAGGGTGAGTGAGAAACACAGAGACAGAAACAGGGAGTAAAAAGCTCTTGTCAGAAAGACTAGTCAATACTGCTACTGGATATGACAGCACCACTATTCTGCCCCCTCACCCCATCTTCACATCTTTCTATCCATCACCTTCATGAATTGTTCAGACACTATTGTGCAGAGCATGATGGGAGTGTTACCAGCTGAAGCCTCAGGGTAGAAGTGTCACTAAGCACCTCTTCTCTTGCGGTCACTTAATTGTGCATGTGTGTGTGTCTCCTGTGTGTGTGCGTGTGTGCAACTACAGTTCATGTGTACGCATTCACAAATGCATGCAAATGGATGCATAAATACATGTATGCTGTATGTACACTCTGGGTGCTGTTGCATAAATATATGTGTATTTATTTGTTCATGGGCACATTTTGAGTGAGTTACTTCTGTCTGTATGTGCACTAGTTGTGTGTCTGTGAATTCTCATAGGGTCTCACATCATCATCATTACCCTGACAGCTGACAGTAAAATCCATATCAAATCTATAACTCCATTTTCCTGTTTTTGTTCCTTTCTTTCATCATCCGACTCCCTTGTCTCCCATAAATAGAGGCTGCACCATGGCATGCCATTAGCTGTCCATGGATATATCATAAAAATGCAATGAAACACAGACAAAAAGTCAATAAGTGACAAACCTTGGGCCTCTGCATATTTTCCTATTCCAGATATTTCAAGATTATCTTGCCCATGGCATTACCTTCAATGTGACTGTCACACTCTTTGTCTGGCTCACGTGGCATTTATTTATTTATCGTCTTTCTATCTCTAGAGCCACAGACAGCAATGTCTCACTTCTTCTCATCGCTTCTGTCTTTCCATCTTTCTTTCCTTCTTTCTTTCTGTCTTCCTTTGTCTACATTATGTTTTTCCGTCTCTGTCATCAGCCTCTCTTTCCTCCTATCTGCCCGTCTTTTTTAATAATTCCTGCAGCCCTCCATCAATCTCTCTCCCCTTACTCTATAATTTCTCCTCCTGGATTTTTATCCTTTGGTTCATTCTGCAGAGCAGGGGGGGTGATGCTGCTCTTCACTTTGATAAATGTATGTTTAGCAAACATTCTAATTATCTCAACCAGAGCTAATAGGATAGATAATTACACATTATACACACAGGCTCTCTCTCTTATTCTCTTTGTCTTTCCTCCATTCCCTCCCATTGCTTCTTCCATTCTGTTGCATCTCCTCTCTCTTTCTCTGTCTCCCTCAAGCCTATTGTGTGTGGTATCTTCTTCTGAGAGCAATATGGTGCTTTTCAACTTGTCACTGACATTAATGAGGTTTTCCTTGACTGCATCAAGCCTTGTGAATGATGTCTGTCTGTGTTGGTGGGCCAGAAATACAATACAGGAGGCAATGAATATGATTTTTATGAAATATTTGGATTTTATAATGGCAACTGGGAACAGAAACAGGTAGGAAGAAACAGCAGAGAGGTCTCCACACAGCCTACAGAGCTCCAGCTGAAGTTACATTTATACTGAGATGCTTAACACAGGTGTATAATTCAGCCTTCATAGTTAACTACCTCTACCACTAAATTACTGTAATCCCAGCACATGTACCACATTACCTGTCAATCTCAGTAACAAATGTACAAAATTACAATGTAATAAGTAACTGTGCAATGAGTAACGATAAAAAAAATCATTTATATATATTCTGCCGTGGCATTAGAAGTCAGTAGATTACCTCCCACAGCAGCGAGAGAAGGATGGATATGTCTCCGATTTTGAAGTCTCTCCTTTTTCTATTTGTTTTCATTATTATTTTTCGCACCATTGGAGTATTATGAATCCTGCTTCCAGTCACTCTGAGTGGTACATGTAATAAAAGCCATGTTTTAATATTGTCTGTCTGATTCCATCAAGCCAGTTACACTGAGGAAGAAGAATTATGAAGTGTTGCTGATTGTCAGCATAACAGATATTAGTGCAGATAAACTGAAATTTGTTTGACTGGCAGAAACATTATTGCTTGGTTACACCAGTTTCAAATGACTTGCACGGAGCCAACAGATCTGTTTGAACAAGAACTTTCTATTGTCAATATTTGGCCATTGTATCAGAATAAAACTGAAAATGACTTTTTATTTACTGATGTTATTGAAGGTTATATGAGATATTTAAAAAGAAGTTTTACTTATCAAACTTTTTTGTTTCCAAAATAACACTCAGGACAATAAGAAGGTTTGAAACTAATTTTAGTTTAGGAATGCACAGTGCCAAAGTATCAATGCAATCCTTTCTCAGGAGATTATTTAAATAAGTGACCTTTGAATACTCTCTTACATATTGTGGTGTAGTTTTGGGGAACCTACTTTACTCTTACATGTAAATAAACTTCAACTGCACTTTGCGTTTAGTGCTAATTAGCATGTTACAATGCTTACATGCTAAGATGGTGAAAATGGTAAATATTACACCAGTTTAACGTCAGTGTGTTAGTATTTTTCTTACGTGTATGTAAACATGCTAACATCAGCATTCATCTTACAGAGTTGCTACCATGGCTGTGGATACTCATTCACGTTATTTGTATCCATGTTTAACTCTATACTATACTTATGCTTACTTGAATGTTGATTGGACATGTATCAGACACATTAAAATAGCAGCTGTAGCCTACTTAATATGGTCCTGGTTCATAAATAGCAAGTTTATAAGTTTAAATTACTGATATGATATGAATGAAAGTCTTAACTGGGAGGTTCCAACTCCTGATTCCTGAACTCCTCCAATTGATGTGACATGAACTGCTGGAGAGAAGACGTTATCCCATTGTTGGAACTGTCCACTCCTCCCTCACGAAAGATCTCTGGCTGACCCAAGACAGAGATCACTTTAAACAGACGACAAATGAGTTTATGGCCTGTTATTAAGGAACTCACAGAATCAATGTTAATTAGCAGCAGCTGTTATGACTTGCTGCCAGCTACATTTGGCATTTTAACCAGTGACGGTGGCGGTCAGCATCAGCTAAAAAGGAGAAGCTGCTTCCTAAATGTTTTGTACACTGCTCTTTGCTAATGGTAATTAGCAGTGGAGCTTGGCTAATGCGCACAGAACTTAGTGTCAGAACTCTGGACAAAACACAGTAGGGTACAGTAAATAGGATTGGATATTGATCTGCTTTATTTTAGCCAGTGCAGATCAATTAAAATATGCCCGGACTTTGGATCAGCTTGGTACATCTCTAGCACTTAAAAGTGAAAATGCACCTCTTATTGAAGCTATTGCAAACACCTCATTATTGAACCAATGCCCTTGCCATTGACAACCCCTCACCCTCACTCAGCGTAACAATAACCATCCATTAGGACCTCTATTAATCTCAACATCATTGGCAGCAGAACAAAATCAACAGCGATGACGAACAGCACAAACGTATTAGTAAAAACTGACAGACAGACAAAACAGCCAGTCAAACCTCTCTCCTGTCACTTCAAGGGACAGGGCAATATTTCATTGATCAATAGAAGAGAGAGGAATTCCACTGCCTAAGGGCAAAACAGAGGTCCAAATTAAATTCCTCACTTATTCTCTCCCAGCGCTGCCTAAGGGTATCCCACGACCTCTGCAACAGAAAGGTTATTATCAGGAAGGGTTGTCCAGAAGGAAGGGGGAGAAGGCTGGGGGGATGGGGAGAGGCAATGTGTACAGTGGGGTAGGAGTTAAAAGGAAGGAGGGAAGAAAGCAAAATAGGGAGAGAAAAACATGAAGAAGGAGAGAACACCACAAGAAAAAGACGGATGGGGATCAAGGGAAATAATACTGAGGAAAGGCAATGGATTATAAGTGAGAGAAAAGCAAACTCTCATTTAAGCCATTCTCTTCTTATAATCGTCTCTCCTTTCAGATCTGTCATTTCTCAACAACATGTCTGATTCTTTCTCCTCCACAGACAGGTAATCAACTCCTATCAGATGCAGACCTCTAGCTAAAGCACGGATCTGACATCAGCTTCAAATATTTGAACTAGTTGAGGTGTATTTGATTTAGACTGTCAGAAATGTAAGCATCCTTTGAATGGGGGCACAGGAAAAGATAAGGAACATCAACCTAAATAAATCATGCCATGTCTGTTGTTCAGTATGTATTTAAACACTGTTTGGAAATCTAATCCTTATAGAGATTTGGGAATAGACTGATTTGAAATTCATGGTGTCAATAGAAAACATAATCATGAACAAAAAAACATCCAGAAACAAAAGGTCTAGAGGAGGAAAGCAGCTAACAGCACTGAAAGAGGAAAGAATGTAATAAATATCTTCTGGAAGTCAGATAACAGGTCTCCCTGTTGTGCTTAATGCACCCCACAAGACATCCTCTATCATTTCTACTGACATGGCATGTCTTTTATATTTCTGATTTCCAAGCCCATGCAGTGTGAATAATTTCCCAGACAAAAGCTTGACCTCTACTGCTAGATGAAGCTTTTAAGTCAAAGTACAGAAGACATAAACTCCCCAAACATAAAACAGATAATAAAGACGTACTTCCTGCCTTTATTCTTTTTTCTCTTTGTTTCTCGTCTTAATCCCTTCTCATAATCGTGATTGTTTCCTGATTAGACTCTTTTAATATCCGTCCCAGTGGGCGACCGTTACCAGGGATACAGCATAGGCTGCAGCGCGGCATGTGGCTAACTGTTACAGAAAAGACGTCCCTGGGCGATTTTTCATTAACTGGCCATAAAGGAGACTCTGTGTGAAGCCATTACAAGTGGCCGCAGATCTTCTCCACAGAGCACTCAGAAGACTACCCAGACAGAAAAAAAAGAGTGAGAGAGAGGAAAATATGGAGGTAAGATTGTGTCTATTAAGTACAGTCAAATACGCAACTGTTTTTGAGTGTGTTTTTGATTTTTTTTCCCCCATTTTCTCCCAGTTTGGAAAGTCCGAAACCCTGCACATTGCAGTCCTTCTCACTGCTGACCCCACTGTGTGCCCAAAGAGGGCTGCAGACAGGCATGTGCTACCTCTGCAACATGTGGTGCCACCGGCCGCTTCCTTTCACCTTGACCTCGACAGCTCCCCACCTGCAAACAGGGGCCAATTATGTTTGTGGGAACACACAGCCAAGCTAGAGGTACTGCTTCTGGGAACCGAACCAAGTTAAAGCCATTGTTAAATATTTAATCACCCTGTGTGTCCGGCATGTAATGAAAATCTACCACTGATTATCTGAACTTGCAGACATCCAACATCCAGATCCATATCCAGACATTACATGGACTGTGTGTAGTATGGGTGTCAAGTTCTCTACTGTCTGTATTAGGATTTAGCACAGCAAGGATTCTGAGTGAGCCAGCTCATCTATCAGTACAATATACTGCAGCCTGACAGAAAACTACACAGCGCATTTGTCATGAAAAATGGCAAACAGTACAGACAGATATATGAGATAGGGACTATTACAGAGGCGATCAGCACCGGAATTCTTAATAGATCATTCACAGTTTTCTAATGAGTCTCATCACACTTGCTTAGGTTCATTTGTGTAATGCAATAAAATGTGATTGACACTATAACACTGACAATAATGTGAATGTATAAATATACACAGCTCTGTGACTAGGTTTCTCCTTCTCCCAACTGCCATATAAAATACTAGTGTGAAAACTGATACTGTAACAGATGCCATGCTCTGCCCAGGGGTATATTAGTTGCAGAGATATACAGTACAACTCATGAGGACAGCAAAATGATATTACATTCCTTATCCAGATAGTTTAATGACATTATTTTTCTAATATGTTGGGCACAGCAGGGTGGAACAGGGAATAAAGTGATCATGCATCACCCAGATGAAGTTGACCCTGATCTCACTATGTAGAGAGGCAAGAGAATTTCCCAATGGAGAATGCTTACATATACCATTATCATGCTGATTATTGATATGAGCGTGTTTGATGATATTTCCATGTGCATCATCTGTAGATTTGTCAGGCTGCACTCCTGTAACTGTAGCTCCTGCTCCTCTGTACCCAGAGTCCTGCTGGTTTTCTGTCCCACCAGGTAGTTAATTGCATTCACTTGGTGTCTGAGGTGTAAAATACTCCCTGATTAGACAGTAGGAATGAAAACCAGCATGGCTCTGTGTCCTAACATTGAGGACTGAAAACAACTGATCCAAGGTGAGACTTACACGTGCTACATTATTAAGTCTTAATTTTCTGTTTAAAAAAAACACAGTTTCTCTTAGATGCAATAGTTTGTCCAAGGTCATTCAAAACTGGATCACAAAGGGTCGAAAATTCCAGCTGAGCCGCTCTCTTTTTAAACATCATGTAAATAAGAAACTCATCTGCCATCATCTTGGTAGAGGATTAGACAAATCTGATTTCCCCAGCTAGATTTCTGCAAAGACAAATTCTTATCCATGTGTACGCATGATTTGGTTTCTAATTAGCTTTTTTTTTACAAGTTATTGTAAGTTAGTTGTATCAGCAGGGTATAACTGAGGGATGTGCATGAAAGCCACAATATATGACAAACTAAGCTGTGATGTTTAATCAAATTTTAAGTCAAATTTGATTTATATAGCCCAATATCACAAATCACAAATTTGCCTCAAGTGGCTTAATTGAGCTATACACCTAGAATTTTCTACCCTCTCTGATAAGTGCAGAATTACCCTTTAAACTCTGCCTTTCTAGAGAGCAGCATAGTTTGCAGTGTTAAGATCAGTTCTGGAGACCTTTGCCTCAAGATTTAGATAACAGTTCTAACCTTTGGAGTTAATCAGAGTAAACACCAGCTGGTACCCAGAAGGGTACTTGAATATACAAATTGTGTATCTTGAATATTAAAATGCTGTAGCATACACTTTAGCAGGAAATTTACATAATTTGCCCCTAGAACATTTTTTCAATATTAGAGTCAGTAAGATTCAGTCGCTAAAACCTCACATCCAGCTGCTGTCATGTTTCTTCATTAGCACATTATTTATATGCAAGTAAACACCATCCTGTGTCATTCAAGGCAGAGAAATGCAGCTTTTACAACCCCTTTCAAATATAGCACCATTGCTGCTGTTATTTATTTTCTGATATTACTGCATACATAATACTGGAATGATGTAATGTAAACATGTAAAGACAAGGGTTTTAGCAATATTTCCAATATGATTATATTTAAAAATGGGCACAATCATAAAACACACAGCCCCAGAAACAATGACACTCACTGAATTTATAGTGTTGTGCTGTTACCATCTCTTGAAAAAGATTCACTGTTCACTGCTGCAATGCCTGTTTACCGCTGAAATTTTCAGTTTCAGTCCTGACACAAAGATCTAAGCTAGGTGGGTAATTCATAGGTAAGCCCCCTTCAGCCAACAGCTTTTGAAGTAACAGGTCAATGGTCCACAATGGCAACAAGCGGTCCAATTTTTCTATTTCTCTCTACTGACTGTGCCAGAACTGAAACCAAAAATTTCAGCAGCATAAATGAAAAAACTGGCAGCAAATGCAAAAAAAGTTATAGTGAGAAGAAAGAACTTCAGTGAGTGAAATGAAGGTGGAAATTGTTGCAGATACTATAATACTACAAGTGTGGATTTGCTTTGAGATCATTTTAGGTTTCAAATTCCTTTTTGAGGACTTGAGAAACTTTGTTCACTAGTATTGAAATAATGCTAATTCCATACAGATTAGCCATTTTTTCCACTTTTACAAATGTTGTTAATATTCAGGTCAAATAAAAACAAAAATATCTAAATAGAATATCTCTGTAAAAAAAATGGCAGATTGAGTACAACAACCCTTAAGAACTCAGTACTATATGTACTGGCCTTATATTAAGAGCAGTTTGAAAGGAATAAATCCAGGAAATTGGGCGGGGGACAGGAACAAGGAAGATCACAGGAGAAAAGAAAAGAACATGGGAAAGGAACAAGAAACTAATTATCACACATTGTGACCTGTTTTCTTCAGCGTAAATGAGCATTAGCAGGAAGACGAAAAGAAGAAAAGAAGCAGTCAAAGAAAATTAACTGCTGGAACACAGCACCCTTGGCATAGTGGGTCAGATGCTACCGCTGCGATGGCCCATTTATGAAAGTAAAAGCTTGGCATGTAATTCTGTTTTACTTCATCTTAAGACTCGTCTCTTAAGTAGATTTGAGCAGCTTTACAACAGAAACTTGGGGCATGAACGGAAAAAGAGTAAAACAATAACAACTATGGCGGAAACTGGGAGACAAAGAGAGGGAGGGAGTCCAGAGATTAGAGAGATAGGGAGACTTACTTTAGCAAGTAGTGATAATGCCAGACGTTCTGTGGCTGACTTGAAAACCGCAGTGTGCTGCTTTTTGTAATGCTCCTCTGTCTTCTTTTCTGTCTAAATACAAACATACAGCAGTCACACACACACACACTGACAAACATCATAATATGTAAGGTTCAAATAGAGCTCTACTGTATATTTCAGCCCATTAATCTCAGGGCATACTGTATATCTCTTCAAGGTGAGTAAGCCAAACAAAGACAGAAAGCAGAGGTAAATGGATAACGACAGCATACTGATGGATCTTCCTACCTCATACTGTCCTGGACTTGGGGCCTCTATTGATTCCTTGTTGTGGAAGAAGCAGTTGCGTTGAGCAGTTGAGCCAAAGCCACCCTTCCTGCTTCGCTCTAAAAATGCCTTTTTAAAACTCTCCCTTGCCAAACCTTGCTCAAACACATTGTAGGACCCTGGACCTGGACAGAGTACAGACAGGGGGGAATTACTGTGTGTTTGTGAAGAGCAGTTTTTCCATTGTTCCTCTTCTCACTGATCTGAGATAAAATTCGAAGACAGCATGCTAGAGAATCGCTACCTGTGGTGCTTGCCATCCCTCAAACCACTAGCTGTTAGCTCTGACTAAACCTCATGGAATTTGCATGGACTTAAAATGAAGACACAGACATAAGACACATGTAGCATAGGTGTAACTCTGGCTTAGTGTCTTTAGTTTTGGCAGGGTGTGTAGCATCCATGTAGTGTTGGTTAAGACTGAAAGTAATTCCCGCACTACACCTGCGCTACACTAAATTCCATATGGAGACACTCACACATTACTGCTATTTTAATATTTGTCTCCTCAGCAGCATAGCATTGTGTCTGCATGTGTGAGCACAGCTAGAGAAACTGCTGAAAAACACAGAGGGATGATTCCACATTACTAATGAAATTATTGCCTAGAAAGCTACACACACTGGAAATGAAGAAAACAGCAATTTAGAGACCCAAGCAAATGAAGAAAACATTTCCATCAATATGACAACACATACAGTGTGCAGAATTTATAAACATGGTGCAAATACAGAAAACACATGGAAACACAATAATGCAACAATATGCAAGGCAACACAGTTGAGAGGCACTTCAATCATAAACCCGGCTTGGATTTTTATTGCACTTATCAGAATAAAATGATAATTGCTAAAATTCCACAAGAGTCAGAAATTGATTGGGAACATTATTAGCAACAAAATGCAAGTATAACTGCTGTACCATTTCTAATGTAATAACAATGAAAAAAATGAAGGTCGACCCTTAAAATCAGCCATGTGATTAAAAAAATGTCATTTAAGGAATAAAGTGCAGTTTCACCTGCCAGTTCTGGCACCTCTTCAGACCTCCGGTCTAACATTTCATCTTTGCAGAAAAAACATGAAAGGCCCTCAAATTCAGTCAAAAACAGACATAAATATTAGTATGGTGGTAAAGTCTGAAGTTTTGACTCAAATGGCTGTTGTTCAGTGTAATATGTGCAGCCTCTGCAATAAAAAATATACAAAAACATATTCTGAGGTCCTATTTAAATGATAACAAAATAGATGGTAATAATGAAAAATACCTAATCTTCAACTTATTTTAGACAAAGGGTTAAATGCAAAACTGGACACTGGAAATGAATACCTCTGCAACAGAGTGGTTTGCTCATTGGACAACACAGGCACAATCACACACATAAACACACACTGCACAGTAAGCACAGCAGAAGCCAATTCCCTTTCAGTTCATTTCAAAATGTTAATACAAGCTGCAAAGTAGTACTTATTTTCTTAATTGTTACTTGTGAGACTGGATATAATGACAAGTTAAAATCTGGACTTTTAAAGAACATGGGTTGTTTGAAATGAAAGCAAATGGGGTTCAGACTTTAAAACTGTGACTAAAATGCTAACAAGTACTGTCAGACATTATGGGGCGAGAATCAAATGTCAATGATGTCTGACAGGATGTGGATAGTGAGATTAATTATAATATCCATTATTAACTCTAAGAGCTAGATACATTATTTTAACACATCAGTCCAAAGCAAAATCTCTATTAACAAACAGAAGAACGTGAGGTCTCTCTTTAGAAGAAAACTGGGTTGCATCCGTAAAATATAACTACCGTACATATATCAAAGAGGAATATCACTTTGGACAGCATCCACACACACATACGGACCTGGCATGGAGCTTTTTTTGAGGTTTGGAGTGAAGCGCACTGCAGTGATGCCAAATGGGCTTTTTTTCACTCCTGAGGTCCTCTTCAGCAGCTCCAGGGCACAGCGCGGGTCATTATACACACCAACAGGGGGCGACACTTCTTTCACAGCACTAAACCTCTAATGGAGGGAGATGACAGAGAATGAGACAAATAAAGGTTAGAGTAAGAAAAGGAAGAGAGCATGGAGGCAGGAGAGAGAACTGGGGAAAAATGCATCTTGATTCTAGTCCCTGGCAAACACTGAAATTGCACAATTTAATGATTAATAGCGCTTTCTGTTGATCCTACTGAGATCAGCACTGTTTTAAAATAACAAATAATACATTTATTTTCTCTGCTCAGTCCCCATGTGGAATACAACAACATATCCAGCTGTGAATATTTGCTTTATCCACAGGAATGACAGAGCGCTATATCTCCTCACTGTCAGAGATACCAAGCAGAGACAGGGCTTGACCAAATACAGACTAAATGCCCACAGCCCACATGTAGACAGCATGCCTAAAGGTCTGTAGCCATGCTGTCAGCACAGGGGACATTACACACCAGAAAGCAAAAATATTGAATGGATGAAACTGGAGCTACAATTTTGATTCGATATAAGGAAAGGACATGTTTTTAACTGAATACAAAGTGTTTCTCCTGAGTGGCCATTTTGGGACATTCTCAGATTCAGCTTAGCACCTCAACTTTGATTAGTTTAAGCTTTACTTTTCCACCCTCAGCTGTACTTTTGCTCTGTTCACCATACCATACCACTTGTATGCATGCGGAAACTGGAAAAGCTCTTCTCAGAAAATTAAAGAAGGGGAAAAAAAGAGAAAAACGAAAAATGTATGAGAGCAAGAGTAAAAGAGAGTAAAATGCATACGGACAGAACAAAATGGTGAGATGAGGACAGAGAAAATGAGATGGGGTAAACAGCATATTCAACCCAAAGATAATGACGCACACAATCAGGTATGTAATGTTCTTTGACTGTTTTGCTGATATCAGAGCTGATTCAGCGCTGTAACTGCTTGGCAGCTTCACTTCCAGGGTACAAATGTGTTTATCTGATAGCCTATTATAACAGCACAGGCAATCAAAGGACCGAGGCAGAAAAGTTGCCTTTTTCTGTCAAAATTACTGAAGGTGAACTGTGTTTGAATGTAACTCTAAATTTCTCCTCAGCGTCTCGCAACTGAACCATTCAGCTGGGTGTTACTGAAAGCAACAGAGGAATAAAATGAACCTGATTCCCTCCAATACATGATCACATCAACAATGCCATGTCCATGCACACACACACACACACACACACACACAGTTCCCCAGATGACGTTTAAACTGTAAGAATGATCTTAAATATAAGTCATTTGTTGGAAACATGCCAATCATTGATTTGCACTTTCCATTTAAACAAGATGCAGCCTATGGAAAATTACTTCTGGGGTAATGAAAATTGTGTTAGTAATGCACAGTTGAATTATTGAGCTTTTAGGCGAAAAAGAGAAATGAGAGGGAAAGAAGAAGGAGTGAAGAGGTGTAGCTGGAGGAGGAAATGGGGAGAGGAGAGGAAAATGACTGAGAGGGGAAGCGCTCGGGTTAGAGATGGAGTAAGTATTTGAGAAGAAGAAAGGAGAGGAGCAGGAGCTACAAGACATGCTGTTTCAAGGCCAAAACAAACTGTGTTCATTCAAAGTCACTTATACAGCTGGGGTTTGTGACCATCTGTCAGTCCAGCCCTGCCCTACTGGCTTTGGTAAAGTCTTATTCTTTCCTCCCTCAAATTGACTGACTGGGCTTTGTTGACTGAATGTATTTTGAAGGTGGATTTTTTTTTCTATGCTTCCTGCTGTTCCATTTCCAAACACATCTCATAAGAAATGCCAAAGGAATACTTTTGAAAATCATGCCCAGAGCCAAAATGTTCTCAATTCAAGGTGCCTCTGTGGGCACCACGGTGACAGAATGTCTGTAACGTCTGTTAATGTGGATTAATGAGGCCACAGAGTGATGGGAGCAGTAGAAGTAGTATAAGTGCTCTCATGCTCTTCTGGCACCAAACAAACCCC
Organism: Lates japonicus; assembly: GCA_033238685.1. Lineage (NCBI taxonomy): Eukaryota > Metazoa > Chordata > Actinopteri > Centropomidae > Lates > Lates japonicus. The sequence continues at coordinate 2,014,640 of BRZM01000019.1, read as the reverse complement.
AACCCACCCCACCTACCCACACCCCGCTCACTGTTAAGTTGCATTTAGACTGAAACCAAGTCAAATTTTAGAGGGGATGTGCAAATAAAGCAGGATGAAAATCTGTTTTGTGTTCAGTCTGAACACCTTTAGGTTGACAATTTATAACAAAGACTTAGTTCAATTGCATCTATTTGGCAAGGTCTTATTTTTCAAATGGTATATTGTGTAATAATCATATTTACCTAACATTGCACTTCAGTTTCATGTTTTTTTTTCCAGCTGCATCCTTGAGATGTGTATCAGAGCAGAGGGTTGTCAGTGCTGGAACTGGCTGTGAACATTTTTTCCTGATGCTTGACAGCTTATGAATGATAAAATGTAATATCTCAATAATACCGTCTCAGACGACATCATCACACTTTACATTACAGTCAACATTATTAATGCCTTTTATCTATTTTTTTTATTACTATTATTTTGAATTCTCCAGAGTTCAGAGAGCACAGGCAGGATTCAGGATTCAGCATCTCTGAGCTTTGTGAAAGGGCTTCATGAGATTATTTATTTATAAATCAAAGAAACTAATTTATGTATTAATCTCACATATCACATGATTTTTGATCAGTGATAGGTTTTTAATGTTGCGCCCAAATCATAAAGTACAATTGTTTTTTTGTGCATTTTTTCATGCAAAATATTGTGAAGCGCAGAGAAATCAGAGACTAAAGGGACTCAAGAATGAAACAGGGTGTGAACCATAACTGAGGAGAAAGGAGAAGAAAGTGAAAACCAAAGCAGAGGAAAAGGAAAATAGAATGAGGGAAAGAGAAAAGGCTTTTAAGCTTAAAAAATATCGGGCTGAGAAGAAGTTTTGAAAAATTGGAGCTAATGGAAAAATGGAAGGGAGAAGGGAGGGAACAAAAAGGAAAATATGGGGTGTTAGTGGAGCGGCGAGGGCGAGGAGAATCGAGGAAAAGGCATGTTTTTACAAAGTGTCGGATTAATGCTTTGATATTGGGAAATTGGGAAGTCAAAAGGAGGAGGAAAGCCGAGGACTGGAAGATTCCAACTGTTCCTCCTATCTTCCCCTCCCTCCCTCCTCCCTCCTTCCCTCGCTTCCTCTCCATCCCTCCACAGGGTAACAGTGTCAGATGGAACCGGAATCTCAAGGAGACGAAGATCTAAGAAAACTGACGCTCTTAGTTCTGCGTTGGAGATGACTTGTGACACGTGCACACGCACACACACCCACGCAAACACCCACACACTCACAGACGTTCCTCTGTGGGTGTCAGTGACGACATCACAGGGTCGACGCACTGACACAGCATGTGGCCGGCAAAATTAGGTCAGTGCAAACTATGACACACACGCTCATAAACATCAAATAAACCCCACAATCTTGCATCAGTTGTTCTCACCAGGAAACCAGAAAAATGTTGCATGTTACAGATATTATTAGGGTCATTTCAGGAAACCGGTGAGTGTGTGCATGTGTGTGTGTGAGAGAGAGACATGCCAAAATGTGGCTGTATTAATTTGCATGGATGTCAGCACTACTGACAAACTTGTCTGTCTTGTGTCTATATCTGTCTGCTGACAAACTCTGCACATGTGTACAGTATGTGTGAATTTTTGATTTTGTGTGTGTGTGTGTGTGTGTGTGTGTGTGTGTGTGTGTGTGTGTGTGTGTGTGTGTGTGTGTGAGCATACACTGCCACATTGTGTGAGTGCATGTCAGGGTGATAATTAAAACATCAGTCAGGGAGTTTCACAGAAGTGAATCTGTGGGGCAACGCCACAGAGGAGTTCAGCTATTCCTGAGATGTAAAACTACACGCTTTCACATCCTTCATCTTCGCTCCTCTGAGCCCCTTAATAAACTCATCTTCACCCGCATCTGAAGAAATCCTCCACTTCAATTAAACAAGCAAAGCCCGACTCAGTGTCTTGGATCTGTAACTTAATCTTAAATATTCCATATTAAAATCCAGTCTCCTTTGAGAAACTGTAAATTGAATCTATTTGTCTCCTATAGATTATGTCTGAGAAATCTTTTCAGTATGGTCTGATTGTTTTCTCTGTCAGTAGAGCATTATGTAGAGTCATGTATAAGCTTGAATCCACCCACCCATTATGTATACCTCTTATCCTTTAGGGTCGCTGGGGGGCTGAAGCCAATCCCAGCTGACATTGGGTGAGAGGTGGGGTACACCCTGGACAGATTGCCAGTTTCGCAGGGCTATGCATAAGCTTAGGAAGTTGAGTTAGTTTTATACTGAATGGTAGAGTAGCATCAGCTGGGCTCATGGTCATGGTCACAGGTGTGTTTTGTTCAGGAGGAGAAGAAGTGTGTTTTACTGTGTTGCTGTGCAAGCCACTTCTACTACACAGACAGTATATGCTAAAGTTTCCTTTGACACACATAATAACACTATCACCAATAATTTTGTTTTGAAATTACATGAAGAGAATTACAGTATCTTCATGTGGTTACAAGCCTACATCTTGTTGCCCTGCCCTCAAGTGGCCAAAAAATCAGTTGATGCAGGTTTCAACAAAGAGCTGATCTGTATAAACTAAATCTGTATAGGGACTAATAAGTAATGTTCCACATAACAAAAGAAAAAAACACTATTTCTTAATAATTACACAGTGTTTGTTTACAGGTATTTTTGTTTAATTCCAACAAGAATTCTAATGTTATAAATGATATATGTAAAATATAGTAATATGACACTTTCCAGTATATACAGAGAGGCTCTACTGTCTGTGTCTGACTCACATTCTTGTTGGTAAATAATAGATTGAGTCAGACGCTGCTGAATGTACGCAGACACTGAATCGATGAAACAGGAAGGCAAAAACAAAACAACAAAAAAAAAGAAATAGACCCTAGTGGACAGAAGCAGCGCTAGAATCACTTGAGAAAGAACCTACTCTATAAAGTACAACCTGATTCACCTGAAAATGCACCCACAAGGCTACACACAGAGCAGCGAATGGTTTCACTGTGAACTTCCCTTGATTCTATTTGCACTTTACCTCGGTCTGAGAGAGGAAGGGGCAAGTTAACTTCTGCAGGTTGCCACTAGACTTCACAGGCTTGTCAAACTGACTTCTGATGTGGTACTGGCCTGGCCCAGGAACTCCCTGACAGGAAGGAGAGAGAGAGAAATGCATGGTAAATTAAGTGTAATATTTGTATTGGGATGCTGTTACATGCTTTGGAATTATCTCTTTTCATGTGGCATTGTCAATTAGAAGATTAGCAGTGAATGAGACACTGAGAGGCAAGAGGAGAAGAGGAAATAGAGTTGCTTTGATTTCTTTCTGTTTTTGAGATAAATGGAGGGCACGGAGAGGTAAGGTCTATTATGAAAATGAAATAAGACACAGCACTAAAAAACGAAGCACTCCCAGAGAGTGAGAAAGTGGTGAAAAAACACAGAAAAGGCACCGTTAAGAAAACACAATTTTCCCTCTCTCCTCTGCAATTAAGTAATTTATGTTTTTTTTTAAAAAGACAGAGAGAGACTGGAAGAAAACATACGTGTTTGGTCTTTTTGAAGTCATATAACAATCATGTCAAGTGCCAAGTTAAGACTACTGCACCATTAAACTGCAGTAATTACTCTAAATAGCAAACCAGCTAACAACACCAGACCTCACACTTACACAGATGCTGACTGGGAAAGTTAAGTAAACACACACACACACACGCACACACACAAACACAGTAATTTCAACGTTTCCTAGAGCAAAACCAGGACATTTTCATATTTGTGGTAAACCCATAAGGTTGCATGGCCGGAGGTGGTTTAACTAGGTCTGCAGTAAAACAAGATAGATTTCTGTGGAGACTGTTAGCAGTTATACCCAAATCTTGGTGGGGTGAGGAGTTGGGGGGTGGGGGGTGGGGGGTTCAGCACAATATGTCTTCCCACTGCCCTGGGACACTTCATTCTTTATTCATGAACACTGACTACAATGTCCTCTTGCCAGAAACAAGTTTCTTGTCCTCAGAATCTGATATGTCACATACACATACAGCATACTGATATACAGTAAAGCTGCCACTGAAAATGTTTTTAAGGATAAAATATGATATAATGTGTGAGTGTTCATGTGTAACTTCAGTGTCAGAGACAGTACAGGAACTCCTGAATGCTGAGTATTACACAAAGTCTTCTGCTTTGAATTAGTACTCAGATGTTCAGAAAGGATTTTTTTCTGTTTAGTCTTTGTGTAACCTCTCTGTAGATAAAATTAAGAAAATAATAAATAAATAGAATAAATACATTTTGCACAAATGTTATTTAGACACAGGGTGATATACAGCCACATGCTTGTGAAATGATTTCTGAAAATCATTTCACAAGCTCCTACCTTAATTATCAATATTTAGGCTCATACAAATACAAGATAATTGTGATACATTTAAGTGAACTTATTGTACAACCAATATGTCTCAGTTGTTTGTATATTTTTAAAGTAGAGAATCTGAGATCCGGTGTTAAACAGCTGTGCCAAGTTATAATCTTTTTTCTTCTTTTCTTTTCTTCCCCTGTGGGAGCAGTGCTGCTTCTAAAAATAACAAGTGCTGCAAACATAAAGACATCATCCATGATGCTGACATGGAATTGACAACATTGAACGAGATGAACTGACAGTGAACTTCATGTCTACGGGGTCATATCAGGCATTGCATTGGTACAACTCCATCTGTTTTGCTTTTGATTGCAGGGATACACTCGATAATGGTTTGTTAAAGTGGTTTGCTCAGTCGTTGCCCCTGCCATGTCAAAATGCCTATTTAATGGGAAAATCCTACACACAGACTCTTAAACTCTATGGGACATCAGCAGCCCCAAGCCATTAGAGGCAGACTGTCTACTGATCTCTAGGAAGTAAAGGTGTTTGTCGTGAGTGTCCCCACCATGGGTAATGACCCATCTGGTCAGTGTATGTGTGTGTGGGAGTACATTCGAGTTGAAGTGTCAAGTACTAATGATGATGGATGGAGGTGCAGCCATCAAGGTAGGGGGTCCAAATACAGCACGGTGTACACATGCAAGCGTTCACCGAAGGCAAAGTTGTTGATTCAAAGTCACAGGATAAATTATAGCATGTTAGAAAGTCATTTTAATAGACATATATTCTATAAATAGAAGTCGTACAGATGCAATAAAATGTCATGTATAATGAACTTTGCACAAGTATATCAACTAAAATTTAAAATGGTGGAGAGACAGCAGAGCAACATGTATGAAGAAGGAAAGGACAAGAAAAGAGAAAGGCGTAGGCGCGAGTCCTTGGCATCGGGGATAGGTTCACCTCTCTCTCCACAAATTCAGTCCCACATTTTTCAGACTCTGCCTCACCCACTCTGCCCCACCAACCAGAAAACTAAGGCATCACAAAGCATTATTCTGCCAGCACACTCAAGTTCATATGCAGGTGAGTAACTCCCCTCCACTCAACCGGCTCCAATGTATCAGTGTGAGTGTGTGTGTGTGTGTGTGTGTGTGTGTGTGTGTGTGTGTGTGTGTGTGTGTGTGTTAGCCAGTCTGTCTTTAAAGCTTATGTTCTACTGCCCTCTATGGGCAAACAGACAAACTGATGAATCAGGGGGGTTGAATCATTTCATCTTTAATCAACTGTACTTGAATAAATCCAGAATAAATCCAAAACACTTACCTTGTCATTTTTTTCTCACTGTAAATCAAAATGCTCTATTATGATTCTACTGGAGTTTTCAAATCCTATTGTGTTGAGAATCAATCTAGATCAAAGTGCAGTGAGGAATGGTAACAAGCTGTTTCAATGCATGAGAATATAGTTGGTCATATTTCTTCATGATACCACTGAAACACACGTCAAGGCATCAAAATATAATTAGTGCAGTTGCAACAGTATCATATAATATGCTAAAACAGGCGGAGTGTGTTAAAACCTGTAGGTTAGAGGCTTCAGTAACCATGGGGGCATAAGTAGCGCCTGTAATCTATGATTTATTCATAATGTGGTCATGATGGCTTTTTGTGTACTTTAAATTAAGTGATACATACAAAAACACAATTAAGTGCTCTGAACCTTTTTTTTTATAAAACAGTCTGCATAGCCTTCCTCTAGCTTGCTCTATCATTTCCATGATTCAATGTCTCCCACTGGTTGAGAATTTATTTGTTGTGGTCAACATGGTCAGGGGGGAAATAGAGCTGTGCATACTCTCACTGAGCTACATCTCCTGCTCTTACAATTCAAAACCCCAACAATTATTAACAAAATAAAGAATAAAATATATGAACACATTTCTGTATATACATAATCTACAAACAAATAATAAGGTTTCCTGCCTCTCAGATATTTGTCCACAAAATGCTCCTTTGCTAGATTCAACATTCTCAGGGGTTTTACTGTAACAGCCTTACTTGGTATGACCAGTAGTTTACTGTGGCTAACTACTTCAGCTATAAGTTCTTAAACAATTGATCAAATGACTATACGTAAGATGAAGGAGGCACTCGTAGTGAAAAATCATCACCACGTCTGCTGCTACCCTCAGCTGTATAGAGCATCTCAGTGTCTTTCAGCTCATTGTTTTGGTTTTACAGCTGGAAGCAAAGATTCACTGACTCTACTCAAGAGTTGGCTGAGACCCAAAACAGAGCTAAAAGAAAAGTGACTACTGTTCTTACATTCATCAGGTAGACAGAAACATGGCTCCAAATGAATATTAATGTTGCTCTGTGTCTGCTGGATGTTTACTAACACATTCACCAAGTCAACTTTATGAGCTGATAATGTGCCAATGATGTGCTTATAACATGTGCAGTGTTGTCCCAAAGTGCCCAAAAAAAATCAATGAATGCAGGTTTAATTGCCATTTGTGGTCACATCAGTGACAGTAAGTTACATGACTTCACTTTAAAGCACTATGCTCCCCACAGGGGCAGAGATTGACACTGATCCCACTCCTGTAAAGCTTTTATCTCTTAGAGTTATCATTTGTCCAAACCTTGCATGTATAACCACATGGATACAAACAGCCACTAACACAAACACATACTCACCTTTTTTTCCTCTTGCTTGGGAACCAGTTCATGGTAGCGAGGGATGATAAGCTCAGCTCTGTCTTTCTGTTCCTTCCGAAGGTTTATATTTTCATAGAGTGTTTCCGGGACTCTGAGAGACACAGACAATGACAATGTCTTTGAGAATAGAAGACACAGACAATCAAATAAAAGAGTAAAAAGAAACTGAAAAAGAGACAGAGCAATGTGTTTAAAAACACACAAAGCAGAAAAGAAGAGAGAAGGAGGAATGGAGGGATACGATATACTGTCTGAGAGTGGAAGAGAGATATATAATGGAAAAGTAAATAGGAAGGACTAAAACCAGATGGGAGCAGAGAAAAAGAGAAAGAGGGAATGGACAAGAGATGGAGGAGTGAAGGGGAGAAAAGAAGAAAAGACTGAAATAACAGCTCTGTCAGCAACTGCGTGGGGTGTACAGGCAGCCTTTTCAATCAATTCTAAATGATTCCAGTAATCACATATGTATCACTGACATGTTTGCGTAGGCATGCGTTGCCTACACCTATGTGTACATGATATGGTATGATTGCCCCCATGTGCACTTTCCCTTCTACAGCTCAGTCGATTCCTTTATGAATAGTTTAGTGTGTATGCCCACCAGTTTAGAAGTGCTGACTAAGCCCCATCCTCCTTGGCCATCAATAGAAATGCTATGTGAGAAATGTCAAACATAATGCCCTGGCTGTGAGAGCAAAGTAATATTTCACTTTGGTGCAACAGTTTCTCAGTTCAGCACACATCTCTGTAAGGGCTCAAGAGTGGTGAACCTCTGAGATTAGATGTCCTAAAGCATCTAATCTAACCAACCTTTTGGCTCTTTATTCATGTTTAAAAGGTTGTGATTCCTAATACATGTACTGATGATCATTAATCCTATTTAATTAAATATACATATCTCAGAATCACAAATGATGCCACATACTTTGTTTGTGCCAAACATTATTTTGTATGAGGCTTAAGATTTTAGTTAAACATCATTCCCAAATAGATTAATCATTACCTAAACTGAATGCACCTAAATACAAGATAAAGATATTCAAACTAAGATAAAATAATACTGTTCTACACCTTTAAAGGGGTTTATCCCAAACTGCTTAAATCAAATCAAAATCAAAGTTGATAGTAACGTAAAGTAATAATTTTACATATTTGCTTTCTTGCTGAGAGTTAGATAAGAAAATTGGTACTACTTTCATGTCTGCAGGATACATATAAGGTTACATCCAGCAGATGGTTAGCTTATCTTAACAAAAACACTGGAAAAGGGGAGAAACAGCAAGTCTGGGTCTGACCAAAAGAAGTCACCGCAGCCAGCCAGCTGGCTAGGCTGTCTGTTTCTCTGTTTCCAGCTAAGCTAAGCTAACTGACTGTTGGCTGTAGCCTAATATTTACCGTACAAATATGAAGGTGGTATTGATCTTCTCACCTGACTTTCAGCAAAAAATCAAATAAGCACATTTTACAAAATGACAAACAACTGCTTTAATACCACTATGCAATGACAGTCCGTGTTGTTGTTCATATGCCGCTGGTACTGAAAACTCATTAAACTGTGATACTTACGTCTCAGGGTAATATTCTCCAGGACCTGGTCCCACTTCCATCCTCACTTCGCCTCTCTTCCCTGTCATGTTGCCAAAGTGGACCCCTTTATACTTCTGTGCAGAACTCATCTCTGACTGGAGAAAGCGAAAGAGATGAAGAGAAAGCAGAAAGACACCAAAAGAGTGTAGGTGAGGTGTGGATGAAAGAAATGATTGGCCAGAAAGAAAAAAAGAAAGAAAGAAAGAAAGAAGACGAGAGGAAAGGGAGAGAACGAGATAACAATATGATAAATGGATGAACAAAGAAGTAGGAAATAGAACTGACTCATTCACACTTATCTGGTTTCTCTTCTAGTCGGGACCCATGAAGTTGGAGCTGAATGAAATGTGAAGCACAGCCAAATGCCAGAGTATGTCAGAGATCTAGGGGAGACCTTCCATCCTTTCTTATCTCTTTGAGTTTTACAGCCTGCTTCCTCTGCCTCTGGCTGCTTCTTAACAACTGAGAGAGGCTACATCTGGAAATGAGCTGGCCAGCTGTCGCCAGACACATTGTAGAGATACTATTTGTAAGATTTTCTCAAAAATATATTGTACTGCTGCAAAAAATAAAAACAACAAACATGTTCTGAATTCCTGCACTAGTCCTTCTTAAAACAGGTAAGTCTATAAATCTACAGCCATGTCAGTGACTGTGAGGCTGTATTTAAGACATAATGGTGCTTTGAGCTAAATGCTACCATGACCACAGCAACAATGCTACCATGATGATTTTCTTCAGTTTCTCAGGCATAAAGTTTACTATATTTACCATCTTAGCTTTGTGTGCTAGCATGCTACTGTTTGCTAACCAGTGGTAAACACAAAGTACAGCTCCAGTTTTGCAGGCATTTTTACCTACAAACAAAGTTATTACAATTCATCCTGAGGGGGGCATGAATGTCTTAACCAAAATTCATTATAATTCATCCAATAGCTATCGAGATATTTTTCTCAAAACTAAAAATGTGGCACTAGAGAAGAAGTTGGGGGAGGCCCAAAGTCAAGACTAATCGAGGTAGTAGATCTTGAGATATTTCACTGGCTAAGTGAAAACTTTGACCGGCTAGTGGTGCTTAAGGCAAAGTCAATCACCAAAGTCGTTAGACTTTAGGGATTGTAATTCTTCCGTAACAAATTTCGTGGCAATACTAATATCTAATAGTTGTTAAGATATTTCAGTTAAAAAAACAAAACAGTTAACTTCATGATGGCGCTAGAGGAAAAGTCAGGGAATAACTAAGGACTTTTGGCTTCAGCCCCAGGGGATCATGAGTGGACTGACCAACATAGCCAACTGTAGAGCAATGCAGCTAGGGTGGCCAAAAACAGCAGGGAGAGGTAAAAATGAAAAATGTGTCACACAAGAAATGACTACTATTAGAATTAATATCATTGTGATACCTTGCACTGGAGTGTTAAACTGTGGGAGGTTTGGGATTTGTTTAAGACTGTCTGCTGTCAATTTATGAGACACCTAAATACACCCAAAATTATTTATTATCCCATTATTTTTATAGTCCTCATTAAAACATAAGTAAGCTGTTTTTCATATGGGGCATCTACTTAACACTGACAGAAGTCTGTTGTCTTGTCTCTCTTGTCTCTCTCTTTTATAAAATACTTTTTTATAAGACAGACGTGAAAAAATAACCTTTACTAAATCAAAAATCAAAGCACCTAAAATCCCTCAGTCTCTTTTCTAACCTCTTCCTTAACCCAACTGTCTCTACTGTGAGGCAGGTTATAGGAGGGCTGGCAGGGAGTCTCAAAAAGTTTCTAACTCTATGTGGTGTCTGTCTACTTATGTCAACTTCAACAGTGACTGGAGGACGAGATCTGAGGTTCTGTCTCTTGTGATCTCCCAATCCAGTTTTGAGCATGGGAGATAAGAAACAAGGATGTTCAGATCCTTCAGAGTTGAAAAGAAAGACGTAACTGTTCTACACTGCACACAAGACACATGCAAGCACTGTGATGGTATCGCAGCTGGCATTGAGTTTAAAGGCGCAAATTGCCTATTTGTGTCAAGGAGAGTTTATAAAAGGAAAAACAAAAACACAGCCAGTGGGTATAAACATATTAATTCAGCTTTGATAAAATGAAATGGCAGGCTATTTATTATTTAAATGAGAATGAAAAACTCCAAACCAGAAGTAAAAGTTTTTCTTGGTAGGGTCGTGTGTGGGCAGGATCCTGCAGACTGAAATTGCTGGTGTTGCTTTCCACAAACATATACACAACCCAGCATGGGCCTGAATCTGATTCAGGTTATGTTAAGAGGACAATTTTTCTACATCTCTATTTCCATCTGACATCTTCACACCAAATACTGACTCTGTGTAGAGTGACCAATACTTGATTCCTAGGGCCAGCATGCTAGGGTATTTTAACAATTTACTGATTGGCTGTTTACTGATTGGCCGGGAAAAAAAAGCACTGTAATGTTAGCTTTTCAGTTTCGGTTTCCCGTTTCTTGTGTCTCCGTTCCTCATCACCATCTGGCCAGTGGTATTACAGTATTCTGCCAAATCTAATACTACACAGTCTGAACAAACAAATATCTAATGGCGACACTGTTTCTAATTTAAGTGTTTTTATTATGCATACTCATTTTTCACAGCCTGTGCCTGTACCAAGATATCTGTGATAAGTCTTTAACAGCCAGTGACTATTGGCCTGTCTCTAATTCTGTTTACTAAGTTGTGAGTTTCAGTTGAGGCGATGATGACTTGATGACTTGAACCATAAGTTTAGGGTCAGTGGATAAAACCGATAAAGATGTTTTTGTGTTTCTCAGTAACATAAGACAGAAAAACAAAGTTATGTTCTTTTGATTTCTGTCTAATGTCTTATCATTCAAAGGTTGGCCCCCGCCACTTTGAAGTTATGTCCTCAGATAACCACTTAATTCCGCCTCTCCACACTTTTGAACTCAGACTGAGTTTAAAGAAATAAGCGTGTCAGACCGAGAGACAGAGGGATGGAGACAGACAGAAACGGAGGCTGAACTTTCAAAGGGAGAGCAACAGAAGTCGAAATGGGAAGAAAGAGCCGTGGATGGATGCACTGCTGATAGCCCTAAATCACAGCACGCCTCTGTGCCTGCGCCGGTGTGTTGACACAACCTCAGCCAACACTCAAGGACGCTGTTGACTTCCTCTGGTCATTAACAGATGAAAAATCACTTAATTGAGAGCCAGACCAGCAGGCGTGTGCATTATTTTAAGTGAATATTGTAATATAGCTTGAAGAATAATTACTAATGGCTCTCTTTGTTGGCATGTAAAATGGATGAGCACTGGTGCGCTGTGGCTTTTTTAAAGTGGAGCTGCATTCATTAGCTATGGAAATGGGTTTTGGGCCAACTGAATGAGGTGAGGTGGGGGTTCAGCGGTGCATTAGATCTGCCTAACACTAATGGACCTCGCCTCGCGGGCAGAGTAAGCACACTCAGACACACACTCGCACAGACTAATGAAAGCACACATGCGTGCACAAATGAGCACTTCACACTCTCTGATGGATGTTCATTCAAACTTCAACAGGAGTGTGCATGTATGTGTGTGTGCGCATGTGTATTCATCCTTACCAGCGATGGATTGTAGTAGGCTGGCCCCAGGGTTGAGTCCCTAGGGGGGGGCTGTTGCTTGCGGAGCACACCCAGGGTGTCCTCCTCGTAGCCATAAGCCTGGCCCGGGGAAGGAATGGATGGGATATCTGGCTGTCGAACCAGCCGAAGACTCTTAGCCTGCAGCCACTGCTCGGAGAAAAAAGCAGGAGAAAGACAGGGAGAGTGAGGAGAGAAGTCAGGTTTTGCGACGGAGAGGATGCCCTGGCTTACAAAGTAGCTGATGACTGCCTTGGGCCAATTTAGTGTGATACTGGGGGAGGGACAGGGACAGGGGGGGGGGGGGGGCAATGGATAAGACACAAAAGAGGAAAAGGGAAAATGATGAAGAAAGAGGGAGAGACGGGAGTACAGGTGTAGGGGTAGGAACAATATCTGCTGAGGGAACAGCAATGAAGCCATCTCAGCCAAAACAGATGAAAGCTCTTCTACTAACTTCCTATAGCTGGGAGTAAGGTGCATGTCTGTGTGCGTGCATATGAGCTATTCAGATAATTACAGCTAGCATAGAGGGAGAGAGTGTAAGAATAATCTCTGTGGAGACTCTTTAATGTTTAGTCAGGTCTGGAGGTGAAACTTTCAATTGCTCCATTTTCTGTAAGAAGCTAAACATCAGAATCTGTCTCAATCAGATAAAAGCCCTGAGCTCAGTGTTAAGTTAAAGCTTATCTGAGTTTATACACACTGGACATAAATTTGACATAACAGGAGAGTATAAGGAGCAACTTAATATCATCTCTGAGTTCATTGCAAGGCTGAACATAATATGCTAACGAAGCTGAAGCCTTCTGGACAGGTTACATTATCCAAAATTAAACAGTTCCTCTCCAAAGTTCATATCATGCAAAGGGATCAAGTGAGCTTAAGAACAGAACAGTTAGTGTTTTTCCACGTTCTTTATCTTAAACTCTCAAACTGCCTGAGACACTATCTTTCACAGCAAACAGAGGGAGGGCTCCAAATTTGGATTTACAGCACCACAAGGCTCTTCTATGTGGTGAATTTGATGAATAGTAATGATAAACCTGCCAAGGGGGCTTGCCAAAACCTCCCTGCTTCTGGACAACAAACAGGAAAGGTTGAGCAATGTTTCAGGTTTACAAGGAACACAAGTAAAATGGGCACACTGCTGCCTCCAGGCTTTCGTCACTGCCACTGTGTGGGAACCAGGCCGTCCCTGGACAGAATGAGGTCTGACTATGCCACTGTTACTGCTTATTAGGACATTAAAATGGCCATATCCAGCCAAATGAGAAGACTGTCACCTGTGATAACTGAACTTGGAGGTTCATAGCAGATTTACAGGAGCATCACGAAAAACAACATACCAAGGAGATAAACATTATCTACTGATCCTTGCTGATATTTTATATTTCTCTTTTTAAGATGAGGATATTGTCACTTTGATGGTCAAAGCCAAGATACAGATTCTTACAAGACTCCTCCTCTGTCTGGTGTCTTCATATTTCCACTCCTCATTATCTCCATCATTACCATGATTACTGAGCCCCTGCCATATATTATAAATGACTGCTGTGACTTATTTAGGGCAATCATCGTCATATTGTGTCTTTTCTTACTTTTGCCTAACATGTTCAAAGTATACATTGGTGAATATGCTATGTTTTTAAACACACTTACAGTTACAGCAAATACGCCGGATGGTGTTTTTATAACTACAACAGAAGAGATGTAAGTGTTTAGACCAAAGTCTGGAGAAAGTGTTTCCATCAAAAGTTTAAAAATAGCAGCCTGTAATTCCCAAAGATCGGTGCTGAGAGGCCTGCTGATCGCAGCGCTGCCAAAGGGCTAAGGTACTGTCTGTAAGTACTGGCAGTTACCACATTTGGAGGAGGTGCTGATATTCATATCTTTTATTTTATATTACAGATACAGCACATCACAGTGCATGGTGCTGAGAAGAGTTTGCAAGGTTTTTTGTTTTGGTTTATTTTTTGCACTGTATGTGTGAAAATGCTGTGTGGACGTGTGTGTGTGGGTGTAGTGCTGACAGAACTGGAGGAGCAAACCCTGGACCAGAAGGAAAAGGGTGAACTCCCATCAGCACAAAGAGCTATTTGTGTTAAATGACTTCTTGACCCTTTTTGACAACCATCTTTGTCACACTCTGAAGATACACTGTATAAAAAGCTAAATTAGATGAAAAACAGGAGACTAAGAGAGCACATCCATAATAAATCATTGTCAGTAACTTGACTGCTCATTTACTATGCCCTCATATCTTCACCCATATGCCTACCGTTTTTCTGCCAAGCTTCTCAGCCTGTCCTGCATCAGCCGTCACAGCCCTGAGCACATTTCCTGAGGCAGGCAGCACATTGTAAGCCCCGGGGCCAGGAACCTCTGACACCGGCTCCTCAAAGCGCTTGGAGCGGTTCTGAAGACTGCGGCCACCATGGACATTTAGCTGAAGAGATGAAGGTTCAACAGAAAGACAGGCACAGAGAGAATGAGTTTGCAATAAACAAATATTTGCTTAACACCTCAGCTCAACTCTTCTTAACAGATTTAACAATATAGCATTATTTTCTCTTTGCTCTCATCTCCTGCCTTTCTAAAATGATGAATTAATACTTACATATGTTTTAATACAAAATAGCAAATTATACTGCTTTTCAATTGCTACTTGACAGCCAAATTGGCTGTTCTACAAATAATTTCCCCACAATCATTACCAGCATCTCCTCAGCTGGTACTTTACGTTATATGGGTGAAAAACGAAATAACCTACAACACTACTATCGTCCTTCTTGAAAGCATTTTCACCTAAATGAAAAGATTCTTTTTATTCCTCGTCATATACTGCACATCCCACTTGAGAATGACTCCCAACAGATGTGCCTCTGCTTCCATGACCCTCTTGTCCAACCCAGAGCCATCTCACCTAGTCCACAACTCTTGGGTACACTCAGATCTTGACTTACTTGCACGTGGTTGTCTCTAACCTACAGTACCTTAACAGGCGAGGAGTCATACTGTCCAGGTCCTGGTAACGTCTCGGTGGAACTGAATACTGACTGTCTGTCGGTCAAGGACAGGAATGGAGCGTAACCATCTGCATTAAAGAGATAGCACACAAAAGTAGAATGGACGATTCAAAAACATAAAATATAGGATTAGGCTAGATAAGATGCTGTAATTTATGTTTGTTTATTGAATTGCAGTGATGTAGTTAAGTACTAGGAGCCTACTAGTGATATAGGGGATGGACATAATAACAGGAACACACCTATTGTATGACTAATGTACTGAGTTATAGACTATGTTCAAAAGTATATTATGTTTTAAAGTAGCTTACAGTTTTAGCTTTAGCATTAATTAACATACAGCTAGCTAGATTCATAGCTGGGTTCATAGTTAGGCGCAATTTAATAATGTACATTTTGGCCTGCATTTAGAGGGGGAAAAGAAGCAGGTGGAATTATCGATTTAAATGGAGACTTATACGGCCTACTTTTTCGTCCTACCTGATAATTTATAATTGCACTTGGTGACATCGTAGGATCCGGGGCCAACTGTCGATGAGGTGCCGCTTGTTGTCAGGAGGGTCACTCTAGGAGCTCGTCCATACATTTTATCTACCTAAAAAACAACTGGTAGCTTAACTAAACTCCATTTATGCAGTGCAGACATCTGCTAGAGTCGGCCAAAAGTATAATGTTCGTAATATTACATTTGCTCTGGCCCAAGGTTAAGACATTCCTTCACTGCTCTCCAGTCTGAACTGTACCTAGGCTACACTCCGCGTTGCCTGGATACCGCGTATCGTTACACAGCGCAGTTACACAACGACTAGAGTCAGAAAACACACGAAGAAAGAGGGACGTAAAGATGAGGCACCGAAGCGTAGGCCTACAGTATCTCCCTTAATGATATTTTAAACCACATGAATCACATAAACATTTATCTAACTCCAGTAAGTATATTTGTCTTTACTCCCATTACTGCCTCTGCCCCAATATTTGTAAAAATCAACCTAAAATTGATTTTCAACCACGGCATTAGATTATAATTTATTAATTGAATGTATATTTTAAAGGTTAGTTTTTTCAAGGTGCAACCATAGTCCAATCCTACCATCTAGTGGGTGAATTAAATGTGGAAGTGGGCAAGTGAGGACTCCAACCAACCATTTATGTTTCTCTAAAGTGGGTCAGTTAGTGCTCATTTAAAGAGGAAAACCACTGCATGCTCATGTTCCTGTGATTAAACAAATTTCAGCAACATGGCTCACTGTGGTAACAACAGCTCTTCCTGCATTTGGTCTTAATGTACCACTCTCCCCACCAGCCCTGTTATCATTATTTGCAGTCTTGCCCTACTTCCTCAGCCTGCCTCACAATGTAGTTAAGATCTGGATAATGAGAACTCAGGGGAAAGCCATTCAAGTAACAAGTGCCTCTCCGGAGTAGCAGTGAACTGCATCTTTATTTGAATTTGCGTTTGTGTCTTGTAAGCAGGAGGGTTTGGCTGCACATTGCACACCAGGCATCCAATCACACAGAAACAATAATAATAATAATAATAATGTTATATAGCCTACAGCAGAGACAAATACTGTTTTGATGTTCTGACATCATTTCTGTAGTTAAGAGGACAACTCAGAACTGAAAATGAATTTAATGTCATTAATGTAACAGGAATATTATCAAAGTAATTTGTTTGTCCTAAATCACTCATACCAATCATCCAGGTATCCTGTTTTTTCTCACCTGAGAGACTTCTCCCCCCCCACCCCCCACTGTCACTTTTCCTTGACCAGTGCTCAATCGAATGGTGCAAATTTCCTTGAAGAAAAAATGATACAGGTTGGAACTTAATAAGTTGCTATCAATATTATCTGTACAGCACATAAAGAAAACACTTTCTTTACAGAAAAAAAATGCGATTGACGCATGTAGAGAGGAAAATTTGATGAAATAAGGGTAAAAATGCAGACACTATTTTCTAACCAATTTATGGCTGGAAAAAGTGCCTAACAAAGACTTGGGGGTTGTTACAAAACAACCAGTCTTTTTATTTTAGACTAGAAGTTTAATTGTAGACACAGAACGACGTAAAGATGTACGTAAATCAAAATCTGATGTTGTTGAAGTAAAACTTATTTTGATGAGCAGCAGATCAGCAGAGATCCATAAAGAGAGTGATCAGGGAGAAAAGGGAGGCTTCTTAACCAGTGGAGGGCAGCAGCGAGCTTCAGATAAGATTCACCTGCCTCAAATTCACACCAAGATAAGTGGTGCCTTTAATGATAATCGGATATGTTGTCAGAACAAAGGCAAAGTGTCTATTAAAGCAAATAGGATGGAAAATGCTTTTGATGATACTCCATTATCGCTATTTAGTGGCATGTATATTCAGATTTATTCGACTCCACTGACAATAATTTGTGTTACTGAAAATGTATCAATAAAGGACATAAGATTTGGAAATAAATCAATTAAAACACCAATTAATATTCATTATCTCATCCTCCTCATTATTCCACTACAGTATAGAGTAGTTTAATGTCATTTGATAGATAAAACGAAGCAGCAGTCAATCAATCAATCATTCAATGTTTGTTTTACTCACCTGATCCTTCACTAATTTCGCTCGAAAGCACGGCAACGAGCCAAGCCAGGGCAGTGGTGGAGGAGTCAACGAGGCGCCCATGAAGGCAACACGGGTTATCACCACCATCGCAACCAGTCTCTGTCATCCTCCACCGAGGTGTCACTTTAGGCAGCTAAGTACCTGTTTTACTCTGCGTTTAATTGAACCAATTTTGATATACATTCCTGCTCGACATTTCGGGGCCTTTGTTGCCATGAAGGGAATCAGGTTTTTTGTGGTTTTCTTGGTGCTTTCCGCGTCTTTGCTGTGCACAGTCGAAGCGGCCAGAAGCAGGACCAGCAACCAGAACAGCTTCCGACGGGCAGCTAACGGTATCTACCAGACTCTGAGCAGTGTCTTCGGAGAGGACAACATTAGAGGGTTATACAAGGTCAGTGTCGGGGGGGAGGGAGGGCAATATAATGTTAAGATAACAGCTTAGTGGGAGCAGGCAGCCAGAGGTGGTTTTAGTAGTGGTCTGGGCATGGCGAACAGGAAGCGCGCCCGGGCCTGGCCAACAATTTCACGGATGCCATTTTGAAAAATTAGCCTTTATACCGTGTTTTATCTGTCTATAGAAGATGTCAGGTGACGTAGCGTTGCCGCACACACTAAGGGGATATCGGTTTTGCCTAAATAAAAATCTGAATCAGCGAGTGACCAGTTCACATTCATTGTGCTCAGTCCATCAACGAAGTGCATCTAATTTCACCACACAGATGGCATGTAGCCCCAATGTCCCAGGCCATAACAGCTGTTTCTTTATGTCGACTTCACTTTCTAATGATCAGACAGATATTCTTGTTAAAGGAACACATGAGCTTGCACACTCTCATTGGTGCAGGTGCACTTCCTGCATTTTGAAATCTAATGTTATTTCCTGTGTGTAGCCGCCAAACGAAAACCAAAGTGACATTATGTTAGGCTTCACACGTGATCGTCGCTTTTCTGGCTGTTTCACAAAATACGGCTTGGACCGCTCCGGTCGAAGATAAATGGCTGCATCTAAATGTTTATTCACAATGTATAATGAAAGCCTACGTGTCTCAGTTTCTTTGTTTTACTGATACCATGCAAATGTAGGATGACTGATTAAAGTTACTGAGAGAGAGAGAGGCCATTATGAGTGATTGCACACACATGGGTTTCAACATATTCTTTATACTAGTCTGCTTTTTAACCAAGTGACACTGATGATCTGGTGGAGTGACCCATGCTATGAGGGAAACTGTGACTTGTCACTTATCTTTATTAGTATAATTAAATAGTTTAGGAGCCACAGCCCTGATGCTGCTGTGCTGTGGCTTACAGGCTAAAAAGAACCAGAGCATCATCAGTGTCATTAATTACACTTTTGCCTTTTCAGCTATGATAAGTCAAAATGTCCGCTCCAAGAAAGGTGTGTTAAAGTTGGTATACAGCAACATGGACTGGTTCCTGCGACAACTCTGCTTTGTGTGCAGTGTAAACAAAAAGGACCTGTTCCTGTAAGGGTGTATAGTCACTGTTTTTCAGTTATTACTGTTATACCCTCACCTCAGTTGTCAAAATGAATAGAGTGTTTGTTGCTTGGAGACTTGATAAGCTGTTGTTTGATTTCTATCCACATAGGTCATTTGTAGAGTTGTGGCATGATGTTCATGCACATTGTTCAAAAGACTGTAATGTTTTTTTAATCACAAGATCGAAAGCTGTTGTGTCACTTCCCCAAATTTGTCAAGTTGTAATACAGTCCATTTCTTACTGTAGGCTTCAGAAGACAACACCACACAGGTAGCGACATTTAGCTTACAGGCTACCGTTCTACAAAACACAGAGGCAGTTTTGCTGGAATTTTCTGGTCATCATGATTATTGCACAGTTGTTACTTAAGCAGCTACATACTTCAGTCCTCTTCATCTTTTGGTTGACACCCATCCTTTATACCATCAGTTCTGTTTTTACAGTCATGGTCTTTTTTTTTTCTTTTTTTTTTAAAGTGTTTTCTTTTCAAATACATTTAAATATGATATATTAAGGTAAATATTCATTATATATAGGGCTTTAGTTTAGATGGAATAAACTGGTGCCGAATATACAGTCATGTTTTTTTTTCCTTTTGCCATTGGTTTTCATGGTGGGTTTGTTTGTATTACAATGCTCTGAATAAACAGTAGACTTAAAATTTAATGTGACGATTAAACAGTCGTTCCCTTTTTTCTTTATTTGTTCTCTCTATAGTTTTTCTCCAAAACAACAGAGCGGTTTGTTCATGGAGTGGACTCTTTTCTGGACACTATCTGGAAGATCTGGTCAGATCTGCTGGATGTGATGGGCATCGACTGTAAGTCCTTTGTTTGTTAGAAATGTCAGAGGTGGAGACAGATGGTCACAGAGAGTGAAACAAGTAAATGACAAGTTTCAAAACAAATTTAAAATGCCATGAGATAAACCAGCCTTCCCAGCTTCCAGAATGTGCCAAGTGCCTCTAGGCTGAGGACATAACTTCTTGTAACTTTTTTGACCAGTGAACTTGGTGTTAACTTCCTGTTGTCTCTCTTTCTCTTTCCTGTGCAGCCTCAAACCTCAGCCACTACTTCAGCCCAACATCTCTCACCAACTCTCCGGCACGCGCCTTGCTCCTGGTTGCCGCTGTACTCTTGGCCTACTGGTTCCTCTCCATGTTCCTGGGGGGTTTCTTCTACCTGCTGCATGCCGTGTTCGGACGCTTCTTCTGGCTAGCTCGCGTCACGCTCTTCGCCCTGTCCTGCCTCTACATCTTGCAGAAGTTCGAGGGCGACCCCGAGCGAGCCGTGCTGCCGCTGTGCTTCATCATGGCCGTGTACTTCATGACGGGGCCTGTGGGAGCGTATTGGCGCAGGGGGGGCGGGGCAGGCTCACTGGAAGAGAAGATCGACCACTTGGACACTCAGATCAGGCTGCTTAACATCAGGCTGAGTCGTGTCATAGACAGCATGGAACGCACCGGGGACCAGTAGACTTAAGTGGCAGTGAGGATGAGGATGAGGATGAGGATGAGGATGAGGGGCGGGGGGGGGTTATAGAAATGGCTGCGTTCAATGTCAGCATGCTGTTTCCTGTGCACACATCTGCAGCAACACAACTACTGGGTATTGACAACTCTATTGTCAGACAAAACTAGATATGACAGTATTTTAACGGCATGAGTTGATTTTAGTTACAAGATACCTAAAAATCCTCAGAGGTGTGGACAGTTAACTTGAAGCTCACACAAATCAACCAAACAACAAGTTTTTTTGTTTTGTTTTTGTCTCAAGGCTTTGAAAGGTTTTTGTTACATCTGTAAGGAGGTTATCAGAGAGATGTCCATGGTTTTCTAAATGCTGGCCTAGTTCTACACCTCAGCTACTTTTGAAAAACTCCGAAGTTGGGGTTTGAATCTTTTGGTGTTTGGATAAGCATTGTCAATGCTCGTGCTAAGTGAATAAGCATATTTTATGTATGTTTGTTTATTTTTATCCTTGTGTGAATAACCTGGGGGGGGGGGTTACACAGGTTCATCCACAAACATTTTCCCCTTTTTGAAACTACTGAAGTAGGAGAGGCGTAAGGTATATGATGCAGGCGACAGATAAAAATGAAACGTAAAAATCCTGAAGGTGTTGGATAGTTGTCCATACTAAGATTTATTTATTCCATTTCCATCCAAAATGTCGAAGTTCTGTAGATCTAGTTTCTTTCATGAAGTTCCAGTTCCAGAGTGACAAAAGTTTGACATCAGGACCTCCTTTTCTTGTGTGAATGTGTGTGTATGGATGTATAAGGCAACCTACTTGAATGTGTGTGTGTGTGTGTGTGTGTGTGTCAAGCTTGTGAAATGAAAAAGCACTGTATTAAAAAGTCACCATCAGACTGGGAGAAAACACATACAGACAGCAATACCTCAGGGACTCAACCAACACACAAATGCAATTGGAAATAAGATATTAAGTATATTAAAAATCATCTCTTGGTCTCTTTGAGTCACTTGACAGTTTATCAGATATGTTTTTGAATCTGTCTCACTATCTTACAATACTCATGTTTTTGCATCATGTTGAAATTGCAAAGTTTGATTCATATCCGATGTCAAAACCAAATCCTGCTTTTCATTCACAGTTTCAGCACTTACTGTGCAAATTTCAACTTTAGCTAGTGTATCTAAAGTTTCTATTTGAGAAATAGAGTTTCTAATATTTAAATATGTGAATGGTCTGGGGAAAAAAAACTTGGGTCACTTTGAGTCCCATCACACGGGCCTGAAATCTGCCTTTATACAAATTGATCTTGTAGGATTGGATTTTTTGTCAGGTATAAATGGGATCTTACCTTGGTTACCCATTAAGCCCTTGTGCATTTCATCCTGTGGGGGAAAATACAATTTGTACTGCACAACCCTAAACCCAAAAAAGTATTCATGTTAGTACGTGATCATTTCTTTTACCAATAACTTAATGATTTAATGCTGGATTGATTCACACAGTATATCATTCTGTTAAAAACTGTGCTTTAGCTTTGTGTACATTACTGTAGCCATTGTTTGTTAGTTTTATAGGACTTTTTTTATAGCTTTCTTATTTCTGCCATAATTGTTTTATATTCTCATCATGCATTGTCTTAAGAGACCTGTCAGTGTTTCTTTTTCCTGCCATGGTTCGCTATGTTTATCACGTCCTCATCTATACATATTCCCCCTTGCACACACTGTAAATTCAATTTATAGAATCTGAACTCTGTAAACGTGCTTTTATACAAGTGACCCTAATGC
Source organism: Lates japonicus (assembly GCA_033238685.1). Classification (NCBI taxonomy): domain Eukaryota; kingdom Metazoa; phylum Chordata; class Actinopteri; family Centropomidae; genus Lates; species Lates japonicus. Next base: position 1,991,960 of record BRZM01000019.1, on the reverse strand, counting down.
TGTGCAGCTTGGGGAAAAAGAGCTGTTGCTTTCAGTGTCTCATGAGAACAACCGACTAAAGATGAACACAAGTCAGCGATGATTGAAATGATCAGAGTGCTCTTGCAGTTGCCTCACTACACTACTGAGGCCAGAGAAAAAGAAAACCGTTTTATTCGATACTCAGATTGACAGACCCCTCAGCTACTATTACTATTAGTCTAATAATTACCGGTACATGTAGGTTCTTCATGTGTTCAGTCCAGCAACTGACTTCAGATTCATCTTGCCTTTCATCTTTATCTTGGTACCGAGGCTCAATGCCAGCAAAATTCAACAAAAAATACTTCAATATGCAGCCTATTTTAATGTGTATAATATCATTTTTTATTTATTTTTTAAATCTCTGAGATTTAAAAAATGAACACGTCCAGTTTGTCCCCTGCAGTAAACCACCCCAGGTAACTCATAATATCCAAAAAATTTTGGATGTTTTGCATGCTATGTTTTTGTGCCTATAATGTTATGTTACATTATATACATGTTTGTTGACTACCTAGGTAGAGAGCCCTTCCAAAATGTGATTTGTGATGTGATGAATTAGCCAGATGTGAATTATATTAGGGATTTGTATTATAATGAGTCTCAATTTCTTGTACCATTGCATTTGCACTGATTACTGTACTGTGTAGACCAAATTGTCACATTTACGAGGGCTGTTCCACATCACAAGACCAAACTGGACATAAACCCTCTGAAGTTTTCTCTCATTCCATCATGTCATGATCTCTGCCGTGTTGGTATCATTTTAAAGAGGTGAAGCTGATGTGTAGTGTGTGGTAACCTCAACAGTCTGTGGCCAATTACCTGTGTATGTTAAATAATGGCAGCATGTGTGATTCATGAAGGTGTTAAGTGATTAGAATTAATAATGTATGTGATTCGAGGAAGGTTTTACCCACCTTTAGAGCAGCATGGCACTTAAGTTGTTGGAGTCAGGTGATCTTAAGACGTCAGGCTCTCATTCATTATCATGTTTTCAAACAAAAATGTTCTCAGAATCTCAAAAGATTCAGGATTTAGAGAGGTATTTATCAAATCTTGCATTTTAGACACTGAAAACTGTTCAAGAGAAAAAAGAACCACAAATAAAACTGCTTCTCTTCGAACTGCACACAAGTTTCTCTCAGTTTTATTAATTATTTCTAGCACAACAAAAATGTCAGTTTCTGAGTCAAAAACCAGCTTGAAAACACTCCAAAGGCTCTGAGAGAGAGGCTTTAACCTTCCTTTCCAATATCATAGAAGAGACACTGTATACTTAAAGTTTCCACTAGCTGTAGACCTCCTCATGTACCACTTGTTAACACTCAGATGCTGAAAGATGTCAGTAGATCTCTTTGTTGCACTGAATTGAATGCTACATTCATTTATTCTGTGTTAAAACTATCTTCTAAATGACTTGTAATTCCATCAATTTAATGTACTGTATCCTACTTATTCCTATTACTCCACATAGCCTGCTTTTTATAACATGCTGTGCCAATAATGTATATTTTCCATTACTTTAAGGCAATTATTTGTAACTTGAATTTTGAGTAGATGTGGATAGATATTTTGTTTTTTTCATTTCATCAATTAACATTTTTAGACCTTTTTTTAATCTGAATATTTCTGTACTTCAGTGACGTGGCAACCGCCAAACTGTTCTGCCTGCTGATGTCTACTTTGTGTGTGAGTCTTTATGAAAATATGTTGATGGATAAATGGTTCTTTTTGGTGGCAGAGTGAAAACGAGGTCCAGATTTGAATAAATCTAACACCACAGTATGACTAAAAGGTCTTCTTTCTGATTCATTAATGATTTCATGCAGATGTGATTTCCCTGCAGAGTGTGCATGTGTGTGTTTATTCTTTCTAAAATTTAGTGATAAGAGTTACTTCAGGATTTTGAAAAGTGGGTTGTGAAATGAGTCAAGTGTGTAAAGTGCCTGTTTAAAAGTATACCACAGTCAGAGGAATGCCACTGAAAAGTCCTATGAGATTAAATGTCCATTAGGTTTGTATTTTATTTTATTTTATTTTGTTGTATTTACAGTATTTAGTGGTAAGTGGCAATTCTGGCACTAAGTGGAACTGATAAACCTTTGGTGTTCATTAAAAGCCCATCCTGGCTTTATAGTAATGCTCAAAAGTCAACTTGACAAAGAGAAAATCCTACAATTGTCTTTATCTTCAAGAGCCAAAACTGAGATGAGTATCAATTGAGGCATCACTTCCCCTGCAAACATATAGATTAGAAAATGCCTTGAAAAGGTTTATGCATAAATGTGCACTCTTTATAATATTAGCTGATCCTCTTAATGTAAGAAAGTGTGTTCAAATACACAACGATCCAAAGTTCTGTTATGACTAACACAGCAGGACACAACACTCTGGTTACAGTGAATTAAAGACTAGAAACGGTTAGGAAAACCTGGGAAGAGGAAGTCCACTCTTTAAACAGACTGTCATGGTGCCCTTGAGCAAAACAATTAGCCCCAATCTGCTCTAGTGAAAACTGGTCAGTGGGTGGCAGTAGAAAAATAAGCTGTATACAGCAACTTCCTGGTGTGAATTTACTGAAACATGAGCAACATATCACAGTTAAACATTATCTGTTACATTACAATAAGGTCACAGTAAGCCCAGTGTGCATACTATTGATTTGTACTTTCACAGAGTGAGCTGGCATGCCATGAATGACATGATTTACCTGGAGTATTCTACTTAATAAGACAAAGGAAGCATTCATATTTAATGACAAATATATAGGTGGCATAATTTAAATATAAGGCCTCGGCCAAGTTAAACATCTCAGCTGAGATAAAGAGATACAACTGTGACTTACTCCTCAGACACTGTAAAATGTCTTATTTATTGCTTTATCATAATGAATCAAACACAGATAAATGTGTAGTGATGTGTAGTGACAAGTAATCCAAACAGTAAATTCTCACAAAATGAGATGTCTGATCACAGCCTGTGGTATAACTGACTGATGCCATTCAGATTAACATCCATGTGAGTGGATTTGAAATCAACTGAGAGTACATTACCACTAAAGTGGTCGCTTTGATCCATCCCCTAATGTTACACTTTAAGTATTATAGGTAGCAGTCAGGATTGTTTTCACTAATGTCCTGACAATAATCATTTCAAATAGAAATGTAATATGTAATCAAATTCATTCACTTAAGGCTGCTAATATCAACATTAGCATTTGTGATCTAAACCACAGTGGGTCTGCTAATTCTAACAAAAAAGTTCAACACCTGTTGTTAGTAGCAGGGTAGTCACACCATATTATTTAAAAAAATCATCCTAAAACCTTGTCAAACAATATCTTTAGTACCGAACTGGTAGCAGGCTTTATGTTGACAGGTCGCAGAGCATTGCATTTATTTGCAATTTATTAATATTTTTTTTAATTCCCATTTGTTCATTTAAACAATATTTTATCAAAAAGGGAATTACTATGGGATTTTGCATAGTAATTTTTTAGTTTAAATATAGTGGATATCAGCAGCTTTGGTTTAAAAATGTTGGAATCTGTATCTGTGTCTGTATCTTAAAAACCATGATCAACAGAAATCTAGCTAAAAACAAAGGATGTTTATACAGTCCTGTATCGAACATGTTCATTTGTTCTAACACTTGACAGGTTAAAGTAAACTAATCAACAATTAAATTTTTGTCAACATACACATGCTCCTCATTACTCTGTTGATAAACACTTTGCACAAAGAGTCTGACAAACAAGACTGCAAATCTGACTGCACCTACTAAATTTGATCCATGAAATAACAAATTATATGCTCTTAGTAATACATTCTATTTGGCTTCCATTTCTCTGACATACTCAGGATACATACTGATCAAATAGCTGATCTTCCTGCTTCCAAATTTTCAAAAGCACTCCCACCGCATTAAGATGTCCTCCAAACCTGTGCTCAGCACCACCAGTGAAGCAATACAACATGTATTTCATCAGCTCCACCCAGCTATAAAGTAAATCCTGGTTCATCTGGCTTGGTCCAAGAAGGCAACAGTCCAAGCATGATCATTTTGGTGTTTATAGTCTCCCAGCAGAACAGATGTGACAGGCATCCAGATGGCTCTGTTGGACAAAAGGAGCATCCTCTGTGCACATCATTTTCATCCCCTCTTTTGCTCACAGATCTCTTCTGTCATTCTTCACTGTATGGCAGTCTAATAAAGCAAAAATGTCTATAGAAATATGTAAAATTGTAAAAAATAAAATAAAATAAAACAGAACAAAAAAGAACTGACATGATGTTCACATCCAGTTATAGTGCTCGCCAAGTCACTGGCAGTTCACAGGTCAGGGTTATGAGTCACACCAGGCTGTCAAAAACGTGCCACAACCTTAATGTCCAGGCCACCGGCCCCACCTGAACCTGCCCCAGAACCCTGAGCCTGGTTTGATCCCTGGCCCACCTGGATATGGTTGAGGCCGTTGCTGAAGCTGGCACACAGCAAGTTGGTGGAGTCGCTTGGAGCCAGAGAAACCAGTGGACCAGCACCATCCAGAGACAACGTCCCTAAACAAACTGAACAGAAGATGACATACGGAGGGTAGGAGGAGGGTTAGTGTAAAAGGTCCTAACACACAGTGTCCGTCTGCATCTGTGGCCATTTGTATGTTTGTCTGTGTCTTTCTGTGTGTAAATGCTGTCATCTATGTTACCTGCTGTGTTCTGATCCCAGATTTTGATGGAACTGTCATGGGAGGATGTTGCTACCTGAGCTGGGCCACCAGGAGGCGTAGGCAGAAACACACAGCAGGCTGTGGTTTGGAGATGGCCTCTGTACTCCACAACCTTACAGCCAGGCTGACGCAGGTCCCAGAGCTAATAACACAGACACAACTCCACTGAGAACAAATGATAATGTCAGAAGCTTCAAAATTATCTGTATAAGACAGTGGATACATAAAAATGTTGACTGTTAGTGGACTGAAGAATTACTTGAAATCTGGTCCCATCTGTAGCAACAATAATAATAATATTAATACTGATAATAATAATAATAGCAAAACTAGTTATAACAATTGTTTTATTGTAGAAGAAGTAATAAAATACACAGACTGAGTGGCCACTGACCTTCCTGCCACATAACACACTGTTAGTTAGTGTTTGTCTAGTAGTGGCTTAATCAGACCCAGACAATAGGTAACCTACTGGAAGCCACAGCTGCATCGACCGTCTGTACATTTCAACAGTACACTCCAACAGCCTCACCGTGGCTTCACAGCCCTGCCCTCCGAAGCCGTTGCTGCTGGACACCAAGTAGTTTCCATTTGGAGAGACGTCACAGTGGGTCTGGATGTATTGCTTGGCTGGAAAAGTATTGGTCACCTGCCACGCACGGCTGTCCCACACCCTGTACACATACACAGCCGAGTCACTACTATAGAAATACACACATCTAAACATTTACTGTCCAGTTGTGCACAACACATCAAAGTCACATTATGGCGTAAGCTTTAAACAACACTGTTTTATCTCAGATCGAAAATCAGATCGATTACACGGGTGTGAGTTAGGTTCAGCAGGGTGAAGTACCTCTATCCAGTCAGAGCCAGGATCTGCTGGATTGTCAGAAAGATCTGATTTTCAAACATTTTGACTGGAGAATATTGACATTTTTGTATCAGTAACATTGATGTTTAATCAGAGTATAAAAGGGATGATCCTATGATCTTCTTATACAAATAGTTAGAAGCTAAGTGTGACTTGCACTGCTGTTATAAGAGTTTAGGCGCAATCCCAAGACTCAATACTGTCTCGAGTATTGTAACTGGTTGTGTGCAGCTAAATTTTGGCTGACCTTATTTGTATGACAGCAGTAAATTACTCAGTAGTAAATAACTGCATGTGCAGCTGCATAAGCTAATGATTTTGTGTGACCAACTGATTTGCATAGGTCTTGTTGCACACAGGACAGGAAAAGATAGGATTAGCTTTTATTATCTCCCTTAGGAGAAATTTGTCTTGGGTATTCAAGAGAAGCATCAGCACCAACAGCCTCTCAACATATAGTACATGTCAGTGTACTGTAAATGTTCATTTTTCTGTGCATATGTAAAGTCATATTAAAACAAGATGCATGTAAGTCCCAAAGGTATTGGCACGAAAGAGATTTAGACAAACTGAATGAAGCTATTTTGGAATTTTACTAATAATTTAGAAATGAGGTTAGGTCAGCAATAGGAACTGTGCTACAGAGGAAAAACTAGGTGAGACAATTTCTCAGTCCAAATGAGATTTTGACTCACCTTTGACTGATTAACACTCAGACCTAGAACTGATTTAATCTGCCACTCTCCAAGACACAAGAACTAGGGAAGATGAAAGAGACTCTATCTCCTCCTCTATACTGGTATCACATCAATCTGCAATAAAAGCTTTGGAAAAGCTCCCATTCTAAGTGTTGTTTTTATACAACACTTAATGTTTTGACCCTGCATTATTACCAAACTGAACTGAATTTAAAATTTTCTTGCTTTATTGCAGATGGCACATGTGCATCTACAGTAATATAGCTGCAGTAGCAGATCTTTCTGTACCGTATGGTCTTATCCTCAGAAGTCTGGACTATAGAGGAGCTGCCTGGCACCCAACACACATGAGTCACCTGGGAAGAGAAGAGAGGAAAGTGGAAAAGTTTCAACCCTGCAGGGCATGAACTCAGGAAGTCAAAGTCAGATTGAATGGCTTATTGATTTGATTCTTTTTCTTACATACTCAGGTACACACCTAAGGCGATCCAGCATGCTCGAAACAATTCTTAGTAGAAGGATGTGTACACTCAAAAACACATGCAATTGTTCTCACCAGGTTTCTAGAGATGTTGTGTCGCTGTTCACATTTTGCAGATTCTATATCCCACAGGCACATCCAGTTGTCACGGGAACCGGTGCACAGCTTTCTCCCATCTACAAAACACAATAACAACAGTTCCATATGTTCAGCGCAGATCGGTACTCTGAAATAGATGTCAGTGTGCATAACATTACTATCACACCTGCAACTGAAAGAAATGTTCTTACTTCCAACAAAACTGCTCTGAGGAAATCAGTAAGTCCAGCTAGTGGTGCTAACTTTCTTAGTAAGTAACAGTAGTAAATAGACATATAGTCCAAACAAAGTCGATAATAGAAAAAAGATTTATCACTGCTAGCATACCAGACAGGTGGCAGGTTGATATATTACTTAATCTAATGTAGCAGCATCTCGACTGACCAAGACATGAGATCAGTTCAGAGATATTCCTTCAGCCCTCAACACTGTGAAGTCTCTGTCTCATCTCAAATTGGATCTGCACCCAGGAGGCCTGGTGGTGAACATTCTTATATATATTGTTTCAGTATATTTGGAATTATCATCCAACAGCTACACCTAGAGTTTTGTTTTTGCATCCTTTTTTTTTTTTTACATTTAGTGCTGCAATGACTGACAGCCAATACAACCAGAAATACTGAACCAAGTCTGCAGATGATTCTGAAGTCATCTGCAGGAAGAGATGTGCTGCTGTTGTGTTTAATATTCATGAACTGCGCTCTGAGAGTTATATGCTCCCAAACCAGCTATAAAACAAGAAACTGAGATAGTGTAATGGTTTGTGATAGTAGGCTGTGTTTTGGGATAAATGAGATGCTATCAGCGCACAGATATAACAGAATACATTTGGTATGATAAACTGGAGTTTTATAATGCATTCTGACATACTATAAATCGCACAATGCCAACTTTATCTTAAGCATTAAAATAAAGATTCAAGACAAGATTCAAGACAGTTAAAATATTTACTCATGAGTAAGGAGACTTGGTGGGGGTGGGGGTTGGGGGGCGGTGCGTGTGTGTGTGTGTTTTTACCAGGGCTGATAGCTAGTCCATTGACCACCAACTCATGCCCACAAAATTCCTGAATAGGTTCATCCCCCTGGTTTAGATCCCACATCAGAACAGTCTTATCCCGTGAGGCACTAAAGATCCACGTGCTGCCCGGATAACACACCACCTGGCACAACGGATAGAGGCAGAATTAAGAGGAGACAAAGGCCGGAAAACACATATGTATACATGAGAGGTCTAATAGCTCTGGACAGCGTCACACCTTTATCAGTTTGTGCACACACAGTATTGACGTTACCTTGGTAACCTCTCGGTTGTGACCCTGGAAGGACTGACACATCCGGCCTTGTTTCCAGTCGTACACAACCACAGCCTACAGGGGCGGACACACACACACGCACATGAATTCAAACACATGCGCACACACTAATCACTACATGTTTACAGACTTCTCACAGAGTGTATGTTCTCAGTTCAATCACTCAGGGGTGCTCTTGTCTAACATGACCCATCATTCTTTTTTATAATGTTTAAATGTATTTTCAGTCTTTTCCTTCAGCTAGGCATTTTGCAAAATTTAATTTGTCACTTGAAACTTTCTAAAGGTCAGACAAAAATTATTAATGAATTAATGATCAAGACTGTGATTAAAATTAAATAATTATGAAATAAGGTACTACTAATACATATGTTTATTTACCTGATCACTCCCACCAGAAACACACAGATCTGGGCTGAGATTTGTGACAGTGCTGATGGATCCTTGATGGGCAGGTTCATACTGCACCACTTGACTGTCAAAGGTATTATCTGCCTTCTCTCCCTGAGATGTCCTGCACAGAAAAAATCAAAAGTAAGAAACAATACACAGCTGAAACATATACGTACTTTCTCATTAATATCATCACGTTTTTATCGAACCTTTATTTAAAAAATGTTCAAATAAAATGGATTCTCCTTGTTTTAGTATCAATGCCGGTGAAAGCAACTGATTTTAGCCTGATCATGTTCCACTACGGGCTGCACTGGTAAACCTATCCTGTTTAAGATTAACTGTTAAGATAAAAAATATCTTCACCAAATTACTTTGTTGCTACCCACAAATTGAGGATTGTTAGTATGCATACATAGCACTTGAATAGACTGTATACTGAAATCCTGGCTATAATTAGCGTGTAGCGCAAACAAGGACACCGAGAGAATGTCAGTAGTACAAACGTCTCACCTGTAGAGCTCAGACCTCTTGCGAAACTTGCTCTGTAGTTTGCCCATGTCTGCCTAGGAACCTGCAGCCACACTAAAACACAGACACATGGAAAGAAACGGTATCAAACTAGGACAAAAAAAACAGTTGCATGGGCTCCACACCAGCCAAATGTCACGCCTCAAGCCAAAAAGTTCAGTAAGTTAGATTCTATCACACAATAGTGATAAACACATCATGGTCAAATTTTCTTATAGAAAGCAGCAGCACACTGAATGTGAAAAGTATATCATTGCCCCTAATACACATGGGTAACTATATTACATCATGAATACTGTAAAATGGAGTATCAGTGCTTTGACTTGAGTGAGATGCCTTGTTGTAGTATTTTGGTGCAGATTCGTTCAGTACTGCACTGTTTTGTTGTTGATTGTTTACTTTCCTGACAAAGTCTGTATAATACTGTTTAAGGATCCCCTACAAATATCACACTTCCAACTTAAGCAGCCTCTTACTACAAAATATCTTGCATAAGACAGACCAGTACAAAGTGAGGTTAAACCACCCGATCCCACGCAAACACTACTTTCTCACACACACACACACACAGACACACACAAAGCTAAGCTCCTCCCTCGTTAGCCCTGGCGTACTCCTCAAACAAGCGACAGGAAGGAGAGGGCTTAAATCCTATTAGAGCCGCATCATTACTGTCACAAGGAATTAGTCACTCGAAAACACCTGCTATGAACTGCACTGGTAGTCATTGTGTAACAACACCGAGGGCTTTTAACTGGAGGTGCTAATGGTGAAAATGGTTGATGAGTCGTGGCACACACACACCTGAAGAGAAGTGCAGTAAGACTTCTTACCTGTCACTGGCAGGCGTGGTCGCTGTGTGATGCTGAGGCTGGGCGGCTAGCTCGCTAGCATGCTAACTAATCTTTATCTCTCATGCCAAGATAGATCAATGCACTAGTAGCGACAAAACGTGGATGGACAAACGTTAAAACTTGGTTGAGTCGTTGCCCAAACGACTGCAAATCGTCTCCTACAGACTGCCATGTCAGTAAGTTGTCCTAACTGCGTGGGAAAGTGAACAAAAAGTGCCTTAACTACAACGGAGCCAACCCTCCCTCCGTAGCGACCACGGAGCGACGCTTTCTCGTATCCAGGCGAGGGCGAGGTCACGTGACAGGGGAAGGAAGTTGTCAGAGGCGTTTTCTCTTAGAAAATAAAAGTCTGATTTACTGGTAAGGATTCGTTCCTACATGTGGTGCCGTGCATGTTTCCTTCATCTACAGCACATATATGATTAAATCAGTGATATTTTTTTCTTTCTTTCTCTTGTCTTCCACCGGCACATCCACACCCATGGACAAATTAAGCTACTAGGGGGCACTGGGGCAAAAATTAAATACTAGGCCCCTACTAACCCCCTCTGAGTATTGTGTCCAGTATTACACAAACAAAGAAATAGGCAAATTCTAAGCACAATATCAGATGAAGTAACTAAGGCTTTAAAACTGGATTTTGACAGAATGACCTTTTCTACTGTGTGGTCTCAAGACCGGGTACTACAGTAGGACCCACCTTAATGCACAAAATAAAGATTTTAAATGGTAGATGTACAGCACATTTGACTGGGGTCGGCGCATTTGTCCTTAACCAACCAACAAAATATTACATCATTTTAAATTTGGATGCTTTAGTAGATAAAAAATAAACTGATGATTCAGTGATACACTACTATACACTATGGCTACAGCATGAAACATTTGTTGGAGGGGGTCTTTACTTTAAATAAGGTTATGCTGAACAACACATGACAGGTTAAAATGTTACTGACCTGTGGCTGCGTGTCCCTCTAGAGAGCTGGTTGGTTGACCTTCATTACAGGCACAGGTTGAATGGCTCCCCAAGCTGCAAATCTGGGACGAATCAGACAGGTCCCTGGATGGCTAACATTAATTCTACTGGAACAATTTCACATTTTTTTCTCTCCATGTGATATGTTTTCATGTACCTCATTGTAGCTCTGATTTTTATTTTTTTATTTTTTGGCCTGCTTAGCATATACAGTCAGGAAGGATAAGACCAGCTTCGACTTTGTGAGCTGGATTTAAACAAATGCATTACGTGCAATTAAGCACTGAATCACTGGGATGTCCCCATTTAAACGGTCTAAATGGGCCACTTAGTTAGGTTACAACCAACACTGCTCAATACCTATGTGAGATGACCTCAATTCTAACTTTTTGTTTGCAGCAAATAGTTTGAGTGAGTATGACTACAATTAAAATCTAGAATTACTGTTTGTCAGATAACTTAGTGAGGTTAATTATAGACATATATTGCATCAAAACAAAACATGCTATTTCGGTGCTGAGTATGTTTTTTGAATTAGTAGTATTATTTTCTATAATCCCTATCTCAGACTTGATGGTGCAAGATCCATTGGTCTCACCCTCACTGTCACAAGGATCTATATAGAGAATGAGATTTACTGTATGTCACACATTGCTGAAAGCGCTGAGAGTATGCTGTAGTACAGCAGTTCTTTAATGATGCAGTTAAAAAGTCATGAACTTTGCCCTTCAAATGCATATCTGTCAATGACTTATGTTTCCATTTGAAGGCGTTTGATAATTTTTGTGGTGTGTGGCTATTACCAACAGTGAGAAATGTAGCAGAGCAGTGCAGAGAAATTATTTGTAATTACAGGTGGAACACAGCATGTGATTCACCAAGAAACAAAGCTGGCAAGTTTTCAGGCAGGCCTTAAACACAAAAAGCCTTTAAACTAATACTGGCCCATGAAGCAGGTCAGTACTCATTCTACAGCCATAGCTTTGGACTTTAATCACAGTGTTGCTTGGGACCCAAGCTCATTACCACTCTCATTGGTGGGGCCTGAGAAGTCCACTGTAAGATCAGGGGCTGCTTAAATACACAAACCCAAATCAAAACAGCTCACACAATATTGTGTTGACTTATAACATGACTGACTGTCCTTTCATTAATAAGTGGATAATGATAGGAAATTGTTTGATTGTGGAAAGGGTAGAGGAGAGGCTAATTTCACTGATAACACCAGTGGCAAAGGCAAGAACAGTGGAGGACGACCATAATGGAACAACTGTGGACATGTGATATGGCCTTTAACATCCATCTATCCATCCATCCACTTATCATTTCATCAGTGCGTGGGCCTGTTGTTAGAATAATGTGACTAACAACTGCTGTACAACTCGCCAGTTTGTTAAAGGCACATGGCACAGACGATCTACATGTATCAATTCAAAGGACACCTGTATATCACAATGAGTCCATCTGCACTGTAATATATCATACATTTCTGAAACATATAAAAATGAATTCTATATTGTGAGGATGCCCTCACAATATCAAAGCAATCCAAAATAATAACACCACAATCTGCACACTTCTCAGTCTCAACAAAACAGAACATATGACCTTTACAAAGGGATTATTTACTTGACGGCATACAGATCTACATGTTACTGTGTCCACTGAACTGAGCTAGTATGACCTTAATTGAGTGGTAATCATTCAACCATTAATGTTGTCAAAAATGACTTGTATTTTCAGAATGGCAACAACTGCTGACACTTTCTAATTTGTAAAAGCAGGATTGACACAGGATCATTTCTTGTTGAGAGATTTAACTCCATGCTAGTCAATTTATTAGGTATACTTAGCTATAGTAACACAGTTTAATACAAAGGATCTTAAGGAAATCTACCCTTATTGACGAAATATCTGAAAACATACAAGTCATCAGCAACACAAACTACAGCATCCAAAATGATCTTTAAAAAACCTTAACATCATAAAATACATTCTGGTGTATTAGGCTGAATTGGTGTAGTCTTACATTAAAACTGGCGTCTGAGTGTGTATTTTGAGGATCCACATTATTAACACAACAACCAAAGCTGGCCACGGATTTGAATCAACGCTCTCTCAATCTCAATAAAAATAGAACATAATAATGACCTTCACAAAAGAGGAATTTACTGCAATGCTATTTGATTACTGGTGTAAATCCATCACTGACATATAATGTGACGATGACTCCTCACGTGGACATTTCTCCCACCAAGTCAGCACAATAACAGACGTTCAAGTGGAATCGCCCCTCTATTATTACACGCCCCTGCCCATAGAGATATATGAGTTCAGCTTGTCCATTCATACACATTTTCTATTCCACAGGTTGGGGTATAAATACTTGTGTGGCGTTTGTTTGACGTGACACTCCCCCCTAGTCGATGGGAGGCCGACGTCACCCCTGCCAGCGGAGGAGTGGATGGCCTCTGTAATAAAAATACATGAAGAGAACTGAGGAAAAGGAGAAGATTGGCCGGGGGAAAAGAAAGCGGCAACACGGCGGTTATATCTTTCCTTCGCATCCCACCTCCCGAGTCATGGACGCGAACGCCTTTTGAGACGAAAAGGAAAAAACACGGGGACGTATTTTCGCAGCAGCGGCGGCGGCGGCGGCGGCGTCGAGAGCTCCGGCTGAAATGCTATGTTATGTGTGGCTTTCTTGGTTTTTTGAGCAGACAGAGAGAGATAACTGTACTGTATCCCAGCCTAGCGGATTGGAGTGAAAGTCCGCCATATTCTGCCTTACCACGCCCGGGAGTCGAGCCATTGGAAATTAAAACGGAACAGCTTTATTCATGTGTTTTCCCCCCGTCGCCCTCATCCGCGACGGCAACTCGAACACAAGGGATTTTTTTTTCGGTGATTGAAAAATAACAACATTGAGGACTTTGAAGGCTATAAAGGGGGTGGCCGTGCACGGATGGCAGTGCTTAACGAGATCACACAGAGCCGTACGGAGGATGTGTCTTAAAAGGATCTGTTGATCATATTGAGAAGGAAAAGCAGATTACACCAATTAAGATTGCACAGATATTCAACTCAAACTGCTTTGGACACTTATTTTGGAAGCTGTTCGGGAGGGCCCAGCAAAGCGAACCGAAACGGGGGGAGGGGGGGATTTCAATAATTTCTCAAACATCTAATTTTTCCTTTCCACCACAATCTGTGCGCTGTCCGGGCTCATTATAAAGGGCGTCCACGCGTTATTTCACCGCAAGTAGGCCTGTATGAGGACGTTATTCGGCATTCACAGGCCTCTGTGTGTGTGTGTGTGTGTGTGTGTGTGTGTGTGTTTTATTACCCCGGCCAATCTGATATCTGGATGAATCAGTGAAAGGAAAAAGCGGAAAAGAGCGTGTTTAAACGAGAGAGAAAAGGAAAAGAAAAGAAGAGCGAGAATGACCCTGGAATCCATTATGGCGTGCTGTCTCAGCGAGGAGGCGAAAGAAGCCAGGCGGATCAACGACGAGATTGAAAGGCAGCTCCGCCGGGATAAGAGGGACGCACGCCGGGAACTGAAACTGTTGCTTCTCGGTAAGCTCGGTAGGGAGAAACACGGCAAGAGGGGGGGGGGGGGGGGGGGGGGGGGGGGGGGGGGGGGGGGGGGGGGGGTGATGCGTTGCCCAAATTCCTCTCACCAAAAATACCTTTTGTCAGGGAGAGAGGGAGACAGGGAGAGGGGGTAGGTAGGTAGGGGTAGATGAGGGTGGTGGTGGGAGTCTATTAATGGGGGGCTTCCTACCTGAGTGAAGTTTGGGAGTGGGTGTTTGGAAATATCTCCGTGTTGTGTGAGTCGAGTGCACAGATTGGCAGCTCGGCAAAGGGAGGAGAGGCTGCCCAGCCAGGCCTGTATGGCTCCCAGTGTTTTGTTTTTGTTGTTGTTGTTGTTTTGTTTTTTTTTTTAAAAACCCCAACCACCTAATTTGAATAACTGCGACCGGTTAGTGTCGAGGAAACAAATGCTTACCAGTCACTATGGGCCTCAACTCTTACCTCATTTACCTCTCCACCACCAGCTTTCACTGGCCTGACGGCAACCTGTGCAGCCACAGGCCTACAGGGCCCGTCCAGGTGGTGTGCTTATATGAGTGTGTCAAGTATTGGCTGGGCCAAAGTCTAGCGTTTTATTGGGAGTAATCAAGACAGTATTGCAGCTTAACACCTAACCCTGGCAATGATTATGTCACAGGTGTCAGAGTATACAAAGCAAGGTTGGGAATATGTCGTCCTTAAATATACAGAAACCTGTGTGTGGTGGTATGCAGTTTTCATTCATTTAAATCTTTCTCAAACTATCTGAAACCCAACACAGCAGCACTTGAGTAAGCAGAGACACAATAAGATGAAACAGATTATGATTAATAGATTATTAATGATTATTGTTAAGTCTCCTGCCTTAATCACATAATGGCCACCCAGCTATTATTTCAAAGAAATAGTCATAATATAATGTTGGCACCTGCATTTTTCCAGTGTGGAATTGTGCAATTGAAGGGGGTGTTTGGGGTGGGGTGGGGTGGGGGAGGGGGGTGGGGGTATCTTGTTGAGAACTATTAGTCATACTGGAGAAATATGAGGAAAACAAGTCATCTACTCACCATCCTGTTTTTAATTAGATTTCCGACAAAAAGCCCATTAGATGAGATGGCCGTGGTGGAGGAGAGTGGCACCAGAAACCTCTCCTCCTGATCTAGTGCTCTCCTCACTCAGATCCGGAGGAAGTGCATGAAGAAGAAGTGTTTTTAAAAAAAGCAGGCTGGAAACTTAGTTCTTTGATCGTAGTTTTGTCCCCTGAGGGATGTTTTAAGAAGGGTTGAATGAGGAAGGTTTCCCCTTTGCCCTCCTGTTTGCACAAAACGTTGAAATGAATCCCCTCTAACAGGATTTGAAGGAGCTGACTGCCACCTCCCTTGTTAAATTTGGACAAATAATTGTGTCATTGTTGCCTCTTAATCTCCTCTAATACCCAACAATTTGCTTGTTATGCAAACACATAAACAGCCAGTGACCCAAACCAAAAAGTGATGATGTGTAACATTGAAGACGTAACTGTATTTCTCCTAACACTGAATATAGTATTTATTCAGTGATTAGTCATTATTCTTTTGTGATACAAAACAGTTCATGACCCAAATCAAATAATTTCTGATTATGATTCACACTCAACATTTATATATATATATATATATATTTCTTGTAGCAGCTGCTTATCAATAGACCCTATCAGTACAGGCTATTATATTTCAGAGTGGTTTTGTTGCGTGCCTCTTAATGACAATGCGTCCAGTTAATGTCTTTGAATATGGAGTTATGGGGAAGCTACAGTAGAATCCATTAAGCTGTAGAGTGAAAAGTTTCCTACAGTGGTTAACCACATGTGTGATTTCCCTGTAACACACAAAACAATTATGAATTTTCTGTAATGAAAAAGTTACATTTTACATATAGAGGGCTGTGTGATTTGCAGGGTCCAGTGTTCATAACTAGAAGTGTTTGACAGAGGTGTGGACGGTATAGTTGTCTACTGTGCAGTTTTGTTCTGATATGTGGCATAGGTAGGTCGACCAGAGTATAAATAGGAAATGTGATAGGAACATGGTCCAGGCCAAACAGGGACAGTAGACCTTAGCGACCCCTGTGGACAGAAGATAAGCTCATACATACACCAGCGTTCACATCTCTCAGCTTCTAAAACAATTACAGCTAAATGAACCATTTTGTCAGTGAGAGGAATTTATCAGTTCATACACTGGCTCTGAACTCACAGTGAAATTGTGTGTTTTATGTTTATGTGTATATTACACATCGACGGGCACCACTCCCACTACCAGTGGTCAAGTTAAGCGGAGGAAGTTGTGTGTGCTCTGTACAGCTCCATTAACCCATATGCTATCAGTGTATTGTGGGTTTTGAAACCCACTAATTGCTTTGTGTCCTATGGGACTTGAGCACAAAACTCTAGTCAAGTTTAAGAAGTTTTCCAATTCTTCAAAATGTCAATTGCATGGGTTTTTTTTTTCACAGATCATTTTGGCCATTAAACTTCACTTATAATCTTTCAAACCCACTAATTGCTTTGTGTCCACAGGGACTGTGTATGTTTAAACACTTACAACATAACAAGTAAGCAAGTTTAGAGAACATTGCGAGCATGTAATCCATCCTTCTTGTGCATCTAATATCTATTATGTAGCTGCAAACTAATTAGAGAGATGTACCGATATTAACACTCGTTCAGATGACCAGGGGTACTTCACTAGCAACAATGTGGAGTCTTTGAAGGAGGAGGGTGGGGGGTTGGATAGTGTTAAAAGCTGATTGGCACACATACAGTTTAATGCCAGCTAATGAGTCAGAGACACTGAAGACCTCACTAAGATATGTGACTCAGGAAAAGTCCAGATAAAATCAATGTTTGCCAAAGCAGAAGAACAATGAGGCAGGGTATCTCAGCAAGAGCCAACTGAAATTGATCATCTCCAGCAACACATGAACATAAACACATTCATTCAAAATTAAATCACCGTCATAATCCATTAGAGCAACTCATACCTCATTGTTCAGTAGGTAAGAAAACACAGCTGTATCATCATCAACTTTAGATAATTTGCGACTTACATCATGCTTAACAAAACAACAACAAAAAAAAAAAACATGCCAAAACAATACCAATTTTTAAAATAACATAACTCTGGGGTTACCAAACTGCCACACGTGACCGGGGGAGCAGACATTTTGTCAAACACAGGTGTAACTAATAACACTGTTAATTGCTGCATCGCACTGCAAAAAACTGAACCATCATTAATGTTACCAGTTCCACCTGTGCTTTCTCTTTCTGTGACAAGTCAAAATGTCTACAACTCTCATTTATTCTGGAATGATAAAACAGGATAAAACAAGGCCCTGATGCTACGAAGAGTGGAAACATTTAGGTTAGCAAGGTGTATTCCAAACATATTTTTAATTAACTTAACTAGTTGTTGAGATAAAGAAGAGCACTTCTCCTTCACTTGCTAAACTTTCTGAAACGTCCAGGAGATTCAGATCAATCAATTCAGAATGAAGACCTACACTTTCATGGAGGCATTTAGCTTAAAACACTGGTAATGTGATCTGTAAGACTTTGTTTCAGGGGAGTTACATGTTAAAAGTTGTTTTAAAACAATTATTTTTCTGCGGAAAGTAAACATCTACTCTTTACATGACATCAGTTCTAGAGAAATATTAAGTGACGAGGAGAAAGGAAGGTAGAAGCTGTGGCACCAGAACATTAGCTGAGATTCCAAATGTGTGCAGTCATGGGAAGTTCAAGATGAATGGAGAGGAGAGGAAAGCAGCAACCTAGCATAGGAATGGTGACATAGCAACTGGAGGCTGGAAACACACAGGGAATCTGTGTTTGTGAAGAAAGGGAAACAGAATTGGTTTGTTTTAGATAACTAGGATACTTAGTGGGATTTGTTTTGTGTAATAAATCAAGGGCTTTTTATGGATCACTAATAATCAGTCATAGTAAATATTTTGTCAAGTTTATTGGGGTTTGGTTAATTTTCTTGCTGTGACAACAGAAGTAGCTGGAACTTGTTTTTGGTGAGCTCATAGTGCAACAGGAAGGGCAGGACAACATTCAACTTCACTTTTATCGAAGCATGGTAATGCAGCTGTGAGCACGGATGTTTTGAAAAGTTAAAGGGCACTCTGACTCGAAATTTTTTTCTCCAAATTCCCATGGTCCTTTTCACGACATTCCATTTCTGCTAAATGTGAGAATACAATACTTGTAGCTACAAATGTTCTGCCTCTTTGGAACATGTTTACTGTACATACAGAGCTCACTGAACTGAAACTAGTAGGAGAACGCATGCACAGTGTAGGGACTCTCAGGATGGCAGTGTATTTTAGTACCTTGTTAATTTGCAATAACACAACAGTTTATTCAAATCTCAGAAAGTGGTCAGATATTATTTTACGCTCACTGAGGCATAGAGAGAGAGAGATTAACTGCCTCTATTGCCACCTGTTGTGAATTAACCAGGATCCCCCCCCCCCCCCCATTATTATTATTTATTTAGTTTTACTTGAACTGAAACCATTAGTCAGTTAGTAAGTTAGTCCATCAAACAAAAATGAATCAGTAACTACTTCTGAAATGTGAGGATTTGATGCTTTTTATATATATAGCGTAAACTGAATATCTGCTGGGTCTAGATTGTTAGTCGGTTGAAAGAAGCAATCCAAATATGTCACCTTGAGATCTGAGAAATTTTGATGTAAATTTGTCAAAAAATTCTTTTTGCATTTCTACATGTATTGCATACATTCGACTTCATTTTATTAAACACTGAGGTCTCAAACATCTGTTGACAGTCAAAAGGGTTAAACATTAATAATTATCAGACTTGTCTGTGTCTGCTAAATTAATTTTAAATTTCCCAATTACAAAAGTGGCACAGCCCAGCTCCAATCCTCAAGAGACCATTGGACCTAGTTTATGATGCCTGGCCCCCTTTACACACTTAGACATACACATACACAGAGAAAATCATAGACAAGTGGGATGAAAGTAAATCAGGTTCAAAACGTCAGAACACGCAGAACCGTTATGGAGTTAGTCACAAAAAACATCTGCTAAACTGTGTTCGTTTCAACATTGCAACATGTTCAATCTGCACGTCTGACTCTCAAATTTTGCATATCATCTGTCAAAAACATTTGCAAAAGTGTTGATCTACCCAATCACTGTCAGCTGCTTTTATCGGACAAATGAAAGCTGTGGGAACTTTGTCAAGGCTACGACTGAACAAAGTCCACCACAAGTTTTAACAAGCCTTTAACAAACACATGGTTGTAATTGTGAAAGGAAACACTAAAGATGTCATATGATTCTCGTATGAATGCAGCCAAGTTAACAGTGCAGCAATAAAAAGTGCAGAATTAGGAAGAAAAACTTTTTTTTTAAAAAGCCAAACCATTTTTTATAACTTTTGTAAGTTTATCAGGTCAGACTTAACTGATTCAATTTCACTACAACAGGCCAAAATACATAGATTCAGTATTTTCTCCAGTATGTTTCAGGTCTTGTATGACATTGACAGAGTTTAAATCTTGTCCTAAACTAGAATAACTCAAACTAACATGTAGATATTCAGACTGTGAATGCTGGCGGTGAACATCAGAATGCTGTCTAGTAAGGTACGTGGGTACACCGCAGTATTTTTATTGAATTCATGACTGCCCTCTGTTTTGCCTAGAGATTTGCTGGTGCTGGCTTAAGGCTGCCTGCCATTAACACTGAGCAGATCTGACACCCACAGGACTGACTTTCTTTATGAAAGTGAAAAACAAAACCAGCTCCACAGATCATTTCTACAAATGTCATTCAGCAGTTTCAACAGCTCAATAAAAGAATGAGTTCAATTTCATTCTACAGGATTCTCTGTCATTCAGATCAGACTGTTTATTATGGGTTAATCCCCATATAATGGAACTACTGTATGGACTGTATGGGAGTATAGTCTTCAACTTTAGTCATAACTCTGTATGGAACTAACTCTTATGCTATAAGAAGCAGGGCTATAAACCAGTGTTACTACAGCACAGGTACTACAGACTGTAATTAGAGAAACATGTTGCAGTTTACACTAAAGCATTTGTAAAATGGATATGGTAATATTGCCCTCCCCCTGCTCTGTGTGTTAACTCACTCTTGAGGCGCTGCAAAGCTCTTGGCAATGAATTAATCTTTTCTTCACTCATGCATTTTTAATAATGATGTTAGAGCATCGTATTGGCATTTTTGCATCCTTTGTCCCATTTGGTTTAAAAAGTCAGCTGCAGGCTGTTTCTGTGCATAGCTGACACCGGGGCTGTGGTGCATTCAGGGGCTGTGGAAACATGACGTCTTCCAAGACTTGTCTGGTCACCAATGAACAGCAGCCGTTTGGAGACAGAAACAGAAAGCTACCAAATTGACATTACTGTTATATGCACTTATTGTTTGTTTCACCAGATTACGTTGGTGACAACACAAAGTGAATATTTGGCAGCTCACAGTCAAGTTTCAAATGTCAGTGAGTATCACATGAGTAAATGAAAACACCTCACACAGACACATAGTAGCCTGTTTCCCTTTTTTGTGTTCTGTTTTCTCCATCCTCTTCTTTTCAGTGTCTCTCATTGAAAGAGTAAAGAGGATCCATCAAGACCCAGATGTGGTCGAGTTATCATGATTTGTTTCGGAGATATATTTGTCTGCAATATTTTAAGGCTTTTGAACTATTGCCCTTATTATAGATACAGTTATTGATTGTACAGTGCTGTATAACCTTCTCATTTTTCTATAACCTAAGTTAACCTGCGTAAAATACTGTAATCTTATAGGATAGTAGCTTCCAAATTTTCGGTTGTTCTGTGAAGAACATTTTAATGAATAGGTCCTGAGACAAAACATTTACTCCACATATTTAACATTCAAAAGCAGACTCCGCTTAAAATTCATTGCATGCCAAATTTGTAACATAAAGCTGAATTGCAGCATCTCAGCCCTAATTTACCAGGTGAGACCTTTTACTTAAATGTGTCTGAATTTTCCCTTTTTTTTTTCTTTTTTTTTTTCAAACACTCACAGACCCTTTTTGACTGCGTGCACAGAGGACATTAGGTCCACTCCTGTTTTCTCTGTTTGAACAGCTATACACAAGGCCACACAAGAGCAACACATATCCTTGTGTGCGTGCACAAATCCAAAACCCACTGGCACAGTTCATTTAAGTTTTTGCGATTACTCACTGTTCCACTTGCCTGCTTAAAAAAAAATAGAATGTGTCTATTTTTAGGATGGATGCTGTAAGGCATTAACTCTTTTGCAACACTATTGTGGTCTGCAAAAACAACTACTTGTCACTGAGGTTAATGTAATAGTTAGTTATAGGTGGACAGGGTGTATGTTTGTGTGTGTATGTGTGTGTGGAAAGCAGGTGGTGACCCACCCACTGGTGCAACAAAGTGAATATTTCAAAGTGTATAGCAGTAACACAGCAGTGTTTATGTAGCATATGCATGTAGCACTAAAAAAGCTGAAAATCAAATTTCTAAGTATAGGTTTGTCATTTAGCGTGTGGGTGAATGAAAATAAAATCCACCAAAATCCAAATAAATGCTTCTTGCTCTATAACAAATATAATTTTCGAAGAGTTTCAAGTTCAAGTGTTTGGCTAAAGAGCACGTCAAGGGTAATTGTGCTAAGTCTAGTTTTGCCATTACCTTCCATGCTCATTTCAGGCTTCTAAATTGGCAGCCCCACAATAGAAAAGCTGTTTCCTCAGAGGTTATAGTATTTCAGCACAAGTTTAGTCTGTCGCTTGGCTTTGTAAAGTGCCCAGTCTGTGTTATGGACCCACAGTTGAGAGGCTAATTTGGCTAAAATAGAGTTTACTTTATACAGTACAAAGGAGTGTAGCAAATCCAGACTTTTCTAACAGACACTTAACACTGGAATGCAGCACCCATCCCCTGGTCGTTGACATGCAAAACGCACACATACGTACACTCCTTCCTGCCAGAGTTATTCAAGAGTTAGCGGCGAGGTAAAGTTAGACTGTTCAATCGGTCTGCCAAGATTCTCAATGAACCAAAGAGAAACTACACCCCCAGCTCTTCACACCCAAATAGTTCCTGTCACCACTGAGAGGAGAGAGATGTTGTTCTTGGTCTGTCACCAGACCAAGCAAACAGGCTGAGAGGAAAGTAGCCAGCGCATATTATTATGTGTGTGACTGACTGAGTGCATGAGCGAGTGAGTATATGTCTATGTGCTGTATGTGTGTGTGCATGTGCTGTACATCTGTGTTTATAGATGTGTGTGCACATGTTTTTTCAAAGACAGGATGTTGTGTTGCAAAATGCTACGATTCAGCTGTCTTCCCTCAGGAAACGTCCTCATACACATTAACATGTAAAAAATGTTTTTAGAATGACTTCCATTCCCAAATACAGTTAAATCTACATTTAAATTTTTTTTTTAATTCATTTTGTTTTTGTTTTTGTTTTCTGGCCCCCAGCTCTTAAGCCCTCAGACATAGAGTAGGTGACTTTTGCGTTAATGTCCCTTACGGCTTCGTTCAGCCATGACGGCACATTTGCGGAAAGAGCTGCGTGCTTGTGTGATATTTGCCACTTGGTGCATGAGAGGGAGTCAGGCCTAGCAAGATCGCTGTTGTTACTTTCGCATTAAAAATGACCAGGGTCCTTATTTAGACGTGTTTAACTACCGTCAGATTAATGTGAAAGGGGGCATCTCTGAAAGGGAGGTTTAATAAACCTCTCCAGATGGAGCGGGCAGCTGTTGTCAGAGAAAAATCTCTGCTAAGTCCACTGTATGCCACCTGCACAGTACCAAACAACAGAAAAAGTTAAGTGACTAGCTGGTGAATATCATGCAGTGTTAAGTGGCTGAGGGAGCAACTGGAAGACATCAAAATAGAGCTCAGTGAATAGTGAATATTAGACGTTGGCCAGAAATATGACTTAAAATGAATGCTAATGCTGCTTCATGTCCTCTGGTTGTGGAAACAGACAAATGTTTGCTAATGCTTCAGTGCATTTCATATCCACATAACTATAGGTCTGTGATTAGATTTATATGACTGTCGTCTAGCTGCTTAACTCTGACTAGCTACTTGTTTTATTGTGAGACTTTTGTCATGTTGCCGCTGTTCCCTTTCCACCCGTAGAGGTCAAGGAAAGTCACAAATGTCCATTTAAGGAGCGTGACTGCTGACACAGGAGATTGAATGTGTCGTCTGGTTAAATGAAACCCTGCGCAAACCTGCAAAATAAATAAACTCTGCTCATTTGTCCCCTTTGCCTGTCTACTTTCCCAGGCACTGGGGAGAGTGGGAAGAGCACATTCATCAAACAGATGAGGATTATCCACGGCACCGGTTACTCTGATGAGGACAAAAGGGGTTTCACCAAACTTGTCTATCAGAACATCTTCACAGCCATGCAGGCCATGATCCGGGCCATGGAGACGCTCAAGATCCCCTACAAATATGAGCACAACAAGGTAAGTGACACCCTTTCACTCTAGTCATTTCATATTCCCTGTACTGAAGGGTGACAAATAATTTGAGAAAAAGAGAGAAAGACGCTGCAAAGTGGCCACAGTGTGCTTGTATATTTTTAGAGTGCTGTCTATCTTATTTGGAACAGCCATCCATAATCGTTTCCTGTCCTTTTTGGCACTTCCTGTGTCCTTAAAGCGCTCCATCTTACTCTGTGTGTGTTTGTGTTTTCCTGCATGTTACCATGTGTGCACACAAATGCTAGTATGCAAATACCCAAGAGAGAGATCTGCCCTGTACTACTCACCTAAATATGACCTCGTTTTCTGTAACTATCACTTCAACAGGTCCTTTATCCCCCCACACCCACCCCGCTCTCATTTTTTCATTTGCATGAGTTAGCCTTGTCGTCAGAGCAGGGAGATGTTACAGTGACCCCTTACTCACAGTTTGTTCCCTATGAGAGTGACAGATGAAAGGAAGTGGCACACAGGAGTCGATCGCCTCGGCAACGCTTTTTAGATATCAGACCATTTCAGGTGACAGCTGACCACGCTGCTTTAGTTCCTCCCCACTGGGCCACAGTCCAGTCAGAGGATTTTTCCGCTGAAAGGTTTTGTAGAGATTTGAGCAGGAAGGGGGGATCAATTATTTAGTAGATTTCAATGTGATATCCTGAAGTCAGATCATAATCTCGGATGTTAGAATTAAGGAAATATTTTATTGATTATGCACAGGAAAAAAGGAGATAAAAATAAAATGTTGCAGAGTTGTACAATAGGTGGTTACCACCTCATGTTGCTTGCAGATTTACAACTGTATATCTGACTTTTAAGTTGATAGTTTTCACACAGTTTTATCTTTTAAACTTTGAGATTTTGTAATAGAAAGGGTTGAACTCTGACACACTGTCGGCGCTGAGCTTATCACAGAAACAACATTTAGGTCACGGACCTTCGTCAGGGGTCAAATTAACAATGTAAAACAACACTCCTTTATGCTTGAGACACATACTGTAACAACCAATCAAAAAGTGGAGCCAAATCTTAAGCACCAGGTGTGCATTAGATAACACTTTGTATAAACTGTGAGATTTGAAATGGCACCACAGCTTGGATTTAACTTGGTCAGGCGCTCCTTGGGTCTTTGCTGTTGCGGTGGATCATTTTCCGTACTTGCTTTCGCTTCCCATCCAGCGAGTGCATGCTCATGAAGAATGAAACCAAATATGCTGTTTCAGCCCAGCAATTTCACCATTGTTTTACCCACTTTAAACACAAGAAAAACCAAGTACATCCCTTAAACATGAGTAAAAATAATGTTTTCCTTTTAAAAAAAATGTAATGCAAGATTTTTTGCTCTCCCTGCATATCACTGTGTTCTGGTTTACCACCAGGTCCTCCATACTTTGTAATAACTGCACTTCCAGTATCTGGAAAACACCTCTTGTGAGGTTTGTGTGTTTGCTAGCAAAGGCTTTGTATGAGACATTCAGTACTCAGTAGAAAAGCACAGGAATACTATGGTCCTATGGAAGTACTTAAGTACAAAGAAACAACAAAAGGATCTGTTATGTGCGTAAGATATGTGTAAATCAGACGTTATGTCTATAGTGAAAGCTTGCAACAGAACTACTGAATACTTGAAAACCATCATCCCTGCGCTCTCATATACATAATGATGAAATGGGAAGTATTTACCTTTAACAAAGGAGTTCACTGGCATCACAGAGGAAGTGAAAATGAAACCCGTCCATCATGTTTACACCATCTCTCTGGACATTTTTAGTGAAACTACCACAGTCTAGTAGACTTATCAAGCCCACTGATTGAAATATATCACTGATGTGGTGTTCCTAGTTTATCTTTTTGTCTTCTGTGACATGTCACTTTTTCACTTTTGTCATACTCAAGTCTTAAATCCCCACTGTGGACTGATTATCTCAGAGACTGTGAATAAGATGACATTTATTTTATTTAAGTAAAATCTTCTGTCCCCAGACCCCAACCATCACATCATGTCCTTCGTCTTCATGTCTAAATCATGCTCAGACCGTATAATTGGGTCTCCACACTTCTCATTCCAATGCAGGTCATGCTGTCCCTAACTACATGGTCTACACTGAAAATAGGAGCGATGTTTTGTCATTTGTGGTGTTGGGCTTTAAAGTCTGTAGAGACTTGGGACCGCATTGGTTAAGTGAAATGGGCTTGTTTTTCCATGTTTCCATGTTTACTATAGTCAGCCAGTTCCACAGCCATAGAGTCACGCAGTGCATTCTAAATTCTAGCAGCTGCATGACTATATAAATGTTCTGTGTAGTTTAATAAAAGGCTGATGGGTTAGATATTGATTCTATAGATAACAGTTGTCATGTATAATACATTCTGATAAAACTTCATGCTGTTATCATAATAGCTTTCCATTTTATAATAGCCTGTCCACACTAAATATCTTGCAACTGTCTGCTACTGTACATGTGGGATTTTTTGAAATTGAATGCGTAACTGTGAGTGAAAATCTAATTCAACATAAATGTGAACTCTATTACACTGAGATGTTCCATATGCCCACAAATCTGGCAGAAAAGAGTAGAGTGTGAGAACTGCAAAAACCAAATCATGTTAGGTTCAGCAGGTGCTATACTAGCATTAAGTATTCATCCTAATCATAAAGAATATCAGTGCAGTACGTGAAAGTGTGTCAACTTTCAGGCACATGTTGATCTCTTGTCGTGGGACACAGGAGAGTTTTAATGGGAATCTGGGGCAGCGAAACTTTCCCCTTTAATAGGCCCAGCGGGATTTTTCAGATATTAGGTCCATGCTGAGCCTGGGGGTGCAAAGAAATTTCTGGATGTAGAATATGTGTGTGAGTGAGAAAGTAAACCAGTGATAATTAGGACTGCACAACCTGTATTTTGATTGTGTCTCAACAATACTGTTTTTGTTTTTGTTGTTTTTTTTTTTTTTTTTTTTTTTTTTTTAGATTATCAAAAACTTTTCATGAAGTTTGGATGAATCCAGTTTTCCTTTATGTTTGGTGCTGCTTAATAAAGATCCATAAATCACAGCACTTTTCCTCCTCATGTTTTTCCACCAGGGTAACGCCAACATCGTGAGAGAGGTGGATGTAGAAAAGGTCACCATGTTCGAGAATCCTTACGTAGATGCAATCAAAAGCTTATGGAATGACCCGGGCATCCAGGAGTGTTACGATCGAAGGAGGGAATACCAGCTCTCAGACTCCACTAAATAGTGAGTAGAATGGAAAGTAACACAGTGGATACAGATGTTGTACTTTGCCTTGTTTCAGATGACGAACAGACATCATCCCGGATCATTTCATTTCTCTGCCCCTGTAGTTACCTGAACGCGTTGGACCGAATCGCAGAGCCGTCCTATCTTCCCACCCAGCAGGACGTGTTGAGGGTTCGAGTCCCGACCACAGGCATCATAGAATACCCGTTTGACCTGCAGAGTGTCATATTCAGGTGAGATCAGATAGGATAGGATCTGATGTTGTAGACATTTGCCTGTAAAGCTTTAGCCCTGATAGCAATTTACATATATAATAATAATAATAATAATAATAATAACTACAACTACTGACTTGATGCAAGGAGAATGGAGTCAAAACAGTGTTTCAATGACACATTGACCTGACCTGAGTGTCTCATTTTCTAAGATTCACTGTATATTTTTATTCCAGCATCTTTTTAAAAGGAAAATATGGCACTTCTGACTCACCTACATTTATTTGATGGTTGCACTTACTTACATTGTGGATATGCAAAAAGTGCAGTAAGCAGTGAAAGTAAGTGAAAGCAAATCAAAGCAGTGAAATAGCACCACACTGAACAGGCAGTTTCACTTTTGATTCTTCAGTGTGTTTTACAACAAATTCCCCTTCTCTTTGAAATCACGTAGGTAGAATTACAGTAGTAGTAGTGCCGGTGATCGTAATGGCAATATTCTGGTTTTGAGCAGCTCATTGACAGAAGAGCTTTTAAATCCCATCCACGTGATCAGCAGTGTCATCACCTTTGACCCCACAAGTTGTGCATACACATCCCCGGATCATGAAGAGATGCAGACAGATCTGCAAACATTTTCAGTGCTTGTAGTGACTGTTTTCTCTCTCCTCGATGCTTCTGCCGCGACAGGATGGTGGACGTTGGCGGTCAGAGGTCGGAGAGGAGGAAGTGGATCCACTGCTTTGAGAACGTCACGTCCATCATGTTCCTGGTAGCGCTCAGCGAGTACGACCAAGTTTTGGTGGAATCAGACAATGAGGTGATTGATCAATGCATTTACACAAAATTTGATCAACTTCTTGATGATATGACTTTACTAAATGAAACATATATAACATATATATTTTATTTCATGTGAATTTCATGTGGGATATGAGTTGGCTCTCAAGATGAAAAGCTTCTCCTTATTTAAAACGATGGAAATCAGATTCCCCTCCTGCCTGGCAGTGCTCCACCTCTTGTTCCCTCGGAAAGCATTTGTAAATGATCAGCCAGCTGTTTTGAATATTGCCTCGGGCCACATCTCCTCCTTAAGAGGATATAGCATATGTGTCAGTTTGTTAAAAATGTATTAATGAGCAGGTGTGTGTTCATATGTGCGTTGGTCTGTGCTTGGCGTCCATGTGTTTTACTTCCTCTGTTACTTGTAGAAGAAAAAGACGACTGAGCAGCTGCACATCCTCTATATTCTGCCGTTAGATGTTTAAAATAAATAAATAAATAAATAAAAATAAAAAAAAATAAAAAAAAATATATATAGGAGATGCTCTGTTTCACACTGCAGCACTGGTGATGTTATATCTAAAGCTTGCTTCCAGAATGGTTGTTTTGTTCAATTAAACACTGAAATCAAGTGCAAGGGAGAAATTAAACCCTCGAAGGCGACATGGCCGCCCTTCTCTCTCGTCTTTAGTGCTCTCCCTCTGGTGTGGTAAAACGTTTATTAAAATCTGTACTTAATGAGTATGAAAGGCTGTGGTTTAATTAAGTGATTAACTCTCTCTCTCTCTCTCTCTCTCTCTCTCTCTCTCTCTCTCTCTCTCTGTATGTCTTTCTCCCCCTTCACTTTACCTCCCGTCCCTCTTCTCACACACACCCACATTCACACACACACACACGCTCCCCCTACAGAACCGGATGGAGGAGAGTAAAGCTCTGTTTAGGACGATAATCACATACCCCTGGTTCCAAAACTCCTCGGTCATTCTGTTCCTCAACAAGAAGGACCTGTTGGAGGAGAAGATCATGTACTCTCATCTGGTTGACTACTTCCCAGAGTATGATGGTGAGTACCAGCAGCATTGGTGTCCAACATAAACATCAAACATTTGAACCAAGCACCAAGTTTTCCTTGTAGCTGCAAGTTTACTCACTAGGACAAATCTCCTTGAGAAGTTGTAATTGATATTAGTGCAGTTTGCAAAGAGAAAACTCATATTCACTGCATGTCCACCTGCCCCATATTGGTCGGCTAAATAACCGATTAATCAAAATTATAATTAACTCAGCAGTTGCTTAAAAGTTGTTAAATTATTGTTGAAATCTGAAACCAGTTAATTCTGGTTAACTGTAAGTGTGTAAGTCATGTATTTTTGCCATAAGCTGGGATTTCAACTTAAATGTAACAATTACATACAATCTTGAATGGATCGATATAATGTCTAACATAATGTCTATTTCTAAAACACACTTGATTACAGAAGGAGATGATATCTGTGGTTTTGACAGTTGAAAAACAGTCACCTGATTGTGAATCTTTGAAGAATCCAAGACACACAATTTGACATACAAAAATAGTACATCAAAAATACATGTGAAATGTTTGCATTAAAGTAATTTAGTGTTTAGTGTAGGGTAGTGTTACGAGTCTGAACAGGCACTAAGAAAGTTGTGTTTTGTATTTGCACCAGTTAAAGCATGATGTGTAATAATCACATGTAGAAAGGGTACATGTTGTGGTGCTACAATGATAAATGTAATGATAATGTTTCTGTAGAAGTACTAAAGAAGGTGGTTAGCCATTTTATATTAGTAAAAAGTCATGCATCACCACAGAGTAGCCTGCAGTAGCATGCAAACATATACTGGGAAAAAGTATTTTGAAAGCGTTACTTTCCTTCAAAGCACTATCTTTGATTGAATGAGAGATAAGCATCATGATCATTTACTGTTGTCTTATTGTTACTGTTAAATACAGGTGATCATGCCACTCAAGACAAAGCTAATTGCTAGCTTAAAAAAAACCTCATGGTATTTTACAGCAGGTGTACTGACAGAGCATCATTTTCCCTCTCTCCAGGTCCGCAGAGGGATGCCCAAGCAGGGCGAGAGTTTATCCTCAAGATGTTTGTGGACCTGAATCCAGACAGCGATAAGATCATCTACTCTCACTTCACCTGTGCCACTGACACAGAGAACATCCGTTTTGTCTTTGCGGCCGTCAAAGACACCATCCTGCAGCTCAACCTAAAGGAGTACAACCTGGTGTAGAGCGGAGCAGCGACGCACACACACTGACTGACGCAATCTGTGAAAAGATAGATCATATACACACACATGAAAAAAAAAATCTGAGAAAAAAAATTCTAATGGTTGCGTAATACTAATTTATTTGCCATTTGTTGATCTCTTGGTCCCCAAGGGGTGAGCAAAGTAAATGTTCTCTTGCTATTTAAGGAGTTGATGAAATACTGGGGGGGGCAGGATATCTGGAAGGGCCAGGAGGGATTTGCTGTTGAATATGTACAGCAAAAATCCTCATTTTTAGGCTTTGCGCATTGTGAAGTTTTTTTTTGTTTTGTTTTGTTTTGTTTGACAGAAAGAAAGAAACTACTTTGTGCACTGGAGGTGTGGGGGCTTGTTTTGTCTGTCAGTCTGATACATCAGAGCTGGAATGAATGCAATGTGCTCCCTCCCTCCTGCCTTTTTATAAACAAGAAGAGAAAAAAAGGTTTTCATTCCTTTCCTTTTTTTTTTTTTTCCTTACCTGTCAGTTCATTCTGAAGCAGGCGTTTCACCTGTTTACCCAACAGGAATGATGTAACAGATCTCTAATTAATAGCTTCCTTTTTCCTTCAAAGGACTGATTGGCAAGTCTCTCGATGAGTTGGCATAAACTGTGATTTTTTTTTATATTGATTCACTTTAATCATCATTATTATTATCACATTGCATTGACTTATGTACCATCTGATTAGTAAGGCGCGTGTGACCATGGAAGCACATTGGCCGTGTTTTTGGAGAAATAGCCCGAGTCGTGTGTTGAGCGACGATCACGTAACGGCTCTCCACGACTAATATAACCGTGAAGTTCAGATGTATGAGAGAAATTGGCTTTAAAATTAGCTTTCTGAGCTTTGAGCGACAAGGTAAGGAGGTGCAGAGGGACCTCCGCTCCGCTGCGTCATGGTTAGTGACTCATGATGGCGGCGGTCGCTTTTACACAGACTGAAGGGAGCTGAGGAGGTAATAATTTATGAGACAATGTTGTTAAATGATTATGTTCAACTGTGCCACATTAATGCTTTTTATTATGGTAATATGTATATTTATTGCCAATGCCAAAACAACTCAAGCACCAGACTCCACTTTGCGCTGTTTACTACTTTAATGGAAGTGTTGAGAGCAGAAAAGAGCAGGGCTAATGAACGTAGAAGGAGCGGACTGACTGACTTTACTGTCTTATTGGTCGACCAGCTGATTCTTGCGGTTTTTGAAGTATTCAACAAAGCAAACTGTATTCTCCCCCTCCCACACACACATGCACACAAATCCACACAAGCTTGGACTGACTAAAGCTCCAGTTAAGTTAAAGAAGAGGAGGCAGCCACCCAGTGCGCTGAACTGCTCAGACTGTCAAATCACAACCTCGCACGTGGCTACAACCCCCTGACCTGCAGACTATCCAGTCACATTTTAGCTGTGTCCTTATATTTGTCCAATCACAGCCCGGCTGTCTTGACTGTTGTAGTTCAATAGCAGTGGAGAATAAATTTGGCTAATTCCTATGTAAAAGGGCAGAGTGTTGATATTCAGTCTGTACCAAAGGAAGCCCTTCTTGTTTCTGATTGGCACCTCTGATTTGCAATTTCTCATTCCCAAGTTACTTTGAGTATTTTTTGTAACAATTCCCTAGAACATAAGCCTGTAATTTACATTTATTGAGGCATAGTGCAATTATGAATGCTATAATCATTGTACATACATCTCTCTATATATATGGCAGCATCTTTGTTGGCTTTGTAATCATTACTTTTTTGGCAGATTGAATGTGCGGTATTGAAAATATGTATCTATGTAATTGTATTGTATGTCTAATGGATAATTCATTTTTGGAAGAAAAAATATGTTATTTACATGTTTGTTTTTGTTTCCTTTTTTTTAAGAGGAGAATGTAAATTTTGTGTTTTGCCAGTTTTATTTCTCAGCAAAGAAACATTGTTCAGCTTCAGAACTGCATTACGAGGAATATTATTATCCAACAACAGATCGATCGGTATGCCAGTACTTAACAGTAGCTGTTTTGTTAAATTGACTTTTATATGAAAAACCTGCAGACTGAATCCAACCTACAGGGCTAATTGTAATAGTTTAGTTCTTAACTGGCTTCAGGAACAGAGCACTTGTCATATATAGGTGTAATCATGTCACTCATTGATTCTTTTTGTCTTTGTATTTAAATTTCGTCACACATCCTCTCGATAAGTATTGATTAACTTTAGTTGACCATGAACTCCCCTCACCCCACCACCAACCACTTTTGAAGACAAAATGTTTCATTTAACAAATAGTACTAGAACAAGGTGGGTGGCAGGAAGGTTATGTGTTGCTTTGGCTCGGATTTTGTAAAGGAAGAGAGATAAAGGAAGAGTTGTAATTTCCGCGAATAGAGGGGAACGCCACCACCGCTCACACCCTCCTCTGTGATAGAAAACTGAGTATTGTAGAGTCTGTCAGAGTCAGTGACTGACCAGTGTACACAAATGTGCAAAAAAAAGTGACTCATTTGGCCTAATTAGGATGGTTCATTTCAGGTGCTTTTTTTTTTTTTAACTTCATTTCCATCTTGATTGCCACCATTTCATTAGAATGTACAGTATTAATTTAGAGTTTATTTATGAAATGAGAACATAGGAGGAAATACACAACAGTTCACATGTACATATTGCCTTACATTGAATAAGCTGTGCCTCTGAAGTCCCAATGCAAGGCACCTGTGTTTTTATGAGAATTGAAGCTAGTGCAGCCAATAATGTCCCATGTCCCAGCTGGAGGATTGTTTGGTTTTGGCTTGGTGGTCTCTCTTTGTTATTTTGTGCTAGAAGAAGCCCTGGGAACAGCTTTGAAGTGTAGCTCGTGTAGCTATAATATGACATCATTACAGGACATTATAAGCACATTGTGAGTGAACTGTAATCAGAACACACTTTCTATTGATTTCATAAAACTGTCACATCAGATTCATGTCTTAAAAATCCACGCCACAGTGCATTATAATGCATTGATCTGCCTGACTATGATTAAGCAACAGTGCTCCAACAGTATGTGTAGAATGTGCTCGCAGAGCGTCACAGTCTGGACTCAAAAGCTACCACCAGCCGCCATCTGCGGAGTGTTTTTTTTTCTTCTTCTTTTTTTTTCCTTCGCTGTATTTGGCGATGGTCTGGCTTCTACCAGCCACTTTGGCAGGTAACCAGCCCTCACTCTGAGGTCCTGTTGTTTTCAGATATTTCAGCTGGCTGGTGTACTTGCTTACAAGGATGGTTGATTTTGGCAGGCAGCAGTCACTTCAACAAGTTGACTCCCAGTCCCATTCACAGTTTACTTGAAGTAAATGAAGATCTTAACAATAACCACTTATCAACAGCAGGGCCTAGGAGAAGAAACCGGGGGCCAACTCGTCACACGTTTTTACTGGACATTCAACCGGTGTTAATGTGATTCTGCCTGTTGCCAGAGGAGATGTTTTGAAGCTGGACTATAGTTTCAACTTCAGTGTTGATGATCACTTGTTGTAGACTTGCAGTAATTAGTAACTTCTGTCCCTGCTGTTGTAAAGTGGCTATTTACACTGTCACTGTTTCTTAAAGGGAAAATCCTTGTTTAAACAATTCACATACTGTATCTAACCACATCGAGCAGAGACCGACAATCTATGTTTGTGAATAATTAAAAAAGATAGAAAAAGTGATAAAATTGACAAAACATGGTGTATGTCAACTGATAGTGAATCTAAGATGATTTAAAACATTATACTGGTGAAAATGCAAATTCTAGTTGGATTCTATCTGATAAATTTGAGCCAGGAGGGACTGTATCCAGGCTTTTGCAAACAGTTTGTTCACGTTCACATCATTACTCTGAGAGAGACACATGTGAGTTATACTGAAGCTGGATTTTCCCTTTAAGAGAGCACAGACTCCAGCTGGTGTTGACTTGCTGACACATTGTTGGAAAGCTCTGCTGCTGTTCAAATTTCATGCAGTATGTTCAAGAGCAGTGCAGTGTTAACGTACAGTATATTGTGGAGCTGCAGGGCCGAGGTTGTGAGAAAACGTCTCCGTAATCTGCTCTTTTACTCAAAGTCTCAGACACATCATCAGATTGCTTTCAGCTAACCTACCTTTTGGGTTTCCTTGCTTCCAAAATCCTGAGGATATGAAGTTTAATGACTCATTTTGAAATAGTGTTACTATGATGATCTCCAATCATAATTGTGTAAAATGTTTCATGTATCCATAAAATCGCACTCCTTCAACATGTTTCTGAATGAAACAACATGTTTCTTTTCAAAAGTATGTCGACTCTGATTTTTATTTTGTCATTTTAGTACAGCTATCACTTCTATAACGTGTCCATTTAATGCCTTTGAATCTTTACTCCCCACCTTAGTTCAGATCTGTGATTGATATTCCACAGCACGAGGATAATAAGTCAAGTCGTATGTGAACTCCAATTTCTACTAAAAACCTCAGTCAGACACTGAAAATTCACTCAAAGCGAAGGCAGATGTGATTCTTGTGAGGTAGAATCATAAAGTTCAATAGAATGTGCCCCGGGTGTATTGCCCAGCAACATGCAGGGTGAAGTTGCCTCTTAGAGGTTAATTGTAGCTCTTTTTTTCCTTTTTATCTTAGGTCATTTATACTTTTTACATGCAACTGCAGAAAAGAAAAAAAAAGAAACAACAGAATACTTTGAGAAGGATATCAAAATATGGCTGGCAGGGAGCTGACTCTGTTTACTTTCTGGTTTAAATCTCATGACACCACCATAATTAAACTTTATTTAGGCATGAGGCAACTTCTGAAAGTACAGTAAATCAAGGCAATGACTCCAAGAGAATCACATCACATTTAAGAAATTCACTGCTTTTGTATACTGGATGTGCACAATCTAAATGAACTCTGCAAGATCACAGAGACAAAAACAACTAGTCACAAGACACATTCTCCATTCAAATGGCAGTTGAGGTATTTTCCTTAACATAGTAGAAGAATTCATCCCATTGCAATGACATGAACGCAGCAGCCAACACATCATCCCTGATGAAAAATGTATGCATTGGGAACTTTGTTCCAAAAGAGGACAGAAGTGTGGGTAAACAGAAAGTAAACTGCACCAAAAAAAAAGCCTAAAGACTGCTTGTGATTATTTTGTAAGCTATCCAGTACTACCCAATACTCTTAATGCATTTACATGTTTTAGTGTGTGAATAGTGACGAATGGTTAAGGCCAGGGCACACACACACATTCGCATTTACATTTCATCACATTCTCAGTGAATGATGTTTTACCTGTCCACAGCCATTATGTGATGAGATGTCCATTCATAAATTCCAGTGATTCATTCCTGATTATACCACAATACATATCACAACCTAAAGGAAAATCACCAAACTCTTTTCTAGAGGGTCACACTTTGTTTTCGGTCACAATCATGTTTGTACTTTTCATCGCTTATGATCTTAAGTTTGACACTTTTTTAAAAGACATAATTTCATCTCCAGTTTATTTCGTTTTCTCTCCAGAGTTTTGTAATCACAATGAGCACTGCTCTATTAAACTCAAGCTCACTTCATTTACCCATTCACCCTTTGAACTCTTCAGTAATGAACTATGAACCAAAACTGCTAAAACCTGCCGTTTATTCTCCTCAAAAACATTTGTTCTACAAGATTACAAGTGCTGGAGGATCCAAAGTTTCTTATGAACCCGGGATTTAGCTCAAACTCTCACCCACTCGCTCACAGTTGGCCTTCCTGACCCCTAGTGGCCGTTGGGAGACATGGCAGTGTCAGAGGAGGATGCACTGAGGCAGGATACTTCACTCATCTCTAAGATACGGGCCAATACTTTTCTCGGCGTTTGTT
Organism: Lates japonicus; assembly: GCA_033238685.1. Taxonomy (NCBI): domain Eukaryota; kingdom Metazoa; phylum Chordata; class Actinopteri; family Centropomidae; genus Lates; species Lates japonicus. Next base: position 1,955,469 of record BRZM01000019.1, on the reverse strand, counting down.
TGTGCAGCTTTTTGTGATCAAAACCTAACCACCATCCTAACGCTTTCATTCATACTTTTTTTTTTTGTATTGATCTTGTCAGAGGCATCCCTGTGGTGTAAAGACAGCACAGTCTGCGGATGTGAACTTCCCATTTTATCCCTTTCTATTTGCAACTGGCGCCACGCCCTCCAGAGTCGGCTGGATAAAGTTCAACAAGTGTCCTCCAGCCTTAGACCAACCGCAGCACCTTATCAAAGAGGGTCAAAGTTCTCTGGACTCTTAAACAAAGGATTCTCTGTTTCAGATTTGCGGATTATTATTATTATTATTATTTTTAAATCCAGTCAACTCCCTGTCTCCCTGTTTAAGGGGAAGAAGAAAGCATCCGTTTTTAAAGATGCTTTGCGCCTTTTCCCTGTGAATTAGCGTGTGAGAGGGGAGAGAGCGGAGAAGAAGCGGTACAGACACCTTCACAGGCTTCAGCATTATTATTATTATTATTATTATTTTTAAATTACTTTCATTATTATTATTTTGACATCAGAGGGCTCATTGGAGAGAGAACCGGTCAGTTTTTGAGTGATGGCTGGGTGTTGTGTGTCGGCGGAGGAGAGAGAGAACCAGAGAATCAACGAGGAGATTGAGAAGCAGCTGCGGAGAGACAAGAAGGACTCGCGCAGGGAGCTGAAGCTGCTGCTGTTAGGTGAGCATCACTCACCGGGAATCAGGTCTGGAGGGTGACTGAGTTTATACAGGCAGACCGGCAGACTGGCTTAAAGTCTTCTCATACATTCTTAGCGGCCTTTATCTTAAAGTAAGTAATTAAGTGACACTCTGGTGAAAATGATAGACTGTGAGGATGTCATCTTAATGGGAAGAAACCCTTGGCGTGTAGCTTCTCTGCGCCTTTCCGGCCACAATGCCATAAAAACAAAATTTCAAAGCTCTTAAAATGTTGCACTAATGGAATGATTCATTTTATCAATTTGCTATTTTGGCGGTTTTGGTGTATATCCCAATGAATCACTGACTGGAACTCAGTGATTCACCAAGGATGACTTTTAATTTGCCATTACCTACTGCTTCCTGACCACACCTGGACATACAGGTGTATCATGGCAGGTGGGACAGCACTCAGCAGCATGTTGACCAATCAGTATTTGAATTATAACAGGTACATAGGCACAAGGGGGACGGATGGTTTTAATATCCAACATTTTGTATTTTAAGATGTTTGATAGGTTGGATAAATGTGTCTGTGAATAAAGGATTCGAGTCATGAATAGTGTGAGGAGGAGGCAGTTTCATATCTAACTGTTGTCTACATTTCCTTTCTCCTCATTCCTCTTTCTTGTCTCCGGATGTGGCGCACTGGCTTCCTCGTGCTGGCGCAGCTGCGCCCAAAAGTTGTGCCATCGATTTTACGCACCACGACCAGTTCGCACCCCCGATCAGTTTGTCCACGGGACTCATTTATTACACGCAATTATAAACCAGTTACACTCAGAGAGAGATTTGCTATTTTAAGGTGGCATTGTATTTCGACATCTCCGGTCTAAATGTATACAGAAACCGAAACTCACTACTGACAGCACATGCGTTTCCAGTTAAATCCTCCCATCGGGGAGTTGTGCGTTGGAGTATTTTTGTGTTTGCTCCATGATGGGCTGGAGAAATGTGGGCGTTTTGTCGTCCTCTGTTGGGATAAACCTCAGCCTCATGGGAGCATAACTAGGAAGAGGGAGTAAAGGAGAACAAGCAGTGAGGGGAAAATATCAATGAGATGTCAGTGTGTATATTTTTAGTACAGCGGGTAGACAGTGTCATTAATCCTATCTGGACTGGGATATTTTGTAGTTTTCCACTTGTCCTGTCCACAGTGAGGGGAAGACACACTCAGCCCAAGTTTCTTTTTCTTCCAACAACACACTCCTGTTTTCTAAGTTAACTCCTGTAGCTTTTGAGACAAAAGAGAAAGAGGAAACAGACTGTTGCCACATCGCATCCAAAGAGCATCTATCAGTGCTTTTGGACAACACCCCATTTTTACTGCACGCAGTGTGGGAGCACTTCAGAGACATGAGTCACTGTCAGGGCCTCGGTCAGTGGTGTGTTTGAAAGCCATAACTAGCTGCTGCGGGCGCGCCTCATGCAAAAATCATGCAAATCTGTCCCTGAGCAGGATATGAGCTGCAGCTCTGCCTCTTGGAAGGGGCTTTCTTGCAAAAGAGAGCGTCAGGTTGCTGCCCACAAAGACTAAACCAAAATTAATTCCAAATCCCATTTAATTTGTTAAGAAAATTCTTTTCTTGGCCCACTGTGCGGTTATGACCAACTGAAAATGGTTCTAGACATTAACAGTGATCATTACATGGATTCTGGTGTATGCTGCTGCAGTTCACTGCTGTCCAGGGATTTCAAAGTTACTGTATGAGCCATCTGGTGAGCTGAGGCACTAAGCAGGAAAAGAGATGACTCAATTACCAAAACTCAAGATAAAAAAGCATAACCCTGAAATAAAGAAGAATCTGAGGGATCAATTGTAATTAGCAATTATTCTGTCTAAATTACACTGTGTGTTGTTTGTCTTGTACCTAGCTCTATAGCTATGTTAAATGTAACATAAGCAAGTATTTCTTTACCTGATCAGAGCAACTCAGAGTTCTCAGTGGATTTCATTAGGATGGTCACAGTCAGATCCCCAGAGAGGACGAATGGGAGTGAGGCAGAGTGAAAGATCAACACGTTCCCAGTCTGCTTCTGTTAGTCAAGTCAGTGGCCTTGAACCTGAGCGAGCTGTAGGACAATACAGACATGTCAGCGCTGCTCTATACAGTATACTATACAAGTATCGGCCATTTAGTTCAGCTGCAATTTCACTGCAAGTCCTGGATCGTGAGTGAGTGAAAGCACTCGCTTTCAACGTTTTTATTGTCCCTGAGAAGAAATAAGAAGAAGAAAAAGTGAGCGCGAGTGTGACAGGTAATAGTTTTTATCTCAGTGACAATAACACCACTTTCATTCAAACAGCTGGCACCACATCATGTCACCACACTCCCCTAGCAAGAGAGTGCTGTGTGTGTGAGAGTGTGTGCAACATTATGTTTGTGCTCAGACCTGTATCTGTAAATGTCTCATGTTTTGCTGGATGTCTATGACTGTCCATATAATTGTGTGTGCATCTGTGGTCAGTATTGATCACCTCCAGCAAAACAGTAAAACACGACACTACGCCACCCAGACACGCACATACATTAAGCACATGCAGGATGTGCTCTAGACACAAAATGTAGGCAAATAACATGTGGCAATGATATATACACATACAGACAATGAATTAAACGTTAGAACAATTACAAAAGTAGGCACTTACCCAACACAAACTCAAACACATCTGCACCCTCAGCACCATAACCGACTCACAGCCTCACAGCTTTATTTTCGCTAACACCACTTTTACTAAAAGCTCCAACTGAAACCAAAGTTATGAATGGTAGTGTCAATTCATGTAGATGTAGAGGCCACTCCCAGCTCACTAAAAGTGAAGCACTGGCTTATTCCCACACAGTGACTGAAATGATGAGACTAAAGGTGCTTTGTTTTCTGTATTCTATCTATTGAAATCTTACTCTGCATGGAAGCATTTGTCATTTTAGGGGTTTTAGGCCAAATGCAGCCCAAGGATGTCTTTCACCTGTTGCACCAAGAGATCCAAGATGTCCCTTTGGCAGTCAAATATACATTCAAATCATTCAGTTTGCTTGTTAATCCCTGCACAAAGTTAGTGATCAACAGTTGTCATAGCAATTGTTTGTTTGTGTAGTATTTACTTCAACTTGACTGCACAGAAACAGACAGGACAGATGAGTGTTGTAGTGAAGCAGCTAGGTCGAGCTGTCAGCTCACATATAAGTATAAATGAACTTACTAATAAAGATTTCAGTAATAATTCTCTGATAATATATTCTGCCTGCATACATTTAAAAAAAAACAAAAACTTTTTTATACTTCATACATTTTGCTGATGATACCTGAGTAATTTTACTTTACACTTTGAATGCTGGATATTTACCAGCATTTTTAAACAGTGAGTTGCTGCTTTTACTTGAATAGTCATACATCCACACAATCCTCATTCATATTCAAAAACAACATAATACAATCAAAATTCTGCACTGACAATACTGCTGACAAACTGGCTTCAATGTTATAACATACAATATATAACATAGATCAGCATGTCAAGATGTAATTATGCTGAAAGTATACACATATAAAAGGATTATTGGATTTAATTGTTGCTGTATCCAACAGGTACTGGAGAGAGTGGAAAGAGCACCTTTATCAAACAAATGAGGATTATCCATGGAGGAGGATACACAGCTGAGGACAAGAAGAGCTATGCCAAACTGGTCTACCAGAACATTTACACGTCCATGCAGACAATGATCAGAGCCATGGAGGCACTCAGTATTTCTTTCGGTGATCCTCAGAACCAGGTATAGACAGAACCAAACAGTGTCTGCTCCTTTTGCTATCAGTTATAACTTACTTTAGACTGTCGAATCCAGGTTTATTTTAGTTCAGTTTTGACAACCTTTAGCACATTTTAAGTTGTCCTCACCCCACATGCAAGCTATCCTTTTTTGTAAGCACAAACTCAGCTATGAGTATGACTTAAGTTTGACTTATAATTTTGTCAATTTAACAAAAAGCAGAATAAAATTACACAGACACCTATAAAACACCTATAGAAATGTACTTTTCCCCAAAAACGTCAGAGAAGTTATGGGCATAAAGGATGGACCATTTTCTAACTGTCTTAATTGTCTTTGTGCCTTTGTGTTCCCAGAACAATGCAAACTCAGTCCTGGAGGTGGAGGTGGATAAGGTGGAAGAGTTAGATCAAAACCTTGCGACTGCCATCAAGAGTCTGTGGGAGGATGCAGGGATACAGGAGTGCTACGACCGACGCAGGGAGTACCAGCTGTCAGACTCCACCAAATAGTGAGCGTTAGACGCACAACCTTCTTTGTCTATTCTCTCCAGCTCTACCACATGGTTACCACAGATATTGTAAAGGATAGACAAATGAGCAGGAACACCTTAATAATATAATGCAAGGTAACACCTCAGCACCACAGAATAAGGTCCAAGATTGTTTAAAAGGTTATTTAACATCTCTCTGACACAGTTAATTTATTATTATGCCAAGTCAAGCATTGAGTGTTTTTTGCAAGCCTATCATATTGGACTGCATTATAATGGGCAGGGCTAACACTGATGACACTGAAGTTATAACCTCAGTATTGTTTCATGTAAATTTGGGGGTTTCAACAACCTGCGGGGAATTTACCCTCTATGGTGAAAAATGTACACATGGTGGGTATTTTATATTTGAATTCCTGTGTTAGATGAATATTCAAATCTGAGGGCGTTAAACATAAATACGTGAAGAAATAAAGGATTCAGTACTTCCCCATCCTTATTTTTCTGGCTGTGGAGAGAATATATATATTACAGGTATCCTACTCCAGCGGCTATCTCGCTGCAAGGTTTTGTCAGTACAAAGAGACACTGTAGTGATCACAGGAGGTGTCCCACCAGACCACACAGATGAGAATCTACTGAGAGTGGAGTAAAAATTAACATAAATATAGAACTTGCTTTTTGTGAAGCCGCGGATGATCCAAGAAGACAAGCTACTTTTTAAGTTGCAGTTGCTATTTTTGGAAATGAAAATACTAAGTATTTTTACTTCTCCACTGTAGCAAAGGTCTTTCCTTTTCACCTCATATCCATGTCCCTGATGATCTCAGTCACAAATGTGATATTGGTCCTTATTAACCTTTTGTTTCATGTGTTTGGTATAAATCAGGCTCTTCATATTCTCTTAAATTCACAGACAGAATTGGTATATTTTCCATCTGTACCCACAAAAACTGGCAAATTCTGCTGTTTTCTTTTATACCTCCTCTCCTTATACTTATTTTCTGCACATTTTTCCAGCTATCTCACTGACCTGGAGCGAATTTCACAGCCCTCTTATGTACCCGACCTTCAAGACATCCTCAGAGTCCGAGTGCCAACTACAGGTATCATTGAATACCCATTTGACATGGAGAATGTCATTTTCAGGTGAGATACAACACACCAACATAATAGGCAACAGTTTAAGTATGTTACACTGGAATTGGCAACACCGGTGACTAATGACTTGTTGGGATTGGCTGTTGTTATGGCAAGGATGGTGGATGTTGGCGGTCAGAGGTCAGAGAGGAGGAAGTGGATCCACTGCTTTGAGAACGTCACCTCCATCATCTTCCTGGTGGCGCTCAGTGAGTACGACCAAGTCCTGGCTGAGTGCGACAATGAGGTGAGAGTTCAGTTCAACAGCAGACCGTGCTCTGGTTTTTGACCCCTTAAAATGTGTTTCCATTGTTGCGGTTTTATATGTTGAATTTTTATTTCAGAACCGTATGGAGGAGAGCAAGGCTCTGTTCAAGACCATCATCACCTACCCCTGGTTCCAGCGCTCCTCCATTATACTTTTCCTCAACAAGACCGACATTCTCCAGGAGAAGATCATGTACTCTCACATAGCCAACTACTTCCCTGAATTTACAGGTTAGTTAGTCTGTCTGAATGGTCATAGGTCATGGGCCGTATTCATATTTGTGTGCATATGGTTAGATGATCTTTCTAATCAAAAGTGATCAACCTTTGAATCGCATTTTGAATCATAGCTGCTTTAATCTGATTGGTAGGTTCAAGTTTGAAATGAAATGGTTTTTGCATTTGCATCTAAAAGGACAGAAGAAAAAAAAACACATTTATAATTCTAATTCTATTAAGAGTTTTGTGCCAGATTTGAGTGTGTCTCAGCTTTTAATATTACACCATGTGGTTTGTATTTGCTCATATGGATCTAAATTAAAAGTTAAGAGGAAAAAGTTATATACTGTATCTTATATAGTCACAACAGGAAGCAGACAAGAAGAGACCAGAGGTACTATGCAGAGATTTTATGACAAACTTGTGATGTGTGTGGCACATGAGGTATAAAAAGTGGTGTATAAAATACTGAAAATGTGTATTCAGAGATTAGTCACCTTCTAATACACTATGGAAAAAAGGTGTTTGAAAATATATCCTGTGCACTGAGAAACATTCTCTAGACAGGGATTAGTTGTATTTGGTCTCTCATTATATTTTTTAACCATTCAAGAACAGGCTAAACAATTTTTTCTTGATGCAAATCATTTACAAGTTGAACTCACTTACAACACGCTGACATAACATTGACCCTGAATTGCAGGACCTCAGCAGGACGCAACAGCGGCTCAAGAATTCATCCTGAAAATGTACCAAGAACAGAACCCAGACAAAGACAAGACGCTGTACCCTCACTTCACCTGCGCCACAGACACAGAAAACATCCGCTTCGTCTTTGTGGCCGTCAAAGACACCATCCTCAGACACAATCTGAAGGAGTTCAATCTGGTGTAAAAAGCAGGAGGAGGAGGAGGAGGAGGAGGAGGAGGAGAGGAGACAAAGAGATACAGGAGGATAGAAAGAAAGACATGAGACGAGCAAAAGTAGAATTCAACTTAAATAAATAAACAACTTTTCAGGTTCAGATATTTCCATTTCAAACAAGAGAGATTTTAACTGCATGTGCCTGTACAAATTTCACAAAGTTTTCTCAGTATATATGCTGTGACATGCTATGAATGATACTTTCCTTTATAAGTCAGAGGGTGAAAATGAGTGGAAAGTTCTATCATAGAGCTATTGTGTGGACTACTTATTTTATTATTTCTTAGAGCCTATTTCTGTGTATGTTGTAATGAGTGAGTGTTGTAATTGATATACAGTGCACTAGTTGGTAAGAGTTCTGTTTAGCCTTTTTCTTTGTGTGATTTAATCATGTGTAGAAATCTTTTTTTCTCCCTCTCTTCTAACACCAACAACTGTTTTTGCCTGTAAGTGCCTTATTTTCTCACGACAGTCAGCAGAGCCACTGAGCTGACCTTGTTTTAGATGTAAATAACCTGAGTAGTGCTTTGAAAAACCTTACTCAGCTGTTTCTTCTCAGGAGAGATAGAAATTATATTTATGTAATTTATCAATAAGCAATTGTAGTTATGTAATAAAGAGTGCAATTTGCATGTCTGAGAAATAAAGGAAGCGTGCACTGATGTTTGAAACACATATTTAATTTTATTTTTTTTTTTGAAAACAGCAGGGAAAAGAATTAAGCCACTGCAGTGAACATTTTGTTCCCCCAAAAACATAAATGACATACATTGCTGGCAACAGAAATATTTAGTTGTATTAAACTGTGATGCACCCCAAAACCAAAAGCAAACCTTTTAAATATACATCAGAGTAAACAGCAGCTCATAATAATTAGCATTCATTTCTTTTAAATATACTTTTCTCTGCATAATTCATCAACATAGTTGACATTGCATATGTGTGGTATAAAAACATAAAAATCACAAAATTACAATCTGCAATGCCGTAATACAGACTATTGTGTGAGGATGGATATATACAGATAAGGATATTATATGAGATCAATATACAGCAGATTGATACATGTAAGTACAGTATAAAAATAGCATGCTGTCTCTAAATCACACACTGAACAGTCTTTATCTTGCAGAAATGTATAAAAAAGAGGAAAGATATAGAGAAGTAAACAGAAAACAGGGGTTTTAATGAAGCACATTTTGAATTACGTGTATTATGAAGCCACACTCAAAGTTTAAATTAGTATCCCTTTTATATAACCCAGTAAAATAAACAGTGTACATTAAATGTGCTACAGCAATTATGGTTAATTTGGCCTCAGTATCATTCAAGCTGTTTTCTATCACTAGCTGCTGCAGTATAACGGTGACATTTCTACAGCCAAATACAACTTGAAATACGTTCAGTGAAATGACTGTGACATGTAATTGACTGAGTATGGCAAGCTGAACTATGAGAAACTAAAGGTTTAGGAAAGTGAAAATGTTTTAATTTCACCAGCATTTTAGACTCAAGCAGATATTACAAGATGTGTTCGTAAACTCAAGACTTGGCATTAGTTTTAATAAAAGAAATCATTAAAAATCCATTATATTGTGTGCAAAAGGATGAGTGCAATCGGAGCACAGGGAGTGAGATGATGTTTGGTTTGATGCATTCTCAGCGTCTGTGGTAAATGAGCCGTCCATTTATAGCACTTCTGTTAGCATGCACACATACAAACTACTCACTCAGTCTTTCACCCTGGACACACACTAACAGTCAACATATAGCGTCATTTGTGTGTTTTTAGCACTACTCACACATGGAGGTAAACAAAACTAGCATGCAGTAGAGAACAAAGGCACTGACACACTTTATGTGTGTGTGTTTCCTTTTTTTAAAAATAATCCTTATCATCTCTCACTCCTCTTGATGATTCAGTATTTGGGTAAGCTCTCTCTCGCGTCCTCTAGTTTGGCAAGAACCCACTGAAGTTAAATTAAAAAAACAAAAAAAGTTACAACAATTTTTTTATTATTTATTACTTATCATTTACTGTAGAGTAAATAACAGTTGTTCTTTAAAAAAAAAAAAGATATATGTAAAATACACAAAGATGAGCATTCTATAATTCAAATCATGAACTTACCTTGGCTATCTCAGGAGTTTTGAAGTTTATGATCTTCCCAAACTCCTTGGCATGGAAGACTGACTTTACTCTCTCCTGCAGCACACAAAATAAGGTTTAATGCACTTTATCTGCTGAATAGCTTATTAAAAACATTAGTCTCCTAAGGGGGAGAGAAGACACTGCAGGGTCTGATTTGGAGTTAAGTTTTTGTACCTTGGCCTCAATGCGAAGTCGGCGGTCCTCTACAATCATCGGCTCCTTGGTGAACTCTTCAAACAGATACTGCCATTCACAGGTCAACTGGCCAAATGTGCCTTTGGTCACAAAAAATATGCCCCTGGAACAGAAATCACAAAGACAGGGTTAAAATAAGCAAGGAGTATCTTGTAAGACACCGCAGGTGAAGGATCCAGTAAGCTGCTGGTTAGTTAAGCTATTTTACACTCTTCAGTGTGGTTAAACACACACTGTTCCCATCACTGGTATGGATACTGTAGCTTAGTTGTTTTACTTTACTCCTTTTTTTCATATTCACTCAGATGCCAGAAAACACTCACCTCTTAGTGATCATGAGGAAGTCGGAATCATTGACCTTGGCATGAGCAAAGTATCTGTACTTGGCAAAACGTCCATTCTCAATTTTCTGAAAGAGGACAGAAAAAAAAACAAAGTGAATATTTAAACAAACAGCAAGGTGTAAAAAACAACTACGTGTCTGAATTTAACTAAAATATGAATACCAATATATCTATGTTCCAACTGCCTACTGTAAATATGCATGGCCTACCTCTGCAAAATACCTGCATAAAACTGTACTTGAATGGAAGTGGAAAATGTTGTGGGGTGGTGAGAAAAGATAGGAAACAAAGAAACAAAGAAAATGACAGATGGAAGTTGAAAACATTTTATTGGGAACAAGAGGGCAGTGAATGACAGAATGATAAAAACAAAGATTCATTGATGAAGAAAACAGACACTTGAAAAAAGAGGAATTAATGATTTGATGTCTAAAGAATGACAAGTGAGGATTATTTTGTTGGTTGTGAGAAAATAATGAAAGAAAAGAGTAAGGTAAGAAGTCAAGAGTAGAAAGTAGATGGAGTTAAATAATGGGAGATGACGAAAAAAAACACACACACATCAAGTTCATAAACTACAATACAAAATGGATGGAAACACATTTCTTCATTTACTCAAAGGCCTTTCTTTGGTTTGTTTAAATCTTCTAACTGACAGACAGCAGGCAGAAAACAAACTGCAGCACAGACTATACACAAAGACTACAGCTGTCACTTCTAGCTTCTAGCCATTTTCCTCATCACCCTCATCCTCTGTGCCAGTTCTATGCCATTCACTGTACAGCAATCTCCTCTGTGGACACGACAAGAGAAAAGAGTCAAGGTCAGAGCAGAGGCAACCAAAGCCTGTCTCTACCAACACAGCTACTGTACTATGTGTGAATCAACTCCAGTGGTATAGGCTCAAAGTTATCAGCCAACAATCATTCTTTATTTTCTGTAAAGTTACTACAACATGGTCCTTCAAATCTCCTAATGCACCAGTAAAGATTTTACATTACATTTTCAAATAGTAAGTAATTATGATGCATCTGATTACTATCACATTCATAAATCTAGCCTAGGTCTAAAGCTGCTGATACAGATGAGTGACAAATTAAAGGAAAACTGAAATGAGGGGAGAAACATAAAAAATGCAGATACTTCTACACAGGGCATGAAAGGTCACTGAATGGTTTGATGTGACGTGAATGACGTGAATCATATGCCGTGGCTTTCACAGTCACCCGTCGCACAGCGCTCTCCACCACCATCAACAAAACACCAAAATGAGGGAATAACCTTTGGCAGAATCCCTCTAGTAGAAATCAGATGTTTGCAGAATCTTTACAAAACAGAGTAGAAGCTGCTCTGAAGGCTCTCTATGCTCAAAACTTTACTAAGGACTTTAATTTGTCACCTATCTGTAAACACTGAGGAAAGTCCTACACTTTACTATTAGCTAAATAGCATAGCTCTGACCTGAGACTCGTAAGTAGAGACTTCAACCCACTCCATCCAGCCAGACTGTTAGACAATGTCAGCACAAAAAGCTTGTAGTTTCAAGCTGTGGGTTAACACTTCAAAGCTTCACTGAAATCTACAAATATGTGAAACCCATGCTACTGACACACTGAACCATTTTCAGAAGGATGCTTTAATTATTTTTGCTACAATCTTGAGGAAAACACAATTAAATCCAGTAGTAGCACAATTTGCCAAATAAAAAGGATAATTAAAACAAGGCAGACTGAGGGGAGGGTGGTTTGAAACTGTTTTCCTGTAAGAAATGAATGGCTGTGTGCATGTTGCTGCAAGTACACATGCACACACATGGACACACAACTCCACTAGCAAACCTGGGCAAATTCAAAGATGGGTTTGAATTCCTTGTTTAGAGTATATATAGTATATTATGTATAGCGTAACTCACTCAAGTGACAGCAATGGCAAATAGCAAATAATAATAAGAATAATGCTAACAATATTCAGTTGAATTTAAGTAAGTCTTAGATAGAGTTTTCCTCATTTCAGTTAAATGAAAAACTGTTATTTGCCCAGGCCTGACTATGAAGAGCTGGCAGAGATTTTTGTCCTACCTGGAGCATCTGACTGCCGATGCCTTCTCTCTCCCTATATGGTCGTATGACACCATCCTCGTGGATGAAGCGAGGAGGACGTAGAGATTCAACATCCTGTGAAGTCTCTGCTGCCCTAAAAACAAGACAAGACACGGAGATGCATTTTGGGAAACGGCTTCCTAATGCATGCAAACAGAAAACAGGACTATGTTCTGTGTAAATGAACACACACAGATATGACTATAGCACACAAACATTTACATGTACATGTAAACACAGACATTACATCACTGGGCCATGGCAGACCAGCTAAAATGTTCCACAATCAGCAAGTGGGAAATGGCACCATCTATCTGCATACAGTGGTGTTGTTAAACACATTAACACATTAACACATTAACACGGCGGCACAGACATGGGAATACAACCTGTACACACAGAAACAACCATACCTCTTGATCCCCTGAAAGGTACTGCTGGCCATGTCAATAATGCCCCCTGTAGGTCTGGCTACTGCGCCAACCAGACCTTTTCCAACACCTTTAAAGAAACCTGCTGCACCCTCCTTCTGGGCTCCTGGAAAATAACACATCACCAAAACATCATCACATGGTTCAGATTGCAATGAATGCTCTGAAAATCCAGAGCAGCTGCACAGGTAATTATTCAATTAAAAATATTTTTATATTCTATATATTATGCCATTCATTTGGTCAAAATAGTTGCACCATTACATTTTCAAAGGGGGGGTCTAACTCGACCTACCTTTAATAGGTTTGGTAACAATCCCTGTGATCCCACTGACAAATCCCTGAAAACAAAACATGACAATGTTACCAAATAGCTGTAAATCACACATTATGGCAGGATTCCCTGTGGCCAATGGCCAGTTATTGTTGTATAATTCTTACTAGTTTCACAATTTGTTATAGATCTATGTCAAAGGTGTCTTTCCGGCTGATATGCACTGTTTTTATTAGTAATAAAAACACTTAATATTTTACGTACAGACACAAGTCCTTTTCCACCCCTGGTCAGCCCCTCTCTCAGGCCACTGGGCTGTTTGTTCATAGCTTCTCGTCTCTTCTGCTGGTACTCCTCGTCCATTGTTATGGCAGCGACACCCTTTGCCATGGCACCTGTTATCCTGGAGGCCGCACCTGCTATACCCCCTGGATGACAGATATGAATCTTAACTAGTTGCTATATTCAATGAAATATCTATTTTTTCTTGAGGTCTTTTGTGGGAAAACTGTTACTATTTCCCACTACTTTATTCCATTCAACCTATACAGTATGTTCTGTTTATACTGTATCATGTAATATTTGTATGTATATAACATTTGGATTAATTTTATGCTTACCTACTGCTCCTCCCACCAGAGCCTTCACACCAAGAGCCATTCCTTCAACAAACTCCTCCGGCCCCTGGATGGCTCCCTGGAAAACCCCAGACATTCCTCAGTTACACATTAAGAAGACATAAAGATGCTGCTGGGGCTCTAAAAAGCCATACTGTAAACCTACCTAAACCTAATGCTGATATTTTTCTAGACTACTCATCTTAAATACTTAATAAGCTTTTAATATCTGCTCACCAATTCCAGAATCCTTAAATATGTTGAAAGATAAAGTATTATGTAATGTGACTGAAACACTGACACACTATTTTACTGCTCATCAGTACTTGCAGTATATTCCCACCTGATAAGGTTCGTAGAAGAAGGCCTCCACTCCCTCTGACAGTCCTCTGATCAACCCAAAGGGGTTTCCAAGCACATCCAGGCCCAGCACCAGCACATACATCTGTTTAATAGCCTTAAATAAACAGAAATAGAAACCTTAGTGCCAGTACCTGGTTTGCCGTGTTCTCATACTGTACAATTATTCATACTTAATACCTTGAAGGAAAAAACAAAAATACACAACTGGTCACTTCTGCGGTTCATGGGTTATTACAGCATCGTCACTGTGCTTGTGTGTGTTACCTGTTTAGAATAATGTCTGATGACCTCCCACTGTAGCTGCTGAGTGGTGCAAAACTGGAAGGTCAATTCAAAGAAGGCCAGCCTGTAATCAAGGACACATAAATCAGTCGAGTTACAGGACTTCCTCCACACAAAATAAAATGAACACTACTGTGTTGTCTAGGGCTTTCTTGTGCGCTCATACTTGAAGACAACATCCTGCACATCAGTGAGAGTTGCTCCAATACTCTTCAGCAGCAGGTTGAGGGACTGGACAGGGATGAGTTCCGTGTCTCTCTTATCCTTCAGCCCATCTTCTCCTCCCGTGCTCAGAGAGAAACTCAGGTGCAGCTGCAAAGATAAAAATATTACTGGGCACATCTGCTTCTGTTATTAAACTCCCATCAGAAATATACCATGTACCCTTGTCTTGAGAAAATTGTTGATACAATTATGAAACAACAGATTTCACATACCTTGATGGGAGAAATGTGGAAGTACTCATAGAGGCTGATAGGAGTGGTGTCAGCAGTAGAGACATGGTTCAGTTCTGCCTTTATATACTCTATATCCTTCTCAAACAGTTCCACCTAGAGGAATAAAACAAGCGCAAATAAACATGAAACGTCAAGCTGAACAAAACACAGGGTATGTTAACAGTGTGTGCTTGAATGTGTGTATCTGACCTCCTGTTCTGAGGTCGTGATGCTGGCGTTCTCAGGGGTAAACATGTCCAGGATGGCGTACAGGAAGCCCAGGTCGAGCTTCAGATCCATCTCTTGAATCAAGACCTTGAAATACCTGAGTTGGACAGATATTTGAATAAGTAATTAGCAAAAACACTGAGACAGTTATTCCAGGAATTATATGCCAGCATCTGGCTGAAGTGGGATACGCAAGCATCTCAAATTCAAAAAAAGTGCAGGCGAATGTGGTTGTAGGGACCAGATCTGGAGGCCTTGTCTGCTACAGGTAAGAAAAACTGAATATCATTTGAAAAAGTAGCCCAAGATGCATCATGAGGAGGAATGAGAAAAGACTGAAGAAGAAAACACATTACTTGATGCGAGAGATATCAGAGTGTCCTGCTGCTCGGGTTACAATGCTGATATCAGTCAGAGGTTTGGGTTCTGTAAGAAATCAGTGATACTCAGTAAAATGTATAATACAGACCAAAACACTACATGTAAACCACACATAATGCTAAATTAAACATGACATACAAGGTGGATTAACAAACCTGAGTCCATGGTGATAGACTTTGGCAGTTTTACAGGGTAAAATACGTAGGGGAAGATGGCTCCTGGCAGCTGATTCTGGATCTGTAGGAGGAAAGGATGTAGATGTAAACTTTACATATGAATTAAAAGGACAGCAAAGCTCCAAATGTATTCAAGAGGACAACTCTGGATGACTTTTACTACTGTAAGACAGACAATGATATGTTGGATCTTAGTGGAGGTCACAAATAATTTCAACACCTCAGATATTTATTTCCATTTCAAACTGCACTTCTTTTCACCTGTATGCGGTGGATTTGGACACGGTAAGCTCTCTGTCGTGGTGAGACGCTGTACTCCACCTTCACCCCAGGCAGGAAGTGCCTCCTGAGAGGAGCGTCACACGGCTCCAGCATCCGCATATCCATGCCATTGGGAGTAAAGGACACCTGGGAGATGATTGCAAACATCACAAACTCTAAGCATTAGGTTGACAGCAGAAATTTCACTGATTACTTGTTGCTAGATCAGATCAGGTACATTTTAATATACAGTATTTGGAAAGTAACCTGGTAGTTGTGTTCCAGGTCGACAATGGCATTGTCAACAGGTGAAGATTCAATGTACTCTTTGAAACTGTTCTCCAACATTTCAGCTTCTTTAGTGCTCATAGTCTTCCACCGATTCTTTTTCTTAGGCTTTATTTCCCACACCACATCAGAGCTATGACAAAAGAGAAACAAGGAAGCATAAAATCAGCTGTATTATGTTTGCGAAACTGAACAACAAACACAGACAACTACACAACATCACTCTCTATGGCTTTACACATATACATTCTGATGTACTGGCAGTGAGCCATGGTTGTAACATGATCACGTGCCCTGTGGGGCTTGGACTTGGGCCAGGTTTTGTGCTTTTTATTACATGAACGTATGAGTGTACATGTGTATGTTGCTAGTTATCTACCTTGTGATCCCAATAAAGGAGACCTCCTGGCTGCTGCTGTTGTTGACCAGAGACACACCCATGCTTTTCAGCGACAGGACGATTTCCTGTTCAGCCAGCTGGGCCTTCTCGCTCTCACAGAGCAGCTTGTAGATACGCTGCTCCTCAGTGAACAGCACAACGCGCTGCAGACCTTTGGATCAACAATAAACCAAAACCGTACTGATTTAACATTTAACATTGCATAAACACTATTTATTTTCTTTTTTTCCCCTACTGTTTAGCTATTTCATTCTTAGCACAGTATTCATGCACTGATAATGAACCTGCAATCAGGAAGATCATTTTAAGTAAATACATGCTTGTGTAAAGCAAAATTAAAGAATGCATTTAAATGGTCTGGGCATTTAATTTCAAACTCCTTGTACTTTACCTTCATAGAAGGAGATCACAAACAGTTTTCCCTCATTGTTCATGTCCTTGCGGAGGTCCTAAAGATGCAAAATAAAAAACAGACAGATATACCGTTCAAACAACACAGTATCTTAAATTAACAATTTCAAATCTTAGATGTGCACTCCTGTATACATGCAAATCCTTTATGTAGGTACACATCATCACAGCAACAGTCAGAGGTTTAGAGGTATTTTAATGTGTTTAGAAAATGTTAAATTACGTTAATTTGCTTTTAGCTAACAATACAGATTTGTTAAACTTGAGGGTCTGATTTATGAATAACACTCATGTCGAAATCTTTCAATGCAAATACTTAAACACGATTAAAATAGTGTGATGGTCTCAAGTGTGATGGCTACAAGCTCTATGTGTAAGGTAACAAATATTACTTTAATGCTTAACACAAACCACTTCTTCCAGGACAGAGACAAGCAATTTTGATAGGGTATGAATTTAAGATGTCTTTTGAGAAAATCATTGAATTGATAAATATTATTAGGTCCAGTACCTCCTCACTCTTCAGCTTCCCACTATAGGTGCCACACGTCCAGCAAAGCTCTCGGGACCCGGTGGGTTCAGCCCAGGTGTAGTGCACAGCTTTCCCAGGCTCCAGCTCCTCCTGCTCTGTTGCCTTCTGAGAGCTGCATGTACGTGAAACCCACCCAGACACACACATGCTGTATATATCAGTAACATTATTTATAACTACTAAAAAGTAAGAAATAATATTCCATTGATCTGAGATGGCAGTGAGCAAATGATAAAAAACGGACGGCGTTACAGTGGTAACAGTAAATCAGAGGACAATATAACAGAGCCCAGCCACCAAGAATCTACCGCCAAGACAACCACCCAATCCGAAGTACCTGTCTGACAGAGTACACAAACAATTCCCATGAACAGACAGAAATATGACAGCATATAACAGTTCAACCCAGAGGTCCCCAGTACCTCTCCTGGAGAAGATATGGGTTGCACGTTCACACTAATTCTGATCTTGATTAGGACGAGACAGAGCAGACATCAGAAAATGAAATAAGGAAAGAGAGGAAGTGGGGAAGCCATGATCTCTGGATGGAGATGAGCAATCAGAGAATACTAGTAGACACAACAGAACTACTGGAAGAAGCAGGAGGTGTGATTCCTTTGGCAGAATCCCATCCAGTCAGCAGCATTCAAAACTAGTATTTCTACAAGTGAAGATGAAAACACTTCATAGGAAAACAAAAGAACTTACTAATAAATGAGTAAATGGCTTTGGATGTCTAACCTGCTCGTTTTCCTTGACTTCTACTAAAACATCTCAGACCACTGAAATTTTCAAGTAATAAAATATAAATATACAGTTGGTTCTTTATATATAAATAATTTTGAAAATGGATGCCATTGTCCTATGTATTACAACATCCAGTGTTAGTACACGGATTACTACATAACAATGTGATACAATTTTGGACAAGGCCTATATAGTATCTATTTTTCATTGGCAAGGTGAGGAGCAGATTACACAGACAAACCAGAATCAGAGCAGAAGCGGTCTTCTACTTATCTTTACCGGCACTCTTGAACTGACCACACTCTGCACTCAAGTGACATTTGTCTTTTAGTAACACACAAACTCATATTTACGTGCTGCATCATGTGTGTGTCTCCTCTCTTGCCTGCCTCATAAAACTGTTAAAACTGTGTTTTCATGCTACACTTCCTTCTTCCTTCCCTCCCTCATTTTGGATAAACCAGCTGCTACACTAGCTATCTGAGTCTCACGTGTTGCTCATACATAATTCTAAGCAAATGTTAATTTCACTGTTGGGATATCTGTTGTGTGTTCTGATCTTTTTACTTTTGACTCTTGTGAGCTCCATGTGTAACCTCAAATCCCAACTGCTGTCCTCAACCTTTGTTTGGAAGTGTGAAATTGAAGTCTAATTTATCATAACACTCCTCTCTTTGAGAAATCTGGCAACTCATCTTCTCTGTTTTCTTAAACCCTTTGGCACCCACAGAAAGTCTGACAGCAATAAACAACTTGCAACACTTTTAGTTTTTTTCTTTTTATTTCCACCACCCTTTTTATATTCCCTGCCTTTCTCTCTCTTGAGTTCAGAGTGTTGTCAAAAGAGTTTCCCCTTCTCATATTGTTCTACCTGTCCTCCTCCAGTGAGAAGGAGAGGTCGAGCAGCTCGTCAGCCACCCACGTGGTTTCTGTCCGGTTGCTGCGTGACCCACAACACACAAACATAAATTGCTATGAGCAAAAACAAATACTGTTAGTTATTACTAACTAAACAAGTAAAGGTTGCTGCAACAAGAGAGAGGAGTACTGTCATTCAACAAATATGCAAAGTACATTTCAATGAAATGCAAATGTGAATGTTGTGGATGAAGGAATCCTACTTTGTTGGTAAAATTAAAACATGCTGTTTACAAAGTGAGTAATGGGAGAAAACTTCAATCAGAAACAAAAACTGCTGAAAGAGAAACAGAAGCAGAAAACCTCTGGTAAAAAATAAAACACAGAAACTGAATGACTGGTAGAACATAGTTTTTTTGAGGGACTTTCTGTTTAGTTGTGCACTTCTACATCTTAAGGTGAATGTGGCACATTCACAACATAATTTAACTGAAACCTGGAGCACTTTGAAGTACGTCTACAGACAACACTTACACCAAAAGAGCACTGGAATTATTATTCTGTTAATAGAAATAAAGCAGTAGGAAATGTTATGCAAAGAATGTTTTCAACTACCACTTAAACTGAAGCTAACAGGATCAAGGCAAACTGAATTTCATAGTTTTTTTAAGTCTAAAATTTAGCTTCACTAGAAGTATGTGGTACCACTCCATCCTCAGCAATACTTTCACTATATTTTACGTCTTTCTCATCCACTTTCCGTCTCCCTCTTCTCTGTTGTTTCTCAATCAGTCACTATATTGAGCTCAACAACAACATTTTATTTTTCACTTTTGTATTTCGTTTGATGCCATGATGAACCACGGTGACGTGCTTCATCCCCGTGATTACAGTCTTAGTTCTATCTTTCTATTTAAAGTTGTCTATATATTTCCTTCTAACTGCCCCTCCACCCCTGCTGTTCTCTTACCTCTGATAAATCTGAAGAGTCTGGTCTTTGGTATGGTTGATGATGAGGAAAGGGGCCGCGCCGTCGTGGTACTCTGAGAATCGGATTGTGGCTGAATGCTCTGATAGGTTCACATCTACAGTGATCCCACCCACCTATAGAACAGAAGGCAATATAACAATATATATACATTTTTTAATATAGGGTATTTAATGTTCTGGTAGTCAATGTGAGTAGATTTTAACAGGACAAGACATAAATCAGCATCACAGATGGCAATAAAGCCTTTTATACAGTACATCCTGTAAAAAAAAAAAAACTCCTGTGCCACTTACAGAGTTGTCGAGACGCAGCAACAGGCAGTTCTCTGGTCGTGTGAAGTCAATAGTCCGAGGAGGTGACAAACAACCTTCCACTTTGATCTTTAGCCGCTTGGTGTCGTTCTCAGGCCAGAAAGGAATAGCGGACTAAAAGTAGAATAAGGTGAAACTTAAGTAAGATGGTAAAGAGCTTCCACTCAAAATGTCACACACTATGTCATTCAGTAGCATAAAAATGACTCTGAATGACTTTGACATCAAATGATTTGAAGTCTATATCAGTGAATGCCCCATATCTTAAAAATCCTGTATATCTGTTTATCTACTGCACATCTATAATCAGTAACATATCCTCCAGATCCAGACATTTAATTTCAAAGTTTAAAAAAATGCTTCACATTATAAGAATTCATAATAATAATAATCAATAATAACAGTACAGTGCAAACAACATTTGTTTTAGCTCTGACCTGCTCTGGCTGTGCCTCAGTCCAGTTGTTCTGCCCCTCTTCACAGATGAAGACACTGTGCTTGGTTCTGTTGACCAGCATGTAAAAGGGCACAAAGGTCACGACGCGGGTCAGACTGAAACTGCTCGCATCAATCTTCACACCAACCTGAGGTGAGACAGACATCACACAAACACAAAATGTGAAAATCATGTACTTCTTCATGACACAACTTGCCTTATTTACATACAAAAGTCATTTAAAATTCCATCAAATAGCTTTTTTGGGACAGTGAGTCTGAAACAGTTTATGTCTGAATGTCAGCATCTGTGGCGAAATCTTACCAGGTAATCTTTATATCTGCCTTTACATTTCACATCTCCATGGCTACCAACTGTATCCAGGGAGAAATCATCAGAGAGTTCACTGTCTGAAATCATAAGGCTGACCTGAGGGATGAAAAGAATGAAATCTCAGTCATATGCAGTAAGAAATTACAGAAGTTACTCATTATGTACTGTATGCAAACCTCAGTATTCTAGTGTACAACCATAATAATATGAATCATTGTGGTTGTACTGGTCCTTATAAAAACATAAAATAAATATAAAACTATTTTCTTCCCCTTACCTTGTTGTTTCTCAGGAAATACCGAGGTTTGAAGGAGAAGAGCAGGGGCATGTCGTAGTCCAGAGGGTGTTTACGGTGGATATCATCAGCCTTGTACTGCAGCAACCTGCCTGTCTTATTCACCATCCAATACGGTGAGTGGATGGCAATCACTGTCTGCCCATGGTCATATTTAACATGCACTGCTATGTCTAACTCAGCCCTCTTCCTCTCCGTCCCATCACATTCGTCTTCGTCATCCTCTCGTAGAGACTGGAACACGATGAAGGTGATCTCTTCCTGGTCACTCCGGAGACTATATGACATGATAGTTAGAATTACTTTTTCACAAAAATGTAAGTTATGTCCAATATACGCACAAAATGCAGACAACAAGAATGTAATATCGACGGAACAGTAAAATAGTCACAGTAACTGAGACTGAAGTCAGACCTGTACTCAGAGGACCAGTCCTGAGCCAAGTAGTTCAGCAGGCGGAGACTAAGTCTTGACTGGTTGATGACTGCGGTTTGTAGCTGGGCAGAGTGGCCTGGGTCCAGAGTGGCCTCAGGAGCAGAGGCACCACTGTCCTGTTGAGCAGCAGGCAGAGAGGGTCACTGAGTACAACAGTGAATCTGCAAAAATATTTATGACGTAGACTCATCTACAATGACCCAGCTGGGTTTTCTTTGTGATTACCAGTTGGGTTCTACCTTTAGTTCATAGGTGATGGGATAAGGCAGCAGGTTGCGTAGCAGGACTGAAGGCCACAGGTGAAGCACAAAGGGCACATCGAAGTTCTCCCCAACATCTCCGGTATGTTTGAATGTCACAGTGTCCTTTACTGGCACAATGTTGATCATCATCACACCACCCTGGTTTCCACGGCGACGGCAGGTCTGCTGGAGGCGTGTCTCAGGCTGCTGGTTGCTGACGTCTTCGTAACTGAAACCCTCCGAGCACTCAAACTGCGCCAACTGATTGTCATCGTCGTCCTCTGTTATCGGCTGAAGGCTCAGCTCAGACCTGAGGGGGTCAGCAGAGAGTAAATTTAGTCGAAGGAGCGCATGCAATGTGTGTATTTGAGACAGCACAGTGAGTGTGACTGAAGAGACAGAAAGAAAAGGAAAAGACAGAGAAAGATTAAAATGCTGCCCTCACCTGTATGAGTCCAGAGGCACACAGAACTCTTCAGTGGGGAGAGCTCTACCCAGACATGTTGATCCTTCAAAAACTCTGATTGGTATTGTGAAATGATTGATGATCTGCACGAAACGAGACAAAAACAATTAAGACTTTAAGAGTTCCTTTCTTTTATTTAAATTTGATCTGTAATCTTTTTATATTGTAATATACAAAGAACTACCTGTTAGGATTGCTGCTTATTATCATTTTGAAAAGAACAACTTTTTGAGTGGTTTTAGTGTAATCTTAAAGGAGGCACGTCTTGATATATAGTAACTGCAGCCTTTTGTAGGACCTGCCTGGCTGATTTACATAAATACATATTTAATTGGCTTAAAAGATGAAAATCAACAAGAGATCCAGTGGGGTGTCTCAAAGGGAGAGTCTAATTTATTTTACAACCCACCATAAAATATTTAGAGATGAGATAAACATGAGTATTAAAATGATTCAAGATATATTAGATAATCAATGATGTACCTGGAAAGGAGAACGGATCTTGATGTACTTGCTGCCATCCATAGAGGAAATCTGACACACCAGGAAATGTGTGACTCCTGACTCTTTGTGCATTACACTGTACATTCCTCTGCCCACCTTGATCAGGGGGATCACACTGGCTGAGGTGTGGCCCACTGGAGCTGGAGAGAAAACAAGAGCACTTCATATGTATTTGACCTTAGGTATTTTATTTTGAAAGGTTTCTTATATTAATATAGTTATGATGATTAAAAAAGAGAAATAGAGAGGATAGAGGGGGAGAAAATATAACTGTGTACACAAGTTAACTTACTAGGCTGTATGTAGTAGTCCTTTCCACTCAAGGAGATCATGGCAGAGAACTGGTCGGACTCTGTTGTGGTTGAATAGTCCATCCAGAGGGTTTCCCCATCCTGCAGCTTAACAATACGGTTGGTGTTCTGCTGGCCAATGGGACAAAACATCTCACTGTGCCGGACAGCCACTGGCAGGCCCAGACGGTTTTTCACCACAAATGGAGCTTCATCCTTCTGAAAGCACTCGGATGTCTGTTTGGCAGCCTCTGCAAACGCCTGAGGAAAAAGGCAAAAGGGAACATGAACCTTACAAGATGACCGCTCATCCACAGACTTCCTGTTAAAATGAGCCCCTCTCTTACCGTGCCCAGGTTGCTCAGCATGGCCAATCCACATTTGGAGAGTGTGATGTTGAGCTGGTCTTTACTGCTGATGACGATGACTGTCTTATAGTCTGGAACATTGTAATCCACTTCATCTGACAAACCTGTGTACTTCACTGGCTTTTTCTTCATCTGGTTATAAGATAAGAAGATATAAGAAAAGTTAGAAACAGCGTATGTAGCTGTAGGTATATATACTGTATGGGTGTGTGTGTGTGTTTATGTATATATCAGTACCTTCAGTTCAAGTCTCCATGGTCTGAAGCCATCTCTTGTCTCATCCTCTAAGGGCTCCAGCAGAGGTTCCCACACTCCCATCATCTCATTGTAATAGTGAACCTAAGGGCAAAGCAAAATACAAAGCACAACAAAACTTCAACAACCTACAGCAGCATAATATAACAAGCTGAAATATGAGTGAAATCAGGCCAAAAATGTGTCTACTTCATCTCTGAATGGACCAAACAATATCAGAGGTACAGGCTAACATTTTGGAGGGTAGGATCAAGTTTTGGGGAGTCAATAATCTGCACGTCTGTGCTTGTGTGCATTACCTCCAGGTTTAGTTCGCTGTGTAAGTTAATGAGCGTGGACCAGTTTGTGACGTCTCCTTGGAAGGAGGACTTGGCCAGAAGCATGGGGACAGTGCGATGTCCCACACCAGCCTCCAGTGTCAGACAGATTGATTTGATGGTCACCTGCAAGGATCAATAGCCAATGAAATGACTGTTCTTATAGATCAAACTGGAATACCTTTTATTCTGTGTATAGACTCAAGTACCACTGCAAAAGAGATCAAGGGTTTGTGGCATAAAAGGGACCAAAAACTGTAAAAAACAAAACAAAAAACATAACTGACTATATTATAGCCTATAAGCAGCCGTACAGTATTATCAGTTGAGTAACAATGCACCAAATTACCTCTAATGACTCTCCCTGTGGTATCAGTGGGACCAGTGACCTTGTGTCTTCATCCCCCTCTTCCTCTAGGAACCAGAGTTTGAGCTCCTTCCAGCCCCGTTTCTCCCACAGGTCAACAGGAACAGGACTATCCAGCTCCTCAGGGGTCTCCGCTGTGGGAGTCAGTGCCGACTGGATGGTGATCACTGTGTTAATGATGATTGGAGATACCTGGGCAGAGAGTAAGATAGCAGACATAAAAATGTTTTAGACCAAACTGCACGTCTAGAAGGACAACTTTTTTAATTTCCTGAATTCAGGACATCTAAGAGTAATACACCTACCTTCAATGTGAGAGCATTGATGGAAAGCTCCATAGCTTGAGGGGTGGTTGGGGTCTGAGTACTCTTGAAGAACACCTGGCACGGCTGCAGCACTGTAGTCACATTGTTTTTCCTCTTCTCTCTCAAGAAGGGACACGCCACTACCTACAATATCAACCGCAATCCAAACAAACTTTTTAGAACGGGTTATTGTTGCATGCAAGATAACTATTTAACAGTTAAGTAAAATCAAGTCAAGTTTCTATGTAGAGCACAGTCTCATACAGAGGCAATTCAAGGTGCTTTAAAGAGTGGTAAAACATAAATACATAAAAACATAGGAATAATCTGCTTTTTCATGCTTCAATTACCATGATAATACAAACCTTAAGGTCCTTGATAACAGCAGTCATCTGTGATCCCTCTGCTCCACTTTTCATCACTAGTTCACACTGCGTGGTCATTACCAGGGCCGGGGCATCAGCACGCGTCAGGTCAGCCACAAACACAATCTCCGGGTTACGCACCACAACATTCATCTCTGTCTTTGACACCACAGCTGGAGGTGCAGCTGACAGCAGCAGAGAGTGTCAGAGGAAAACATCAGTTCAGGTCATATGACAACAGGGTGCAAATTCTGTCAGCTTAATTCAAATCTTCTCTGACTATACGCAGATTTACCATTTACAGTTTTAACTGACAGTATATAGTACTACCCATTAAGCTACCATAGAGACAATACAAGATCCAAGAACAAGAAAAACAAAGACATAATTTCTTTCCTGGGTGATGATTAAAAGAACTTGCAGATACTTTTATTTTGCTGAATCAAAAATCACATTGACACATGCTGTCATCTAACTAAATCACAACTGATACAAGTAACTTACTGGACTCTTTAGACGTGACTGAGGAGTTAATGTTCTTTTTCTCTCCTGCTGCAGAACTGCTCTTGTGTTGCGGCACTTCAGCAAAACCCTGCTGGGTGGCCTTGAGAAAGATATCTGCCACAGTGAGCAGGAACTCCATACTGGCACACAAGTACACATCCTGCACCACTGTGTCCAATGTGGTGCCTTCACGGCCCTGACGATAGTTCACCTCCACCATCATGTTCTCTTCTGCACCTGGACGCATCGCCATCATCCTGTGAGAGTACATAAAAGTGTTGTCACCCCATGTAATCACCTCCTCTTACTTTGCACTGATCAGTGGAGCAACAGAAAAACAGTAGCATCCCCTGCTAAATTCACCTATCTGCGATCTATTACTATTCAGAGAAATTACATGTAAACTGCCTTCCATGACATTTTTATGATTACTATTTTTATTACATGATCATTATGTGCTACTGGATTGCACAGATGTGCCTATTTTGTCTGGGTTTCTAGCAGTTTTCTCAAAGATCAAACTTGCACTGTATTACAAAAGCATGGACCAAGGGTGTTGTTGTACAACCAGGTGTGAATTCTGCACCTTGGGGTGACCATCTTGATTCTGGGTCTTTTGTCATCAAGAAGGCAGGCAGCGAGTCGGACTGAGGCTTTCATGGAACCATCGGAGTACATGTGAACGGAGGTAGAGATGGTGCCCAGAGTAAATTCTGCCAGTTTCAGCTGCTCATCATGCGAGTCCAACAGCTGTATCTATAGAACAACAGATACAGCCTGTGTTAGATACACAAGTCTAGTATAATAAAGATGGTCAAGCCTCATGTTATACAATAATTACCTCATTCCCATTAGGGCTGAACACAACCAGCGTCATGGAGTCGAACTTGAAGTCTAATTTGAGTGTGCTCTTCAGCTTGCTGTTTTTCTGGGTCTCGACAACAGCAGCTATCACCACAGTGTTACCTGCAATGAAGTTATCACAGCACAGAGCACAGGTTCATTGTGTTTTGGTTACAATAATCCAAAATATTTCCAGTCAAGCAGAACACATTTTCAGATTTCATAAGCTTTTTAGTGTTTTCCTGATCCTGACCTATCCAGATCTGTGGATCTGTTCATTAAGCTCGTAAATCACATGTCTAATTTTAGAGCAGCTATACACACACAAATACAAACAAGCACAAGCACAACTCCTTACTGCTGGTTGGTCCAGTGGTTCCAGAGCCCTGGGACTCTTTGTTAGATACAGAGTCTGAGGAGTGGTCAGTGGTAGGTAGAGGAGCTGAAGGTGGGACAGCATCAGACTTCTCTGACAGGTTCTCACTCAGAGTCCTTAGGACCACTATCATGTCATCCTGGCTGAGGATCAGCTGTTGGTAGCAGACACAGGATACAATACAGTTATACTTGTGAAAACATGTTTTGAATCAGATTCTCACTATAAGCTTCTCCCTGATCTTGGATAGTATTAGAAATCTACAGAAAACACAAACAGGCAAGGATAAGGGAAAAACAAATAGTCTATTACTAATATAATTTTTATATAGCCTAAAATGCAAGTCTGCTAATTATCAATTCAGTAAGAATCATTTATCAAACTAATGAAAAAGAGATGGAATGATATAAAAATCACAGATGAAGATACAGCTTATAGAGACCACAACAGTTGTGGTAAACTACTCTTTCTTTCTCATGCTACCATATGATACTACTTACACTCATGGGCTTTAGATGAGCAGTGATCTCTATGTCAGGTATGCTGTGATACCAGTTGGATGAAAGATTTCTCTGGATTTCCAAGTCCAGGCTGACTGGCTTCAGCAGTTGGGTCTCTCCCTGAAACCCTTCATTTATGTATGTGGTCCTGGAACCAGCAACAAAACAACAGTCATTACAAATGTTATCAAAAGATTATCAGATTATTGTAAACCCTTATCAATCACACAATCATGTAAACATTTAATTGGAGTTCAATTTGTAACCATAAATCTGAAAAATGGCTGGACTCTGACCTGTACATCTTGAGGTCAGTCAGTTTCACAGTCATTATATCCACAACAGGTGGGATCTTAGCATCACTTTTAAATGGCTGCTTGGAAAAACGGTTCTTGACAGACAGCAGACCAAGGTCAGCTACAATGACGTTGGAGGAAGAGGAGGACTGGGGGAGGAAGATGATCGGTGCATTGAAGTGGACGTTAAGAGCGATTCGGGTGCTTCGCTCAGCCAGCTCCTTCACACCTGACGCCGCCTTTTCTGCAGCTTGGACTGTCACCTCGGCCAGAGCCTCTTTGGCCTCCTGGAAATTATTGATGAATGCCTGGGACAAAGAAAGAACAGAAAACAACAGTGTGAGGGAGACATTATTAGGTTGGAATACAGAAAAAATGGGAACAAGAAAAAGTTTATGTTCCTCACAAGTTAACTGAATGCATTAAGACACACTGTTAAAACTTTTGGATACTGTTGGGTTATGTGATACTTACCAATATTGAAGAGACAAACTTGTTGAGGAAGATGACCTGAATGCATCCCACCGTTAGTGTAACAAGCGTGTCAACTTTAGACATGTCCAGATAGGCGTCTCCTTCTGTTGCATCTGTGTAGTTCACCATGCGGAATGCAAACACTTCCTTATCTGCTATAAACACAGCCTAAAAAGTGAGACACAATGTAGCAGAATAAAATTAACACAGCTATGCTTTCGGTCATGGATACTCATTAGGTATCAGAAAAACAGGAAGAAACTAAATATGAATTGAGCCATAAAGGCACAGAGTATGATTATTTTCAGAAAAAAAGTGTAAATAAAGATGAGACCTGTATGTAAATAAATACAATGCTATGAGCTAAATGGGTATAGACTTATTTTTATTGATTGTACCTTCTTGTAGAAGGCGTCTTTGTCGCAGTCTAGGATCACAATGTTCTTCAGGTTGGCCAGAACCTCCATCTCCTTCTTCCTCATCAGGACCTCAGAAACAAGACCTGGATGGATGAGAAAGTGAGACAATCAGTGAGGAGTTTTTTGCATTTCCCACTTAATGGCATACTTGCCGAGAGCAATAGAGATGGACTGAATTTAACTTTTTCTGGGTCATGGAGAGGGACATGTCTCAACACTTCCATACCCTCAATACTGATCTCAGAGATCCTGGCTTTCTGTCCTCGAATGAAAACCTTCAGACAGCGGAGATCGGCCCTGATATGCAGATTCACCACATCTTTGAACTTTGAACTCTTCGTACCTGTGAGAAAAAATGACGAGAAAGAAAAGATGAGTAATTACAGACAGATAGTGAAGACGACTACAGCAGAATGATGGGTTTGGAATGGGACATTTAATGAAACTCTGAAAGGTTTTATTAGAATCGGTTACTTCTTTTCCTGGTTAAAGCAGCCTCCTCCTTCTTCTCTCCCTCCCTCTCTGCTTCCACCTCTTCTTCCTCAGGGATAGTGGGGAGTTCTTCCTGCCCTCCCTCCTTCTTAGTGGATGGAGGAAGGAGGTTGTTGAGGAAGTTCATGGTATTGAGGAGAGCCTCTGTATGTAGATGTACATCCAGGGATGAAAAGGTCACCTGGTGGGAAATACAATGTTAAAATGTTAGAACGAAGTGCAGGAGAATAATAAAATGGTATATTTGTTTTCTGCATCAGGTGCTGTTGTCTTTGTTATTTTTATTATTAATTATTAGATAGAATAAATAAGATAAAGATAAGTTTGGTGCTCAGAATTATACAATTTGCATTATGTTGCAGCACTAAAAAAAACTTACACAAACATGGTACACATTTCCAGAACACAGTAAACAGGCATAACAAAAAAGAATCTAAATGTCAGTTACTGGTTAATTAACATTTCCCTCACCTTGATGAGCTGCTCTGTATTGTTGTGTAGAGACTTGAACTCAGGGCCATTCTTATCAGCCTAGAGAAAACACGCAACCCTCGGTTAGAAAGCCATTTACCATCATTCAGGGTATTAACAATTTGTGTAACTGAAATAGGTCTACTTCAGTGCACTGTATCACACATACTTTGATATATTCCAAAGTGAGCAAGTCAACCTCCGTGTTGTCTAAGGTGGTTATCAGCTGAACCTGCTTGTCTTCAGAATCTACACAAGCAGGAAACAAGTAAGACAGAAATATAATTAAATGAAAACTGCAGCAAACACTCACCTGACATTAATTCACAAATGCTTATTAGAATGCTTTTGAATTATGAAGAAAGTATACTGAAGTGAGGTGACAAACTACTCACCCATGTACTCAGGACACTTGAGGCAGATCTCGCGAAGGTACGTATTTGATGTCATGTCAAAGGTGCGCAGCTTCAGCTCAGTGCCCAGACCTTCTATGTCCAAATGGAGCACTGTGACCTCCTGACCCCGAGACAGACGACACAACTGAACAGAAAACTAGATGAACAAAGAGGACATAGAGAAACAGAAGAGAGAGAGAAAGAGGGACAAGAGAAAATTAAAATGGAGTCATGGAACAAGGGAGAGGAGGAGGGGGAGGATGGAAAATGCAAACAAATGAAATTGAGAGTTACAGAAGACAGTATGGATAAAATATTAAATATCAAATATGAAGTAAGACTATGTTTGTCAACTCGATCCATCTGTACCTCACTGATTTCAAACTTCATGATGAAGTCAGTCATGTTCTTCTGAGTGTCTTCCTTGATAAGGCTTTTTCTTTTGTGCAAGTCGCCATAGCGCAGCGGCATGGGATTGTCTGGGAAGAATGGTTTATCACCGATGGGAGAGCTGGGAGCATCATAGAACAAATCTTCCTCTGACCCTGAGGGGTGACAAGCACAAAAACACACACAATAATCCATCTGTCATGCTGCAGGTACACACATGCACACTGTAAGGTATTTAGTGCAATGACCGCATGTGTGTCTCACCCAAAGAGGTGATGCTGATGGTCTCACATGACTCGAACATGACTGAGGAGCGCTGGTCAGCTAAGTTGAGAGGCCTTCTGGGAGTGAGCTGGGGCGTGAACTGTTTTGGCTGAGGAGGAAGAGGGCACCATAACATGAGCCACACCAACCAACAACTTATTGACTTAGCAGATGTATTAAAATGTGACACTGGCATTTCTCCGTGCTCTAATTTTTACTAAGAAGAAGGAGAACAACAACAAAAAGTTACTTCTTTAGCAGCGTGCGGGCTGCAGTAAACTGTAGAACTGTAGATCTACAGAAACGATTTCTTTTTTGTTAAACAGTTTTTTGTTATTCCCCTACGCTAATTTAGCTGATCCACACAAAATGTGAACAGTGCCATCTAAGGAAAGTCATGCTGTTCTTGCCCTTGGAGTGGAGGAGGGACCAGTGCTGCGTGCAGCAGGTCTGCTCTCAGGCAAGGGGATACTTTCAACCAGCTCCAGAACACTTCGAAGTTTATCATCAGAAATACGCAGGGACAGCAGAGGAAGCTCCCCAGACATCTTGTATCTGGAACACATATGCAAACTTAGAAACACAAAGATGCACATACATACCTATGAACTTTAATTTTAATCTGTCTAACAATCTTTAATCTTGGTCCTTACAACTTGAGGCTCAAATTTATTGGAGAGAACAAATAAATAAATAACACATTTATTGTTGTGTGATTTGTCTGTCTGATTCTGTTTGTCAATAAAACTCTAAATTTAAAAAATCCCAAAATTATGAGGGTGTATGAAAAAAAAAAATACAGGCTTACTTTGCCATGCGGGAGTCTTTGACGACCATCGCCCTGCTGAAATCCACTTTTAGATCCACTGGCTCTAGGATGTGGAGTGGTGACCGTTTCTGTTTACGGGCCTTTTTCCAGTCACCATCTATCAAACAGAGATAATGTTTTACCTTTCTATTTATTTCATATACACACACAAAACAAACACATAAAATATTCTTGTTGGGGCCATGTATTATTTTTCTGGCTAAAACACATTATGGCCAACAGAGCAAAAAGAGTTAAAAACTCACTTAGGGGAAGTTTTCTCTATATAAATACTGTAAAACATATCAACAATAACTACAAAGTTTGAGCTTCCTGACTTTCAAACAGTAGCTTGAATGAACTCTCAAATCATATGGGATCCCAGTTAAGAACCTATGACCATGACAGGGAGGTGCTCTTGTGCATTACCTGGTTTGCTATAAAGGAACTGCAGGCTACTAAGCTGTATGTCAAAGCGGTCATATGCTCTTGACATGATGTCTTCAATGTTGCTGGAGCAAACTGACAGCTGAGGCAGATCCTTCCTGCTTTGACTGGACATCTAAAAAGACAACAAACAACAACTTTTACAGAAGAATTCAAACTTTCTGTTTTCTGTTTCTAACTCTAAAACTTTCAAATGAAGCCACTGGAAAACGGCTCAAAGGGAAGAATGTTTTTGTATCTTAGGGAAACCATAATAATATAATAATCGTTTATATTTACTCCACTTTAGGATTTTGACACAATCGCTCGGTTGGATTTTCAACCCTGTGTCAGGCTTTGCACTTTCTGACCTGGAAATGACCAAGATCCAACAGCAGGATGTTCTGGGTACCGTTGTAAAATCCAGTCTGTGGAATGATGACGTAGGAGGCCATCAAGTTCACCTTTAGGTCGAGAACTTTCTGCGTTTCGATCACATACATTAGACCTAAAAAAACAAGACGTCATTAATTTATTAATTGCAGCGACAAGACACGACAACAAAAAAGCAATGGACCAGCTGAACACAGATACGTTGTTATTGTAAGTAAAAAGCCATTGAAGCCATTAATGAAAATGTTTTCAAATGCTCATCCCTAAATTGCAGTATAACACACTATCAATAACATAGAGCATTGCTGAATGTACCCAAATAAGCTAAACTGAACCATGCCATTGAACAAGAACAAAATAAGCTTGAAACTTTGACAAACAATCTCAGGAAACAATCAGTCTCAAGGAAATAAACAGGAACATCCCAATCTAACTAAGTCAGTGGCTGAGACATGCACGCTGTGTGTGAACACATGGAAAACGAAAATGACCCAGGGAAAACAAAGACTGAGGAATGCAAACATCTGCCCATCAGAGAGTTGAGACCAGGTTTGAAATCAACCCCTGATGTACTGTACATGTTTGTACATGTTTGCATGTGTATGAGCAACTGACCAGTGGCTGTGCGGTCCCTAAACTGTTCCAGTTTCATCAGGGTTGCGTTGGTGAGCTCATCCAGCTGCAGGTCATCAGGAGGCATGAAGAATTCTGACATGCTGTTCACGGTTATCTGCAGAGACACATAAACAAAGAATACATTTAATATGTATCCCTTTCATGGTTTTTAATGTTCACGCATGCATACTGAGAGATACCACTCACTGCATCATAGATAATTTCCAGGGGCTGTGATTCAACATGAAGCCGCTGGTTAGCGCTCTCATCCAGCGGGTTGGTCTCAAACAGGATGCAAAGCAGCGGGGTCCCTGCTCCTGTAGCTGCCTTCCTTGATGAAAGGAGGGTTGGTGCAGGCCGTTTACTGGCCAGGCCAGTGACCTCGAACAAACTTAGCTGGGCTGTGAGTCTGATAAAAAGAGGAAAAGAAACAAAATGTCAGTGCCATGATTCTAGGGAGGATTGTTCAACAAATAAAAGACCTTTCCATGTTGTAGTAAACCCTGTAGTCTGATATGTGAAAACAAAATTCCCCAACAGGGATTTGCTGTTAATGAGGAGTGTTGTTTTTTAATCAACCAAAAGCAAAACCACAAACTGCTACTACTGGTTCTAGCAATAATTTGCTAATCACAGCGCTGTCTTAACATATTTTATTCATAAGTCTTCTATTAAATTTTTAATCAACACAAACAGAAATGCTTGTGCTAAATCTTCTTTCAAATGAAATGAAATCAAATGGAAAAACTTGTATTAACACTGGAGACCAAGCTCTACAAAACAAACAGTTTTAATATCATTAAAACCACAGAGGACTCATCAAAAAAAAAAAAAAAAAAAAAAAGATATACTTGATAGCTTGTGCTCCAGGTCTCTGCGTGAGTGTGGACTGGAGCTCTCCAACAGTCAGCCTGATGATCTCATTTTTGTCCTTGTTGTCTTTGATGGACACAGACAGCCTCTCCATGTGGAAGTTGACCTTCATGTCCTCAAACTATTAAAAAAGACAGTATACAAGTATACAGTGTATAATCAAAGTATCTGATATAGTATTTGCATTTTGGTCTTGGTAGCATTGTTTAAGTGGGAGACCCAAACGAAAGTGCATTTTTAGTTGGAAGGTGGGTGTCAGAGAGGGAAGTGACTCACATTCTTTGGCAGGTTGGGATTAGCAGCAATTTCACTGTATCCAATGGCAGTGTAGAGTTTGGCTTTCTCAGCAGGGGTTAAGAGCTCATCAAAACCTGAGAGACGGGGCAAGCGGGAAACAATGGAAAAGAAGAAATATGAGGAGTATGAGGAGTAAGAAAAGCATTAGACTGTTACTACATAAACACACTGGAGTACTTTACATTTGTCCTGGCATATTTTCTATTACATACATGTCTTGTTGTTTATACCAATAATTGTTTTGTACATCCTACCTCCAGTCTTGACTTCTTTTTTTTGTGTTTCAGCCTCTCCTCCCCAGCTCCACATCCAGCTGAACCAACCCTCAGACTCCTCCTCCTCCATCTTTAACCCTGGGCGGTAAATACGCAGGCCTGCCTTGCTTGCCTGGGGATGAAGAAGAACACACACACACACACAAAACAGTCAGTCTACCAACTTTGTCGTCCCTGAACAAAAATGACAAGTGCAGCAGAATATTTACAAAATCTAGAACAGTAAATAAAATACTTTTTTTGCAGGCCACCAAAATATAACAGCATTATATGAAGACTGCTTTACTGACAAAGTGCTGTATAGCAAAGCCAAGATTATTTAAGAACCTCTT
Organism: Lates japonicus; assembly: GCA_033238685.1. Classification (NCBI taxonomy): domain Eukaryota; kingdom Metazoa; phylum Chordata; class Actinopteri; family Centropomidae; genus Lates; species Lates japonicus. The sequence goes on along the minus strand of BRZM01000019.1, from coordinate 1,920,749 downwards.
GACCAGCTGTCAAGTAAAAGGACTCACATGCAGTGAGACACAGAGAATATGACACTTCAGCCTAAACCTAAACCACTACATGTATCTGCTTGTTACCACCGTCTGTTTTGTGCATAGTCTGGTGTCACTTTGGTCAAAAGGCATCTGGTATGTTTGTGATAACATATCTTGAAGAGGAATTGTACTGTGTGTGATTTCTGTTTATATTTTTATTAAATGAATGGAAAAATATCGACAATTTTTTTCAGTTTTCTCAGAAAGTTTCATTTTGGGATTAGAAGGATTGGAAAAACATTAACAACTACGCTAAGCATAGGGCATACGATTGTTATAACTGTTGTAATTTCATACAATTTGTACTACAGATACATAGCAGGGCTGTAGCTAACTCTGACTTTTGTTTGCCAAATCAGATTTGGCTGTTCAATACAAAGATTTGACTATTTGTTCTTTTTTCCATATAGACTGGTAATCTGCAAATCCACTGGCATGAGCTTCAGTCATAATTTCAATGTTTTCTCTCAAAACATCACACTTCCATAGAGTTAGAGAAAGCAAAAGTTAGCATCATGGCGACAGCTCAGACATGAAATCCTACCACACCACAGAGTGTCTCTCCTGCCGGGCTGCTGACAGCGCCATCAGTCAGACACCAGAGCAGCCAGCAGAAACGAGTCACATTGCCCTGCCTCACCCTGTACAGTGCTGCTCTGCCCTTCATTTCTATCACCATCTCTCCTTTCACCACAGTTATTTTGGGGTTTTGTCATTTTTAGACAAAACTGGATTGTAAAGTTTACAGCCTGCCAAACTCGTGCTCCTGCATACCTCTGCGTACTGTGAGGCAGTAAAAAAAAATGATATTTTGCAAGTTGACTCAGGGTCTTCTCAATTGATGCATCAACTCAGTGTCTTTTAGGGGGCAGCCCTAGAGTAAAGAAAGCGCAGGTGCCCACTGTAGGTGAGATAGAGAGCTTACCTCCACTTCAGCCTGTTGCCTGGCCAATGTGATGTTAAAAATATCCAAGGTCTTCTCAGGCTCCTGAGAATAGAGATACATCATAAATTGATTAGGGCTTTTAGCAGCTTCTTGTTACTGCTTGCAGGAATGCATCAATTACTAAATGTCCATTATCAATCACATCAAAAAGATTGTGCTTACAGAGCAGAGGAGATCATCTATAATACTATGGGTAGCTTCAGATTTAATGTATATGTGTATGTCTCAACAACATCCATCTAGAAAGCACTTCAATCAATTCCTTTATATGGTTGAACACTGGATATGTGGCTAATTATGGCTAGAGAAAAGAGTGAATGCATTACTGAAATGATATCGAGAAGGTAACATTCTTATAATTAACTACCTGCATATTATATTATCTTTACCTTTACATTTCATGTAGACAATGATTTATAGTCACTGCAGTGAAACAGGTATTTGCCAACGTACAGTCAAGCAGAAAAAACTTGCACCAGCAGTAATAACCCACCAGAAATGTTATTTAATGTGGCAAAAGTTATCCAAAAAGGGACAGAACTCAAAGTCAAACATTTAAAGCCAAATAAAAACTATATTTAGGACAGGCTGGCTGCTAATCAAAAAGAATAAAGCTCTACACCTACACATTTTTATATCAGTTTCATTAAATTCAGGTACACCTTACTGGCACGAAATATGTGGGATTTGTCAAAGCATTTGCAAAAAAAAATAATAACAGAATGACAAATAAAATTGGTATGTGGAATCAATTCAATAATCATATCTATTTGAAATCAATGTATCATAATACAGGAAATTAAACTGGAGGACATCATATCTCATTAGACTGTACGAGGAGATATATTGCTTTCAGCTAGCCAGGTCTCTCTGTGGTATTGCTTTGCAGTTGCAAGGTTACTACCCACTATAATGTTTCTTTATGCATTCTCACTCCTATGTCCATCCCAGCCCTCCTCTTTCCCCTCCCCCTCTTCAGTTCAGTTCCGTTTAACCCTGTCCAACCTCAAGTTTTTTGAGCAGCTCCTCGCTGGGTTTCTTGCTGGTGATCTTTGTCTTGTAGAGCTCTCTGTATTTTTTGACCGCCCGCCGGTGTCTGCGAATGTGCTGCCATGACCACATATGGAGACGTGGCTTCACATCTACCTCAAGGATGCCTGTAATCACATACTTCCACCTAGAAGGCAGCAACATACAAACTTGAGTACCAACACATGCAAAGGTGCTAATATATCACATGGCTTTCAAAAATCACAAACAAATGGTGGAGGTGTTTTCTGACCATATACGAGCATTCTTGTGAACATGGACCATGGGTCTGTACTTCCTGTATGGCAGGTTCCGGGACATCATATCCACTGAGCCCAGCAACTCCAAGATGCTAATGTACTGGAAAGAGAGGAAGTCAGCAATTATTCAGTGGCACAGAGTACTTACAGAAGAGCAATTATCATCACTGTACAGCTCCTTCTTAACTCTGCCCTTTAGAGATATGATTTCATTTAATTTAATCTCATCTTGTTTTTGAGCTCTCTCTATTTCTATTCCTCTCTCCTAAAAAAATCTAGTTTTAATCAGGCTCTTACATACACTCTCATACACACACACACACACACCTACCTGGGGTCTATTGAGTTCAATGGCCACCTCACTGAGATTGACCATCAGGTCCACTTTAGGAGAGGAGAAGTCCACATCTGACCTGGGATTCATCCGTAGTTTAGCATCCGCTGATATCGGACGAAAAACTGTGGACAAGGGACAAGAAATAGATCATTTTTGTGCTTATATGAGCAACAAAAGGACCTGTATTTCTGGGACTTAGAAATTGTGAATATGTTTTTCTTTAGCAAGGTCAGCCCTTCAAAAATCTGTGAGCTGTTGCCCACAACTGAAACGAAATCTGTTGAGATGTGTTGAAAATCTGGTGATATGTGTTGGTGGTAGTGATTCAAGCTGTGTGATTCACACATTTTTTCCAGGCAATGCAGTGTCAGAGCAAAACATTACATACCAAGTACCAAGTCATATTCTATATGCAAAATAACTTATTCATGCATTTCAAGCAATATGTGGCTTTAAGGGGATTTCATTAGGTCGTCTAGATAGAAGTGAGCATGTTGAACATGAACAAAGGATGACAGTGACAAATGGCACTTACTGAAGTCATGGCTAGCAGGAAGAGAGCTGTGGATTTCCATGCTGCTCTGGAGACATCGCTATAAAAAGAAACAGTAAGAGAGGCTTCATCAACATTCTACCTGTTCACATTATTCAACACTTTCTCAATCTCTAAACATACCCTGTGTCTCTTCCTTCCTGCTCTAACAACATGTGGCAGTAAACCATCATAACACGAAACACTGTACCCATTAGGGTTACTCTAGCAATAGCCTTTGTGGGATAAAATGAATGTCATATAAAAATAAAACATGCATTTATCTCAGAATCACTGGCTGAAGCCAAGAGAATTATGACAAATGCTTTACAAGGATTTGAAACTAAGGTGTTTCATATTGTCGCTCTGTTACATGGAAAATGTTCTGCTGCTGAAAAAAATCAATGGCTTTTCTAAATCCAGGCTGGTGGAAACAGGTACAACACGGTAATAATATGACTCACCAAGGCCTCATCTGCACTGTGATTGGAGAAGAGCGCTGAGTTGACATTCCAGTAGGCAAACAAGCTGTCTAGTCGAACCAGCTGAGAAGAAGGAGAGCACAAAGCAATTAGAGTACTGCAGCTGCTTACCACAATGACAAACAGAACTGACAGTCTACAATGATTTCTAAAGTTTGGATCAGGGCCAATAGATTGGTTATAAGGAAACATAATGTGTTCCTAGAACGACTCCTGACAAAGATATTTCTCAGAACCAAACCGACTGGTTGCAATTAACCCAAATTTTTCAACAAGCAAATTAACTCTCTGTTTACTTGAAGGAACAAAGACATGCACTGTCACACAGGTTATACTTGATATTTCCTGGAAAATGTAAATGTACAGGCTATGATGTACAAGTGTAGCTGACAGATAAAGTGGCTGAATGTCTTACCTTGAAGAAAAGCCTGGAATTTTCATCCAAAAGACTGGGTTTCCAGTTCTTATCAGCCGTCTGTAAAAAAAAAAAAATAAGGGGGCCGTGATGAGATAACTTTACCTTTTACATATGTATCATTAAGTACTAACTCATGAACAACACCTTAATATAATCTGGTATCAGGGATATTAAAGCACATTACCTGAAGGCTAAGGTTTTTAAGTGACACTCCAAATGACAGAGGACAGTTTGGATTGGTGACCTGTGCAAAACAAATAAGATGAATAATAAGAGCTAAGCCTATAGACTGGTGAAGACTGTTTTTACTTTGCATGAGCCATGCTCTAGTCCAGGGGATATGAAAATGCAACCAACACTTGTTCCTTGTATTTATCACTTACAACTTTGAAAGTAAGAAAGTCAGCTTGAATACTCACATCGTCCTCATACCGTACATGGATGTTAGAGATCTTGACTTGCAAGTTTTTGATGACCTGAGTGACAAGCTTTTCCACAAAGGTGTCCTGCTTCTCTAACTTGGGGTTCTCTGTCAAACACAAACAAATATGAAGACAATGAAACCAGATCTGGTCCTGCAGCTTTCCTGAAGCTTTGGTTTGCCTTTAGTCATATGTCTTTTCCACCAGCAGCTAGCTTTCTTACTTATTCTAACATTTCACAAAAGCACATGCAAGTCAGTTCATTGCTGACATGACTGTAATAAGTAATTCAGTGAAAATATAAGCAATTAATTAGACTAACCTGTATATTTGTGTCTAATGGACAATATTATTCCAGATTTGTTATGAAACCTTCCTAATTAGGATTATTAGATATTATTAACCAGTAAATTGATTATAGCATAATACGACTAATGGCCCTCATTGGTCTCACAGTGCATCCCTTGCACTGTGACTGCTGCACCTACATGTAACTGTTGATGCTGAAATATCATTCAGTCTTACCTGACTAATTTGCATACATTATCTCAAAATTTGAATGCTTAGAGGGATGTGAAGATGACGAAAGAAATGACACAGGACCATAGAAATGTTTTCCTATTGCATTCCTATTGTAGAGTTTTTCGATTAAAAACGCTGCTATGAAAAAATGTAAAATGACAGTACGGTAACAGTTCTCTTAGTATTCATCACGAAACTAGGACAGACGTGTTAGCAACAGGGTCAAACAAAACAGCGCAGGTCAGTGCAATGTGGCTCAGCAGTGTTAAACCACTGAAAATATTAAGTGTGTAAGCAGTGGCTTAGCTGCTCCACCAACAGCAGAGAAACTCACAACCAGACAAACCAAAACCACATGGCTAAGAATCTCTGTTCCTGCTACTTTGCTGCATCTAATCCAGACAACCACGCTTTTTCTGCATTTTAGTCTCTGCCACTACTCCTCTAGTTATCCAACCCAACAATAAAACTGCTTGCTGTGTCTTGCATGCCAATTATCTCTTACAACTCAGCTAAGAGTGTCTCTGAAAACTGTTAAAAAAACTTACTGGGGAGCAAAATTGTCTGACTTTACAGTTACACACACAGAATATTTGCTAAACTTACGTGCGCATACACACACACACACACACACACACACACACACACAGTTCCCTTAAAAGCAAAGCTGAACCCTGACCTTGTTCAGCAGCCTTCAGCTTTGTTTCCTCTATCCGCTGTAGCTCCCTCTGTCGAGCCTCCTGTAGCTGTTTCTCCTCCTTTTCTGCATCATACTTTATGCCTGGAGAGAACAGGATCATTAGAAATGAGCATTTGTCTGCACAGTCATAAAAACAATGCAATATACAGAAGATTAAGCTTGAGTTTCCTGTTTGTCCTGACAAGTACTTCAGGGTCATGAATAAGTGAAAGACATCCTTTGTCTGACCACTGTACTACACTGTGTTGTGTGTGCTACTCCTAAGGGTTATTCATAGACTGAACTTGATAATACTGTTACTATTAATGCTTTAGATCTTTTTCACTATAATACATGTTGTTAAAATGTAAAGGCGTTTTAATGTCTTCAAGCAATGTATGTGTCACAACATTTAATGCTTATCTTACTTGCTGTGGGGACTATGAGCAGATAGACACCATCCAGTGTGGCCTCCACTGACTGGGTGTAGAGGTTCTTCCATGGAATCTTAAGCTCCAGCCGTCCTATTAACAGAAAAACAAGATGAGGAAATGTTCTTCTGTACCAAAGGAAAGGTGGTAGATGGGAACAGTTACTACAATCTCACCTATATGACCGGCTCTCACTTTAAAAGGAATGTCAAGTTGACTCTGTAACAAAAGAACAGTAAATTATTGTAACATAAATCCATCATGAATGCCAGAAAAAATAATAGATTACTAATTTTGCTTACTTATGCATTTATGTGCAACTTACCAAGGCATTTTCCTTTATCTCAAGATTTGTGAGAATGGCATCACCTGTGATGACAGCATGACTCATTTACTGATTACTACTATGTACTTTACAATCAGACAAATAGATTACTATTGTGTTGAGAGGCCAATAGAAACACAGTCCAATCTAAGAGAAGGTCTTTGGCCTTGGTCTATTGACACTAAGGGCAACAGAACACATACATTATTCAAGCCATTCATGACACACACATCATTGCTACAAGCCCCAAGAGACTTCACTGAGTAGCATGTGTCTAGATATCTGCATTTTTAGACTGAACAAACACAAGATCTGAAAAACTCATTTACAGCATCTGTTAATAAAAGCAGCAGATATTAAGCTCTGATAATATTGGTTTGGTAAAACGAAGAAGTTCACTCCCTGGTTGAGTTACTTGCTTAACAAGTTGGTGCATGTTCAGCAGTGGCTCAGAAATCTCTCGTTTAACCCCCTAATTTGCCCCGACAGTGTACAAGGCTGTTAACGTCAGACTTTCAGGTAGAGCTTGTAAAAAGGACACAGTCGCGAGTTATAACGCAGCTGTGTGAAAGGGTGTGACCCCGAACTGCTCATTTCTCTGAAACTCGCGTGAATGCACTGAGCAAACAGCCGTGCAGCATCAGAAAAGACAATGTGATGTCTTTGTAACAACCAGAAATAAACAGTGCTGATTGATTTATCCAATACCTAGCATTTGGCTGCACTGTCTTGCTCGCACCGGACAGCTAAACTAGATTTAGGGACAGACAAACTGACACTGACAGCTGAGAGAGCCTCTCTCAAACGCCTGGTGGCTAGCGTCTGTTAGCATGAGCTAGCTAGCTTGGCGGGCGAGCTACTCTAATAAAATTACATACACAAGTTCAGTTACCTCCCCATATGCCAAGCTTTAGCTGTGAGCTGTCAAGGTTGACAACGTAGTCCCCTAAAAACCGGTTGAGGACATCTACCACCACGCTTTCGAAGACCATTTTTGCGTTTCTCTCATCTATCTGTCACCATGTTTACATTCTGAGGACTCGCTTGCCTCAGCGTCAGATTAGGACGTCCTGCGTTGGGCGGTGCTTTGACGTCATGCCGTACCTGCTGCAACACTGGGAAAGAGGGAAAATGAGGTTAGAAAGGTGTTGAACAACCTTATGCTAGCTTTTCTCGGAAATATGTTTCCGGAGTCAGAAACGATAACATAGTCGCTGCCTGTAATAACTATACTGGCAACATAGCATACTCTTAAATTCAGAACCTTCATTTTTTATTAGTCACCAATGAAACCAAACAGTACTGAGACACAAGTTACAATTAACATTATGAAAGCTGCTAAATTCAATTATTTATGCTCTTTTGTCGTGTTTTTCTGTTATGCTAATCTCCCGTCCACTGTTATAATCAGCGACTGAGGTTTCAACCATTTAAGAGGGTAAATAGGTAAGTAAGTGCAGCAAATAAACTGCATTTTTACTTTTTTTTTTTTTTCAAATCTTGACTGTAAGGTTTTTGTTTTATCGAAGGAAGAGAACATACAGAGGAAATAAAAAGACACAAGCTGTGTAAAAACAGGGATAGAAGGTGCAAACCACAAACTAGAAAGGTATGAGTTGGCTTTTCTGAAGCTGTTTGGCAGTGAGGGCACAATAACACCAGAGTCCTGGACCAGTTAGGCCAAGAGTAGAGCCTTTACTGGAATCATAGAACTTCAGACATAACTTTTTCCAAACCTGAATTTTGAAGGAAAGCTCTGATTATTGTAATAAGCCTGAGCAGGATGAAATTAGTCATTTCAATTTTAGTTTAGATCAATTTCCAACATCTTTCTTACACTGGATCTAACATTTTTTGCAAACAAGCCAATTACGTTTGATTGTGAGTAACATATAGGTCAGTAAGGCAGTTTGACTTATAAAGCAACATGAACCATAGTCACAAATTACGTTTACAAACAACAGGAGGACTCAGACAAACCGTTTAATCTGAATCACAGAGCATTACAGGGTACTGAAGAATGATTTCATCACACACTACGATTTGTTGATATCAGTACATTTTTTTCTGGCCATTTGAGTGCAGGAGACAAACACAACAGCTGATATTTTCACATTGTTATGGTGAATGTTGCTGAGCACCACTGACAGAAGACTTTACACAGTAGCAGCTGAAAAATGCACACATCGTCTACACAAAAACAGTTATGGAAGTGGTATTTTAAATTTTTTCAAGAGAAATGTCTACTCTTCTACCCATTTATTAAGAGGAAGTAACTGAGACAGTGGTTTAGTGATCACTCCAATCACTGCCCCCCTCCTTAGTGTTCCAGCTGCAGGTTTGTCCACCACTTTTAACCTCAGCTGCAGTTCCAGCAGATCCTCCCGACTCAGCTCTGTGAAGAAGAAATCCTCATTAAACACAGGGCTGCGGCAGTTCCTGATGGTGGCACTCAGCTGTTGCTGCAGCTTCCCTGGTGTCAGATACAGATTCACTGCGCAGTTCAGGGTTCGTCGGTCAGTATCATCCCGTAGGCCTTCCACAGACACTACGCGAACTCTGACTGTGGACAGGGATGAGAACGTGTGGGTGGAGAATGAGGTGCGCTCAGCGGAGAGGCGCACTTTACCACGGCCTTGCAGAGGGAGGACGTGCTCACGCTGAAGTCTCTCCTGGCACTGTAGAACATCCAGTGGGAAGAGAACAGGTGGGGCCAGGGTGAGTGAGTTGCCCTCTAAGCATGGTGGGCTACTGTGAGAAGCTGTTAAACGTAAACCCCCTCTCTTCAACTTCCCTCTACCCTCCCTGCTGTCAATTAACGAAGGACAGGATGTTGCTCCTTTAAGGCGACCACCGCCTGATGGGACGCAGAGCAAGGATTTAGCGCTATAAGGAGAACTGAGGGGCGAAGAGTCACTGGATGAAGGTGTTTCACTTTCTGTATTTCCTGTCTCTGACAGGTTCTTGCATGAAAACATAGGGAATAACCCAGATAAAGTTTTCTTGGGCAGGTTTGTCTCCTTTGCCAGCCTGGATGTTGCAGTAGGAATGCTTCTCTCAAGCATGTAAACTGGGCATTTTGAGTGGAACAGAGACTCTTTCCTCCGAGTGTTGGGACTCTCATATATCCCAGCCAGCCCATACCCCTCTGCGGAGAATGGCAAAGGTTTCTTTGTGGCATTCAAAGCCACTGATGGATCACCATTCTTCATCTTCACGTCCTTTGACTTCACAAGTGTAGTGTTTGAAGATGTGCTGCTCTTGGGTGTCTCGTTGTGACTGTGCAGGTAAGGTGGGGTTGTCTCAGCCTCCAGCAGAGGGCTTCTCTTGCAGAGCCGTGGGGGAAGGCAGAACTCTGGGATCTTGTCTGGGGTGAGGATGTTGTTGTGCAGATTGTGAGAGAGGCTGGTCTTAGAAGAGAGAAAGATATCCTCCTCACTCTTTCCCATGTAACGACTCAGCTCTAGAGGAATGCTCTCAACGCTCTCCCTGATTTTCCCGAGGACCCACATATTTATTTTCTGATGATTTAACCCAATGTGTGTAAAGTCTTATGCACATAAGTCCAAACTTCTTCCCTTTAATCAAAAAGAATAAAACACAGTATTTAGGCAAATCAAACAAATCAAAATAGAAATAACACACTTGTCAATAACAATTGAAATTTCTGGAATGGAGAAATGACAGATATTTTCCTCTCACCTGTAAGGTCGTGATGTGTCCGTCCCTGAAGACAGATCTACGTGTGTGTGCGACAGATGTCCCTGTGACAGATTTTAAAGGTGAGTGGAAAGCTCTGCATCACTGGTCTGCCGCCTCCACCTGCGTCAGAAAAGAGGTTGTACACACACATACACACAACAAGAACACACACAATAGACATAGTGTATCGAGTGGCCGTTGGAGATGAGGTGGGTGGCAGACAGAATCAGGTGCATTGATGTGCATTTAGTGGTGCAACAAAGGGTGTGATGTCAGGTTTCAGAAGTTGAGACAATTTGTCAACACTGAATGTGCCTTGTTGTGCTGTGAGTGACGGAATAGATCGAAGTACCATGTATTCAATCTAAATCTAATTTCTAATGTAACGGGTATACAAATTTTAAATACAATTGAAATATACAGTTAAAATATATACAACAACTTTATTACATCAAATGGATTTGATATCTTGAGTGTCAAATGTTGAAGAGTTGTTGAGTTTTCTATAGTCATTGATATTAGATGATGTATGACCCTGCACACCTGCCAAAACAGCCCAAGTGTGATTATTTCTTTATCTATAAGCCTAACTGAAAGATAGAAAAGTATAGAATTAAATTTACCTTAAAAGCGTAGAAACATTGTGTTAAGCGGTCATGATGACATAAGTATATAGTCTGCTTTTGAGAGAGCTGACCTCTGCTCAAAGGCGGTTCAAAGACAGAAGCCCAGGCCTACAGACAGCACCCACCACCTCAGAGACCCACTGACCTCAAACAGCTGGCAGTCCGACACAAAACGACCTGATGTGTAGTAGGCAGCTCTGAGTCAGTACACATTTCATCTAAGTTAGATTAATTAACTGCTGTTTTTAAAAATGTATGTTTTTAAAAACCTTACACCAATTGTTGGTATACAGTTTTAGGATTTTGCATTGATCATTGCAGTAAAAGGAAAGAAAATGTCATGTAATTGAGATCATTACTATTAATGGTTAGTTTATAGGAAACTTTCATTTTTCGTGAATTTTAAACATGGATATACTTGTGCAGGCGCGGCCCCTTTACTCCTCACGCTAAAGGGAAAGTGACCATGATCTCATAGCATTTTGTCTGTGGCCACTGTGGCCTTTCACAAGATTATAGGCTTAAATAATAATAATAACATCTACTACTTTGACTGCCTTTATTGATTCTTGTAAGTAAATGCCAGCTCAGTATGTGAGTTACTGAACATAGAGGGTATTCTTTATCTGCAGGATGACTTCATTTTCTCAGAAATTCAATCTCTCATTTCCAGGTTGCAAAATGATTCAGTTTCTGTCTTTTAATGGCAGTGATGGAACTTATCATGAACCCTGCTACGTTAAATCAAAGATTTTTACACGAATAACACACATTGGTCTTGTTTCAGCCTCTTGCTATGATATGACTTTCTTCCTTGGTTAATGTCCACATTTGAATGGAATGAATTCAGAGTAATGTGTTTGTGTCACATATATTCAGTGGTTTTCATTTACCCAGGCTTTAGTCAGTTATTTTAGTTAATGTCTTTTTGACTCTTCGTACCCTTCGTAAATTTACTAACTAACCTGTAGTTAATGCTATCTGAGAACGTATGTCACCAAGTTTCTCTCTTATATTACCAAACACTGAGGATTCCTACTCTGTACACATAGAGGCACTTTGAATAATTTGAATTCTCAACCAAGAGGGCGTACATGATTGTGTCCACCAAACTTTCACTTCTCTTGATAAAACATTAGTGGGGTATAGTTGTTATTGTATTATGAACATTATAACACCTATAAAATGAATTGCTAAAGAAAAGGAAATCCATTGGTTAGTCAAAATTTGTCGAAGGTTTATGCACAAGCATACACACAGTGGAACACACTCACACTCAAAACAATTGACCTGTGCTTCATAAAAATCATCCTCTTATTGTTATATTAAACACAATAAGTTCGAAACAACATCACATTCCAAGACCGCCATCTCCCCCACACACACACTCACTTCAGACTCCGACACCCTTGTTGGGACCCCAAGGTTTAAATGTCTGTTTTGAGGGTTTTAGGGTTAGTTGGAATTAGGCTTAGGTTAGGTTAGGAAAGACGGTTGTGGTGTAAGTGTTTTAGGTCAAGGGGCAGAATGCACAGTGTCAGTGGTGGGTCCAAGACAAAGATAGGTGCACAAGGATGTGTGCATGTGTGTGTGAGCATGTGTATCAGAGAATGAATATGAAGATGATGAATACATTCAGAGGAGCTAGCCCTGAGCACCTAGGGTCAGGAGGCTTTTGTGATAGTGAAGACTGAACACAATAAAAACCCAGAGTGCTCTCAGTAATTTCAGATAAAATGATTGGGAGTCAGAGGAGGACTCGTTTTAACTGCTGTCACAGCTGCAATTAACGCTAACGAGAGTAACAGTGTATTGTTGCCAATTGCTCTGTTGCTGTCAAGCACATTAGTGTTAAAACTTTTGGTTCTGGAGCGCTTTCATTTTAAAACACAATTCATTATTTTTTATTTTAGAGCTTCATTTTATTAATTCATTGTGTTGAATACTATGTTAACTAATCAACCAAAATCCTTTAAAGGTCTTATCTATATACCTTTGTATTTTACTTCCAACTGTATTGTGGTGAAGACTCCTCCTCCTTTATGCTACATACAATGTAAAGTTGTACTTCCAGTGCTGTGTCCAAACATTTATAAATATCTTAAACACGCTTTCGATGCACAAAGGATAAATTTACTTTAAACTTAAGTTTACTTTAAACCAACTGACTATGGCTGTGCTGGACATCTGTAGTTATGAACCAGCAATGTCTGGTAATCATCTGAGATTTAGACCAATAAGGATTCCAAAGCAAATGAGTCACTTGGCAATATCTCAGACTTTGCTCCTTCATTTATGATTGATGTACTTCATTCTCCTCGACTGGAGTATTGCACTTCATCTCATACCCAGCTGCCCAGAGCTAAAAGTGACCTTACCCTTCCTTCATCATAAAAAGGTACAATGGAAACTTCAGCTCTTGTTTTCATGAAGTTGACTTTCAGACTCATTCAGTAAGAAGAATGATCAGTGCTCTTGCTGATCTAGTTCAGTTGCTCAATGTGGCAGGAGAGACCTCAGTGCTCGTGATCAAAGATCAATCAAATAAGTTTTCGCTTAGTCTTTTCTTCTCTCTAATTTTGTTCCGCTTCCAAAGGATAAATCAGTTTTATGCTTTCTTCTGTAAGCAGCTTATCAATTCCCCATTTGATACTCTCCCAATGATTTCTTTAATTACTATAGCAAGGTGGTGTAGCTGTTGTTGCTTAAACAAATTGGTGGATTCTCAATTTACCCTTTAGAATTCAATTTCAGCACCTACCAATTAAAGCTTCCTGAGACACCTGTACAAAGTAAGAAATGGAATAAACTCTGAGTTAGAAAACAGACGATGCATTTGCATTTCCACAGCATTGCTGCATACAGCAATGGTAACTTTAAAAATATATTTTAAAGTTTAAACATTTTAACTGCTTCAAATGTTAAGTAAAGATCAAAATTAATGAGGCCAAAAATAATAATAAATAATCCCTAGATTACACAGAACAATCACATTAGAGTTAGTTGACTGATAAGAGCTCCAGAGAAAAGGTCTGATCACATTTTTTCTGTCACTTATCTGTACCTTCCTGTAACCAAACAGTTCCTGTCTAGATCCAAGGTAAAGTTTTAGTAAGCCAAAGCTTTATAAGATTTTCTCTCTGTAATACCGCTAACTATGTTTTGACATTGCATTATTAGATTTAGAATCAGTACAAACTTGCAGCAACGGAGGGAGCCGCTGGATACACTTTGTTAATTTCATTTCACTTAATCTCTATTATTGAGGTGGCAAATGAGCCTATGTGGGCACCTACCTCCACCGCTACTTAACCTCTTATAAAATTGCCAGTTTTTTGGCCGGAGAACTTCTTTGTCTGAACTCCTCAGAGAAAGTGGAGGAAGTGGGAAGTCGGAGAGGAGAAACAGTAAGGAGGCCAGAACGCTGAACCACTGACCTGTTTTGAATTGATAATAAAATGTACAATGTATAAGGTGTAATAATTTGGGGCCAATAAAGATAGATGGTAGATTGAGATGATATGCCTGTGTCAGGAAGACCTTACTTTGAGGACGGAGAGACAATACACTTCAGCCTGGGGACAGATAAAATTTGACCCCAGATCAGGAATCATTGTTTAATTATTAAGAAGAGGGAAGACAGAGAGGGACAAAGACTGGATGAGAGAGAAATGGATGAGCAAAGGACAGGGGGGAAGAGGTTTGGAGCAGAGGTTGAAAAGGGTGGAGTGAAACAGGAACGGCGGTGAGATTGAATGAGAAAGAAAGAGCCAGACAGGCTATTACAGCATCAGATGAGCCAGCCTAAGACAGAAAGGAGTAAAAGAAGATGCAGAGTAATAGAACGAGGGTGGGAAAAGTGAAATCATAAAAGAGACTGTGATACGGGAGAAAAGACAGAGAAGAAGAGTTATGCACGTGCAGGGTCCAGAGTGACCTGTTGCCAACCCTTTCCCTGACAGCTTCTCTCGTCTCCAGGCCTGATGCCAATATGTTAATCCTCCTCAGATGGTCTTTCATTGGCTGATGCTGACCGCTGACATGTGCCAGCATGACTGTCCTTGTCCCACTACAAAGACCACAGCAGTGAATAGGCAAGGCTACCATTACCAGATAAGAGTAGATGTAGTCAGCGTGCCTGCTGCCTGCTTGTGTGAATCACATACATACATATACTGTTAAATATTATCAACAACTGTACCAAGCAGGCATAATGTATGTGGACAAACACCATTATCACTCTAAAGTTATATGGTGTTTGTACATGGTGAGAAGTGATAGAGTAAATTTATGACGGATGAATATGAGGAGCGGCTCGCCACTTGACCTCAGCTGGATAAATCTGGGTTGGGGAAAGTGAAATGCAGCAATTGCTCCAACCCTCATTACCACCACCGAGGTGCCCTTTGAGCAAAGCGCCAGGCCCCTTAACTGCTCGAGTGGATGCCCAGTTGCTGCATCGAACCGCAGCCCATGTATAAATGCCAGTAATCAGGAGGTGACGAGAGCTCCCAAAACTAGCGTTGCTCTCAGTGACAAACCCTGGATAAATGGAGATTAGAGAAAACGTTTTATTGGTGATTTAATTGATGCTATGTACACATTAAATATGCAGGTTTTGGATCATCGTGGCCAAATAAGGAAAACTGATATAGCATGTTCAATACGAACTTAATTTTTTTTAAATGACACAATTTTTGTCGGAAGTTTATTCATCATCTGTTTGATAACAGCAGTACTAGAATCTCAGCATTCAGAACTTCATCTATAAGTTTTCAGAATTTGCCATGTCGCCACCAGTGACAGCTCTCATTACTGCAAAGTGGCTGCATTTTAATAACACTGGCCGTGGGATACTGTACATCTCAAAATAAACGTATCAGGTGTTTTACTTAAACTGTGGATGAAACTGAATTTTGGTATTTCTTCATGGAAGGGCAAATTAATTGTGAATTGGAATATAATTTGTACAGAGTAATTTTTAAAATTCAAACATGCCTAAAAGTTTGTTGACTTTAATTATTTATGATTAACTCTCTGGTAATAGTTTTCTGTAATGCATAATTTAAATGTATATTTGATCAATTCAGAATATCTGAATTGTGTTCATATATATGTTTATATATTAATGAATTGTAATAATTAAAATAACCAATGAAGAGTCTGTAATTATTCAGATGGCACACCCAGCCTCGTGACAGTAGATGATCATAGCAGCAAATGAAAGAAGGAGAAATATAGGAAATGCATAGATAAGACCAATTTTTAAATTTAAATAGGACACATCTGTCTGTTTCAAGGTTCAGATCTTTTCTTTCTTTCTTTCTTTCTTTCTTTTTCTTCTCTGCTTGTCTTGTTTGTGTCCTTCCTTTGTCATAGTCTTACTTTCTTTTCTCCTTCTTTTCCTCCCCTTTTGTTTTCATTTCTCATGATTGTGGTTTGAAAAGCAAGGAGGTCTCTATCCAATTCCCAGTAGTAATAGTTTTTCTAATGCGCTTCCCAATAGTGTGTTCTGAATTGCAAATTACAAAACAATTTGATGCATTTTAATTTTTAAGTAATGGTGGTTTTATTAAGTTCATTTGATAGACAGATTTTGTCTCTCTCATAAAACTGTTTAACAGTTAAGAGTGGCTGTACGTAGTCTTATGCCTTCATTATTGTTGAAATGGTTCATTTTATATTTTAATTATCATTCGTTGTGAGTGAACAAGGAATCCTTGTGGCAATTATAGGTTTAGATAAATTAGAACTTATTTCTGTTATCTGATGCTATACATTGAATAAAAGACGATTGTCTAGAACAAAGAATAATATTTGCTTGCTCATGTCCATTGTGTGTGAATGTGTATGTATGCCGTTGTGCTTGAGTTAGTGCAAATCATGGATCAGATCAATGAATTGCTGCTCATTATGATACGGCTCTCACCGGTCATTAAGAAAACGATGTAGAATTCCACACCCTGGCCCCTATGAAGTGTGGGTATCAATAATACACGTATCATCGCTTCATTCAAGACCAGAATATTTCAAGCTTTCTGAGGGCTGGATAGTAAACACCTCTTGACCTAAATGTTTTATTCATTCATAAGAATCCTATTATTCATTTTTAAACTCCATATTTCACATGATGAACAGTTTTGCCATGAATAATGAGTTCTCTCATATTATGTCCTGCATACTTTTATCATGCCAACAGTTTTCATATGGTGTAATATTATATTTGTGTTATTCAAATGTGTCATTCTCCGTCAGTCTCATAATGAATGAGTATATGTGCTGCTTATTAGGAAACCAAAACCACCTCATTGTGCAGAGTTTAATTTTACAGGCACGACACAGACTACTAAGTTACTGAACTATTCCTCACTCCGTAAGTCCTCTGTGATTTCTTGTATTGTTTATACGTATTGTGTACTGTATTGGAAAGTGACCAAACATTAAGTCTTTTTGAAACAAAATTGCCTTTGCTTCATATTCTGGAAATGTATTATATTATACTGTGTTGATGTTAATAGAGTAAAAAGTTGCAAAGCTTTAGTTGTTGCATTAAGAGTTTTTACATACTGTATTAGCTCACTATTGACCTTATCATTATGTGTTAAGAAGAATCATTTGAGTACATTGAGATAACAGACAGACCAATCCAGCACAGAGGAGTTGCTTTTCTGTACGAGTAATTTTTTAAATGTATGTCCTTTCTAATTACAGAAAAGATGTTTTTATATCGATAGTGATTTGATGGCTAACTGGCGCCTGATTCAACTATATCTGCGAAAAGTTCGCTACAACACCGCACTTACTTTTGCCTGAAAGTGGGGAAAAACAATATCTTCAGTAAAGAGAGAGATTTTTTTAATTAATCTATATTGATTAATTTCGTTTGAGATATTGTTTAAAACACACCAAAATGCCTTCCATAATTTGTATGTGTGGGTATTGGGTAACATGTAAGTTCCAAGTATGTGATCTTTGTTCTAACATAACAAACACATGCCTCAGGTTATGTTTGCATATTGACACATCACTGAAACACACAAAAATCTTGCAAGTTGTAGAAGTGTATAGAATGTGATCAAACACAGTAATGGTTCTGTGTACCAGACAAAACAAAAGAAGGCTCTCATAAGAGATCTAAGATTATTAGGCTATTTTCTCAACTGGCTCAGAATTTGTACTGAAACCCATTTAACATACGCCTAAATGCTTTCGACACAACCAGCACAGCATCTCCTCAAAAATAAACTGCACACATACCTCCTACTCCTGTGCATAAACACATGTGCACATTAGAGACCCCATGATATTACATCCAGAGGCATCTAACTCCGATGTTGTGAAGATCGAGATTCTTGAGGGTAATAATGGCTGCATTATTACTTCCTCTTATTGTGTCTTAATTAGTGGCATTTAATTATATACCAATGCAGTGAGGGCTAAAGACATTGGGGCCTGCTGATCAGGGAATTAAAGCAACACACACACACACACCTCTACAGGCACAGGCGCACACTTTTCACACAGACACTTTTGTCAGTGCCATAGAAATTTCAGTTCCCTTTAACTAGGAATTACAGACTCCCTGCAGAGTAAGTGTGTGTGTGTGTGTGTGAAAATGAGTGTGTGTGTTGATGAGACTGAAAGTAAGATTAGATAACCTTTGGAAATCCAGGTGTGATAGAGAAAAACTCTGAGAACCACTGAGAAAGTCAGCTTAAAAAAAAGAGAGAAAATGATAAAGATGTATAAAACAATAAAACAAGAGAGAGTGAGGAAGGAAAGGGATAAGGTAACTATTATATGTATTCTGCTCATATAGCAATGACACTCAAATAGGTTTTTACCCTTCACTCCCACGCCTCTCCTCCGCTGGTGCATCTCAATTATTTGTTCAGAGGCTGGTGTGACAATAGTGTCAGCTGTGGGAGCCCGATGCTAAACAGGGACAGGAGGTTAGTTATAAGTCATTTTCAGTGGGCTGAACCTGGGGCTTAAAGGCCGATAGAGAAGCTTCAAAGCTACGCTTAAAACAGAGCAACAAAAGAGCAAAACTTATCCACCCTCCGACTGCTTTGAAGTTGTAAGCATACGCCCAGAGTGTCGGCTGCCATATCCATCTTATGACGCACCATACACACTGTCCTCTCCGCACACAACATGCATCACACATACACTTATTTCAAATGTGATTCGGTCATGATGACCACCTGTGTGTGTGCATACGATGATTTGTGGAAGACAATAGCATGATCAATCTAAACATCTCTCTGAGTGAAGTTTAGCTTCAAGCAAAGTTTGCTTTTCAAAGTTTTAGACAACGCTTTTTTCAGTGTCTCTCTTCAAATTTGGGGAAATCACACATGTCATATTGAAATGATCGTGAAATTTACACCACCTTCCTGCTAAAATTTTTCATAATCAATGTACATTTGTGTGATCAGTCAGAGTTAGGTGTTCAAGAGGGGTTCTAAATTTGTTGGGTGAGTCCAAAGTCCAAAGGCTCAAAAAGATTTTGTTTTTATATATTGAGTCAGTAAAACAGCTTAATTATTGCATGATAACATGTGTCAACTTTACCATTATTACTGTATGCCCTATGTATAGTTGCGCAGTCGTACTTAGATGTTAAAATTCTTCCACATGAGTCTTAAATGGAAATCTGCTGCTCTGAAGTATAAAATAAGGTAATGAACTTATGCATTTCATAGAGCAACTGGTTGCAAGTATGTGTAACCTGTGCTGTTATTATTTCCTGTTGTACACTGTATATTTACCACTTATCACAATATTTAATAACTATGTGTGTAGAGATAATTATTACACACGCTAAAATCTGCATAGTCAGAACACACTTTAATCTCACGGCAATTTAACATAAAAGAATGCCGGAGTCTAAAGGAATTTATCCTGTGTTTTTTTTCCTTCACTTGTTTTGTGCAGACATAGTGAAAGAGGTGTGGAAATTGGTATTAAACGGACATTTAAATAACTACAACACCAAAGAAGAACTGTTTTAAGTTCTTTACAAATATCTTCAGATAAATAGTGTTATAATACAAGCATAACATTTCAATGCACTAAGTAACACACAAAAAAAGTGCAACAGGCCCAATTAAAACATGAAGGCCTATGTATTTAGCCGATACAGGGCTCGCTGTGATTGAAAATGAAAATACAGAATAAGAGCAAAATAGAAACAGAGTTGTTGGTTTGCATTGCGAGAGAATTTACACCGTTTTTCTCCTAAATCAAAGCTTTTGGGTTTAGCGTTTCTACTTGTCTGATTGTATTTAATAATGCCACATTGCTATATGTGGTAAATGCCCTCACAAATTGTGCAAATAAATTATGATTTCAATCAACATGGGTCTAATGAAAATTCATTACACAGTGAACAATGTTAACCTTAGTTTTTACAACTTCCACAGCTGCACTTTAACTTTAACTATGATAATCAGATACCTGGTCTGCCTGCTTATGCACAACAATGTCCATCTTGTTTGCGTTACTTTTCAAAAAAAAAAAAAAAAAAATGACCTGCACTTACCCGTTAGACAGCAGGAGAGCCGGGTAAAGGGCTGCTTTTCCCCTAGCAGATCGCTTTTCCATTACTGAGGCCGAGCAGAGCTGGTGCCGGGCTGATCGCAGCCCTGGGTCAAGCCGCACGGGACCCAGGACGGGTGGGTTTATTGGCATCGGGAACGGCGGGCAGGGTTTCTGCTCGTTGGCGTTGTGGGTACAGCCCTTAGCTGACACTGAAGGGCGCGTACTCTGGACGACGCGGGCATGGGCACGCCGCCCACACCCGACAGCATCCCGACGTGTGGCCACATGGAGTTGACCACGCCAAGCGCTGCGGGGGCACTGCAACCCAGGTGGTGCATGACAGAGGTGAGGGGGGGAGTCGCTGGCCATCACACCTTGTAGTCCCGTCTCTATGATGTTCTGGATGGCGAATGGGTGTTTAAACCCGCCGGGTTGCGCAAGCGATGCCCTGTAACCCTGAATGAGGCAGCCGACCCATGTGCTCGTCGGCCGGCTGAGTGGTCGGGTGGCTGATGCTGTGCCCAGCTTTGCCGCTCGCGGTGGTGTGCGATGGTGAAAGTAGTGCATCATCGGGGAGCTCTTGCGGCCATGTGCCCAGCGCGCGCACCTCAGCGCTTCCGTCTCCTAAGGAAGCTGCCATTCTCAAACATGTCACCGCAGTCCGGGTGCAGAGCCCAGAAGCTGCCTTTCCTGGCTGATCAGGCCGCTGAGGAATCTTGATGGTTGGTAGTCGTTAAACGAGAGAGATTGTGTCGTAGGGAGTTCTGCCACCTGGGTATTCTCTCGATAATAGGAAATCGGTCCATGATGAACTTATAAATGTCACTCGAGAGGAGCATCTTGTCGGTTGAGTTCTGGATAGCCATCGCCGTCAGTGATATGTAGGGAGCATGGGGGCTTCGGTCGCTGTAAGAGCTTCCCAGGACGGGGCAGACTGGTTACTGCTTTGAGTTTGAATTGTTGAATAAACAGCCTCAGTTATATTTGAATGCTATGTTTACGAAGTTAACCTGACGGTTCTTAATATCAGCTCGCCATCTGACGGATCTGTTCCAAAGTTCTGAGCTTACGCTGATCAGAAGCAGGTAAATTCTTCACAGGCAGGATTACCTGCGCTATACTGGAAGTTGGGTACAGTGTCGCCCAGCGCCCGCTGCTGTCAGGTAAGATCCTTATGAGGCCCCTGCATTCGTGAAAGGAGACTTTGCCGTCTCTTCGCCGAAGACGCTCTCGGAGTTGTGTAAAAGTCGGTCTCTGCGTGTGTTGAGCTTGGCTTGAGTTGCTCCTACTGCTGCGGCTGAAGAGTGTTAAAGAGGCCGGTTTGCTCTGCTGTCTGTGTGTTTGTAGTCTGTGATCCCTCTCCTTGTGTGATGCTCCTCTCATGAGTTGCTTCAAGACCCCTGGCCGGTGGCTCTATTATCTATTATCCAGACACTTAGTACGTCAGGGGAGAGCAGAGGATGTGTGTGTGTGCGTGTGTGTATGAGAGAGAGAGAGAGAGAGAAGAGAAAAGAAATGAATAAAATGAGGTGGGTGGAAGATCAGCGCATCATGTTCTTCTTCTAATCTCCTGTTTCCAATCGAGTCCCATGTAAAGTAGCTCTAGACACAGACAAAACAGAGTGATTTGATTTTTCCCCACTAAACTGTAAGCAACGTACATTCTTTAAATGTATTTCACAAGTAGCTAAATTCCAGTGGCTCCTTTAACTGCTTATCTGAGATGACCCTGACCTTGACCCTCATGTCAAAAAAAATTGCGTATGGGTCCCATGGCTTCGTTTATAATAATTATTTCTGAAACATATTTTTAAAAACTAAGATACCAATGATGCCCCGTGTTGGAGTACATACATGATTGAATAACCATGACAGAGAATGTGGATTGATGCCATCTAGTCCACTTCACTTGAGGGGAATAAATAGTAAAGAAATGGAATATATAAACATGACCCTTTTAAATTTGTTTCGACTGCATCTTTCAGACTTTGCTAACAATAATCATGTCTTCCTTTGCACAATCATCAGTGCGCTACTCCTCTGCTCTCACTCAATGAAAGGCGTACGCACAGAAACACACGCACACACAGACACAGAGAGAGAGAGAGAGAGAGAGAGTGCTGTTGTTGATTAATTGTTGAGGGGAGTCCATGGCTGCCTGTCTGTTCAAACACTCTCCGTGAATCCTACAAGGATGTAAACAACTTCATCCCCGTTTGAATTCCTGTTCAGCGGAGAACAACAAAAAAGCTGCTCCCTTCCCATATATTTTTCTCTGGCTGGTGTCATGACTGGGTCCTGACGCCCTTGTTTCCTGGTGTTTCGGTGGCCCCGAATACATTACACACTAAGTCTTCTGTGATTTAGCCTCCTAGAGAGAAGTCCAACAATGTAATTATGGGCAAGTTTCACTGTATTAGATATGAATATTCAAACTGTGTCAATTAATTAGCCCGTGTATTCTCCTCCTGGTTATGTCTCATAGTCCTTCAAACCTGATCAAAGGTCAACTGTGTCGACGGGATATATTATTTTAAAGACATCATGTAATTGCAAGGAAAATCGCTTTTAGTGCCACTTGGCCTGACAAAGAGGAATATTCAAATAGCTAAATAAAGGAAGTCAAGAAAGAAGTTTGTGTGTGCATATGTGTGTGTTTTGTTTTGCATAAATTGTTTTCTCCTGGAGCCTGAAAATGAGTTTGAAACCTGAGGCCCACAGAGGCCAACGCTGGGTAAAAGCATCCTCTTTAAACGCCCGGGAAAGATCAATATTAAATCTGTTTTCACAAGGGGACCGTTAAATAGACACCGTGGCTTATCTGCATAACAAAAATTAATTAGGTAGTTCACGCAGTTCGCCTGCACCCAACTCCTGACAAATAACTAGTTGTAAAGCACCTTTCTCAAGTATACGGAATATATGTTGAATTATCTCACTTGACTAATTACATTAAATTACTCATTAAGTTTACAGCATCAATTATAAGAGATGTATCAATTAATTTGCATAATTACAAGCGGCACACTGCACGAAGAGGGCGGGCGGAGGAATGAGGGTCGCCAGAAGGGGGTCTACCAGGTGAGCGAGGTAGGTGTGTAGCGCGCGCGCGTATGTGTGCGCGTGTAGCGCGTGCAGCGACGGTCGTCTGTTTGTTTCGTCTCTAATAATTATTTGTTCAGCTTAAGGGCAGAGATATTCTTTCTGTTCCTATCCGCAAAGGGAAAGTGGGGGCACGGCAATTATACTAATAATAATAATCTTAAAGACCTCTTCCAAGTCATAAGGCGCATCGTCGCGAGAGAGCCACAAACACCAGCGAGGCCTATTGTTTTCAATGGAAAATTAAACCAGTTTAGGACTGTGGTGCAGACGCTGCTCCTACTTGTGTAATGGGAAATATTTATAGCAAATACGACAGATTTGTTTTTGTTTTTGTTTTTCAGATCCGTTTTCCCCATAAAAGAGCGAACAAGCAGAGGCACAATGATCAAAGCTGCTGTGTGTCTGCCTGTTGCCTCAAGAGTTACCTCAGTCGACCTGTAGGTATAACTATATCATCATCATCCATCACAGTGGCAAACTTAGTATAGTGCATGTAAAGCTTTCAGTTTTGTATTCTCTCAAATTTCTTGACCTCAAACTTCCAGGACAACAATAAAGACAAAAGTTTGAATTTACAGCATCAGTTTGAGTTATGTCTGGCTGACATATTGAAATGAAATTTTACAGGGTGGCCAAAATAACAGGAATATCGACAGTACAATGGAATTTAGCTTCATTTTTTAAAAGTGGGGTTAATACAACATATACTTACTTGAAGCTGCTGCTGTATTTGACTGTACTGCACCAAAAGTACTTTTCGCTTTATTAGTTTCATACCGGGAAAGATTCATATACAACATCTAAAACAATTTAACTAACTTAACTCTTTTTAAAACTTAATTTACAATCAGAACTGACAGATCTGACATCTGCAGTTGAAAATGACCAAAAAAGATAAACATGGGCTTTGAAGTCAGCATTATAAAAATACGCAATTCCACTCTTGTTGGTGATAACGGAAAGAATTTTTAGTATTTTACCGCAATATTACTGTAATTATACACCTCTATACACTCACATGCACGACACACATGCAACAACGATGTCACCAACAACACTAGCAAAATATGTGACTAAACTGGATCCAACTAAATTTGCCATTATCATTTGCTCATAATAAAGGCTAAAATGCTATTACAGAATGGTGCACTGAAAATTAAGAGCAACGGTAGTGTGATGAAAGTGACACGGAAACCTTCCATTTGTCCTATTTCTTCTTTTAAGCATTTAATGGGCAGCGACTGTAGGCTGTGGTGCTTGTGGTGACCTGTGACCCACTCACCATAATTATCACATCCTTCCTCTTTTAGAGGTTACCATCATTTAATTTTCAGCATCACTACTAGGACATCAGGAGGTGCTGAAGTTTCACCCCAACTCCTTTCTAAGTAGCCCACTAACTTATGTAGTATTTTTCACATTGGCTGTGTGCTCACTGAACATGTTCAACAAATGTACACGCTTACACTACAGTACACTATACTCATACTCTAACATGCTCATAGACTGTCTTTGAGTTCTCACCAACCAACTGACCTTTTTTCACATGCCTCCTCTGATGAGGCCCTCTTATCTTTTATCAGCCACAAGAGCAACTCTGAATAAGATTTACTCATGGTTTTCCCTAAATTAAGGTTAGCCACATAGCTGTTTCGAAGTTTCTTCCACTTTACCTTTGCTTTCATAAACTATCAGGCTATTCTTCATATTGCATTAGTATGAACAGAGTATCCATTTGACTAAACTAGCCCCTGATAATGCTACAATGGACTGTATCTACACTACGCCTATTCTTTTCTCATCAGCTGTCGTAATAGTTGCTGCTCTATCTACAGCAATCATTCATCAAGACAAGAACTGTGCAAAAACTCAAAAGAAAAATTTGTTATCCCAAACCTCATCTCTCACCTTTATTTCTATGTCTGGTCACTGTTTGGTTTTGTATTTTTCCTATTATTACCAATAATAATCACAACAGAGATATCACATATTATCAGCACTACAGCAGTCAGTTTTGTACATTTTCAATATCCGAACTTCAGGTTTTGTGTTACAGAGGCTCTCTACATGACTCACTACTTTATGTCAACACTGAAGAATCACAGAGGAAAAGAAAGAGCTAGAGGATCATTTTGCTTTCTCTGTTTGCTCACATTTGGCAGTGCCTAGTTTTAATTTAATTAAATTTGAATAAATAAATTCCAAATTGTAGAAAACAATGTAATTTAAAACTCCTCAAGTAGAGAAGTGCACACCACAAGTGTTGTGGTGTGCTCACTTTCCAGCAATATGTAGAGATTTATATGTATTTTAGAAAACAGATTGATAACTGATTAGAATGATCCCTTTAGAATAAATAAATAAACCCATTATTCTCTCTCTTAGAATCTATCAATGAGGGTTTTATTTTAAGATTTTGACTGGAAGTCATATTGATTTGTCTGACTTGACTGTGGTCTGAGACTCCAGTGGCCCTTGGCTCTGCAGTGACACAGTGCACTAACACAAAGCCCATTAAGACCAGAGCATCACTGCCTTCACCACAAATGTGAAACCACGACATCTCTTAGAGATGCTCATATTGCCTAATGCAGTAAAAAAGTGTAAAGCTAAGATGGATTCCAACAAATGTGGAGTCAACTAAAAGCTATAGAGTAACACTGAAAAAGGCACACACACATACACACAAATACATCTTTGCATGTTTATGGGCATTATGTGCGAGGTATTGTGTGTGCTTGTGTTTTAAGTTTGTATTTCTGTCCTTTTATGAATGCTCCACCATCTATGCAGATCTTGTGATTAACATGCCACGTCTGTCATTCTTTTCAGGGCCTATAGTAGAGTATGGTTGGTCCAAAGTGTAACTTCATTTTGGGAGGCAAAGTTCCCGGGTCACCAGTCAGCAAATTTACTGTGGAATTTGCACTACTTAAAAAAATGATCCAATGTTGTGATCATGTCTTGTGGAGGAAAAAGTGTTACTTTAGTTTATGTTGTGCTGGAGCAGCTCCTAAATGAAGTTGTGTCTAACTATCACAAACTAAGTGCCACATGTTAGCCTTGGAGCCAGGTCGCACTCCTCCTAGATAGGAGGACTGTTTGGTTACACTGTATACAATGCATTGTGTGCATTGTATACAGTGCAAAGAGGGTGATTAGTCTGGGTTCACTATAGAAGCCCAGCAACATTTTTTTGCCCCAGACAATTCCTTAATTTTTAGGGGGAGAAGATAGAGAGGGAGAAATACTTATGTACAAAGATAAATCCTGTGTCACCCTGACCGAATGATAAATGCCTTGTCCATTTTAGATATTAAAGTTTTAGTGTGTGTGTGTGAGAGAGAGAGAGAGAGAGCTTCCGTCTTCGGGTGTTCTCTGTTTTCTCTGGTTGTTACTCACACGGTCATCTTTCAGATTAATTAAAGTGCCCCCTGTCACACACACACACTCACAGACCGGCAAAGGCATCGCGGCACTTGGATTCCGCCGATAGCCTGATCATTGCAAACAGACAGAAAAAAAATCGCGAAAATTAGGCATGCACCCCTCAAGTGAAGGTGCTGAAATCACCAGTTTTCACTGGCAGTGAAAGGGAAAAGGTCCGTGGTGCTGGAGCGCTATTGTTTATCATTCATTACACTCTCACACCCTGTTTTTTTTTTCTCTTCTTTCTTCTTCTTCTTCCATTGGTGGACGTTGACGCTATAGACGGGATAGGATAGGTGCGCGTGTATGCGTTTATGTGAGGGGAGGGAGGGGGGGATCCACTGCAGGGGAAAGGCATGAATCGAGCGCGTCTCCGTCGGATCTCCTCTGCCTGCCGTCACACCCACTGCTACGGTGTTGTGGGTTCACCCCGTCGAGAAGGGGAGGACCGACGGCACACACACACAGACACACACACACACACACACACAGCAGCAGAGTGCTGCAGTGCGAGCGCAGCGGGGGACTCGGAAGCGGAGAGAGGGAGAGAGGGAAAGAGAGAGAGAGAGAGAGGGAGGAAAAAACACACACATACACACACACATCAGCAGCCTTATTGCCCGAAACCTGTCTGAGAGATCTGCAGCGGCACCAAAGCGACGCAGGCCGACATAGAAGAGTATTTGCGGAGGGTCCAGATCAGACTCGGGGTGAGTTGAGAGCCTTTCAGCGGCGTTAACACCAGGTTGTGGGTGGTAATGAACGAGACCATGGACGGGGGCTATACTGCTGTGCTACAGGCTGTGTTCCTGTTGCTGAAAAAGCACACGGCAAAAAAAAAGCCTCTCACGTCCCTTCGGTTCCCCCCCTCCCAAGCACCTGTAGATCGACAATATGACAGTACAGAGAAAAAGAAAGGCGTGCTTTGGCCCCATAAAATAGGCTCGTTGTGTTTCCAGGAACATCAGTGTGCGAATTTGAATGAGGAGCTGATTTCTAATGAGGGGGAGGCGTGACATCAACAAGTTTAGCCAGAGGCTGTCCTTCCTGCTATCTGGTTGCTCTGCAGATACTGACTCGTAATTTGCATTTGATCCAGGGCTGAATATCTGTTCACACATTTAAAAAAAAAGCCTCATGCAAATAATAAACACCGTAATTTATATAGACTAAATGACTGTGCAGCCTAGCAAGTGTTCACTCTGGGGTACACATACTGGCATAGTGTTATAGATTTCTGGTTGTACTGAACTCTTATTCCACGGTTATGGCTTATATACATTTAACCTGCTAGTAGTGCAACATTTGCAGAGACACTCACACTGGGGAGCCTTTCATGGGTCATGAGCATACCTTGAGGCCATGGGGCCCCTCAGACTGCTCTGTCTGCATATGCTTGTTTAAATGGCATGTCTGTATTATCAGGTGTTGTGCATGGCCGTAGCATCTTTCATAGGTTTTGAGCTGTAAACACATATGTTCTCACCCCCCTGCAAAGAATATATGTGATGACTCAGTCTCCCAGTTGATATTTGCTCATGTTTTAGTACCTTGCTTTATATCTGGCTGTACCTTTGTGTTTTTCATTTAATTTCAATGATTATAGAACATGTCCAGACACCTGTTCCTGCCAAATATTGACTGTAGAAATACCCAGTTCGTTTCTGGCAGCTGAAAAGCTTATTGATAGTAATGATTTTGCCAAGCTTTTTGCAGTGAGTTAACTTGGTCCTGTTTTTCTACATTACTAAGGAAAACATACACACGACAATTGTAAGCATGAGAAGTATTTATTAACATGTAATATCCACACACATGAACACACACATGGCTGCTACATCCTAAACACAGTTGCACCATGATTTACTGATGTTGATGTAACATCAGCAATT
Organism: Lates japonicus; assembly: GCA_033238685.1. Classification (NCBI taxonomy): domain Eukaryota; kingdom Metazoa; phylum Chordata; class Actinopteri; family Centropomidae; genus Lates; species Lates japonicus. The sequence continues at coordinate 1,892,012 of BRZM01000019.1, read as the reverse complement.
TCCACTTCCTTACAGGCAATTGTGCTGCTTTTTCAAAGTTACTAGGAAATTCCAGCTCTAGATATAATCTTATGTTGAGAAAACAGACCCATGTCAAGATCCATTCAGTGGCTGTTCTGGAGCTTTTGATTATAATTACATGCCTTGAATGTCAGCAGATGCCCAGTTGTCATAGAATTGTGCATATTCCTTCTTTTTTTTGAGACCTTAACATGGAGCTTCCACACTATTCTTGACCTTGCACAGCAGTTGAGAAAACAATATCACTAAGTTTTCTAAAGTCATAATCTATGCTAAGAAAAATGATCCACTTCAAGTTGTCCATTACGTAGTTTGGAACCTTTAATCATATCATGATTGTCATTAGCAGATAAAAACTGTGTATGTGTGCAGTTACTATGTACTTTATGCTGTTGGTCACCCACAGGTATGGTACAGCATATATATTGTCTGGAACATGTCAGAGCTCAGACAGATATTCAGATAAAGTCCAAACTGTAATAATTTGCTTGCCAAAAGCTGATTTAGTTTTTGAAATTGGGAAATTTAAAATCAGGAGAAAAAACGTGTTGATATATACACCAACATGCGCTATCTGGGATACACTTTGTATTTGCTTCACTCTCTTGATTAATTACATTTGCCGCAGTATTCAGAATATCTAGTTTGGTCTATGTAAAAGGTGTCTGCTCGGCAACTGTAAACATGAATATAAACAGCCTGTCTGGAATTAAATTTTAAAAAAGAGGATAAGAGCTTTTATCTGGGATGTCCTTCACATAAGCACAGGAAAGCTGAGGAGAAGTTAAAGATCAGCAAGCAAATCAGATCAGAGCACAGCAGGGTAATTGGAGTGATAAGGAGGGCAATTGATGAGGTCATGGAGGCTGTGATAAAGTGTAACACGTCATGATAGCAGCCATTTCCCCTCCTGGGCTATGGCCACACAAGCACACAGACACATTTTATCTCTCTCTCTCCCAGCTCTCCTGTATAAATTTTGATGACTTGCCTTTGCTGACCACTTCGCTCTCTGTCATTCTCTCTCTAATCTCTCTATCTCTCTCTCATCTATCATCTATCCATTCTTTACGTCTCTCTCTCCTCTGGATGGCCACAATCATTCCAGAACACCCCATACTTAATTGGCCTGCCTTCCAGTGCTTACTGATCCTGTCTTCTTCTCTCTCAGTTTTTCTCTGTATAGCTCCACGCCCTGCCACGATCCACCTCCTCACATCATTTGGCATAGAGCTGAACCATTGTGCTGAGTGGACTTCCAGCATCTGTCGCTCTGAGTCTACACACCAACACACACACACACACACACACGGAAATTGCCTAGACCACCTGACTTTGGCTTTGGCTTTGCTTTGTACCGCACTTAACTCATTACAAAACCCCAGGCCATTTCAAACTCTTTATGTGTGTCTAGGCGCTAATATCATTACTTTTCATCCCTGTTAATATTTACAACATCAGGTAATTGTTGAGACATAAAAATACCTGCTTGATGAAAAAAGGCTCTACTGTCATCAAGTTTTTCTAGGCTCTTCTAATCTTTAAAAGGAAGGTTGGCTGGAAAGTGAAAATTTAAAAAGCATTTATAAGCATGATCAAACCAAACAAAATTCAAAGGCAATTTTGTTTGGATGAGCGTGTTTCCTTTAACAGGATACTTATCCAATCTTTCATAAGTCAAAGAATTTTATAAGGTCTTCGCTTATTTTTTCTAGCATAATTGTACTGCACGATATGCATTAGATACACAGTCATGAAATGACGGATTCCTACAAGTTTATGTATGCAAATGTTTGGATGTACATTATGTAAATAGTTGTATTGTGGCTCAGTGGCAGAAGTGTCACAGGAGTAAGAACATGCTGTTCATTCTCAGCCCAGCCTTCCTGTGAGATGTGATGGACTGGTGACTTGTTCAAGGTGTTTTCTTGAATTCACTCTAACGCCTGAATAGGTTCCAGTTGCTCCAATAGTTATGTAATGTAAACATTATGAATACATTTAAAGATGTGCTTTAACTACAGTTTATACAAGGAGCAATCACTGTGGTTTTAAAGCCCTCGTCTCAGGGTAATATTTCACCGGAAAATATAAATCGAGGTAGCTGGGTAATCTAAAGGAGATTCATATTACTGCAGGACTTGGCCTGCAATAAGTAATGGGGAGAGGAGAGGAGAGGAGAGGAGAGAGACTGGATGTGGTGTGAGACAGGAAGATAGAGCCCAGAGGAAGAGTACCCAGATTGAAGGATATCAGATGGCCAACACATGCACCCACACACCCACACACACGCCACAAGACACAGACCGTAAACACACACACTAAAAAGCCCTCCTCTGCATGAGAACAGACACTGAGTGGCCTTCCTTCCTGCTAATGCACGCTTCCTTTCTGCTATCTTGTATTGATTTATTCCCTCTCACTCCAATGAAGGAGCTGGCTGCAGACCTCCTTCTCTCTCTCTCTCTCTCTCTCATAATAACCTCTCCTCTTTCTGTTCCTCCTTCCTTCATGCCCCCCATTCCACTTTGCCCTCACATCTACCCCTGTTATCTAATGTCTTTCTTATTTCTCTTCTCCCTATCACATTTTTTCACCTGTCTAGCTTTCTTTTCCCATCTCTTCCCCACCTTTTCACATGTCTGACGATCAACTGCTGCCCATACACCCTATATTTGAGCCCTTTTTCATAAGCATTTCCTAACCCTGGCCTTTCTACAACTTCACTTTCTCACCTCAGTCTAACCAGCAGCCTCAATATCTCTCCCTTTCTAAGGATTTGGCCCCCTACTTCACCCTCGTATTCATTGATCCATTTGGCTTGATGGTATTATCATATGAACTGAAACAAGACATGTCTATTCCTTTACACATTGGTTATCATTATTTTATCAATCTAACGGAGGCATTAAGCTCCCCTTAAATGAACAGACTTCTGTTAAATATTTGACATGTTGACAAATGTTCTGAGCATTAGCTCAGCTTCCACAATGATATATATATAGTCTGTGGTGCTTTAAATGTATGAACCCACTGACTACACATTCACACCATCAAGGGACCATTTTCAGGAAAGGAGTAGTAGACCAGACTTGCAGATTGCCGTACACTGCCTATAGGCAAAGTGGCGGTTGCTGCCGCTTAACACGCTTTTGCAAATTCTGTAACTCCTCTTCACACTATTCATCATTCTTCCATCATCTGCATTTGCCCATTGTTTGATTTGTTTCATATTCCAACAACATTGTTTGAATATGAACAAAGCCCACTGTTTGCAGGCTGGACTGTTGCAAATGCTGGCTGCTGGCAATTTTTAATGCAACTATATTTGATGTGCTTTCATGAAAAAATAAGTGACTACTATCACTACCATGGAGAAACTCAATCACTCAGTCATTTCAGCCCTGATGGACTTCAATCAGAGTTATTTTATCAGGGCCACAAAGCCAGTATCCTGTTTCAGCTAAGGCTGGAAGACACTTTCGAGGATATAAGCAGCTGAGCTCATAACCACAAGTTTGCCACTTTGGCCAATACCTGTAATAATCTAGCCAGGAATAATGAATAAGTCAAGGCTTTACTGCCTTTGTCTCTGTAAACTCGCTTTCCTCCTCCACTACCTCCATCTCCCATCAGAGCTTCCAACAAGCCCATTATGAGCTATGATAGACATGATATTCATTGTATCCACATTTTGCCTCTTGATTAATGGTGCAGGCTGTAGGCAGGTTTAGCCTGCAGAGTCAGCTATTCAGCTTAGATAAAGACAGATTGACACAGAACACACAGAGAGCAGGCTGAGGTGGTTGTTGTGATTTTGTTCCAAATTACCATCAGTTATTGCACTGTTTTACTTTCAGTAAGTGTAATTCATGAGGATGGATGCTTAGAGAGAAGGCTTGCTAATTTCTATTATGATGTTTTGAATTTCTTAAAGATTTTCTCCAAATTTTTTTTCTCCCCATTCACACAAAGACAAATGCTGACTGTTCAGATTTGCCACAGAGTTATGGGGACTCAACTCTGTAAATACCTGTATTTAAAATCTCTGCAGGATCAGGCTATGAAATCACAATGAAGTTTTATAAAATGTCTGTCATATTAAGAGTCCGGGAATGAAGGAGGAAACTTAATTTTCGCCTCTTCACCCAGAGATGGATGTGTAATTCTGTAATGAGCCACACACGTCCACCAATATAAAATGAGTATGTTTGTCTGCATTGTTTAGTAGAATTACTTGAACTCATCATTGTTCTGATAAAGATGTTACTCTGAGTTAACAGTGAAAAGTTTATCTACAATTTGGACCGTTGTTTCACTGTTACGACTGATTGAATACTTCTCTTTCTCAAGCATGAGCTAAACCTATAGCAGCACCATGATTTCATTACACTGGGGAACAATTTGAAAAAATTTCTCTGTTGAGTTAGATTTTATGCCGATTAAAACTAAATTGGCATGCTGATTCCAAATTGCAGCCGTTTTTTTCAGCATCGTCAAAAGTTTTTTTCTCCACAGCTACCCTCCAGATAAGCGAAATTCCACTGATTAGCTGTAGTAAGACTTGCCAGCCAATTACACTGGGAACACAATTTTGCTGAGTTAGGTCTGACAGCTGTTTTAACTAATTTTATATGAATCCAAACTGATCTCAGTTTTATTACTATGGCTATGGCTAGTGTAATTATACCATAGTAGCCATCCTTGTAAAACATACAGTGTTAAATAAACATTGCAGTCATGCCTGTTTCTTTCATATTTCATCAGGCGTCAATATTTGAAAATTTTATAAAACAAGCACACATATCTGTTACAGTATTTTCTATATTTTAAGAAAACGGGGATCCTATAGTTCAAAAACTTGACGTGATAGAGAAAAACTGAGATCAGTTTTGGATTCCGCACCCAAAAATTTGTTAAAAACAACTGTCAGACCTAACTCAACAAAAATTGTGTTCCCCAGTGTTATTAATGCATATTGTTGATTTCAAACTGCTGCAGTCATCTAACACAGTCATGCTGGCTTGATGAGGATCCAGTTATATCAGTTATCAGATCAAACAATAATGTACAATACTGTCACCTGCTTCTTTTGTCAGATGCTGGAAAACCAATAGATTAAGTGTCACTCAATCATGTCTCGCCAGGAACATTTAGAAGTGAAAAAGCCAACAAGCCACAGACACACTGACTTTGTACTGTATATTTTTGTGTGTGTGTTTTCAGGCAGATGCATCAGAGGATCCCATCCATGCTGTTTTAGGTGGTCCAGAACCAGATGTTGACACTGTGGCCGCAACACTGTGCTTAGCCCTACACCTCAGCCAGGTAATATGAATTCTGTCTGTTTGTGTGCATGTGTTTTCTGCTTAAAACATGTAAAAACCAAACCTTTTTTACAGGGTTAAAGGTTAAGCATTTACAAGTCACTGCTCTTATTGTGTTATGTTTTTATCTGTACTTCTTCGGCTGTCTTACCGCTGCTGTTAAAAGTTCCCCACCCAAGGATCAATAAAGTGTTATCTTACCTCAAAAGGCGAGGTCAAGCACCATCAGTTTTATATATTGTTTTTACATATGCGTCCAATGCTTGGTAAGCACCTGGAAGTTGAGCCAACTCTTCTGTAATAAATGTATATTGTCAGTATATTGTCTTGAGCTATGTTCCAAATCCAAACTACAAATGAATTCTTTACAGTATATTGTATATTGCATATAGATTGTCATGCTATAGTGTCATCAAATTATATTTCAATGACATAATAGTCATTTCTTTGTTTTTCTAGATTTTTCTGGTGCTTTTTCACCACCATCTGACATGATGCGTCCCCAGTGAGATGCTTATTTTCTGTTTTATTTTGAAATCACTTTCCTTGTGTGTCTCTCCTGGTTTTACTTCCTGTCTTTGTGGGTTTTTTCCCCCCACCTATTTTCTGTATCACCTGTGTTCCATCAGTTAATTATTAATTAGTCCTGTAGTTCTGCTCTTGAGTTTGAGCCTCATGTTGTGTTTGCGACAGTTTTAGATGAAAGCATTTTTTGTGTTTTGCCTGCTTCACCAGACACCAGACAGTTTGTTGTTTCTCTCTCAGTGGCTGCATTTGGATCCTTTCTCTAGTGTTCTTGATAAAAAATGTGACACCAGCCACAGTTTATTTATATGTTTATTCAAGCTGTGAGCAGCTCCTCTGTTTCCTTTGTGCATTGCATTGTGGAAGAAAAGTGTCCATTGATGGCACACACAAAAAAATAAAATGTCTTGTTTGGTTGTAGTGGCTATAATGGCCGTCAAATTAGCAAATAAATCCATATTTACAAATTGTTGTTTGATTTGTATTTATGTTTCTATACAGTGGTAAACAGTGCACAAATGTACTTTTCTTGTTACAGAGTACTGCACTAATTCCCAAAACTTAAACTGGCAACAGTGTTATGGCTTTATCTGACTGTTTGTCCAGTGAGAAACTGTTGTTATACAAATACAGAGAAAAAGCAATTTTATCACTATAAGCTAAAGTGCTACCTTGGCAAGATATCTCATATGCTAGACACTGAAGTGGCTGTGTGGAAAATCTCCCTGTATCACTGATGTATCAAACAAAATGCACCAAACAAGGTTAAACACAGTCCACTATCTGTTCATCTGTTCCACTGAGATGCTTCACTTCACCATTGTTTCACTGTATACATACAGATATTTGGTACATTTTTAAAAAATGATCATTTATTTATTTATTTTGTAGTTTCCAAAGTGCATCTGGTTTCATGTACTTTCTGTGTCTGTGTGCTCCAGAAGGAAACATCAGGCAGAGTGTGTCTGCCAGTGTTGTGTGGCCGGCGATGTAACACTGTGTTGCCCAGAGAGACGGTGAGGTATCTGCGGAGGGTGAAAATTAGTGAGGGTTCGCTGCTGTGGAGGGAGGATGTAGACCTCGTGAAGCTTCATCACACCGGAAATCTCTCACTCACACTGCTGAGAGGTGGACTTCTAGATAGGTAAACACGCTCACTTATGCAAATCATGTCAAAATGCACATACACACACTCACACACGCACACACACACACCACCAGGTCAGTTTGTTGATAACTTCAGCTAATCTTTAACTACTTTATAGATGAGACACCAGGGAAGTTATTAAAATCTTACCTGAAAGCAGGTTTGGTGAATTTAGGTTGTTTTATGTTTCATCGGACCAACACTGATTAATGTGCGTACAGGCGTTGCTGAAGCACACACACACATGCAGATCACAAACATATCCAGACACAGTGGGTTCTTGCAGAGAAGACTGTATTTGTTGATGCAAAAAATGAGATTGAGAGTATGTTTGGGTGTGTATTTCCCTCATGACCCAAAGGGGAGTTGTATTTATGTAAATGCCTCACAATCATGGCTCCTTCCCCTGCAGCCATCCATTTCTCCTTCACCCCCCTGTCTTCTCACCCTCCTAGCTCTGAGTACCACACTTTGGAGTCCAGCATCCTGCGAGTGGTCCATCACGACGGGCAGCAGGACGCAGGGGATGATGGGGCATCGTCCGTGGTGACGACAGTCGCCAGGGAGATTCTTCAAGAGGCAGCGGAGCACATCAGAGCATCGCTGGGGGAGACTCTCGGAGGTGAGGGAGGCGCAGGCGCCCCCCCAGGGGGGAGTAATGGGGCGATGAAGGAGGACACACACAAATCCCCTGACATGACTCGCTTAACACCCACCAGGAGAGATGGAGAAAGAGAGAGATGAGGGGTGGTGAATGTGAATAAGGCAGAGCGCAGAAAGACACACAGAGTCCCATAATGTGAGTCTTTTTTAAGTTAGTTTAGACTGTTGAGTTGTCTCTGTTTTGTCTTGTACAGTATTTTTATTTTCCCACTAAAATAAGAAAAGCTGTTATTAGAATTCAATCAGTAAAATGGTAGAGAGGGATGAAAGGAAAGTCAACAATAGAGAAAAAAAAATAGAGAGGGGTTTACTGTATGTATTAGACACAGAATGTGTGTATCTGTATTGGGCTGGAGAAAATCATTGAGGTGTAGTAACATACATTTTATATCAGGTGGTTTACTGCACTGTAACATTCAATTACAAGAGCTTGGCATCAAATACTTGCGTCTGAACAGGCACCAAAGAGATAAAATGGAGATGGACTAGTAAATTTGCACTGTGTGTGTGTGTGTGTGTGTGTGTGTTTGTGTATGTGTATGTGTATGCTGTTAAGTCAGTTGAATAGCCTGCCAAACAGGTACTCAAGTTGTCAGTGTTAAGCAGCTGTGTAAAGGCTGGGCAGGAGACATGACTGATCTCTGTTCAATAACGCTCTGCTGCGTTTCTTCTCTGCTGTCTCTCACTGTGATTTACAGAAAGACAAACAGACAGAGAGCAGCCTGATAGAGGAAAAGTGAATTAAGGTGGATGGAGTGAGAGGAGCAAAAGAGTAAAGTGCATAAACAGAAAAGGAAAGATGAGTAGAGCAGGAGAATGATGTACTGCATGTAGTCCAGTTCTCATAGTTCTTTGGACAGTGCATTTTCAGGTTCATTGATTCCTAAAGAGGTTAGTAGCTAAACTGTATTCCAGCTACTTCCTGCTCTGCATAGGCTCTGTCCAAAGAAAACTATTACCAGAGGAGATATAAAACTTTTTATAGGTTTATATACCGAGCTCGGCATAAACTATTTATGGCTATTTTAACAACAGGTAAACTACTTTTTGATTTACAGATCCCTCACAAAATGTACAGTAGACTGTCCTGTTGTTGTCCAGATATGTTCCTCATTCAGGGACTAGGACAATCATTGACAGTGAATGATTGATTGCTACAGTGGTGCCTTTGTGATGGTGTTGTGTACAAACTGTATAAACTCGAGCCTGTACTGAACTTCCCCAAACAAGAGGACACTGATTTTGGTGAGAACGTTTCCTGTTTTTGCTGGGTCCCTGGCCCTCGGCAACTTAATTAAAAGTGTGGCAAAAGAAGACAGCAATCTATCATTATTTATTGAGACCAGCTCAACACAAAAGGTTATTTAGGTCTAACCCTGACCTAAGCCTTTTATTGATTAGTATTGGCAATTAATGATTTGCACTGATAGATCTCTGGGACAGCTTACAGCGACCTGAAATGTCATCATGAAGAAATACACTACTCAGTGAAAGTGGCTCGTCTTGGCTTAAGACCAAACTGTGCTGCAGAGCTGATTACTTGGCCTACACTGGAAGTTCAGGCTTGTAGATTAGCGTCTGAAAGGCAGCAATTCATCAGCTTACATGAACGTATGAGCAAGAACCAGAATGAGCATGCTGGACACACCCATACAAGTTTGTGTGTATGTGTATGTGTCTACAGAGGCCTTGCGGCTGCAAAGTGAGACTCTGTGGATCAAACATGGCCATCGGTCAGCACAAGTGGAGGAGCTCATGAGATCATTGGAGCAATGGAGTGACGTCACTGCAGGTCAACCTGACGAGGCAAAGCTACAATGTGCGTATTTGAACATGTACAGCAGTTGAGCTTGAATTAAACACAGTAGAGTGCAGATGTAGGAGAGAGACTGGGTGACCTATGATTTACTGTAGAAGTTTTGTGTTCCCTCATGCAATCTAATTAATGATAATTGCTCTGTCAGTTCAGTTTGCTTCTTAGAAGTTAAATCTGTAAGTTACTAGGTGTGAACAGCTAATCTATATTTAAGAGCTAGTTTGTTATTAATTACCCCAGTGAATTTCCTGCTATAACATAGCAGGAAACTCATCCAATCTAACATTGTTTAAAGGCCCTGCCCAAACACACAGGTTATCCAATCGCTGTGGCCAATTAAATCTCTAGCCAGGTTGAAACTAGGTGGAGCCATGCTGGGAATTATTCGACATCAGTGCAAAGTGTCTCGGCCAAGCAGGTGCAAAAAGTTCAGTATAATCCTCATGGTGTCACATTTCACTCATTGGCACATTATCCATGTCTTGAAACATTCTTTCAATTATCTCTCATTTCTAGAGAGGGCATTCATTCTTGTGTTTTTTCTGTCTGTTGTGAAATTGTTTTGTATTCTTTTGTGTGTGTCTTATATAACTGTCAGTCTGTTTGTGTGTACTGACTGGATGTAGACTTGGAGCAGCTGCTTACAATGGAGCTGAAGGAGTTTTCCGATGGAGAGATGACCATAGCACTGTCCTCAGTGACCACAGACAAGGAGGTAAGTTTTTATTATAAAAAAAAAAATTAAAATGCCTGATTCCATGTTGTTTTGTTCAGTTCATCAAAACATAAATATAAACCCATTTGCCAATTAAATTTAGGGATTTTTTTTCTTTCATGACAAAATCTCTCTGAATATTTGAATGAGTTCAAAAGCAACCTTGTTTAATTAAGTGTAAATTGGACCCAGCTACATGGGGCAGAAAACCCAATAATGATCAAGTTAATTTATCTGAAGCTCTGTTGATGAATCATGTTAACTGGGAGAGAGTTTCAGGTTTAAAGACCCATTTCATGTCAATAAAATTTAAAAACAATTTACAACTTCATTAAATTCATTTAAATGTGTTTTATGAGATATTTCTATTAAAAATATGTGTTTGTATATAAATCTCCACTTGTGATGTAAAGATAAGTGTGCTGACATAGAAATATTGGCTAATTCATACACTTATTACCCCAATTAATGGTCTCATTAGCCTGATTGTTTCTGTTAATATATCATGGTGATTATATTGGGATATAATTGAGTGCACTTTTTGTTAGTTGTACTTGTGTAGTCTTTTAAAAGAGCAATGGAGGAGAAAAAACTTTGTCATTTTGCAAACAAAACAGGATTAAACAATGTTTCGTTTTTTAAAAGTTACTCTTGATGGCTTTCATGTTTTGGATACATTACACCTGCGCTGTGTGATTTTTGGGGAGGTGTTCTTATGCAAGTAGAGGAGCCCCTCTGATGTTGTGATGTTCTGCATTTGGATGAGATGTAGATGGAGGCCTGAGAGCCTCACACACAACCAGGTATCACCTTCCTCCCCACTGATATTCTAAAATCCAGCACGCACACACTCAAACCTACACAAATGTCCATACACATTTGTGAAATGTTTGTGTTAACTTCTCTATCTTTCTCTTCCTGACGTTTTCTTGTTCTTCCTCTTCACATTTGCAATCACACACACACACACACAGAGGGTGCTTTAAGCCTTTAAGCCTACCCCTTGCTTTTCTCCCTGCTGCAACTTCTAATGTGTTCACCCCCCTCCTACCTCCACCACTACCCCCGCCCCCCTGAAAAAAATCATTCATTATTTCTTTTATATCTCCTTCTCACTTCCAAAGCCCATTTTTCTCAGCGGCTGCCTAGCGTGCAGTATTAGGCTATGTGTAAAATAAATGATGTCTGTAGCCGTAGGGGTATGGCTCTGCCTCCCCCAGAAAACTACCTAACGTCCAAGGAACATTAAACACCCAGATCCTCGTTTAGCGAATAAATAACCATTCATTTGAATGGCTTTGTCTGTGTGAGCGCACCGGACTTTCTGTGCATATTTTACCAGTGCTGTGCCTACATGCTGCGTGTCAAGAGCGAGAGAGAGCGAGAGAGAGCAAGGGAGAGAGAGAGAGGAAGAGAGAGAGAGGGCCCATTAGAGACTTAATATAGAATAAATGGCCAGGGGCCTGTGTGTCGCCAGCGGACCCTCCAACTCCACAGCGTCATGGTGGGTTACTAATGACCTGAGATCGGGCTCCAAAATGAACTCCTTATATGCATGTCATTTGCAGTGTGTATATATTTATATATTATTTTTTAATTGTGTTTGAAAAGAGAGTAAAACGGTATGAGAGTGTCATTTATTGAGGGGGCTTAGGGAAGTTCTGCCTTAAATGATTCTTTCCAGAAAACTAAATAAATTAGATTCAATTAGTCTATAATGGTTTATGTGTTATGTGTTTGTCAAAGTGTGTTTTTTGTCTTTGTGTGTGTCTGATAGCAGTTAAAGAGGACAGAGTTAGATTTTGGGGTAAAACAAATCTGGCTGTGACTGCCTAGTTAGCAGAAGAAAAAGCTTCAGAGTGTGTGTGTGGTGTAATGATATGGACACATCGTATAGACTGACTAATGTATTTTTGTGTACTGTACAAACATACATTAGTCAGTCTGTGTGCTCCCCTATTATGGGAGAGAAAAGTGAAAATGAATGGAGTTTCATTCTTTCATAGTTGCGGTGCCTGTCTGAATATTTTTGTGTATCATTTGTATCTATCGTCAATGTGCGCTACATTTGAAGCTGTAAAGGCAAGTATTTCTCAGCGTCTCAAGCAATAATTCCACATTTGCCTACAGTGGCACTGCTCAAGAATGGTAGTGGAAAAAAGTTTCTCATCATGTTGTCCGTGAGCAACAATTATATGACACTGTGTGTGCTGTTTTTTTGCGATTCAGAATACATAAAACAGGTATATTGAAGGTGTCATGTTGCACAAAACTGACTGCAAAAAAAGCTGCAAAAGTAGTGAGCAATGCAATTGTCATGCTGCCTTGTCAGCTTTTCTTACTGCATATTGGAAATACTTTTTTATTCAGTAATTCTCTGTATATATACTACAAAAATAAGATTTTTCGGGCTGTCAGCTATAGCATTTGCATGGTGGATGTTTAGTTCATGCTGGTCACAGTTTACGTTTTCTGGTATTTTTTCTGCTACTGCTACATCTACAACTGCATCTGTACTGAGCATGTTTGGCTTTACTGAAGCAGAATGTGTCTAACAACTATCATCTGAAGTTGGTGAATCTTAGTGAGTGAGAATGTTAGAGAAATAGTAGTAGAAGTAAACGACTCACAGGACATCAGTCCTTTGAAACCTACAAGCTTGAGCTGACATCTGGTAACTAAGTAAATAAATAACATGGGCCATACATTTTATAAGTGACAGCGTAAGAAGTCCTTTTAAATCAGTCCAAATTGTTGTCATTGTTAACGGTGTATTGTATGAAAACAAAAAGGTTATATTTGCTAGCTTTGGCTGGGCTTTAAAGATACATTTCCAAAGAAACAGAAGTACTTGGTAAATTTTTATGTTAAAAATTGTTAATAGCCTTTCATGATTTTTTAGTCATGGTATTATGAATTGTTTACATCAGTTTTTGTGTGTCCCCTTTTTTTATGCTATGACTGAAACGTATTTTCTCTTATGTATCATAGTGTTTCTAACAGTAGTTATTTTTGTCTCTGTATCTCAGTGTAGAAAAGACGTGTTTACTTTACATCGTCAAGCTAAGTAAGACTATTCTTTTTTGAAAAGTCACCAATTTGTCCCCACAGAAACACACTACATTGTCTAAAGGATTGATAGTGGATGTAGAAATCAAATGCCTTGCACAAGGGAACACAGTCATTGCGCAGCATCACCTGTAGATGTGAAAAACACAACAGCTCATTAGCAAAACTGATATGCTGGTGTAGAGAAGTTGGGAGGCTTTTCTTGCTGGTGTAAAAGGTTTTGTGTAACAATAACGCAAAGCTCAAATTAATAAACACACTAAAAACACATTATTCACATCTTCATGCCAGTGAGTGTGTGTTGGTGTATCAGAGGTTTTCCTGGCTCAGTAATTAGCGTTGGCAGATGAAGCTTTGGTCGGATGAAGAGTTGTCATGCTGTGGAGTTGATGAACTGTGGGAAGGACAGGAGCCCGCAGCCACACACACACACACACACAAACAGCCATGAATATGTGAATAATGTGTTTTATGCATGTGTTAATATGGACATCTCTCACAATATGTTTTGGAGTTCTTTGTTTTCTGTCTTCTTCAGCTATTTATACTCTTGAAACAGTAGACAAGGGAAAGATGTTAAGTGATAAAAGTTTGCACTTTGGTTTGAACACACACTTATCCAGTGTTCCATGATACAATGAGACTGTAACGCTGTTTGATTTCTCTTTGTAGTAAACAAAATCCTTTGCATACAAGTTAACAATATTTTGGATGTTGTTCACTATTTCCTGTTTTCACTGATAAACTTTTGCGTTGCTGATGCAGATATGTTTGCTTTCTTCTCTCTGCGTGTACGTGTCCACCTCTGCATCTGAGGTTTGCTTTAGGTTTCATGTTGGCGACGTTGATTGTCTCTAATGCGTTGTTTGTTCACCGTCCTCCGGCCCTTCTGTTTGTTTATGCGGGGCCAGTTTTGCCCTACGCCACTTGCACAAATAATTATGCTCGCTAATGAAGGGGCCCGCAGCCACAGCACTCGCTAAATGCCTTTCTGATGAGCGGCACTAGAAGACAGCAGGTGCAGGGTGGGCCTCCCAGGGACTAAGATTGAAGACCAGGAAGCCAGGGTGCCCCGCCCCTCCATCCCTCTATCTTTCTGTTCCTTTCTTACTTCCTGGTTCTGTCTTTCTCACACTCCAGTGGTTTTCTTGGTCAAAGTATTGACACTGCTGTAGCCATGTCAAATTGAGAGATGATTCAAATACTCCACTTCTAAATCTGCATGCATAAACACTTCATGTCTGCTCAGTTATTACTCTGCTCAGTGTTGTTTTTGTTGTGGCTCTTTACGTGGCTTAGACAAATCAGCAGGATACCAAGACGCATATCACTTTTATCTGGAGTATAAAATATTTTGTTTGGCTGCAACACACATTATAGAATTTGTTACATATACACAAATGTGGCACTTAAACAAGTCTGGAAAACCAATGCACAGGGAGGTCATCATACTGTATCTTTAGTAACTTACACTGATGTTTCCTCCTCATCATCTCTTCTGAAACACTTGTTCTTTCTCTTTCTCCATTTTCATTCTCCCCGTGTGGCTTCCTCAGGCTTTGAGGGCAAACAAATAAACAAAACAAAACATTTATAGACTCAGTGCTTGCATCTCGACCCCCAAATCCCTGCACTTAAGAGCTGAGTGAATGAAGCATGCAGAGAAGGCCCATATGAGATAGATAGACAGAAAGACATTTGAGCTTCTTTCTCTACAAACTTTTGTACCCCCCTCCCCTTTTCCCTCTGTCTCTCCAAAAACTTCATAAGCAGTGTATGTGTGTACGCGCATGAGTGTGAACAAGAGAGTGTAGCTGTTGGTTTGTGAGCACATGCATGTATGAGTTTGGCTGTGCACGTGTGTGTGGTAAATGGTATATATTGCACATGTGTGCGCGCGTGTGTGCGCATTTGCATGTGTGTGTTTGAGCAGGGTGGTGTCAGCTCGCTCCTTGCCACCCCATTTGCTGTAGCTGTACCGCTGTGATCACAGACAGATGTATAAATCAAACCTCGCTTGATGGATTCATCAGGGTGGCGAAACGATCGCCTGAGAAGAACTCGCAACTCTCTTAGCGTTCTGTGTTCTGACGGAAAGGGTATGCAAAGAGCCTAAATGGATGAACGCTTGATTAATTCTTTGCCGGAGATGTTGGCGACAGCAGGAAATGTGTTTTTGCTTTGACTGTTTGCACGGGAATTTACGCGCGCGGGGCGTGAGTTATGAGGCCTGAGTTTTGTACCTAAGGCTATTGTGCATAATGATGGCAGGTTGGGAGAACTGCAAGCAGCCGCTAAAGACTTGCTACCTGTGGAGCAAAGACAACTAAAGAGAGAGGGAGTGTGTGTGTGTGTGTGTGTGTGTGTAGATGTGGAGACTGGGGCCTAGTGTGGGAGTGTGTTAAAGTGTGTTAAAGCAAGACATGAAGAGGCAAAGTGTAACAGAAAAACAGGCACACAGGTGATGGAGAATCAGGAGAAATAAAGAAAATGGTGCCAAAAAAAAGTGTAATTCACAACGTTAGACTGAAGGGAGAATGATTCCATTTTCACACACAAATGCTCTCTATGACATGATACTGAGCATGAATTCAACTGCGTTTGACCATTCGTATAAGCAGTCATGGGTTAATATCCACAAAGTTGTGTAAAAAGGATCGTTTCCCTTGAGTGAAAAGTTATAACTGAAACTTAAATAAGCAGCAATCATCTCAGGACCAACAAGGTTTCCATATCATAGCCCATAACCATACAACCAGGTCAGACAGCTTATGCTGACACTATCACCATAACAAATGGTCAATACATTATTTTTCTCATAGTACTGGGTGTTAAAGCTGTTTTAAAACCTTGCTATACTACCCTAAGGTTTTTATTGATTCAAGTGTTATTTTTCCCATACTCGTATTACTATCTTTGTACTGCGGTATATTCATATTTTTTACATATCTCTTTCATTTTGTCTTTTTCTGTGAGCTTAAGTTGGAAATTCAGAACTCTTGCAAGAGATTGCTTTTGTTTCGCATCAATGAAACATCGCTTTCCAGAAATATTACTTCAACCAAGTGCCTGCTCTTGATGACTACTCATGATCTGTAAAAGATGTGTTATTTCACAACTGAAAACAAGTATAGTGACCGATTACTAAGTGACAATAATCTTCACTCTTGGATTATCTGTAGCTCATATTTAGTACTTTCATGACAAAACAGACATTTTGTTAATGTTTCTCTGATAAGGTTTAAAAGATTAAAACTGTGAATATTTGAATCATCTGCCGTAGGAGAATATTGTTTCCTGTGTCTGCCTTGAGTGAAAATGAAAGTTGATAAAAAAGAATGTAAAGTGAAGGAAACCTTCTGTTTGTGATATATCTCAGCTTACGAAAAGCTCAACAAATAAGATACAGGTTTCTGCGTCCGGATCCTAAGGTTCTTGGAGACAGTTAGCAAGTGGGTTTTTATAGCTAACATGTTGGTAATTTATAAGAAAAGGCAATCTGTGTATCTGGGGGTGGCAGAAAGAGGGAGAAAGAGGAGGGGCAGGCAATATGAGTAGTAATTTACTCAGTTAAGAGCCAAATGGCAGACAGACTGTCGCCCTGCGTGTTATCTTGGAGATTTGCACTCTGCTCGTTTTCTGACTATATTTCCCTGCCTGTGTGTGCGAGTATGTGTGTGTGCATATGCACGCAGCTGGGTAGTAGCTTTAGAGTATCGGCATCATTTGAGCATTTCTGTTTATATTGTACTGTAAATCATGAAGACTTCATTGCCTTACCAGAACTCATATGTGTACACACTGGTACATGTTTGTTCATACGCTGGGATTACAGTAGACGACTGATCGATTTATGTGTGTATCTTCATGTGTTAGGGTTACATGTGCTTTCACTAGTGTGTTTGTACTTAAGTGAGTGAATATGTGTGTTTTAACGAATCTTGGGAGGCTTCATTGCACTCATCAGGATATCAGTGTTGAGAAATGGCAGTGTCACTGAAGTGACAGTTGTGTGTGTGAGAGAGGATTGATGGGCCCGAGTGTGACAGCAGCCATATTGTGGAGAGAGAGAAGGATGGAGGGTGGTGGGGGGAGGAACAGGGGGAGGAGTATTGTAGCCCCCTCATCCTCACAGGTTAATATTGACACAGCCTGGGCAGATACAGCGCCCGAAGTGTTCATCAATCATTTCCAGTGGACCCATACAAATACACTCACACACACACAGGCTCAAGCAGAGCGAAAGACCACACACATTGTAACACAATGCACACATTCAAAGTCAAGTGTATCATTGAACTATTTGAAGTATAGCAAAGAAAAGAAATATGTTTTCATTAATGCCAGGCACACACATGCATGTCAACTTCCTCTGTTAGTTTTACTATAACTATCTATTTTTTGTTTAAAAGTTCTACTTAAATAACAACAACAATTTTGAGAACTTCACAAAACAAACAGTTGCACAACAAATCTAGATTAATCAAGCAAATATGTTTTCAAAAGTATCACTTTGCACACTTTATGCGTAACCCTGCATTGCAAATTATGGTTGCCATAACATTGTTGTTAATCATTTCACAGAGAAAGAAAAAACAAGTTCCCTTGACAAACAAAACAATTAATTAATGCAACTTTCCATCCATCAATCATTGTGCGTGTCACTGAATTACCATAATCTGTGCATGGTGGCTGTTTTAAGAGCAAACAGTTAATTTCCAAACAATAAATCACAAAGTGTCTCTCTACCCCTCTGTGCGCTTTGACAGCTTCGTCTCTCATTGCTACAGATGAAGGCTTACTTGAAACCACTTCAGTTTTACAAAAAAAAATGTAAATCATATGCGCAATAAAAGGCAGGGGTCTAACAAAATTTCTATTACAGCTGTAACCAAAATGTTGGGAAATGTTTATAAATCATTTTTAGACTGTAATAATTGCCTTGTTCATTTTTTTGTTCATTAATAATAGAAGTTCAAAAAAGTTGGAAGCATCCATTATAACAGCTTGCCTTTTACATTTCAGATGTTGATTCCTTCCCCCTTTTTCTTTCTTTTTGTTTCTTTCGTTTTTCTTTTCTCTCTTCCAGAACTGGCATGATTATGTGGACGAGCTGAAATTATTCAGTCATCGCCATGGCCTCGATGGTCTGGTGGTTCTCTTGTCCATCAATGATACAGTTCATCATCCCCGCCAGCAGGTGGCTGTCTACTCAAACAACACAGATATCTTAAACCAGGTAAATCAGCTGTAGTTATTGGTGATTAACCAGAGTCATTGGTTTGTTTCCATTTTTAAATTGTCCTGAATCTCTAGTTAACATTTCATTTGCTAAATTTCCAAGAACAGCAGCAGCAACTTGTCAGGAGGTTTCCTGAGAGATGTGGTATGTTTAATAGGGTAATACCCTATACTAATGCTGCTCAGGATATGATGATTTTGGCAACTCACCAGAAGCTGTTATTTATTCTCACTCTTGTCAGTTAGAGTTTAAGAAACTTTAACAAATAAGAACAATTTAGGATGTTAAGATGAAATGGCTCTCATTGCAGATCTGCTGTGAGTTGGAAGAGTCCTCCAGCTGGTCTCTCTCTGGTGAACTGGAGGCTAGGGAGAATCTCCAGGTCTACCACATCCCTATAAACACCTCCACATCCTCTGGCACTCCTCCACTGCTGGTGGAAGAAATCCAGGGCCTCCTCAAGGACTTTGTGGACCGGCGGAGCTCTGTATTAGCCTGCCACCCCAGTAGTAGGACCTCTTCCACGGAGGGAGTAGCAGGCAGCGTGGAGTTCTCTCAGGGATCATCTGGCATCAATGACATGGATGGTTCTGACATAGAGAGGGCAGAGGGAGGCAGTGGAGATGTGGTGGCAATAGCACGGTATTACATGGATTTATTAATTTATAAATTTTTATCTAGTGTCAATGAAAGTAATCAAAACAAGAAATTATTTATTATTATTTATTCACGCTTTTAGGCACTCACACAATTCAGTGACAGCGTTGCTTTATCTCTGTAAATAGGGTGATGGCAGATGGTGAAGAGGACACGGGAGGTGTAGGAGTCATTGCCGGTGGGGAGCTAGTGAGCCCTGACAGTGGTATGACCACCATCCGCAGCAGCCGCTCCTCCAAGGAGAGTTCAGTGTTCCTTAGTGATGACAGTCCAGTCGGTGAGGTTATAACAGGAGGAGGTTCAGCAGCAGGGCCAGGAGGACTCTTCCTGAGAAATCCCTCTCCCCTGGGATTGTTATCCCTTTCCCCTCCTGTCCCACCTGAGAGGAGGAAGCACCGCTCTAGCAGAAATAGAAGTGACAACTTTGACCTGTTTAGTTTTGACCCACTACATAGCAGTGACCACTCTTTGCCAGCAGGAGGGGAACTGGCAAGTTCTGAAGTAAAAGGAGATGAGGAAGAAAGAAGAGCAGGGAGCTCTAACTTATCTGAACTTGAAGAGCTGAGCTTGCTGGATTTCTCTGCTCCCAATTCACTGGACGGGCTTGAAAGTAGAAATTCTTCAATTGACCACCATGGTCAAATCCATGGGAATGACACTGTGGTTCCTCCAACCCCAGTCAACAGCCTTGTAGGTAGCCGCCCACCCAGCAGCTGTGGGGTCAGATTCTTCCCAGAGGATGTAGCTGAAAGGATCAATGGCCTGCAGCACAAGGACAGTGTGTCATCGTCCTTGTCAGAAACCTGGGATGAACTTTGCTTTGATACACAAGGACCATTGTCGTCAAGTGAGAGTAATGCCTGGAATAGGACCAGGGAATCTGAAAGCCTGCAGAATATTGGAGAGGAAGTTGGAGGCAAAGAGTCAGTCAGCGTAATGACAGAAAGAGAAAGCAAGGAGGAGATCTTAAAGTCAGAGTATGCCCACCAGAGGGCAAAGACCCTTGAACCTCAGCTTAGTCTGGTCACTGAGCAAACTGAATCGTACAAAAACTGGAACCCAGATTCTGTGCTGAAGGATCAGTGGAACCCTGTTACTTTTGCTGATCTGCAGTTGACCCCACCAGAAGAGGAAGTAACTGGAAAATGCAAAGCTGGTATCATTGGAACTAAAGAAAAAATACTTACTTTGTCACA
Organism: Lates japonicus; assembly: GCA_033238685.1. Taxonomy (NCBI): domain Eukaryota; kingdom Metazoa; phylum Chordata; class Actinopteri; family Centropomidae; genus Lates; species Lates japonicus. The sequence goes on along the minus strand of BRZM01000019.1, from coordinate 1,871,634 downwards.
AAAGAAAGAAGTCCTAAACACTTTAACGCCAGACACATCTAAGGAAGAAGATGAAGGGGTCCAAGGAAAAAAAGACAGACAGATGGAGCTCCTAGACTTCTGGACGTACTCGGCTCAAAAGGGGTTTCTCAAATCTGATAGTGGTACCACCACGTCTTACCCTGAATCACTAGATATGTGGAATATGACAATCCGGGATGACAGTCTATCACCTCTCACAACCCCTGACAACTTGTCTGAAAACTCAGGGTCTTTCTCTGGGGTGAACCTGAATGTTGTGGGTGGCACATCTGTGCAAAGTCCACAAGGATTCTCTGATGGTGGAATGCAGATGTGGAACACCACCATACAGGAAGACAGCTCCTCCACCATCACAAGCCCCGAAGGACCTGAAAATGGAAAGGACCTTAGTCACACAGGATCACTGGATGCCAATGATTCTCCAGAGACACGTGCAAGAAAACAGTCAGAAGATGTAAAAACTATAGAGGAGGAGAGTGATATGAGTAAAGTAACTAGTCACACGCTGGAAGAAGTGGGGTGGAGAGGTAATGAACACAATGTGAAAATAGTCATAGAGGCTGCAGAAGGTAGAACACAGGGTGAAGAAACAGGGGATGAGGACATGCAGACTGTTCAGAGCCAACAGAACTTGGCATCTGAACATTCAGATGAGTTTTCCCCGTTCCAAAGCACTAACATGTGGGACTTACCTGTCCCTGGCATGGTCACCTCCACCTCAGAATATGACAATGTAGGAGCTGGTGTGTGGAGCCTGACATCCTCCCCTGAGACCTATGCTAGCCCCATAGTAGACATGATACAGCTAGAGGGGCAGTCTAGCCCTTTTATAGCTGTGACCAAACCCTTTCAGATAGATGAGAAGTACGATCAGTACCAGGCAGCAGATCCCCTGGCAGTCATTTCAGATAAAGAACAGTCTGCCACCCAAGTGTTCCTATTTGAGGGAACGAGTGAGTTGGGTCACATTACCAGGAGTGGGGGAAGTTCAATTGAGAGTAAGTATGACAACAAAAGCAGAGCGGGATCAGAGGAGGCTGACTCAATAGAGCAACCCAGTGATTATTCCCCATTTCTAATGGTGGACAGTTCCTCTGTCATTCAGCAAATTTCTTCCATTTATCATGCAAGTCCAGGAGAAGCTGCTGAGACTCAAATCCAGACTGACCAATCACTATCCTCAAGTCATGTGAACTGGGAGAGCTCAGAATCAGCTTCATTACCACACAATCTGCCAATCAAAATGGACCGCAAAGAAGATGGGATTGTTACTGAAAGCCAAGGGGAACCTGACAAAGAGAGCAATGGAAATGTGGAGGTCAAAATAATAGAAACTATATCTCTGAGCTCCAGCTCTGGGGGAGAGAGAGACACACTGAAATATAGCCCTGACAGCCTTCACCCAGGTAGTCGAGACGAACTCAGTCGAGATGAACTCAGGTCCAATTCTGATGGAGATTCATCTTCAGGCCTAGAAATGGAATACATTGTTGTGTCTGGCACAGTAAAAGAAGCAGAGACAGAGTGGCGTGATAGGCCTAAACGGGGTGATAGGCAATCAAAAGGAACAAGAAAGTCCATGGAGACATTTAGCACGCTTTTCTATGCTGCCACAGTACTGCAAACCCAGGCCCAAGCTGCACGTAGAGAGCACCAGGAGAACACAGAACAAAGTAGGGAAAACCAAAGAGATACAGAGCAAAATCAAGTCACTTTACCCAGTCATTACCAAGCAAATCTGGATAATGCCACTGAGCATCACATGGTGCCAGAAATGAGCCCCAGCCAATCAAAAAATACTTCAGAAGCTTTTCATCAGACAGATTCAAGACCAACAGATTACAGTCAAACACAGGTAGAAGAAGGAAATTATGACGATAAATCAACCATTGTGGCCAGAAGTGTGTCTCCATCATTAAGATATCCATCAGATCACTTCTTAAAAACCAGAGAGGAAGTTTATGTCCATTCACAGATCTCAATGGAAGATTCAGATGAGGGCGGGCAGTCACCCTCTGCACCTCCACTACCTCCTGCTTCTCTAGGCGAATTTCAAGTCTGGGGCAGTCAGTTAGTGAGACAGGACACACCTCAAACCACATCTGATACACAATCCCCTGTACTTACCAACAGTTCAGTCTCCCACACCAGCTCTTTGACTGGCACCCCGTTAAGTGAATCAGGCATTTCTACTGACAGAGGACTTGGATTACCATTTTCTGGAGATTTAATGGAAGAGGAGAATGAGGAGGAAGAGCAGGAGGAGGAAACTGATACAGAGCATATTACCCTGGATGGAAAATGGACTTCAGAAGTACAGCGTGAGAGGGAGGAAAGACAACAGTTAGGATCTTCTGATCTGCTAAGTTTCACTGAGGAGCTGAGTGGAGGTTCATCAATTCAACAAACAGATTTACAATCACACAACAGGTTCCCACAGGATACAGTGGATTACTATGATGGACAACCTTTAAGGACTGTTGATCATGATAACTGGTCAACTGACCAACAGACTGGAAGCCATGTAGCTTCTCAAGATAGCTATTCACTTGTTTTAAGGTAAGCAACACACATTGAATCTTATTCTTTGTCTTAAGCTACGTGGTATTTTATTTCTGTCACATTTACAGTTATTCCTAAGTCAGAACAAATACATAGAAACGAATAACACATAAATTAATTATCTTTTCATAAAAAAGAAACAATATGAAGGTTATTAGACCATGTGCTTATCTTAAAAGGTCCGCCACGCAGTTAATTTTGGTTTGAGATTGAAATCTCTGAGATTTCTTCCTCTCCCCAGTACAGTGGAAGTGAAAGGAGTTTAGTTTGTGCACTGGCTACCAGTGAAAGATGGAGATACTTGTTCAGACTTCCTTTTCACAGAAAGATTGAGTGAAAGAGTGAATGAACATGCCTGTGCACTCTTGTGCCTGTCTCACACACACACCTACATGCACACATGAACGACCCCTCCCCTCACTCTCCCTTAGTTCTCTGCTGGGTTTTTGAGTCTCTACAGCTTTCTCAATAAAGTTTGTACATCAGAGGATTATTAGCATCGCTGAACAGACTATTGAAATCAAGCTAGAAGGCTCTCTTGACGAAATTAGGTTTTTGTGTGTGTCTGTTTTTGTGTGTTGGATGGGTGACTGACAGAGAGGATGTAAGAATTAATATTAGTAGCGTGAGAAGAGCAGATTATGTCTGTATTTGTGTGTGTGTGTGTGTGTGTGTGTGTGTGTGTTTATATGAGTAAGAAACAAACTGTGCATGTGTATATGGGTGTATTTCATATGTTCAGCAGCAAGCTTTCATCTGCAGCTCTGTGTGTGTGTTTATAAATCTGTTTACGCCTCATTAAATATGCATTACCTGCCTCATTACAGCTGGAGCCCCACCACAGCTAATGGAAACAGCTCCCCTAGCTCTCTTAAAAGGTGTGGGTGTGAGTGTGTGCAGGCAAGCCTGTGTGTGAGTGTCTGCATAGGTAATAGCCAGTGCATCAGAGAATAAAAGTTTGTCTATGTAGCTTCAACTTTACATTAGCAAAGAGTATGTAATTTAGTTATGTCTGTGTCTTTAGCTTTTGTGTAATTGTTTTTGAGTATACTGTAAGTGAAGCAAGCTGTCTACTACTCTCTTTCTTATTGCAGAGTATTACAGGGTATGGTTTTATATTAATGATTGGAGTTATACTATTGAGTTAGAAAGCAGTAGCTTATTTCAATCTGTTTTCTCTGGATTCAAGCATTATTAGAAATGCCCTGTGGAGTTTTCTTGTTAACAAATGATCTCTCTGTTTACAGTTTGTATTACTCACCAAAACACTTTGTTTTGATGCTTAAAGCCTAACAAACATGTTGAATACATTTCCTTTCTCAGAAATCATTTTCATTTTTACTTTTGAAACCTGCGTTGTTTACATCCATGTTTTTTTGCTAGCAGTTCTCATCCTACTTGTCTTTGCTGTGGCATTGCTGTGTTTCTTAGATAGGTGGAATAATGGCAGAAATGTATATCACCTGCATGTTCATTTGCATTCATGTGTGTCCTTGTGCACGTGCACCAAAAAAAAAAAAAAAACAGGTGCAGATGGATGAGACTTATTGTACTCCACAATACTGTACTTTACAATTCTTTATGAATTTCTCTCTCTCTCTCTCTCTCTCTCTGTGCACTGATCACCTGTTCTCCTGGAAGAAGACACCAAGATGTGACATCACAGCTGTCAACCCAGCCAACCAGTGAGAATGCTGTATATCAGTGGACAGGAAGTCAGAATGTAGCTCAGGGTCACACCCAGTATGGCTACAACTACCACCACATTGACCAAAGAACTGAAAACCAGAGCACGCACTCAGCCTGCGTGGATACCAAATCCAACAGCCAGCAAAACAACACAGATGTCTATGCTGAGTTTACAACTGACGCCACGGCTGTACAGTACCGGTCTGAGCAGGCTGAGAGCTATTATGAAGCTGGAGTTAATGCTGAGTACAGCTTGGATGATCCAGGTTCCAAGTGTCAGTACGTAGCTGAAAGGCAATATGGAGATGAATCCAACTCCATGTGTGCTTCTGACCTTCAGTACTCTCAGTATCAAGCCGATGGCCAGTGTCAGTATGAGACAGACCATGCTCATTACCAGTTTGACGGAGAGCCACTCTACCAATCAGATAGCCACCCTGAGAGGGAAGATCATGCACGGTATGTGCCAGAGGGATATGTTCACTTTCTCCTGTCAAGGTGAGTGTTCACTCATGCAAACTCAATTTTGCTTTTAAGTAGGTTCAACAGGTTCAACACCGTGTAGCGCTAAGTTTTACCACTGGTATCAGCTAGAGGCCCCTTTGTAAGCTAGCCTCAGCAAGACGATTTTGTTATGTGAAGATTTTGTTTCAATGATCTTTCTAAAAACCTGAAACATGATCATAAGGGGTTTCTGTCCAGTACAAAAGTGTGAAAGACAGAGAGATAGGCAGTGGAACAGCATAGGTTTCCCAAAGGCTAAGAGCTGCACTACTGTCTTTTACCACAAAGAGGCAGCACAGATTAATTTAAAACTGTCATCAGTCCTTGAGCAATTTTTTTCTTTGTATCAAAGCAGCCAGGGATTGACATAAGAAGACTAAATGAAGAAATAGAAAGGTTCTTAATTCATCACTGCAACATATTACAGGATAATATAATGTTAATACTCACATGCCCATATGTACATTTAATAGTGTTTTCTTGCCGTAATCATTCAGTGACTCAATCTCCTGTCCTTATTATCCATTAAAAGATCCCTTCCTAACGTAGCTTCCAGTGGAACAGATATGGGACAAAGTCCACGATCCTCATTCTTTGCAAAAATATTCCATTCCAGTTTGTAGGCATGGAGTTTGAAAGACATGGGCATTTGTTGGTCCCAGAAGTTCTAACAGAAGATGCTACTGAGTTGCATTATGAGCCTGTACTATGGTCTGAAAGTCAGAATATCTCAGCTTCTGCTGCTGTTTTATTTTCACATTAAAGGGCCAAATCAAAAGTTATGTTCTGGAATCAATATTCAGTGTCTGTACACTGTGCAAATTTGTGTGTTGCAGTCTAATTGTTCCTCGTTAGCAGTTGCATCATGGTACTTGTTTTTCCCCACTTTGTAATTCTGATGACCTGCCCCCTCTTTGGGATGCACAGCCCCTCCCCTGTCTTTTACTGTGTGTGTGTGTGTGTGTGTGTGTGTTGCGCACATACACACTAGACCTTTCCATAATAAAGTGGTCATGTGACTTGATTGTGGAAAAAGTGGTTCAGTCACTCATGCTGGGAGAAGCCGGACTGAGGGAAAGGTACGTGCCCTGAGACAGAGATTTTTTCAAAAAGACAAAAAAAGGTTGTGTGTATGTATGATTCTTTATGTCTATAAACATGTGTACTGGTTTCTCTGTACAGCCTCTCTCTATTGTTAGCAGGCCTTATGCTAATCAGAGTCTGTTAGAGGGGCTTTGGTTGGGGGGAGGTAGCAACACTGCTCAGTATTGTTTCCTCAGCCCACACGTGCAGCCTGGGAATGAAGCAGTGAGTCGCTTTCTGTCTGTCTGCTTTGTCACTTCTGTAATCTTTCAAGTCCGGAGTCAAATGACCAGATTTTAAACTCTTCCTCATTCAATGTCATGGGAAAAGTTAGATTCTTGTTCTCTGTAGATGATTGGCTTGTTTGGCCCAGTACTATGCATAGCTGTGCCTTTGGTGGCAGTAGTGATAGCAATGATAATTTATGTTTTGGCTCATTATTGTCTTTCTGTGCCTCTGAGCAGACACTCCCAACAGAGGGACAGTGCAGCAGGGATGATGATGAAGATGGCCTCGAGTGAGGAAGCTGCTGAAGAGATGGATAACAGAGAAGGTAAACAAACAGCAAGATAAAATAAGCTTACATTGTTCCAGTTATTTAAATCTTTGGGTATTTAGTGCTGGTGATTTATGTTGCACCTTATAGGTAAAAGGCTAGAGTTATAGACTTATCAATAATGTTTTAAGATGAATACCAATATGTAATGTTTTGTGGACTTTTAGGAAACTGTTTTGAAGGTGTCCAAGACATATTTTAGCAGTCTAAAGGAAATAATTAGCATGTCATACCATCAAACTCTCTAATGCCTCAAGTTCTGTCTTATAAAGTTCCTTAACGCTATAAAATCATGTGAGGTGCTCACATGTTAATAGAACTGTCAACTTTTGAATTAATGATCTTCTGTCATCATTATTCTTTCCAGACTTGGCCTTGTTTCTGGATTAGTCAGGGGGCTCCATAACATTTTTAAAGACGAGACCTAAATGTTCCCTAATCTACAGCAAAACATCTCAAAACATAGTCACATGAGGGGAAATTATAGTGGATCTGCAACCTTTCCCCACCAGAACTAAGTAACTAAGAAAAAAATCTCTCTGTCTCTCTCTGACCAGACCCACCCTCCTCGGCGGATATATCAGGCAGCTCTAATCAAAGGAGAAAGTTGACAGCTCCGCCAATGAACGTATCACTGGACCGCAGTGAGGGGTCTCTTCTCTCAGAAGATGCTCTGGACACAGAGGACGAGGCCTTGGATACTGGAGATGACTTGGATGTCAACATTGATGAGCTGGACACACCTGATGAGGCTGACTCACTTGAGTTCAACAGGCACGGTGAGACAAACACCTGAAGATACAATATAAATATGTCTAAATGCACACAGGAGATGACAAACAAATAAACACACTCACATGATAGCATATACTGTATTGTACAAATATGCTTTATAAATAAAAAAGAACAGATACTGTTCTTCTATAGTATGTAGATGTGGCAGCATCTGTCCTTCAAATTTGATTTGGCTCAGGATTTGTCAGTAGCTCTATATTTTATCCATAAAATAGAAATGACATCAAAATGTTAGTATTCATTTTGTTTGTTGCCAATTCGTCTCGAAAAACTTTCCTATCACTGACATCACAAACAGAGGACTCGGAAGAGTCTGATCTTGGTGCAGGAGCAGCTTCAAGCGATGCTGTGGCAGGACACAGATCAGCTGGAGAGAGCAGGGACAGCAGACTGTGGAGGAGCGTGGTGATTGGAGAGCAGGAGCATCGCATTGATATGAAGTCCATTGAGCCATACAAAAGAGTCATTTCTCATGGAGGTATGCGAACACAAACACTAAACAAATGCTAAAATTCTATGTCCACCACTATGTCATAGCTTTTGATCATTTAATCTATGCTGATGCCCTCCCTCTTGATTGAAAAATACTGAATTGTTTTTTGCTTATGAATGTTACTTATTGATGCAACTTTATTCTGAACATTGTTGAACCATGGCTGCCAGGCTCCACATTTTCCCATTCAAAGTGTGATTCTGCTTGGGAAATTTGAATTAGCACAGGAATCTGAATGCCATCAATTGTACATACTGTATCAACAATAGCAGTAACTACACAGTGAAAGGGGGAAAAGTGGTTTACAGAGGTGTGATCAGTACTGTTCTCATCTCAATATGCATTTGAATAACTGAACTTACAGTAAGTCAATTCCAGCTAAATGTTAGAAACTACTACAATAAAAGGTCCAGTGTTTTATTCCACTTTATGTTTTATGTTCTCAGGTTATTACGCTGAGCAGAATGCCATCATCGTGTTTGCAGCATGTTTCCTACCAGACAGCGACTGTGACAATTATAATTATGTGATGGAAAACCTTTTTCTGTGAGTAAAGTTTCACTACATGGCCCATTAACATGCAGAAAAAGTATCTGGGCACCCAAACATCACACCCATATGTAATTGTTGACCATCTCATTCCAAAACCATGGGCATTAATTTGCTACATTAATAGCTTTCATTCTTCTAGGAAAGCTTTCCACAAGAGTTGGAACCTTACTACAGTAATCTCTGCTTTCATTTGGCCAGAGCAGAGACTTGGTCACAGTCACCGTTGCTGCTTACGTTGCATTACCGGTGCTGCAAAGGCCCTTCTCCAAACTGTTGGAAGCAAAGTTGCAAGCACTCCTTTATAGTAAAATATCGCAACATGCTGCAGTATTAATATCTCCCTAACTGGAGTGAAGGGGACCAACCCAAAATTATGTACATGATTCCATTCAATTAACAAGAAAATTGCATTTTAACTTTTGTCACAGTCCTTCTGTATAAGCATTTGCCAGTCTAACACAGTGTTTTCTGTTGTCTGTGTGTGTAGGTATGTAATAAGCACCTTGGAGCTAATGGTGGCAGAAGATTACATGATTGTTTACCTGAATGGTGCCACACCTCGCAGGAGGATGCCTGGTTTTAGTTGGATGAAAAAGTGCTACCAAATGATAGACAGAAGGTAATATTTACACAAACATGTGCACATCAGATGCAATGTATGTATAATACTGTGTAACTGTAATGTTAAATACACACCACATAAACATTGAAAAAGAATCTAACTTAAGCACACAGTCCCATTAAGACTCGACAACAGAGGTTCATATATAGGCCAGTAGAGGGCATACCTATGAAACTTAACAAAATTAAAGCTCTCTCATCCAGACTGATAGGGAGAAACCTGACACATTTGTTCATCTATCTCATGTTGTTAGAAATATATATGGAAATGAATGTTCATGTTTTGTGTTAAGAATCTCTTTTTCTAACGCTCAGTAATTTTTTGTGATTAACACAGTCGACTATGTAATGGTGTCACTTGAGAAACCATGAGAGAAATCACTGCCTCATTCATCCAGTAGTTTACTTAAAACACACCATTAAGTTAAGATTTCTGACTCTTCACTTCATCATCAGCTGTAATTGTTGCATCTATGAAATGAGCCATATTGCATTGTGGGATTGCAGACAATTGTGTACATGGTATGGGCAATACTATGTTCCACTATGGGTTTGAGGGCATTATATTAAGACTGACATTTCACTCTCAAATAAAAGGGTGGAAATATGGTGCACCATGTACATATATAAAAGGGAGTGATTTTGGACAAAGCCCAAGTGTGGTTGAAATGTCATTGACACAGTAAAATGATTGGAGCGCAGTTTGCTGTCATCCTCTCCTCCTAATTTTTGATATGCATTCACCAGACTACTCATTCTGTTTTTTTCTGCTTCAGCAGAACAAAAAACTGTGATAAATGTTGAGCTCTGCTGATGACTAATAATTTATGGTTATCAGTCTTACTAATCTTTTTACATCACTTTTGTCTCTCTTCTTTTCCCACAGACTGAAGAAAAACCTTAAGATGTTCATCATTGTCCATCCGTCCTGGTTCATAAGGACTTTGCTGGGAATAACCAGACCCTTCATAAGGTCTAATTGTTGTACTTTACATTTAGATGACACACTCTACCATAGACAACATTTCAGACAGCACAGGATGTACATTAGAGGTCCTCATAATTTCAGAAAATGCACACAATTTACTCTGAATTCTTTTATACCAACAACCATATCCATGCTATCAGTACATATTGAAAAGAAATAGAAATCATCATTAAACTACAGTATTACGTAGCATTTCACTCTCCATCAATGGCCATACTTGATCTGTTAGCACTTGACACCAACACCAATTAAAATCCAGCGCCCTTTACTGCCCTGACTAGAGGACACTTTGATTACACACTGGAAATCCAGGGGTCGACTTATCCCATCGTAATGGTTGAATCAGTTCACTTGAGTTTTTGTTTTCTGTTTTCTACAGCTCCAAGTTCAGCAGTAAGATCAAGTATGTGAATAGTCTGAAGGAGCTTGGAGAAATCATCCCAATGGAATATGTCCACATTCCACCCAGCATCATCAAGTGAGTTATCAGTATTTGCTGTATGAATCTGCTCGTCACTTTTTGGTGGAAACAACACTACCTGCGGTGTCATAGGTCTGTCAGGAAACTTTGCCCTTTTTTATTCAGTAAAGGTAACAGCCTGCCGTCATGGTCTGTGTATAGTGACATACAGTATGAACCGTGTCAGCAGATGAATGTCTTGCCTCCCCTCCTCCGCTGCAATTTTGTTAAACTCTGATCCAGTTTTGCCAGTTTACAGCAGGAATTTTTACTTGTTTGTCAAGTCTGTACAGGTGTGGGCAAAGAGTAGAATCTTTTGTTTCCAGCAGCTATTTTTGGACTAAAAAATTCTCAGCAACATGTAGAGTATGTGGTATGTCATATACACGGTCTGCAGGCATGATTGGTGTAATATCAGGATCTTTAAGTATCTTTAGATATTTTTGTGTTTTGTCTTGCCTTTCCTAGGTGTTAAGACCTATAGTCAATGACAAATACTGTAATTTCTGCTGTTATCACACCATAGAGACAAACACATTTGTTTTAGCAGACTTCAAGAAACACATACTGACTTTCTCCTTGGAAAAAGGAAACAAACAGTGCAAGTGTAATTCCAAGTGCAAACATTAGGCATGCTTATACAGCACATCTCTCACTCTGCCCAAAGGTATGACGAGGAGAGGGGTATACAAAGACTTGCATGCATGAGGTAACTCACCTAACCTGCCTGTATTGATCAGTTGGTTGTGTAAAAGTCTCCCTGAAAGATCCTTCAAAGCTGCTGTGAATTTTCTCATGCTGGGACTAACCTTTTACTGACCTTTGGCTGTCTCCTTATCCAACATAAAACAAGCCAGATATTGATTTTCTTACTTCTCTCGGGCTGTGATGTGGCTTTCCCTGTAAATTGGTTCATTTCACCTCTCATCTGTGGCATTTTAGTAGAAATCAAATGAACTTACAGTGTTTACCCTGAGGTAGCCTGCACTAGCAACAGATATACATAGTCAGTCCTAAAGCTAGGCTGCTCTGATGGTTTGCTGTGGAGGAATTTACTTGCAGTGCATAGTGGGACAGACTCTGGAATACACCAATATGTCTGTCAGTATGAATGGTTATAAAACCAGCACCACAGACTGGACTTCCTCATAATTTGCAGCAATGAGATGAGTTAAACCTGTTAGCATGAAGCATTTTTGCAAAGAGCAGTGCCCAGTAACCATAAATACTACACCGCTTTATTGACACTACAGCCAGATTGTACAAAAGTTAATAAATAAATAAAATCCTACACAGTGGTTTTCAGGAGTTGTCAAGTTTAGGAAAACTATAACATGTGGGTTATGGTTAAGGAGGGTTAGGGTTAACCCTCATGGTGAAAGGGAAATAACATTGACTGCTGGTACAAGATAGAACACAAACTGCAGACTCAAAGTTACACATTTTGCCCGCACAACCGTCCACCTTGATGTCCTCCTTGAGATTTTTTGCAATGCTCTAACAGTGTCACACTGCTTTGCCTATGGAGAGGAGAGTTATGTACACAACTCCTGGTTGCTCATCAGGAAAGTGTAAACAGTAGAACAACTGTTGGTTTTCTGTGGGAGAGAAACGTAAACTATGATACATGGGGTTTTATGTATGCTTACTTCCTATTTAGCCATTTCTAAAACACACACAAACACACACTTTTTGGTGCTTTAGTGGAAATAGAGTGTGGAAGAAAACATTAAAGCAGTCTTATCCTAACATAAACCCTGTCCATTACCCAAGAGACCTTATACCTTTTTGTTTTAATGTCTTGTGCACTGGCATGTATTGAGTCACACGCAGTGCTTGTAAAAACTGTTTAAATGTTTAACTTTTTAAGTGCTTATGGGTAAATGTTGACTTAATTGACTCTTTTATTGCTAGAAAATTTTTGCACCCTGCATTGTAGTGCACCTGTGCTTCACTCCTTTGACTGTGAACACTCCTACTTTAGAGCACTGATGCTTGTTTTCCTCTCCTTTCATTCAAACTCCTGTGGCAGTGTTGAAACAGGCTACTAATCCCCAGCAACTGCATGTGTACTGACAATGTGGTCACACCCCTCAGTTGTTTGACACCCTCACTAACCTTTGCTCTCTACCCTCCAACCTAATGCTAAACCAGACTGGATACCGATTTGCAGGACACAGCAGCTAAGTAAGTAGTACGCCGTTGGTCTCTGTCAGCGAGTGAATTTAACAGAGACAGAGAGGGAAATAATTGCTGCTCTTCTGAGATCCACAATAGTGAATGAACTGAGAAAAAATGTTCACACATTAAGAGAGGTAATCAAACAGCATGCGAACACTGCAGAGATAAAGGTATACCTGTGTCAATGTGCCATGTTTTAAGTCCCCATGAACTGTATATCTGTCTCAAATCACCAGATAACCTGAGTTGCTTTTATTATCTAGTCAACTGACTGCCTCAAATCGCTGAGACTGGATCAGTGATAACGTACTGATTACCCAAGGCATAGAAAAATGTCATGTTTACTTTACATGTCTTTTAAATTATGTTGACATTGAAAGGATGCAATTTTAGATATTTCTAGGCTAATTTCACTGCCGTGGAACAATAAATTTTCATTGCTAAGCCTCACTGGACTCTCCATGCTAGCCTGCCTGCCTCACATAGACTTTGTCCAAACAATTAATGCTAGCATGTCATTTGACTAACAATGACTTTCGTAGTAAGTAAATCCTTGGCTAGTTTCCTAGGGGACCCTACAGTATTACAAAGCAGTGGTGCCAAGCTGTAGTGGATTAATCCATTTTTATCAATGAGGAATGAAACATAATTGAGACACTTGGTGTATATTTAAAATGTCAGGTATATATCACGTCCCATTTCAGTTACAGTCCTAAAAATATGTGCACCTGCAACTGGCATAGTTTAGCTGTTGCATTATGACTGTCATTTACTTAATGATCTGACCCCACTGTTTTAAGTTCTCACATATAGTTTTCTCTGGCAGTACATTTGCTTTAAACACTTAATACCTAAATGGCAAAGATGTCCTACAATTCTTTTTCTGTCATCTTCTCTCTTACTCAGAGCCGACAAGAAGGGGAACTCAGCTGTTTGACAATTGCAAGACACCTGGCTCCTGCCTATCTTCTCCCTGCAATATGCTGTATTCTACCACAGCACATCTGAATATAAGCAAGCCTGCAGCATGATGTGTACAGCACTAGCAATGGGTTAGAAAGGAAGATGCTGTGGTACAAAACATCAGGCAGTTGCTTGTTCAGCGAGAGAAGTACTAATCTGAGGGTGCTGAACATAATACTGTATTTACAGTGCAGAGATTGTCACTGTGCTGAGGGGAAGATGCTTTATCCTGTACTACTGTACGATACACAGCACTTGATTGTGTTCCCCTCTTAGTAGCTTTTATTTTCTTCAACCTCATCTTTAATTTGAACAATGCATTATTCTTCTTATTTATTATTTCTTTCTCTTTGGAGGAATTACTAACTGGCTTTGTTACATTCATGTATTAATCTACCCTGTCAGTTGCTAGCTGTGCCTTTTGTGACACATGGTAATATTAAGTGTGGATTCTCTGAAGCCATAGCAAGGCCATTACCAAATACATGCAAACAGAAGTTGTATTACTGCCCATCTGCTCACAAATACACACTCGTGTTCCCTGGACAGTTGGGATGTTACTGTGCTGTAGCTCCGTCAGTAATGTATAATGACTATAACGTTATGGAATACTCTGTTTAGACTCTAATTTTAGATAGTCAAAGTTTACAAAAACATCCACACGTGAAAAAAATCTTAGTACTATTCAAGTCTGCAGTTTGTAATGGCATGAAACAGAATGATCTGTTTGTTTGAGTAGTTTACAATGGTGTTGGCTGCTCCTGTCACAGAGGGTTTTTACATTCTGTCACCATCTCAACCAACACCTCATGCAATCTTAAAAAGGCTATGAGTAGGCTCTTCTATTAACGTTGTATATCACTGTGAAAATACTTCAGACATCATATCATAAAGGTAGCAAAGCAGCAGTTATCAGTAGCTGCAGTAATGTGTTGCATGCTTTCAGTTCAGATTGCTCTGATCTTATTACTCACCCAAATACTGTGTACCAGTGTAATTTTAGTTTTGGTTTATGCGGGTTTTCTGTGTGTGTGTGTGTGTGTGTGTGTGTGTGTGTGTGTGTGTGTGTGTGTGTGTGTGTGTGTGTGTGTAAGAAAGAGAGGGAAAATTGTTGAGGAAAAACACTGTTTTCACCGATGGTTAGACAGGTACAATATAAAGAGTGCCTACTGTGCAGGTTTGGGTGTGCCTCTGTTTCTCTGTTTATTTGCCTTTTATTATATTTATATACATTTGTTTGTATTCATTTGTTGTAGAATATGTAAAATGTTCTACTTCATTAAAGATGTGTTCCTCCTCTCAACAGTGTTTTCTAGAAAATATACCATGTACCACCATGCATACATTGCACATTGCGTAATAATCAAAAGTACCATGCCCACATTGACCTCTGTTTTTATATCACAGTGAACTGGTTAATATTTTGTGGATACAAAGCAGTTTATTTCAGTCCTATTGCAGCAGCAATCAGCCTCCAGTCTATGTTGAATAGTCTACATTAGATACACATTTGTTAACTACATTTTCCCTGCACTTCTTTGTACAACTGTTTAGTTTCCATCTATGATTTAAGAGTAATTTTAGTCATTAACTTTGTTGCTTTGAAGTCACTCCTGTTTAAGTTAAGGTTTATGTTCAGGGTCAATTGTTTCACTGGAAAATAAATTTTCTCCCAGGTTGCTGTGCAGTTTTATCAGTATTTTTCCCATGCGCACATCCAAAAACCTAACTGGGTCATGGACTGACAAAATGTCATTTTCACGTGAAAGGGGTTTTTCTTCTGGGCTTTTGGGTAGATTGATATTATTAACTGCTAGAGAAGCACCAATAGGACTGAGTAATGTATTGCCACTAACTTAACAACTGTTTATCAAAATATAAGTAGAAAAATGTTTAAATATATCTTTAGTTAGTTATTTAGTTATCTGTTGAGACAGATATTTTCCTTCTCAACTGCCAGGAGAAATCTCTAATACATCTAATGTAACAGTGGAAAAGCCAGTGCCTTTTCTCTCAGATACCTCTCTAAGCAGTAAACAGCTATGGGATCTGTGTCTGTATCAAACTTATTGGCAAAGAGGTGATGCTGCTCAAGCATCCACTGTAGGTCACCAGCACCATATACACATATTGCCCTGATATGGCTGCCTTGACACTCTGGGTATGCTGCCTCCAGTGAACCCTGTGACCCCTCATGCCACTGCCACTTCACTATCCGTGCAATCGCATTGATGTCTGTCATGTCATATTTGGGGCTGGGCCATGTTGAGCCAGGAACACCAGGGATTCGCTGAATGGTTGCCCAGAGAAATTCATCAGGACTGTAGGTGTCCTTGGCCCACTCAATCAGTGCCAGTATTCGGTTGTCCTTCAACACGCTGCGGATGTAGCCTCTGTTAACTACAATGTAGGCGTTTCCTGACAGAATGGGCAGGTTGAAGGGAGGTGGCTGCTTCACCCTTCCTGTCAACTGAGACAGTTGAATTAAAAGTGAATTAATATTATGGTGTCATCATTAAGGTCAATCTGAACAGAATGTTTTTGAAATGGTGCAGTTACTTGGCAAGTAATGAATGCATAACTCAAATCTTCAAAAGAAGTACCTGGATTTTTCCATCAACTATCTCGTGAGCGACTGTCACCCTCCACCTCTTTTCTCTAGGTAGTTTTTCAGACTCTAAGCTGTTCCCGCCTTTCAGTGAACGTAATGCCCTTACGATCTCCAAGTTGGTCTTCAGTGGGAAATCCTGGCCACAAAGGTTGATGAAGTATTTCCATTTTGTGCTGGCTTTATAGAGATCAGCCATACAGTTAAGGTCAGCCTGGACACGTGGCCAGGCAGAATACACCACGCTCACAGCCTTACTGACCATGAAGACGTTTGGGAAACAGGAAGTAATGGCCTTGATGGCAGATAAGACAGAGGCTGCTGCTTTTTTGTCCACATGGACACAATACATATTTTGAGGTGTGTAGATGGCTCGCAACAGTCGCTCAAAGTTCTGCACCTAGAGTATATGAAAAAATAAATACGTTAAGTCCTCTCTGTGTGTACTTCAACTGAATTTCATGTGTAAAAATGGTGGCGTGTCCCTTTAATTAGTGACCCAAGTAAATTATTTTAACCTACTGCACTTAAAAGTTCATTTGAATTTAAACGCAGGCTTTAGAATTTGCATACCTTATGATGCACAACCATAGAGTAAGCTAGAGGGAAGTCCTCTTCTTCCTGGCTTAACGGGAACAGCAGGTATTTCCTGCTTAACTTGAATTTACTGTAAATACACAGAATTGAACAAATAACACAAAAAAAGCCATTTCTGTTTAATTCAGTGCATTCAAATAATGGCAGGATTATACAGTTACTACAACCTATAGTTTTAAAGCAACACACCTGCAGTCTTGGGTTGCATTGATGTAATACTCATCAGGGATGTGAACACTCTTGCGGAAGGCTTTAGTGATGGTCAGTAATTTGGCCTGCAACAGTGCCTCCCTCTCTCCCTGCAGGATCGCGGAACAGTTGCACACTTTCTCTGGGCCACCGTCAGCATCTGTATACTCCAGCCAGCCGTACCTGAAGATGTAGGTAGGATCCCAGCCTGTTTTCGGGCGAATGAGCAGGCTAAGCATCCCTACTGATCCCAGTACAACGGTAAGCTTCAGCAACAGCAGCAGCCTGCCTCGTTTCAGTAGCATCATTATTTTTTAGGAGAAACTCAACTAAGACGCTTTTACAGTGTGAGTTCTTTATAGTGTTATGTAATGTTTAAGTGTGTAGATAAGTTCCTCTCATTGTGGATCCAGGCAGGTTATTCGCTCCACACATTATTACCCCTGAAAGCAAGATAAGAGAAGTGACATGAGCACATCCATGCTTTAGTCAAACATATAACTTCCAGGTATATAATTCAAAGGTGAGCATTAAGCAAAGTTCATGTTGCCATGTAGATAATATTCAACTAGAGATGCTCCTAGCTAATGATAGTTTTTTCAATCCAAAATTATACCATTATTGAAAACAATAGCACAAAAAGGGAAAAAAATATTTGGAGCTAAACAAAAGGGGGAACTATACCTTTTAGCTTCCTAAAATTGATATAATGTGTTTTCCTCTCTAAAACTCAAGTCTGTTTTAAACAAGTACTGTAACTTTTACCAAAGTAACAGTACTGTACTGGTTATCATAATATGCTTTTGTTTTTTGCTTATCAACACCATGAAACAACAAGGAGAAGAACAGGAAGAGGAAACACAACCTAGGGAACAGAGCGAGGCATGACGCACAATACACCAAATGCAGCTCTTCCTCAGATTGTTTTTTTGTTTGGTTGGTTGGTTTGGGCTTTTTTCCAATAATTATTCAATTGAGTTTCTGATTATCATCCCCACTTTAGCAGTAGGGGTCAAATAATATGCACACAGGAAAACAAAACAATACTATAAATCTAAAGCAACGCCTTATGTGGAGGCTGTGATATTCATTATGCCAGTTGTCCAGATTCAGGACTATGACAGACATAAAATAAATTAAATTAAAGATGCTAGTAGTATCAGTGGATCAGTGAGCAGCGATGAACACGATTATCTAGGTGCAGTACATTCTGTTTTTCACTGGGGGGGGGGGGGGGGGGGAGTCCTCTGATCGTATTTGAATTACTTCTTATTCCCCTAAAGGACACAAAGTCTCTTTTAAGGTTGTGGTTTGTTTTTGGTAGCCTGATCATTGCTGTTTCAGAGTAAATGGTCCTTTTACATTCAGGCAAACTGGTTTTAAAACTACCTTTCATGAAATAATGTCATGACCTCTTTATATCACCTTATCACCTCTGACTTATACACAGCAATTTCTGAATCTTTTGTCACTGAACTGAGTGTGGCTATATCATAAATCAGAAAAAGTGATAGTGTAGTTGTTTGTGTAATGGTTTGTACATTGTTCTATCACTTCTTTTTTGCTGTTGAAGCTAGCATACTAACCAGCTAGCCCCAGCCTGACTGTCCTGTCTCACCACTTATGACGGCAACTCACTGTAGCATCCAGACTGCCTTGAAGAAGCCCTCTTGTAGTGTAAAGACAACAATAACTAACGCTTTAGGCAAGCAACCATCACCACCACAGAGAAAACTTAAAAACAGCCCTTTAATGACATTAACAGTGCTGACAGACAGGAAAGGCAGGGGAGAGAGAGAGGGGGTGGCAAGCAGCAAAAGGCCTAGACTGGATTGACGCCTGGGCCGCTGCAGCAAGGACTGATGCGTGATATATGGTATGCACTTAACCAGGTTTTTCATGCCAGTAACAGGATGAGATAGTTATCTTCATTCTTCTCTAACTCATATGGATAACTTGTCCAGGCAGTTGAATGTTTGTAAATTCTACTGTCATCACACAGCCATAGGGACTTTTTAGAGGCAATATAAATGAACTGCATCATTACTATCGCCTTATTTCTATGATATTTATAGGGAAAATTATGTTGATGCAAATAATAGATATACCAATTACTCATTTTAAATAGCACAAATTTAAAGTAAAATCACAACAGCTTAAGTTTTGACACAAAAAACCTGAAGCTTTAGCTGTTCTCCTAAAGTTTCTCAGCTGAAGCTTTAACACAGACCAATGGGGTGAATCATAGTAGAGTCATTCAGATGAATTCATGAGGTGTTGTAAGACTTTATCATACTTTAATCATTTTTATCTGCATGAATAAGAACTTTTATGTGTGAACACCCAGTACCAGCATAATTAAGGTGGAGACCAACAAAATTGCAACACTGGTAAATTGTACCAAAGGTTGCACATGGTTCACTTCAGCACCTGTTTCCACCTACACGCAACTACAGTGTATGGAAATAACAACATGAAGGGTAATTCTGCTAAATTACACTTTACTAACATTTTGACTGTGCTTCATAATCTACAAGAAGTCAAACACCGGAGCTGATTTTTGTTGGAGGGACTGTATCAGAAAGCAAAAAATCTGGCAGATGAACCAGAAGCCAAACAGGAATATTTACCAAATATATATATATACACACACACACACAAACCTTAGAGCGAATGTTTGTTTGCCTTGTATTTTTCTGATGTTTAATGTGAACATCAACTGAAGCTCCTGACCTCTGTCTGCACAATTTTATGAATTGGACTGATGCCTATTTTCTTTAAACCGCTCAAGACATATGAGGATGAAATCACAGACATTAAATGAAAGTAACATTATTTAGGCATAGATCATGAAATAACACTCATTTACAACTTTTTCACCTAAACAGCAGAACATATAAATACTTCCTACCTGTCAATTTACATGCGGCAGATCAGATTGAAGTCATCTCTCTCTCTCTCTCTGTTTCTCAGCACTAATGTTTCCAGACCTGTTGGTGGGCTTGCTCTGGTCCATGGGAGGCACAGCAGGCTGTAAATGTAAGACTTCCTGTCAGCATTTTTCAAAGTAAAATCATTTATCAACTATCTGAGCCCGGTAAAGATTTGCAATGAGTTTGTTAAACAAAGAATGGAGAATACAAGATCTGTTTCACACGTATTTGTGTGAACATGCCAAAACTGTCTCCAGCAAACAGTCCTGAAATAGTAGCTATCACAGTGCTGTTTCCCCATGGGTTTCACACCAAGGATGGAAGCTTCTTTTTTTTTTTTTTTAGACAATATGAATGAATCAAATTATTACTATCACTGTAATTCTATGAAATTTATAAAATGAGTTAGTGATGACTACCTAAAAATGTACTCTGAATTACTGTGTAATTGTTACCTGTCAGACCATGCAGGTTAGATATGTAAAGTGATGAGATAGTTCTTCATTCTTCTGTAACTTGTATGGTTAATTTTTCCAGGCAGTTGTATGCTGGTAAAACCAATTTTAGTGGTAATGCTTTGTTTAGTCACGTAGTATCACTGGTGTTTTTATGATACTTTCTTCACTGGCGTGCTGAACAGTTGTTGCTTATATGCTCCCAAAACTGCCATGTTGAAATTAATGCTAAACAAGTAATGCACTCATTAAGTGTTCAGCTTTTGCTGCCTGAAGACAGATACCTCATTAAAGCAAAAGGTGGTTACTTTGAAGACTCTAAAATATAAAACATATTCTGGTTTGTTTAACACTTTCTTGTTTACTACATAATTTCATATGTGTTCTTTCATAGTTTTGATGTCTCCAGTATTAATCTACAATGTAGATACAACAATATTCATGTATGCTCTTGATATACCTTTTCAGGCTGAAATGGTACTAGTAGATACTAGATAACGTTTATAAAATGACAATAAAAATATTTCAGTCGATTAATGTTTATAATAACACACAAGTCACACAAGTTGTTTTTAAATTAGTATTATTATTTTAATGATTACATCCCAGATCTAGGGGCTCTCAGGGCCATGGTTTGGATGCTTGGGAAAGGATATGTCACCCTCTTGTGGTTGGAGTCAAACACCAAAGAGAGCTACCAACAAACCTCACACCGTCAATTTAATATTCGGTGATTGTAATTAGGCAGCTTGTGAGCTGATGAAGAATGGCTTCATATATTACTTAAGAACGACTTACAGTAAATTTGTTGCAGGTCAATAAAAAGGTCGTGATTTTATTCATTTAAATCTGCTGATCTGGGAAATGCCCGCATCATCATCAGAATGTTGTCAGGAAAAGCAAGTCAGGAACTGCGCGAGGGAAAAACCGCATGTCATCGTTTGCAGAGGGACTAGAAGGATTGTGTATGATTGTATACTGAGCCTTTTCTAGAACTTGCCATGCGTTCCGAACCCGAAGGCAGTACTTTGGCTTTACAGTATCAAAACGGCCCTGGATAGTTCATGGAATGCATCATTTTGTAATCACTACATCTCCTACAATACGTGAAGGCAACATATCACTCTCGGTCGCTTTGGTCACGCGGTTAATGACATCAGCAGAAGCGTTTCGTACGCAGATGTGTGCGACACATGTAACATCACCGGCTCTCCGTGAGCACCGGGGCTTCATTTTCACCGTCATCCTGCGACTGGACCTGAGAGAAACGGGAATGTCATTCTCACGTACTGTATAACCAACACCTTTGGGTAAAAACGTTTTAGGAACAGGGAGCTTCTGGTGAAGCTAACAGTGGATAGCTTAGCTAGCATAGCAGGTGAACTGTTACCATCGCTGTTAGGTGACTTACGTTCAACTTTATCCAACTCGAGCAAACTATTCAAGCGGGTTAGGCTACAGCTAAATACAAGGACGGACTTTGAACTCAACAAGGTTAAGATTTCAGTCTTGCTAACTGTTAAAGAGGTGCTACCGGTCAGTATAGTACCGGTTGATTAGCGCATCTGACTTCCTTGTGTCGTTCGAGGTCATTCTGTAGCGTCTACCTTAGACAGCCGAGTATTATCAGGATACTAGTCATGAAAAGTCTTCCATTCTTCTGCCGGGGAGAGGTCATCAGAGGCTTCGGGAGAGGAAGCAAAGAGCTTGGGATTCCCACAGGTGAGTTAATATTTATCTGCCATTAATCTGTATGAGCTTTTCAGTGAGGTTTTTAGTCGTCTGTACCCCAGCCTACGTAGATGACGGTAGGTCAGTCTGAATCGGTCTGAACGCACAGCCAGAAAACCAGATTAAGGTTAGATAATAAACATAGCGTAGCTAGTCTTCTAAATGTCCATCAGCCGATGAATAGTTATTTACTAATTACTGTTAATCTATAGTGGTGAGTGTCCGTTTACCCAAAGCGTTTACATTAATGATGACGACACTGTTTTACGCAACGAGTGCGCACCTTTTTTTGCGGTAAGTATGACTTGAGTAACGGAACTTGACAGATAACTAAACTGTTATTTGCCGAAATAATAGCTATTATGTAACAATTGCTGTTCTAGAAATGTGTAGTAGCGTCATATCTAACGGATGAATAATGCGAATATATATTGGAAACGTTGGCGTTGCCACCACCCTGCCAAATCTATTTAAAAGCTTCCATTCAAAATCTTAAGCTTGTAATGATAAATGATGTACTGTCTCCGTTTTCTTTAATACGCTGACATTTCCCCTCGCATTTAGTGACTGAACTAGTGGCTGAAATTAGTTGTCACCTCTCACCGAGTGTATTTTGTCCTTTCAAACAGGGGTTCAGATATTTTTGATGTTAAGTCAGATTTTAGTTATAATATTGAGGCATTGTGCACTAGATCCAAAATATAGAAAATTCAGAGAATAGTCTTCAGTGTGCCCTTTTTAATAACTCCTGTCTGCTTTTACAAGAGGCTCTGCATGTCTACCCATGCTGATAGTGAAGACATTTTCCTTTAGTACCCATGTTTTTTTGTGAAAAGTGATAACTGTAATAAACATATTCTCTAGTTAAAAAATAAATATTTTCATCTACATCTTCTGACTCTTCCTCCCTCCCTCCCACTTCTAGCCAACTTCCCAGACACAGTGGTGGACAGTCTTCCAGCAGATATCAGCACAGGAATCTATTATGGCTGGGCTTGCGTGGGCAACGGGGACATCCACAAAATGGTGATGAGCATTGGCTGGAACCCTTACTACAAAAACACCAAAAAGTCTATGGTAAGCACAAAAAAAGCGCCATTCACTGCAAACCATTTGATGTCTTAGTCAGAGAGAAAATAGGCACATTGAAAATGTATTTCTAAGATGTCACATTGTCTTGGAAAATCCAGGGTTTCAAGGCAGTGATGGTCTGGTCACAAGCCCACTTCTGCCTCCACGGTTTTGGGTCAAAATCAGATTTCTCACAGTCAGGCAAAAATTTACAAAGACAAATTAATGACTAGAGCTGAAGTAATTGTGGTTATTTTATACAGCTATACACATCTGGTCCCTAAATGACTATGTGCGTTCATTTGAATGTGTGCTTTCATTTGGTGGTTGTAGAATGCTAAAAAGACTGATTCTTGTCTGTGTCATGTGTGAGACATACTCTCATTTGAGCATATATTTTACTAGGAAAATAAATTTTATGCATTTTCACTTCGACATGGTTGCTCTCTTTCCTATTACTGTTGTTAGTTCCATCATGGTTCAAGAAAAATAGATAAGATCATCTATTGCATGTCATACAAATAGGGCTCATATTCATTCTGTTAAGATGATCATTTGATGATATTTGTTGCCAGGGGTCTGAATGTCACACTTGGTCTCTTCAGAAGTTTTTTTATACTGTCCCTCTGGAGTCAAATGGAGAGAAAAATGTCAGAACAAATTAAATTAAACCATTTAATTAGTCATGACTCAACTGCATTTAAAGCCTGGCAGCATGACCTGAAATACTGCTCTGGGAAAAGCCCACAAAATATTAATAACATGTTTTGCGTCTGGAGAAAACTAAGGGGCCAGTAGTGAATATTATGATATATTTTGATGCGAAATACAAATGTTAAAGTTAAGTTTTAATTCTTAAGTTTTCAACCTGCACACTACAGCCTGGTGTTGAGATAGGTTACTTATAAAAGTCCAAGGTCCAGTATAAGATGAATACCCTTTGTTTTGAAAAGAGAGTAGCAGCTAAAGCCGGCAGTGTAACACACATTTATGTGGCAGCTCCTTAATTTTTATTGATTTCAGATGCAGAGGCAGGGCAACCCATTTGTATACATGCTTGACTGATAACACAATAAGAGTAAAGCAGTACAGTTTTACATTTTTCATTGTCTTCTGAAAATAAAAGTAATCTTCTTTTTTTTTTTTTCTTTTTTTTTTTTTTGGCTTGTAGGAAACCCATGTGATTCACAAGTTCAAAGAGGACTTTTATGGGGAGATTCTCAGTGTTGTCATGGTGGGCTACATCCGTCCAGAAAGAAGCTACGACTCTCTTGGTACAACGCCTTTCTCTCTCCCACACACACACACACACACACATACACATCATCTTTGTGTGCCTGGTTTCAAAGATAAGTTTTTCCGCACTCCCAGATTTTATCTCACTATTTTTCCTCTTTACCTATCATGTTTACTCTGTACCTATCATCTCTTTTTTCTTCTCTTTTAAACTCTGTCACACACACACACACTCTGACTTTGCTCAGTTGTTTATCGGCATGTTTTTTTATCTCTTTCTGAACAGAGGCCCTAATTGCGGCCATCAACAGTGACATTGAGGAGGCAAAAGTCAAGCTGGAGCTCCCAGAGCATATCAAACTGAGAAATGACAACTTCTTCACCAGCACTCCCAGCTCATCTTCAGCCCTGCCCACCACCACAGCATCTACATCACAGACTATAATGAATGGTCACTGACAGCTGGCTGTGACTGCAGTGCGCACACACCAGAACAACACAGAGATGTCTCCATACACTCAGGTTTCTGCATTTTTCCTCATTAAAATGCACAGCCCAATTCTGAGATCTCTCAGCTATCGCCATGGCTGCATGTATACATAATCATAAACAGCCCATCTTTTTTTATTATGTTTTTCTTTTACTTTGTCAGTGTTTCTGTGTTTAAGTAGTCGTTTAACTTCCACTATCAGTTTGTTGTAGTCACTTCTTTCATGATGTTCATTTGTGTATATTCACACCAGACCTCTGTATGCAGCTCTTGGATCTCACTGCTCCTGCTGTTTCTTTGGAATCCTTTATGTGAGAAGGTACCTACAAAAATACAGATCTTGCTATGAGGTGACCAGAAAATACAAGGAATTATGTAATAATCTGTATTCAAGGAACTACACAAATATAGACCATAAACTCAACTCTGTGAACACTATCCAGCCAAGTTCATAAATATGTCAGTTATTGAATCCTTTTCTGTTGTGATTCTTTTCTGTGTAAGATGGTCGGAGAGAAAGTCTGGGCATTATTATCTGTAACAAAAACACCGGCCGCGCAGCCAGATGACTTTATGCAATAATGGGGGTAAATGCAAGGCATCTGTGTGAAGACAGGGAGATTAAATAACAAAATTATCTAAATGTAATGCTGTTAAAAAGTATCCTTGCCTTCCTCTTCCATTTTCCTCTTGTGAAAATGTATTTGCTTTCCAGTGTGACACAAGCCTTGTACTGTTTATCACTGCCCTAAAAATTAATTAACCAGAGATTAGATTAGAGGTTTTTGATGCATTATGCAGAGGAAATCTTAATGCTTGTAAACTGGAATTAATGAATGACAATTAAATGTGCACAGAAACACGTTAAAGGCTTTTAAAATAATTTCAGCATATTCAGATGATCAGATGGACACTAAAGAAGCGAGCAAGTTCTTATGCATGTCAGCAGGTTTTATGTGCTTTTTTTTCCTTTCTCACTGCAGCTTTCCTGATGCTCAGACCTACAGGCCACTAGTCTCTGTGGGTTTGTTACAGATAGTAAAACACTGTTAGGTGAGATGAGATGAAGAATAATGTCCACAGCTCCTCTTCCCTAGATATTTACAGAGGTTCAACAGTCCTTGAAGTGTTTAACAAATTTATACCATTAAAAATGGGCCAATCATGCAGATGGCTGAATAGAAAAATCTATAAACGCATAAAAGGTTGATATTTATATACGCATATTACAGTGTCATTTATAGATTTCATGGGATCTTTTAGAAATACATTCAAAAACTGTTGACAAAGTCCTGTAAGAGGAGTAGCTGTTTACAGGGGTTTTTTTGTTTTGTTTTGATCAGATCTTTGTGTGTGTGTGTGTGTGTGTGTGCGTGCGTGCGTGCGTGTGCCTGTGCCTGTTAAGGTTTTACAAAAAAGAATGACATGATACGGTCAAACATTTAACTACAAAGTGTGTACAATTATTTGAACCCCTGTAAATAATTGTTTTAAATGAATGACGTGTAAGAGTCTAGCTCTGTGATTTTGGATTTTTAAGTCTGTATTGTATTTTAGTTTATTAAAGTGTGTTATTTAGGCAGTAAAAGACATGACTACATTTTATCAATGTTGACATCATGCAACAGTGGCTCTGATCCTTTCACAGTCTGGAAATGTCTCTATGTTTCATTTTAATGAGCTTAGTTTCTTTGCTTGAGCTTGAAAATTGTCAGCTCAGAGCAAATTCACTGCTATACAAAGCTGTCCTTTCATGTTGTATGCTATATAATCCACTGTGTTCATCCT
Organism: Lates japonicus; assembly: GCA_033238685.1. Taxonomy (NCBI): domain Eukaryota; kingdom Metazoa; phylum Chordata; class Actinopteri; family Centropomidae; genus Lates; species Lates japonicus. The sequence continues at coordinate 1,845,068 of BRZM01000019.1, read as the reverse complement.
CTAAAGCACTTAGTCCACAGAAGAGATCTCAGTGTAACTACAAGTTGTAATGCACTGCTTCTTTAAACCTATCAAAGATCTTAAGGGGTGACGTTTGACCCCACTGCATTAGTGCAGCGTTGTACAGGCAGTTAGAAGCATTTATTCTAGTTTACACAGGGACCAGGGTTACTGCAGTTACTACAGTTAAATGTTCAGCCCCTCCTTTATGTTTTCATTCATGTGTTTTATATAATTTAATCAATAAATCATTTCATCAGAATACAATTTGAAGTTCTTTTGTAAGGTGGAGGGACCTCTGTGGATTTGGCTTGTTTGAGCACATCGCACAGATATTTGATCGGATTGGGATCTGGGGAGGTTGGAGGCTTGAGCTCTTTGTCGTGTTCCTTGAGCCATCTCTGAGCATTTTTTGTGGTGTGGTCGGAGCATCATTTTCCTGCTGGGGGAGGCCCCCTGCCATGGGGGAGGGCATGGGCGGGGTGTGCTTGGTCTGCAACGATGTTTAGGTGGGTGGTACATCAAGAGTTAATGTTGTGGCTGATCGTTGTATGGACAGCCAGCGTCAAGCTGATGTCAAGCCCACATGTGCGAAGGTTGTACAGTGGCAGATGTCCCTGTGTCAGTGTTGTGTCTATTTGTTCAGTCTGGTTTGAGATAAGACACTGGACTCAACCTGTTCTATTGGGGGTTCAGTGTAAAGGTTACAGGATCTTCATTTTCAGTTTGCGTGAGAATACTGTATTTTAAATAGGCCGGTATGTTGTTGCAATTTATGAAGCACAGACAACACAATGGAAATGTATGCCTGCTTGTGACACTAATTTAGCTTTCGTACATAAACCAATCAGATACCAGATCCAATTTCAACATTCTACAAAGCTCAGTAGTCACCGGCAGCAGCTAACAGCAGTCACTTGCGTGTAATACAACAGCACATCTGCAGGTTAATTCATAACGCAACTTCTCATCAAGACTGCACACTTGGAAAACACAGATCAAAATCCAACTTTATTATGAAACAATCATTCACAGCACGTTTCACTTCAACCAGGAACACAGAAAAATAATTATTATTTGATCCTCACACTTACCAGTGAGTGGGAGTCAGACCTGCTATTATCTCAGAGAGAGGATACAAGCCAGGTGTGCAACAGTGAAGTCAAAACATTAAAGCAAGGCTAGAAGAAAATATTTTGAAGAAAAAGTATGGGAAAAGTATTCTCCTGTAACCCTCTGTCGTGTTAGTAGTGTAAGTAGAGGTCTGGACACAGGCACAGACACTGCACCACAAAGGGTTACAGATTAGATTGTGCGTCCGTGTAAATTTTGCTTTGAGGGGACTCTTGTCTCAGTCCAGTTAAACAAAGATAAAGCGCAATGCATCAGTACAGAACACTTATATTATAATGTGATTAAATCTGTAAACACTTTAAACCAGATGATGCAGATACAGAGGAAGTGTATTACATAAGTGGAGTGAATCAGGTTGTCAATCAATAACAAACTATCAGTGTTTGTGAGATGTTTACAAAGTTCTGATGATATGAAAATTTGAACTAATATGATTGTATCATTGTCTAAGATTGTTTTTGAGCAATATCAGCAGATCATTTTATGTTGTAAACATACAATATTTTCTTCAAATTATTTATTGTAGAAAATGTAAGGAAATGCATAAAAATGAATATTATTGTCAACTTCCCCTGAGGTTTGTCACTCAAAAAAAAAGAAATCAAACTCTTCTTGCAGTATGTCAACACGAGCCCAGTCAAAATAATGTAATCCAACAGCAAACCAGAATTATTGATGTTGAGGTAAAAGAAAAGATTGACGTCGGCAATGATTTAATGACCAAATGTTATCTACAGCCTACGTTCTGAGCCTCCAACCCTCTGTTGTTTTTTAGACAAACATGAAACAATCTAATTAATGCCACAAAAATGGCCATATATTATATTTGGGGCCTGTGTAAATAAGGCTAGAGGTCAGTTTAACAGGAAAATGCTGATCAAATCATGATGATCAGGTTTCAGACTCTAATGCACAAAATGTTACAATGTTACAATGAATTAATTCCTCTCTAGACTTACATATACTTCTATATTTCTTGTAATATTAACATATTGATGGGTAACTGGCTGGTATGGCTTTCAGATTTGTGTTAGTTGTGTGTGCTTGTTACCCTCTGTCACACCTGCTAAATGTGCAAACATGATCTGAAGAGATCCAACAGTTAAAAAAATGATTAATTAAACATTGTGTATCTGAAGACTGCTCATTCCCCCCTCTCTCTTTCAAGCACTTTCAAAACAAGAAACAATTTTCACAATGTACTCAGTCTGCGATGATACGAAAGGAAGAGATTTTTCCGTCCAGAGAAAGTCATCTAAATGAGTAGCTCTCATCATCGTACTCTAGCTCAATCTCATCTTCATCCAAGAGTCCATACTTGAACTTCTTATACACCGTCCCATCTTGTCCCATGTATACAATATCATCGTCCTCTTCGTCTTCGTCATCCTCACATTCAATGATTCGGTCGCTGTACTCCCCAAATGAAGAGGTTGTGGGTTGTGGGGTGACGCCTCCATTGGTGTCCAACTTCTTATAGCCTCCAGCTTTGGTTTTGGGTGCAATGGCATGGTCTTTAGATCGGGCACTGAGGAAGAGGAAGACCCCTGCGCCCACAATGATGACGAGCAGAACACAGGCAGTGACAAAGAGTCTGGCGGTGTGGCTGCGTTCAGACTCTAAATCCTCAGCCCCCCCAATCCTAAAGTTTACACCCATGATGCACTCGTCTGAGAAGATGGAGAAGGGGCAGACGTTAGGTTACATTAGACAAATGTAATCTCTATATTGGGTTTGTTTCTAATGAATCTCTGATTGGGTTGAGTTTGTTTTTACAAGATTCTAGTTCCAACGAAATGCAGTCTTGTCTGTGATGACTGGAGGGCAAGAAAGCTTGGAAAATTCCTGCTTATAGTAACATAATTAGCATCGTTTTGAAATACTGGAAACCTGTTTGGCAGGAAGATGAAACTCACGTCTACACAGTAGGAAAGCTGTCAATTAGATGAATTATACAGGGCAACCATTACAAATGGCAGATGACCTGACAGACTGTGACTCACATACATAAACATTGTTTTCCAGGAACTAGCATGAATACAGTATGTAGTCTCAGATCCAGATGAGCAATTTGTGTTAGCAAGATGAGATCTCAACAATGTGTGTGTGCTTTTATTGAAGTCTGTGTGTTCTTTTTTTTACCTTGTGATGCCTCGCAGTCACAGCACATCCAGGGTATTGGTTTATCGTCGTGGCGTGTCTCATCTCCACAGCAACTCATGCAACGGCCATCATCAGATAAGATCTGGAGCGCAGGGCACACAGTGCAATTCCATTTGCTTGGACCTCGGCAATCCAGGCAGGACGGGTCACACGCCTTGCAGTTTGGCACATCACTGTTGGAGCCCTGGAGCAGCGGAAGAATTAGTTGTACAGCAGACTAGGTTAGAAATACACAGGTACAGAAAGGTTAGGTGAATATAAACAAAAACACTGTGTAAATGAAGTAAGACACAAGCTGTCCGTCACCTGTGAAGCAGCATAGAAGCCTACAAGACACTGAGATTCACAGATGCCGTTCATAAAAGTGTAGCCGTCATAACAGGACTCACAGACCAGAGCACCCTCATCTGGATGAAGAGAGACAGATATCAAACAGTAGGAAATGGTGTAATATGTTATCACATGGCTGAACCTGAATTTTAACCAAAAAACAGTGACACATTGTTATTTGACAATAATCTGCAAAGAGAGATATGCATATGTAATATATGTAATATATGTAAACGTAAATGTGACATATTATTTTTACTCTGGGGTGTCCTTTTAGTGCAACAGCCCTGATTTTAGTCAAGCCAGGACATGTCATCCCTTTCTCCTTCTCCCCTTATTTTCTCAACTGCACTCTCTAATGACATACTCTAAAAAATGTCCCCCTCAAAATACTTTTTATCTATCTCTCTTTACTGTTTGCCTTTGCACTGTGTTCCCAAAAATGTATCCCTACAATGAAAGTCACTATTTTTCTGCTTTAATTCTTATTTGGCGTCCAGGAGGTTCACTTCTTACAAATCTGGGAGTTAATGTTCCGCTCCACCCAACCGCAAGCTTAGAAGCCATTTTTTGATAGCATTTTTTGGTCTATTTCTTGCATTTTCGTCCTTAACAGAAAATTTTTGAACTCCATAAAAGCGTCATGTGATTTCTTGGTCTGATCAGTTTGAGCAACCATAAATAACACAAACTGTAGGAATTTCCCACATCCCATGCAGAAGCCTGCCCTCCAGCAGCATTTCGCTGAAATCATATGCAAACAAACGTCTTACTGGATTCAGTCCAATCACAAACAAGAAGTGTTTGTTCCACCCGTTCTGTAATCTGAAACGTTTTTGTGTTTTGTGAAACGTTGTGTTTTGACCTTGAGGCCCACTGTACCTCTAAACTGTGTAACTTCTCACCATTCCACATAACAGGGGAATCAGAAAGTTACTGAAATTATTTTTATGTCGCTATAAGACACAAAAATAACAGCAAAACACAAAAGTACAGCCAGAAAAAATGACAACATATGAAGCTTTCTTTACCACTGCAGGTCTTGCAGGTTGGGTGACACCTGCGACAGTTCTTGGACCGGCTGTTTTTGTAGTAGCCTTGAGGGCAGCTCCGCAGGCATTGTCCCCGCTGCCTTAGGTAGATGTAGCCCCCCCGACAACTCAGACAGTTTCTGTTTCCACGACCCCAACACTGGCTGCAAGAGGGGTCACAGCGATCACAAACCCTGGTGGTGGTATTGCCAAAGTGACTGAAAAGGAGAGAGGATATCTGTTTAGTTTATGATGGTCTTCCATAAAAGGAGAGGAGAGGAGAGCATCTGTGAGTATCTGTGCGTTCTCCTCACCTTTCTGAGCAGGTTTCAACACAGCTGCTTCCCTGCTTGAAGAATCCAGGTTTGCAGGTGTCACACTGCACACTGTGACGGCCAATGCATGACTTACAGCTGAAGTGACAGCGCTCACACACACGTTCATCTTTATCCTCGGCATAGTAACCCACAGGACACTCCTTTACGCATGTGCTGTCTGATGGACACAGGCACAAAGTCAAAACACAAAAGGAGAAGTTTGCTTTATATAGCAAAAAAGAAGCACAACATGTAATACAGAGTTATCAAACATATTTTCTCCTAATTCTGGCTTAGTTTGATTACGTACTCAGTAGGAAGTATGGTTCGTTGCAGTTGAGGCAGTGGTCTTTGCCTGGCCCAGAGCAGCGATGACAGAGTTTGTGGCACTGTTGGCAATCCCCATTCTGGTCCATGTATGAGCTCAGAGAGCACTGGCTGAACCACACACAGTGCCCGCTGGCATCTTTACGCCTGTTGGTGTCACAGCTGAGGCAGGATGAGGGCTCATGGCCTGAGCAGGTCAAACATGACCTGTCACAATCTGGGAAAATTTAAAGCCATTAGACACAGAAAGATTAAATCTTGGTAAGGGTAGAAAATCCAATAATAATTATACATCATACTTTTTTTCAGATTCATTTCACATCGCATTAAATTTCCAGCTTCCCTACCTCTGCATTCATTGGTAGTCTTATCATGATAAGTTGTGTTGGGACACTTAGCCAAACACTCCCCATTGTAACGGACAGCTTTTGGGTTGCGACACACATCACAGTCATCAATGCCAGGCCCATCGCACGAGGCACAGTCAGCATGGCAACGCATACATTCCTGTTGCTTCTCATTGGCAAAGTAGCCAACAGGACAATCATCCACACACTTATCCTCATGGAGGAAGTAATAATCGGCACACTCTGAGTAGACAGAGATATAAAGAGTTATTCAAGTTTTTTTTTTAAAGGCAAAAGACTTAAAATATTATTTGCACATGAGGGCTTTGAAAACTGATTTCTATGCCACTGACTAAAAATTATTACTATTCTAAAGTGGACTTTTCCAATTACCGTTGATAAGTCATTTGAAAATTTAGCCTATTGCTACATAGCCAACATTAGCATTAACAGCTTTTTACTTAACAAGAGCCTCAGCCAGGGTCTGGGGTCTGGTCCAAGACAAGAGGTTGGAATATGCCCTGTGGGCAGCACTGTTTCTTCACTGTCTCATGTTGGACTGAGGGCAAACTGGAGACTACAGTGACTCACTATTGCAAAGTGAAGTGATATTATGAGGCTAGCTGGTTAGCATGCTGACTTAAGTTGAAGAAGTGATAGAAGCAAAGCAAGAGTTAACATTGGTGTTGCTTTCCACCACTGGGGGCAGCTCTTGGCGAGTAATGGAATGAAGTTTGATGCTGAACTTGCAATGTTTCTTTTAGAATGGTAAGTAAACAGCTGTTATTGCTAACATTGGCTATGTGGTGATAGCAAAAACTTACATATCACACCTTTAAACATTTTAATTGTAAAATCATTTTTTATGTCAAATCATTTCATTGACACCCATCATACTTTCTAGTAGTTTAATACTGAGATGTAGCGTGTATGAATTTCAGTCATGAAGCTGAAGTTATGAAGTACTCAAAGGTACAATCACAAAAATGACTCTGCTAACACTCATGCTGCTCCACCCAGCATACTACTCACTCTTACAGAGACTGTCCTCATTGCACTCCACACAGTGGCCTGGACAGCGGCGGCATTCTGTGCCTGCAGTAAAATAGCCCTCTGGACAGTGTGACATGCAGGAGTGGTCCAACAGCAAGTACTGCGTCTCACAGCTTAGACAGTGAGAAGAATTTCCCTGGCAGGATGTACACTCTGGGGCACACGGTTGGCATTTACCACTTTGAGGAAACCCTCTGAAAAAGAGGCAGCGATAGGAGAGAATGAGATATCTTTGATATATTATGACACGTGCATGTTTGTGTACAGGTCCAGAAATGAGAGAACATGACAAGCACCTCTGACACTCTATCACACACACTCCATTTTGCAGGTAAAGCCCACTGCGACAGCGGTGGCATTGATGGGTGTCCTGGCACGTGACACATCCTTCTGAGCAGCCCTCACACTTGCCAGATGTCTTGTTGGCAAATGTACCAAGTGGACAACGAGACGTGCACTTCTGTTGAGCAGTCAAAAAACGACCTGAAGACAGAAAGATAAATCACACCACTGATACAAGACACAGAGGTTATCAGTAGTCAACAACTTCTATAAATTTAAGATAGATTCTTTATCATCCGCTCTCAAACTGCCTGCTAAAGATAAAACGTGTACTTTGATCCAAGACAAGCCCACTAAACATTCTGTAGTTTCAGAGGCTGAATCTGATGATGTGGAATACAGACAGAATATATTTACCTGAGTGGCAGCTTCTGCAGTTCTCTTTCCCTGCAGCAGAGCAAGTCTTACACGTGGAGTGGCACAGCTCACATTCATCCTTATCTGGTGACAAAAGGAAAACAGAAACAAGGACAAAATAGTAAGACGTGAATGACATGAAAGAGAGGGGATGGCCCTCATAACTGACTCAAAGAATGTCAGATGTGATGAAAAATAGACCAATGGATATGTTACTGAGTACCTAACGACAGAAAAATATATCTCACTGCAGCACACTTCACCAGTTTCATTTGGTGGGTAATGTTGACAACATTTAGAAGCTGCTTAAATACAATTTGCCGTACTGTTTCTGAAGTGGTTCTCAGGGCAGGTGGCCATTCGTTTCCCTTCCAGACACTCCCCATGATCCAGTGTGTATCCATCCTCGCAAGAGTCACAGTCGTCATATTGTGGCCCTCCACAGGTACGACAGGCACGGTGACACGGTTCGCAGTCCTGACTCTCCTCATCCACAAAGAACCCTTCCCTACAGTGATCCACACACTCTCCATCTGGACACACAAACACACTTTTTTTATACTTCATCTATTTACCATTAAACTTATAATTCTTTTAATGAAAAAAATTATTTGTCATCTCTGACACTTGTACTTATTTAACAAATGACAGTATTTTATATGAAAATCAGATACAGATCACAGTTTCCCCCAAACTGTTTCTACGTGGGATGGTTAAAGCATCTGAAAACAGTATGCCGATACTGAAATTACAGGCCCATCCTCTTAACCAAATCTGAAGGATACTGAGTCACTCATTTGGGCCCCAGGAGTTTATCAGCTGATCCTCACACCATAACTCATTCCAAACTTAGAAATGGTTCAAATGTTACCAAAGACGTAAAATCCCTTGTCACACCAGTAGCACTGGGACTGGTCGCAGACCACACATCGTTTGTCTTCACATGGAGCACACACCATGGTGTTGTTTGAACTGTACGTCCGATCTGGACAGGACTGATGGCAGTCTGTGCCCAATCTAATCGACAGACAGATAGACAGTGTCAATATTAGGACCAGTAAATATGGGGGTGCAGCTCAAAGAAACTGTCAACCAAAGAGACTTACTGGTAGTAACCATCTTCACATTTGAGGCAAACAGTTTCCTGGTCCTGCTCTCCTGAACCCCCTGTGGTGAAGAGCACAAAGAGACATTGAAGATAAATTAAAATGAATTATTAACATGAGATCAGGCATGTTGTGTATTCTGGACTTAGTGAACAGGCTTTGTGTGCAATCTCATAGCTAGACAAAAAAGATGGATCAGCTTTAATATTAATTGTTGCAGCTTCTGTTCACATTTAAATATGATGTTGCAGGTTTTACACTTTTTGAACTGGCATGTATAGATGAAGCAGCAGTCTTTCATTTACAAGTAATAATATAAAAGATAATATAACTGTCATGGTAGGTGTATGTGTATGTTTTGTAATTAACGTGGCAATGTTGAAAGGTCCCCCATCTCATCCACTGTGCTCCCAAAGGCAGCACTGTGATTTCTCCAAACCCAGTTCTCTTTAACACCAGCAGGAGGCACTCTGACAACACACAATAAATGTGCGGTCAAGAGTGAATGAATGACACTCTCAGATTAATCATCTGTGAGAGTGATCAGTGAACTAGCAAACAAATCTAACCCAGGAGCCTTCAAACAAATGTCAAAGACGAAGAGTCACTGTGGCCATTTCAGCTCACACCTACGATATCTGTTAATTTCTCTTTTGAAGAAGTCAGATGCTGCTGTGGTGCTGTACTGTGTTAGTGCTTTGTGTGTGTGTTGTCTGTTCAGCTTGCATTGCAGGTGTACCTTCACTGAACAACACAAAAATAAGCATACTGTGACTGACAGGTTATGTAAAACACTTGGATATTTGCTGTTTCTGTGGGGTTTTTTTGTTATTGGAGACAGGAGAACATATGCAGGGGATATTAATAAGTAATTCAGGGGTGTGTGTGTGTTTGTGAGAAAGAGAGAGAGAGAGAAAGACACTTTTTGTACACATGCCAAAGGAGAAAGTTCATTTTTCTTCCAAACTAATTAATTCCTGCTATCAATCCAACTGGTAACTGAGGAAGAGACACGCTGTCATCCCTTAATCCAACAATGTCAGAGCAGGACAGAGGGAACAAGATGGTAAAAGAGGAAGAGAGAGAAGGATCAGACAGGAAGCAGGGAGAGAGAGAGAGAGGGTAAAGGAGAGATAGAAGTGGGGAGAGAAAGAGATGGAAATAACTTCTTAAAAAGCCCCTTCTGTAGACTTTCCCTTGGGACATTTCATCCTCTCCAGAAAAGCCTCCATCGACCCCCACACCCCATTCCTCTCTCTGTCTCCTTCCAGCACCCACAACTTAACACTGCACTGGTTTGCACTTCAATGCGGTCGACAAGCCACTACCTGTGACAGCAATTACTCATACAGAGGGAGACTGGGAGAAAGGAAAGGTGGGAGGGACGGAGGTATAGAAAAGAGAGAGGGAGTGAGGAGCCGGAAATCATGCCTTCAGGCTGTGTCTATGTGAGGAGAGAAAATAGCGCCCGCATAAATATTAACTGTGCAAGCCAGGGGAGAGGGGGATTTCAGCAGAATTTAAACTGGGATACACATCCTGAAGTATGCACTTGTGGAATGTGCAAGCAAGTCTACATGCACTCATAAGCTATATATAACATTACCAATCACATTAATGTGATTATCACTTAATCTCAGTAGAAAAGGTGATAGATGAAACCTCAAACCATCACTTCAGTGGGAGAAACTGATAAATTGTGTTTATCAAGAAGTGTTAGAGAAGTGGATTTCATGATAGAAAAAAAAGAGAGTAGATGTGTGAGCATAATGAAGTGAAATATTCAAGAGAAAGACAAGTTTTTTTTTCACAGAAAAGAGCATCAAATCAGCTGAACACTGGAGGTGAGATGAGCTTTAACGTGCCAACAGCCTCTGAGCAGAAGGAATCCAGCTCCTCAGTAAAGGAGCTGTAGGATTACTGCTTTCCCGAAGCGTTATATGACCAGGGAATATCATTGGTAGTTGATATTGAAACAAAGTAGACAAATCATGGTGTACTGTGCAGTCTTTGTAAATCATCTTATCATGAGAAAAAAGGTGTTTCCACAACCCTCACCATGGAAATGAAAACCACCTTGAGATGTTGTAACCAGGGAATGAAAGAAGTGAGAGCACAGACGCCCAGGGAGGAGGAATGGTGATGTTCACTGTAAAACTTAAAGAGAGCGTTGAGACGTGCCAGCAGCAGTGCTACTCGCTCAGTAACAGAGGAAGCGATGGGGCCATGTGCCAAGGAGCGCAAAGATAATGAGGAGTTGTTTTTTTATTTTTTTAATGTCAGGTAAAAGGCAACTTCTGGTGAGCCAGCCCGAGAGAGCTTTTGTCACTGGACTACACAAGACATGTGTCAGTGCCATTCCTGAAATTACACAGGCAGATTTGAAATAGGACTGATTCAATTATAAATATTTTTCAAGTCCTCATTCCGTGATTAATGTGTGCAGCATGCAGAGAGGATTAAAGTGCGTAAAACTGATGACGAGTTAAAAAGAAGTATTGAAGTAATTTGATGGGGGAGATAGGACTGAATAGGTGCTGCTGCATCTTATCACACACGGTCAGGCTGGCGGGCTCATTGATAGATCTCTCACAGCACATCACAAACTAACACACAAACACACACACACACACAGCTCATTTACTAACTGGTTAGCCCATTCTTAAAGGCATGGTTCACCCAAAATTAAAATAAAACCCAAAACCTGTGAATTAGAGTTTGCCTTCAGAGCACTTGTATTGCCTTCTTTTGAGTAATTGTTGCCATTTTAAAACTAGTAACCAGTCTGTTTAGTGTTTTTACAAACATTAAAAAATGACACAATTTTGCAGTGAACTTTTCCTTTACTGCGTAATCGCACGTCTTAAACCAATCTAATCCTAATTATGATTTAAGACCTACACACAAAGTAACCCCACAAAAAAGTGAAGTCCAACCAAGGCAACCTCACATTCCAAAAACATCCTCATATTACTGTAAATGCCTCAAACGGTCTTCCACAACCTTAGAAATGCAGGATGACACATAGTGTGAGCATGCACACACACATATCAGATGCCAGTCTCAGACACCACACGTTCTGTTTCATCTTCACTTTAGCCCGTAGCATCGCGTCAAAGGGCCAATCATCTCAAAACCCTAATCTGCTGACTGACTTGTTTAGCTCGCAGAATTGTGATTACTAAGAGCGGGTGGGTGGCAGGGAGGTTGCGGTGAGGGTGAGAGTGAAGAAAGATATTCCACCCAGAATGCATAATGACATAATAACAGCCCGTCTCCACCTCAGACGAGTTCAGCACAATAACAACTTTCTATGGTATGTCGGTAATCATCTCTGGGAGAAGGAAGTGCTCTCGTCTTTATGTGACTTGTGCCGGCAGGGTGAGGTGGAAGAGCACAAGGAATGAGATTTAGGGAGCACACGCTGTAAGTTTTAACATTTCACACTGCTGTGAAAAAAACCAACAACAATAAATCTTACCCAAAATGTCATTTGCAGGGAAACAGCAGATGAATAGTTACTGGCAGTATTTACTATTTAAATTTTTTTTTTTTTTACCCTTCGCAGGAAAAATGGATCATACAGGAAGCAGAGATGTCTACCTCCGACATTAGTTAGATTTCAGGCAGTTTTTCTTGTGAAGAAGATAATAAACACGAGTCCTGCAAAAAGAGTATAGAGAATTTCAGATTTCTGCACCTTGTCTAACGTGGTAAGGTGTCTGATAATTAAGGAAATCTTCAGTTAAGTGCAGTGAAGTGTAATTGCCGTACACCTTACATTTTAATAACTTAGCTTAGTTGTTGAGGCTCATTCAAGTTAATTTATGATCTTATCTCTGCAGTAATAGAGAGCCTGGAGCAAAGACTGAGGTGCAACAGTAATCAAAGGCAGCATCATTGGTAGATGCAGGCACCTCACAGTAAATCCGGTATTAGGTGTCATGTCTTGGGTCATCCTCAACATCTCACTGTATCTCTCTCCTGAGGATTAAAGTGATAGAAGTCTTCGGTTGCGACGACAGTACATGTAGAGCCGCACAAGTTTCATTCATCTGCAGTCACTCTCGCTGCAAGATAGTGTGGTGTGCCCTGTAGTATATGCAGTATATAGCCGCTGCTGAAGCTATAGTGGACTTGGTTTTATTTCTGCAGTTTGATCGATGAAGGAGGTGAAAGAGGCAGGAGGAGAGAAAGTGAGGAGCGAGAAAGAGATGTCTACTCACTGAGTTTACACTGCCTGCAGCCCTCGTCACAGTGGAGACAATCCTCATTCTCTGCATCTGCAACCTCACCTGATGAACACAATGGATAAAACAGTGGATCAATGTATATATATAAAGCATAAGTAAATGGTGATGAAATGACTTGATGAAGCCATGAAATTTAATGTAATTTCTAAATGTTATATGTCCATTTTGTGAAAAAGTATTTGCTCTTTGCTTTGTTATGGTCTGCTTTAGTGTCTGAGAAGAGAAGAGAAGAGAAGAGAAGAGAAGAGAAGAGAAGAGAAGAGGAGAAAGAAGAGAAGAGAAGAGAAGAGAAGAGAAGAGAAGAGAAGAAATGGAAATTCAGATATGAAATTTAAATAAAATAACTTTAACAGCTAGCTGTCAAACAAGCACAACAGACAAACCCCACCCACCGTCCACACCACCAGTTTTGCCTGCTGCAGAGTTCAAGCCATTTGAGGAGCCTGTTGAGACCTGCCTACAACATATGATAAGAATTTGTTTCATCCTCCCCCTCATACACTTTATATCCTCACACACTAACTCATCATAACTCCTTTACCTCAGTCTCACATTCAGTGTAGTGAAGCTGAAACTCCCCACCTTCGCCTCTACCTCTTATCTCAAATATCTCAAAAAAACATCTCACTCAAAACATTTCAGCTTTTTCTCGATCCTCCACTGGCTGGCATTCATGTTTGATCTCATGCGATGAGATAAAGTGCAACGTGTTCATCTTTCACAATCTCCCTGATGGCAAAATAAATTCAGCAAACACTCTTTAGTTGAACAGATTAAGAACAGAAAGTGGAAGCCAGAGCACATCGGCACCAGGCAGGCCTAGACAGATGAACGAAGTTAAGAAAAGTCATTGACTCCATTTGTTTGGAAGGGCATTTTCATTTGTTTCTCTTTCAAAAATACTTCTTCTGTTTCATACAGTGTTTAGCTACAGCATCATGTATGTGTTTTTCTTCTTCTGATAAATGCAGACTCCTTCACTGCTAAACTCATAAATGTCAAAAGCACCATAGAAAATTACCTGAATCACCTCACCAACGTGTAGCTTTATTAATGAAAGTTCCCGAACTTTCAAAAGCACCTTGAGTCATTTATGAAATATTACTGTTATCTCCAGAAGCTTAAAATTCCTTCAGTGAGCTGCACATTTTTCACACCTGACACAGAAATCCTAATGCGTTTAGTACCACACTGTACTGGTTCAAAAAAGCCCAGTCCAAAGAATAGTTTCCAATTCTTTGGTCAGTCTTTGCATATTTCTATTAAACTGTAGCTTGGAGCTCTGCATGTTGGCATATTTTCTGAGAGTATTTGAATTTTAATACTTGCTTTAAAATGAGGTCAGTGTGCTACATGTGTGTTCCCTGAGGTGACGTTTTGCCAAATTCAGGCCAGCTGTGCGACAGTGGTGCTGAGCAACAGTGGCTGCGATTTAAAATCCCTCCCAAACTCTTCTTTAATTCAACAATAATGCCGCCTACATTTAGAATTAGAACAACACATTGTCTTATTTATGCTCATGTTTTTTAATATGCAGCATTACTCAAAGCGGTGACCCCTGTAAAAGTCACCCAGCCTTTGCAATGTAAAGTGAACGAAATGCTTTTCATAGTGACATGAGTAAACAGACATGTAGCAAAGACTTATGTGGATATTTCTGCATCTCTCACCTGCACTGCACACCAACGGGACGCAGTGGCCATTTCTGAGCTTGTGTCCTGGGCTGCAGTGGAGGCAGTGATCTGCAGCCGTGCAGATGAGGCACTCCTCAGGACAGGGCTCACACCGGTTTCTTGCAGAGTGGAAGAACCCCTCCGGACAGACATCCCGACACTGACCCTGAAAGAGGTACCTGGCCACGTCAAACTTGTCTGGATGGAGCGAGAAAAGAAAAGGAGATCAGTGCGGGAAAATGCTCTTAAGGGCAAAAACTCACAATGCACAAAATAGGTATGCAGATAGACTCAGACAGGAACTCATACACATGGACAAAAACAGAGGAACAGACTTGTTGGTTTGTCCGTAATTCATCACAGATGAACACTGAATGGTAACACATTGACAGCAGACAAAACAGTTTACTGCAGGTCTGAGCAATTTTTAGAAAGCCACGATAAGGATGTTTTTTGTTGTTTTTTTTTTTTTGAGTTTACAGAGTCCAGGGTTTCCATGTTGCTCTTGTGAACACGTCTGTCTTGGATCATTTATTGATTTTTATTTATTTATTTATTATTTTCACATCTGAATGGCAGAACATAAGCTCAACTGCTTGTCCTTAACTTGGATTTTTTCATCTTGAATTTTGGTGTTTGAATTTCATCACGACAATTTGACTTGAACTATATAATTTTAGCAACTTGAATATACTTTTGTGAATATCAAAAACTTGAATTTTCTCTCTGAATTTGTATACCATGATATGTTTTTGATATTGCACATCCTGGAACTACCGACTAGAAATTTAAAACAGGTGAATTCAAACCACATAAATTGATCCAAGTAAAATATTTCAATGCTATAAATTTAGTGGGATTCAAATTTCAACACTAAGTGTTAAGTAGTGGTTAAATTTAACAATTAGGTATTTAGTTGCTTCTAAGATTCAAGTCCTTCCAGCCTGTCTTTGCCATAGACATGAAAAAAAAGAACCTCTGTACTAGTGTGTGTAACTGTGATTTCATGTGCGTCTGGGCCTGTGTGTATCACTACTTTTGAAATGGACACTTTCATATTTTTGATTAGCAACCTCTTTTCTTGTCTTCATCTCTCCCCTTGTTCCTTGTTACGCTCCATTCTGCGGCTCTTTCATTTTTTTTCTCCCTCCTCTAGAGACAGCAGGGGTGTACAAACTCCACATTACTATCAAAGGTCAGTATCATGAATACGTACCAGCATGCAAGTGTGTGTGTGGGTGACTGGCCAAGATAAGAGAGGTTGTTTTGAGAGAGAAATGACACGGGGAAGAGACAGATGGAGGACACACATATATACAAAACTGTCTCCCTGTCTTCTTTTATCTCCCCTCACTCCTATGACAAACAGGCCAAGTTCTCAAGGGATGAAAGCAACAACTCCACTCCAGCAAGCAGACACTTTAGACTCCCACAGCCCAGGCGGGAAGAATGGCACAGAGAAGAAGAGGCCTGTCACTCAATGGGAGTAAAACTTTCCTCTATTATAGACTCAATGACCTTGTGAGGACATTGACAGTCTACTCCATAAGGAGGGTTGTGTTGGCAGATATCACACTGACATCCACCACACCTGGTGCTGAATCCCAATTCCCCGGCCCTTCCACCTCCTGATACCTGCACATACTTGGTCAAAGAAAGTAGAGGAAAAACATATTCACAACACCCAGCAGGTGGTCAAGAGAATTTTAACCACATTGTTTATCTGATATTGTGTTTTTTATTACCACAGGAAAGTGTTCCTTCTTCTTAACCTAGGTTAAGGCATACTTTATTAATCCCAGAGGGAAAATTTGTCCTCAGTATTTTCACCTGACTGTTAAATATGCCAATGCCTTGTTACCTAACATGCATGTCTTTAGGGGTGGGAAGCACCTTGACAAAACTAACGTGACATGAAATGCACTTCACAAACAAATATTTGTTTGAAGTTTGGGGAGGATTGAAATTAACGTGCAGACTTTTATTTAATCATTAAATAAAATAGATTTGTATGATGGCCGTGGAGAAAAATATTACATTGTTCGACTTTATGAGACTTGTGGGATTCCCAGACAATTGTGCTAAGTGATGAAGTAGGTCAGAAATAGTACTACAGGGTTATTCAAACACAAGTTGTGTCCTGCTATACTACTGGTCAGAGCTGGCAATGGCACTTGAAACCTGCTGGTGTGTGTGTGTAACTGTATTATCCATAGAATCTGTAAATAAACCATCTTGAACTGCTTACATCAGACATGAATAAGGCAGCATCAGTGAGCTCATGAAAAGATTTTTGGCAAAATCCACTTACTCAAATTGAATTGTTACATATAACATTAATATACCAGTTCTACAACATGGACGGGAACAAAACGAAACAAAGGATGGTTGTATGGGGCTGACTGGGAGAGTGGTTACAGTTACTTATATAACACCTACTTTTATTGTATATAAGAGACACAGAATCTCCTGTATAAGTGTATCAAGACTGAGCACTAGCACTGAAGGCTATGATACCACTATTATCACTTTACAATAAATATCTTACGGGTTTAAATGCAGCTACTGACAATGAGGAAATTTGTTATCTGCTCCCCCCTCTAACAGATCAGACTGAAGTAGTATATATTGACATTGTTTGAACTATAGCCTAGGAGTTGCTGATATCTACTGCTATAATATGAATTGCTGCTGTCTGGCAAGAAAAGTAAATGCTGAAAAACTGAAACAAGAAAATAAGTTCTATATGCAGGCATATCTCAGCCCTTTCATGAATGTAAAATAGCTTCAACTAAATTCACATTAACATAATGAAGTTTGTGCCTTAAATGAGTTGTTAAATCCTTGCATTGATGACCTGTTTTTAACTTCCACCTAATTGTCACTGAGTGCACGTTTCCCTTTAAGTGCTCTGCCCAGGGCATGTGGAACTTTCATTTAGTCAATCTGATTGAGTGTTGAAAAATAAAAAAAGTTTCTGAAAGCAATGATCTGAATATCAACGATCTTATTCTCCTTCATGAATGTGAAAAAAAAAAAAAAAACCCTCAGTGGGAGAGTGAAAACAGGAAATCTAATGTTTTAGAAAGAAAGTGAGAAACTGATGAACAAATGCACTGTCAACATAATTAATGAGAATTGAAAAGAAAACAAAAACATGAACAGATTAAACATTTTAATAAGAACACTTAAGTAAAAAAAAAGATTTTCAAAACTAGGACTTTGAGTAACATTAATAATGCATTGTCACAGATATGTCACAGGTACACAATAAAAACAGCTTTTATATGAGGGGTGTGTGTGTGTGTGTGCGCGTGTGTGTGTGTATGTCTACTAACACACAATCTAAAGTCAATTCAAGTCATCTTAAACAATGACCAAGAATAAGTTTTTGTTAACCAAAACAGGGGATTCATCAAGCTTTATTACAAATCATCAAGAACCATTACCAGTTGACAGTACAACAATTCATCTAATACTGTAAATGCTCAAGCTGCAGGTTTGAAAACCCACACAGAATAAGAATCTTAAACATTATTTTATTAAATTTTTTTGCTGTTCTTTGTTAGAAACCAGCACCACCAGAATAACTTTTGACTTTCATCGGGTAAGATTCAGAGACAGACAGGGGGAGAAAACCAGGCGTCTGAAGTCTGCCGGCCTCAACACACAGTACAGTTTGGACTCAGTATGAATTAACATTTTTGACACACTCTTGGTTCTGCTGTGATGTTGCCAGTTCACTTTCAGTTTTAACAAATGTGATGTAAATAGGGGGAAAAAATTGATTGCCTCGTTGTGTTTGTTTTCCAATTTCTCTGGGGTTGACTGAACACAAAGTTTCAACTGCCAAATGTGGTTCTACATCTAAATTCTGGACAAAATCCCTTTTCTGAAATAACTGAAAGTAAAACTGTTGCAGCTCGGATTTGCACCACAGCAGTTTGTTGTCTGTCTGCCTGTCAGAGACCTTTACCTGCAGATGAAACATGATAACAGCAGAATATGTTCTGTGCCGATCATTGACCTTCTGTGTTGAAAGTGTGGAGCAATACTTCAGTTGATATGCACTGCCATTAAAATGGAATGACGAAAAGTTGAAACTTCTAAAGTTCTATTTTATTTGAGATCAGTAACATGTAGGGATGCACCGATACATATAAAATATAATTACTGAACAAAATTCCCTTTATCTGGGTGGGGTTGTGGGAGGGTGGGGTTTACATATGGCACGTGGAAAATAAAACCAGAGTTGAAGATCCTTGTAACAAATATAAGTTATGTCACAATTATTTTATCCAGTGACAACAAAATAATGGTGGGGCTTTAAATTGTTCAGTCACTGTGATGGATGGAATCAATACTCAGTTTTGGGCAGTTTTAGCGTCCAGAATCTGCATCGTGAGTGAGAAATGGGCATCGGTGCATCCCTCGTACCACAAATTCATTATGACTCACTGCAGCGTTTCCTTCTCTGCAGAAAGCTCCGGAAGGAATGACTATCGACTCGTCTTGTAGTACCTCTGGAATGAATCAATGCTGTCTGGGCTTACATCAAGAATTAATGGCATTCTTCTTCTACACACACCAATAAAGACAAACACACACACTATTCAGAGGGCAGGTTTATGCTTTTAAATAAATGAAATGAGGTGGTTTTGGTCAGTAACGTGCATCAGTCTAGGCGTACAGTGACACTGCGGCGTCTGTAACTTCAAGTGACGGCTGATTTATGTGTCTGAGTTCATGTTTATAAGTGTATGTGTGTGACATATATGCATCATTGTGCTGTGTGTGTGTGTGTGCATATAACTGTGTGTGAATTTGTCTTCCCTCCCCTAAACAGCCAAAGTCAGCCCAGACAGACATTATTTTCACATTACTGAGTGAGCTTCTTTTTTTTTTTTCCTCTGACGTATATTTACAGGCAGAAAACCAGGGCCTTTCCTACTGTATGTTCACTTTCCATCTGTTTATCGTTAACACTGGAAAGAGAGGAGGAAGAGGAGCCAAAATAAAAATGCACACAGACGTATTCAGAGTTTCACAGGCTGAGTGGCTCCTGTTTTTAGCTATGCTTCCTACACTGGCAACAAAAAAGAAGGTTCAATTATTTTGGCATCGATGCTTTGGTCACAAAATACCGACACTTTTATTCTTTTGTTTGTTTTCAGTTTTGTTTTCATTTGCTCATTTGTTCTTGAAATAAGTCCCAGTCATTTTACACCCTGACCACGTGTGTGTGTCCCAGTACAGAAAAAAGGTAGGTTTGTTGTAGTCCTGTCATCGCACCTCCGATGCAGTCCCTTTAAGAGGCACAGATTCTCTTATAAATTATGTGACTGTGAATGAGTGGGCAGGGGGGGCTTGAGAAGGAGGGGTGCCCCCTGTGCCCCCACAACCCCCCCGGCACTCCCTTTTAAGCCCAGTGAGTACGTCCCGTCACCCCTTTTGCGAGCACGTTCTGCAGCACAGTTGCTGCAGCACTTTCCTCTGGCAAAGATTGTTCTTTTTAACGAGCACGCAGAAACTGCCTTCCGCCCAAGATTCTTCATTTGCTTTCCACAGACCAGGAAGAAGAGATACAAGGGGAGTTTGGAAGGAGGGGAGAGGGAAAACATGCACACACACAAATACATGTGGAAAAAAACACGCACATACACACACACACACACGCACACAGGGTAGAACCATTAGAAATGGTTGAATGGCAGGCAGAACCACATGATTGGCCAGGAGAGGATTCAGGTAACAGGAAGTTTTTTTGTTTTTTTTTTTAATCCAATCACAGGTGATGTTCATCAAGGTGGAAAATGATTGTAGTCCAGTGGAGTGATTGGATCCATGTCAGAAGAGAGGGAAAACAGAGTCGGGAGAAGAAAAAAAAACACAGAGAGAGAGAAAACAAACATCACACAATTAGAAAATTGAAGAATTTTGAAATTCACATGTTGGTGTCATTTTACAGGAAACAAAGTGGACCACCAGTCTGAAAAACCTTTAAGCCAATTATTTCACTTATCAGCAGCACATAAACGTACTGGTCACTTTTGAGCTGTCAATCAACGTTTCACCAATACGAAACCAGTTAAGAAGGTTGGAAACAGACTGAGTGTGCACTTTGAGCTCATCGACTGAAAGGTCACACTGTGCAGACATTTCTCTCCTCTGAGCTTTATCTCATCACAAGCTGGGAGACTTTTCGGCCACAGGTTCATTTTAACGAGAAGGTCACGGCAAGAGCAGCGAATCACCCGCAAAGCCTCATAATCAGACTTTCACCTCAGCTGGTTGGTGAAAGACAAGAATATTTACATTAAAAGATCAATAGGCCAAACATGCAAAAATTGGAAAAGACTAGACAAGCAGAGCAAACAGAAAATGTTAAGTGCAAGGAAAGACACAAGAGATGTGAGAAAATTATGGTGGACGAGCACATTATATGGAAAACAATAAGAAAAGGGATAAAGAATAAGTAGATGCTTCAAGAAACTTTTCAGCCTATGGTTTACAGTGAAAACCAGGAAAAAGGCGAGTTTATATTAGAATAAAATAAGAATGTGTGAGTGTGTAATCCCAGAGAGATTGTATATTAGTAAAATGCAGACCATGAATGAGACCTTTAGATAAAGTACACAAAAAGCAAAAGCAAGGACAGATCACCTCCCTGCTTTGAGGCTAAAAGAGCAGTTTTACTCAGAAGTTAGTGCAAAGCTCAAAATATTAAAAAAGAAGGCCATAGTTGAATCCTCAGCTTTTCTTAATAAAGCTACCTTTTGCATTCATCTTATACCCTGTGGCATATAACACAATTTAATTTAAGTGGAGATGCAAAATAGCCTAGAGTTAGAGAGAGAGTTAAGATGTAAATCTCCATCTCTGAGGCTTTTGGTGCTCTGATTAGCTGGGATTGTTTAGACCACAATTTGTGCACTTTTGCCTTTAACATTTTAGCAAAAAAAAACACACCAAAAAAAAAACAATACTGATGTGAATTAAATAAATGTGTTTTTTCCCCTTCTGCAACTCTGTCCAATTAAGTGCCCTGGAGAGTCCAAGTCTTTAAAGAAATCTCACTGCAGACTGTATTATTATGCATTATGACAACACATTCCTTGTGAGAGGCAATGCCACAAGTATAAAATAAACACATAGAGACCATCCTGTTGATAAGAAAGCTGACAACTCACCATCTTTGCAGATGGTGCTGACCACGCAGGCTCCTGCCTCCAGATTGTAACCACTGACACAGCTGCTGCAGTTTCTTTCACCGGGCCCCAAGCACTCGTAGCAGCTATGGTCACACCTGTCGATGATTGTATGAAGAATTAGATAAGATAAGATAAGATAAGATAAGATGAGATAATCCTTTATTAGTCCCCCAATGAGGAAATTTACAAGATGTAGGTCTAGGCAGCACTGAACTGTGCTCACATATCCTTCTTGAAACATGGAACTGTTCTTTAAGGAAAATTCAGCTGTCTTTCACTGACTGGGCTTCATTGCTTTGGCCCGTTCGGTGTGTTTTGGTGAAGTCAAGAGAGTAAATTTTGAACACAGGCGTTACCACAACAACTAGATAAGAAAATATCTAAAATAAAAAAAGGATAGAACACAGCTATCGATCCTGCTAATGTGAAAATGAGGCAAAACATTTATCTGATATGATCTGATGCGGGAGCTGACAAAGAATGAAGGAATCATGTAAGGTAAAGGGTCAAGTGAGCAATAAATAATTCAAGGTAGGAGAGAAAAATTGCAGGGAGGAAAGTCCACCACAAGGACCGATTAGAAAAGCAGCCAAGACGTCTGACTCTGTGGAGGAGTTTGACTGCGGGTGTGATAGGAGGCAAAGTAGTCATCAAACTGTCATCAAAGATAGGAATATGAGTATGTTTACATGTTCTTACCCTCCCCTCTCTCCTCATCCAGGTTAACATTACTTAAGAGTGAGGCAAAAGAGCTGTTTGTTGGAAAACTGCTCACAGCTTTGAGATAGAAATAAACACTGCACCAAAGGGTAGGGTCAAATTATAAGTTGACAAAGTTTCATGCCTTCATAGTAAACTTAAAATGGCAACAAGTCAACTATTGTAAGTATTCCACTTACACTTCCCCTTAGGAAGGGTGACAGTGAGTGAGTGTAATGTTTTCTGACTCAAAGAAAAATGGCACCATTCCTATTTAAGTCCCAGTTGTAATATGAGTATAGTTTCAAAGTTTCTGTTTCATAGATGTCGGCGTCTGAGTCATCTGGCCACTCTCTCAGATTGTTAAATGAGAAACCAGACAACTGGGAAATGCAAAGATTGTTCTCTGTAGAAAGAACAACTAGTGTTAAGAAAGTACATCCTGGGCTTAAAGTCTTCTTTTTTTTCTAATGGCAATTCGCACTTGATTCCCTAGGCTCCAGCTTCCCTTATTCATCTCTATGGACTGGAGATCTAAAAGTTTTTCACTGTGGCGTGGAGGTGTTGGCTGGTGTGCTGACTCACTTCTTACAGGACCTCTGCACCTGCCCGTTGTCTGAGGTCTGCTCTGACAGGTAGTAGCCAGTGCTGCATGTTGACACACACCGCCAGTCCTCAAGTAAATAGCCCTCTGCACACTTAGTACACGCCTCTATACCTGTGCCTGAAAAAACACATGAACACACACTTCAGGGCATGTTGTTAGGGCATTTAAAAATCAGATGATAAACGAAAAACATTCCTGAAGTGTTCATTATGACTGCAAAAGTACATGCTGTACTGCATAATAATTGTAATTCTAATAGAGATGGTACTACAATTTCCTACCTGCGCAGGTGGCACAGGCCCGATGGCAGGGTTCACAAGTCCTTCTGTGGCCGTTGTAATAAGTCCCTGGGTCACAGGTCATTTGACACTTGTTACCTTGAAGGCTGGAGAGAGAAAGATAAAAATACGTTGGTAAAAAATATATAATGTCCTTTAATTAGCAACATAAAACCGACGCAAGCAGCAGCAACCGATGCTCTGCTGACACAGAGAGAAGAAGCACCCTCGTATTTCTAAACAGTTTACTGCAAATCAGTAAAAGTTTTCCTGTTACAAGCCAGCTGCTAATAAACAATTTTTAAATATTTAGGGAGAATGGGTGTACACATTAGCGGCTGACCTCTAGTTCACGTTTTGACTGATGTACAGGAATGTTATCCCTTTAGATTCAAGTGCAGTCACAACAAATTTGTTGCTTTGACCAAAATATACAAATGATTTTGGAAGATGTGTGGGGTAAACGTCAGTTAGGAAGTAGGTTTAGAGGATATAAAGTCAGTTCTGTGAAGTCACAATGAGGACAGGTTGGTGAGCTCGCTGTGCTGAGCTGAGCTGAAAAACAGCTGGTCTGTGTTAGCTAACGTTTCCCAGAAACGATCTTGCCTGGTCCTCTCGTCCTCCTCAGCGTCTAACCGACCATGAATGGTGAACTGAATGGGAGTAGGGAGAGTTGTGTGTGAATGTGTGTTCATGTGTGTACGTGTGTGAGCATGCGTCTTACTGTGGTCTCACTGGCATTTGGAGGAAATTATGGCTTACAAGTGTCCCCACCTCCACCTCTGGCTACACTGAACACTTCAAGCCCGGTTCAAGACCACAATATGTTTTAAACACTTACAAGTGTTTCCTTCGTGACCTATCAGAAATTCCAGTGCTCTGAAACGCCCTATCCTCTGTCAGGTCAAGTGTAGTTGGGGTGGTTTAAACAGGCTGCTGTGGAAATGGCCAGAAAATGAACTGGAACATGTCTGTTTAAATCAGAGGTTCTTCAAAGCAAGGACCACAACCCAAAATGGGCAACAGCTCCGCTTCTTGTGGGTCTCCGCATGACACGAGTATATGTGGGCTTTAATAAGCCTGGGTCACAGGGTGAAACTCAGTTTACTCAATTTGGGTCCCAAGTGGAAAACAGTTGGGAGGCCCTGGTTTCACTGGTTCATGCTGTGAACCCAAACCGCAATGTAACATAATGTGCTGGTCTACATTAGCAGCACTGTATCCCTGCAGTGGTTAAAGGTTTTTCATCCTCAAACCACAACAATGATATTCAAGCAAAACTGATGCAAAGACAAAACTATTTGTACTACTATGACAGAGGGCTGACTGTAATGGTAAACCAACATAGAGCAAGCTGTAATTTATACCAGCAGGTCTGGTAGTAGCAGGCTCAGGAGTATATTAAATGTTAATAGGCTTTTCCGTGCACAGAGCCACAGAGCCAGATGGATAACCAATTTTACAATAGGGACAATGCGAAAATAACTCAGTTGTCTCTGCTGTTTACATCTTCAATTTGGGTGCATGCATTTAATCTTTTCGGACAGAGGACACATTGCTGTTTTTGTGCAGATGAGCACTGGTCAAACTCACTGAACTTAATTTCAAATTGCAGTCCAAGTTTTAGTCAAGTCATTCTTTCAAGACCACTGTCGTAATTAGAGGTGAGACACTGACACTTCCTGACTGTCTTTCCTCAAGGTGTTCCACTTTTTTGTACAGACAAGAACTGGCTAATGTGTGATGAATTGTGTAAAACATGAAAAAGGAGCAAATGGACCAGGAGTGTGAGAGACACACACCTGGTCAATTTGCTGCATGAAGTGGCTGTGCATGTCAAATTGTCAGTTACGCAAAGTTACACTGCAGGACACAGTACCCTCCCTTTCTAATGTCAGACAGGTTTGGGGAGACGGGGTTTCAGACACTTAACAACCATCCAACAAACACTTCAACATTTAGGCAGACTGCTGACTCCTTTAGAGTTCAAGTGGTTAAGTAGTTGAAATTGGGCTACCAGACAAATTTGGGCAATTCTCCAGACAGAGGAAATGCAGAGTGATTTCAATGTATTTGCAGTACTATAGCGTTACTATGGTAAAAAAAAAATAAAAATAAATTAAACACACTGCAAGGTATAAAGTGTATAGTCACAACTTATATAGCAATTGTCACAGCAAGACTGAAATCATTTGCATGTCAAGACTTAAACTAATCAATGACTGGTTAGGTATTGCTCAGTGTGACTTCTGGCTTACCTCATCCCAGGTTTACATTCTGTGCAGATATTGGAGGTGTTGCATTTCTTACAGTTCTCGGGACATCTCCTGCAAATGTTGGAATCTGGAAGACAGAGGGTGAGCCAGTCATACACAGTGGCTAATAGGAACCAGAAGTCTGGTTGCATTAGAAATGAAGAGAGGGAGCAAAGGGGGGAAGACGATGATGAAGAGAAGGAGAAGGGGTAAAGTGAATGAGAAAGACCAGTGAGAAAAGTGGAGGAGGAAAGGAGAGGGAATAAGCAGAAGAAGGGGGCCGATGAACAAAACAGGAGGACAAAAGGCAGGGGGAAGAGATGGCAAGAGAGAGGAGGGGGAAGAACGGAAATGTCAAAGGGCTAATGCTGCAGGGATGAAAAAGAAGATTGTAGTGTTGGTGAGGGAGGATAGGAATGTAGATGAATATTTCAAAAGGCAGACTTAAGGCAATGACACGCTTTGACACAATGCACATGGACACTTCTGCCTTCAGCAGCAACAAAGATTGCCAAAAACATACGTGCATAACATGTTTTATTGTTCGTGGGAAACCAGTAGACTATTTGAGAGCAGACTATGGCCATTAATCAAAACTGTTATTTCTACATTTCCGAAAACCGTTGCTTACGTATGACACATCCTTCATGGTTTTATCTGGAAAGTCATACAGTCAGAGCTAAGAGGAGGAGACTGCGAGTAAGAAAGGGATTGTCGGTTAGATTTTCAGGAATCTGAAAATCATTAAAGGGTGGATGCAGGATATGGACAGGTCACAGGCAGATAGATAGAAAATGTTCTCTTACTTTTGCCTCCCAGGCTTTGCTTTCCTATTTTAGCTGAGAAATGGAGGTCAAAATCAGTGCCAAAATGATTACATGACAAAAGATGGTTTATTGCCAGTTTTGGTGATCGCTATACAAATTTGTTTAACTCATTTACCATGTAGAGATGCAAAACATTTGTTGATTACAACTTCTCAAACGTGAGGATCTGCTCCTTTTTTACACTTTCTTCGGTTGAATATCTATGGATTTTAGAGTGTTGGTTACACAAAACAAGCAATCTGAAGAGTGAACACCACTTTTGACTCTGGGAAGTTGTGATGGGCATTTCTACCATTTTCTGACACGGAATGATGAAGCAGTCAGTCCAAAAAAATAGGGATTAATCAATAGGGAAAACAACCAGTAGCCGAAATCCTAGTTACAATGTCAGGAACTGTCTACATATTGTGCTTACATGGATTTTGACTTTTTGACATAATAGTCAAATTATAACACTTAATTCAGTTAATACCATTCATAGCATACAATAGATCCCATAGTTTTCATTAATTTGTGCATAATTAGGTCAGTATCTCTTTTTTTTTTTTTTTAAGTTATCTTGACCAGTAATAAAATGTGTCCACGTGTTGATAAAGGCAGGAATTCACCTTGGCTTGCTGTCAGACTGACAAAGACAAAATAGACTCTAGATAGCTCATTTAACACAACACAATACTCGGCTGTGCCAACATTTCAAAGGAAAAAAGTATCCACTACATCTTGGCCTGCTGAAATGTTATGATTGAACTTGGATCAGATCACATCAGATCTGCTGCCAGAGACTCTGAGAGCTGCCAGGACTTACACTGTGTTGGCTGCAAACCAATATATAGACATAATTATAAGATATACATAGTTCCAGCCTCCCATTCCTGCCTTACTTTCATCCAGGCTGCCATACATCTTGAACATAAGACTAACCAGCGAATACATACATTTAGTACATACTGTACGTTAACACCACTGTCCTACTCTGTTCATTATAAACCCGTGGTTGACACAGAGAAAACAAGACGACTTCTCGTAAACATAATCCAAAGACAATCCTCCTGCAAACCTGTTTTATTTCACATTTTATTCCACTGTAATCTGGTGAAGAAAAATATCTGCTTACTAGCAGACTTTTCAGTCCTATTGGGTTCAGCAAGTGCATAAAAAATAAACAAGTGGTTAGACATTACATTAAGAATACAATGGCATCATTCTGAGATAGTGAACTAAAACACAATTTTTGTGGTGCAGGGGACAGATATCTTTTAAAGTCCAGTTTGCTCTCAGCATTGGCATTGTTCTATTTATCGATTACCTTCCCCACTCAGAACAATACATTTCACTATACTCTGATCTTAGGGACCTTGAGAATCTGATCAATGAACAGCTAAGTATAATGGACTTGCCAGGACAAATCAGCGACCTTGGTTGGGCACAATGGGCAATCATGGCTGAGCCACTGATAGGTTTTGTGTTGATGGAGGTATTTTTGGCTGCAACATCCTGAGAACATTTAAGTTTTTTTTGGTTGTTTGTTAAGTTATAAGGAAAAAGATGCAAAGGAGAGGAAATGCTACTGAAGTCAGAGAAAGCTTAAAACCCCAAACTTGGATCAAGGAACGATATCATGTGTACTCATTAGTTAAGCGTTTGGGCAATGTAGAGCCAGTTTAGCCAGCAGTGAAACATACCATGGTCGAGGTAGAAGCCGTCGGCACAGCTGGCAACACATGTGTTGGAGCCCTCGTTGAGGTGGAAACCAGCCCTGCATGTGGTGCACTGGTCGCTACGGCTACCAACACAGGTCTCACACAGCGAGGAGCACTTCTTGCAGCGCTTCTTATCATCACGGAAAAAGCCACTGGGGCACTCCGACACACACATCCTGAAGAGAGAGTTGATTGAAGGGAGAGAAAAGAAAGACACAGGGTTGAAGAGAGTGTCACAGAAGGCAAAAGTGGAACAGAAAGAAGAGACAATGTGTTGCCCCTACAGACTTCAGGAGGTAGTTTACTCTGACTGCAGTCTGCTTGAACAACATAATAATAAAGACCAAATCAACCTCATTGTTCCACAACTGACAACCTTTATCACACAGCTATAATGTTAACAGGCTCAAAATGTAAAGCATATGTCTGACAAAAAACATATGCCTCTTGTTTAAGGGTATTGTGGGCATTATAATCCGTCAGCAATTATAATTAGTTTTTATAGAACAAAAAGAAATATTTTTTCATAATTACCTATTGTAAAATGCTAACTTAGTTTTCATCTATCAATGGTACATAATGAGTTGGGAACAGAGTGTGTGCGTGCGGGTGCTATATGGCGAACAGGTGTAACATCTGCTGTATCCGTGGATTGGTATGCATTAACACTCACTTTACCTTCATAAAGATTTGTGATCGAGACCCCTTCAGCTAGTATTGATCCCTCTCTTCATTTGTCTGTCTTTGGGCTCCCAGAGGACTTTACACACTTTAAAACAATCAGACGTTGTTAAAAAAAAAACAAAAACAAATAAGCATACAAGCCAGTCCAGCTAAAATGCTCTTTTTAAATTAAAAAATAATTTAATAAATTGTCTATGGTTGTGTCCATGGAACAAAGTGACTTTTACATCCTCTGTTACAAGTGAGAAAAGTCAGATTAAGTTCAGCCACTTTTATTAAACCACCTAAAATGATGTTGTCCATATGCTAAAATAGGTGTCACATAAAGTTTCTATTCACTCACTAACTCACTAATAATATCACTCATCTTGTTATTTCTTATTTACCCCTGTGTTGATATTATTTTTTGTGAGTTGTGTGGCCCTGAATCTAAAAATATTTGTATAACAAAGTTAACAATGGCAGGACAATAACAATATTGATGTAATAACGCAGTCTGACCTGGTGTTGTTCTTGAACTTGAGGAAGTAGTGGAGGCAGTTAATGCAGTGATGGGGTCCAGGACCCTCACAGCCATTCTCATTGCATTCAGAGTCACAGGGGCCTGGAGACACATACAAAATGTAACACTTCTGTGGTGAAGCCCAAAAGAATAGGTTTTGCAGTTTAACAGCCTTGCCAAATTAACTGACTTAATGGAAACAATAATTTTCATTTACTACACTCTTTGATAGCACCCTTAAACCAAATGTTATAATTCTCCTACTTGCCATAGCCACAGGGCGGTAAAAATAAGCTGCCAAAAAATGACAATATGGCTGCTGCTGTGGCTAACCTGTCTGTGTATTGCTCTGGATTCATCACTTACCATTGTATTCCTCTGTGAACTCCTCATCGGTGGGAGTCAGCATGTCTGTGGAGCGAGGCTTATCGTTGCGCAGAAATGAGTATGGGTGCACAGAGGTGCCATACAGCACCAGTGACCACTCCTTCAGCTTGCCTGAGGAAAGAGAAGCACTTCCATCTTTCTCCATTTGAATGCAACAGCAGAGAGAGCATACCATATGTAGATCATATCATATGAAACTTCTAATGATATCCATTAGAACTGAGCACAAGTTACATTGGGATTAGAGTGATTGATATAACTGCTTTTTAGAAACTGCTAGTCTTCATTTGAGACTTTATTATGTTGTTAAATTAGTGGGTCATTTCAGCAGTTAAGTTCACTGCTTCCAGGGCAACATGTGTGTGTGCCCGTGCTGGTCCTGCACTCAATCCAGACAAAACTTTTGTCTCTTCCACTTCTACTGTCGCTGTAAATTAATTTATTTTCTAATTTAAGAAATTGTCATCACTGTCATACCAGGTACTTTCTGGCT
The DNA here is from genome assembly GCA_033238685.1 of Lates japonicus. Taxonomy (NCBI): domain Eukaryota; kingdom Metazoa; phylum Chordata; class Actinopteri; family Centropomidae; genus Lates; species Lates japonicus. The sequence goes on along the minus strand of BRZM01000019.1, from coordinate 1,814,992 downwards.
GCGGAGTTGAGAAGGTGAGTCATAGATCTCTAGGACCCAGTCGCCTGCTGCCTTCTCTCCCCAGCAGTGGGTGGTCATAAACTCCCAGTTCTTAAAACCCTCCATGGAGTGATCAAACAACCTGCATATCAGGAATACACACATGTATACACACCCCATACAAACACACAAACACACACACACACACAGAAATCACACAATGATATCAGATGAGGAAACAACTCAAGTATTGCAAATGCCAGAACAAACAATCTCAACCACTCAACCAAGTACGATCACAGCCTCTAATGAACTGTGGACAAACACTGTAGAGGACTGTGGTTTACTCGAGGTGAACATGACCTAGATACATACAGTGTTTACACTACATTCACCATCCAAACCACAAGAGATTTTCATATTTTAAGGAGGTTCAGGCCAAATTAATATTATTGTTGTTAACAAAGCAAACATTGACAAGTAAAACCACATTTTTGGATAATAATGTTAATTTATTTAAATGTAATACAGAAATACCTCATTTAGCTGAGCATTTAACCCAACAAGTCAAAGCTTTATCATTTTATTTAGGAGTACCTCACCTCACCTCTTTTTTGATGTCGCTGCAAAAAAGCTGACCTCCTAGCTACTTTAATTTAGTAAAGAAGGAAAGTGTTTAAGCTTTTGTTCAGAAATTAAATTCCTGAAACTATCGATATAAATATACACTGTAACACGGACTACATACAATATTAAAAATATACAATTCAGGCTAAAAATAATCAGTTTTATCATCTGGAATTGTGATATAAAATTGCAGATAACCATTGGCAACTTCTTGAAGTCTTTTACCTATTGGCGAGCAGCTGAGACTTGGTCCCTGAGGGTGAGGTCAGGTTGATTGACAGGTCTCCACGGCGAGGGTGTGTGATTGTGATACGTACGACCACATGCTCCAGGTAGATCACATGGTGGTTGAGGTTGTCAGTGCATCCTGTCGCCTTGTACACCGACCGGACCACATGCTCTGGACGGATGGTTCTAGATGCAAACCAATGAAGAGAAATCACTAGATAATACTAAAACAGAGCTTGACCATAGTTTATCAGCCCAGGGCCGCCTTTCCATTAACACACACCAGTTCCTTTGAGATCAGACTAAACAGACAAGAAAGTCCACTCATAATCAGCTCCACTGACAAAAACTGGGGAAATTAAATTTATGGATATTGTGCCATAACTAATTGTGCCATAAGAGAGATTAGCTGGAAGTACAAGTAAGTTTTGCTGCAGCAAAAATGATATTACAATTAAAAACATGACAAAGACGCAAACAAAAATAGGATACCAGATATTAGAGCAGAACAGATACTCGATCAGGTTACATAGAAAAGATGCATGGTTTATCATTGTACATACAAAGTGGGTTCTAATTTGCTCCAGGAAATATACCAGTCTTCAAAATTGAGATATCCTTCTTCTTTGCAAATTGGCTGCTCTAATTGGGAAGAGTTCACATCTTCCCGTTTCAATGTTTTAATGACTGACTGGAACCAGACAGTTGGTAAAAGTTACGTAAAACTGGCCATCATCTTCACAATGCACAATTTAACTGCTCAGTGTGTGTCCTCAGCCATAATGTACCTTTGGTCTGTTTGCTCTTTTCGGGAAGTGAGGCTGGGGACTGTGGTTGTCTCACTCCACTGAGACATTCTGCCCTGTCAACTCTCGCCAAAAATGCTGTTAGTGACTGACATAACAGTCAATATCAAGTTTCAATACACTGAGGCACCCATAAAAGCAATCACATGTACTTCTTTTGATTTAGCCTGATCCAAAAACCAAAGAGCATGCACGAAAGTCCATATTAAGGTTTTCCATTTCTTCGACCTCAACCAGCCAAAGAAACCAAGAGGTATGAGCACGATAAGAGAGACAAAGAACATTATTTGGTCTGTCTGCTATGCACAGCTCAGCAGCAGAAAGATCACCCAACAGCCAATGCAAACATCTAATGACCCCTTGAATAACATCTGAGGTATGATCTAATATAATAGTGATACAGTACCAAAAAAAGTAAAAACATGGACAGGTCCAGTGTAAGGGACAATGAATACCATCTTGCCAGAGCGAGGCTTTGGAGAAAAGGAGTCATTCATTGCTGCTGCACAGCAGTTGCACATGGGGCAGCTGAGCCAACTCAACACATTAACTCACTACAGCACTGGATTACATGCAGAGTTTATTCACTGGAAAATAAAACAGAGCTGGTGAATTATACTTGCTGGCAAAATAACACATAAAAGGATCACTATAATTAATTTTTTGCACAGTGGAGGGTTGGAAGATAATTAATGCCAGTTTCTTGTGCTGTTTGATCCTGTATTGGAAACCGTTTTTTAAGATTCCCTGTTGTCAGGGTTATAATCACGGTGATGACATTTTTAGAGACTAAGTGATACAACGCAGACGTTCATCATCCCCAAGACAATTATCGGTTGGTTAAAACCATCTTTAGTTGTGTGAAGAATCAATCTTCTTTCTTGGAACATACTCCTCACACTTGGCCCAAGGATTAACTGAGACAAAAAATAACCAAGTGGCTTATTTGATTACTTGATGTGTTCTCTTTTGCCATTCACACCAAGTAGAGCCTGTCAAGATCATCAAAGTTTTTAATTACAGTAATAAATACCCAGCTTTAATCATAAAGCTGATTGTTTTAACTATGAATGGAACCATCTGCAATATGTAAGTATATATAAGTGATTGTGATTGTGACAATGGAATCAGCCCATTGATACTAATTACAGCTAAAAACCAACCAAATCAAGATAAAGGTAATGATTTCCATTGACAAATATTGCATAAACTAGTGACATTGGTGCACCAAATCCACCTGTCTCATATCTATTAGATCAGTGAACCAGTATGAGAGGAGCACAGGTGGTTTGTTATTCAAAGCAGTGTGTTATGAATTAATTTTCCAGAATGCCGACAGGTAAACAATCCATAACAATTTCTCCATTTGTCCTTCAACTCCATCTCTGTTCATTTACATAATGAAAGGCCGACCAGCCAATTCTTGAGGGACTAATAGTCAATATAAACAATTTACATTAAAACCACTGAAAGCTGAAAAAAAATAAATAAATACACAAGAAAATTGTATGAGCTCAGGCAGATTTCATGGAATGAATAACAGAGAGAACACTGATTGTCTCTTTCGTAAGTAGTCGATGACGGCTTGGAAAGCAGACAGCAGTAATGGCTGGGGAGTCTAAGGTTGATATCACAGCTCTGGCTACGCTATGACACAACACAGATAACTGAACCATACGCATGGGACGGAGCAGAGCAGATGCACAGCTGATTACCACCAGCCTGATTGCACACAGATCAGGCAGTTTTCCTGGTGTGTGCTCCAAGTGGAGTGAGGCGAGCGATTGCAGACAGACATTACCAAACGCAGGCGGAGGGGCCAGCCAGAGGGTGTGTGGGAACACTGCAGTGAGGTGATGGCTGCACTTATGTAGCAAGTTACAGTAGATGTACAGAACCGAACACACAGATATACAGTATACACACTCATGGAGATGTACCAACAAAGGGAGAGAGACCTGCTTCTAAAATATAAAAAAGTTATGTAAAAACACTGGCACACATCTTCTCTTTCAGTCACTTTTCTTCCCTCATCTTACAATCACAAGCATGTTCCTGACATAAGTGAGCACAGATGCAATTAACCATAAATGAATGGTCTACTAAGTAGCTGGTTTTGGGGAAAGAATGTGTCAGACTTATTGGGCCAGTCTGAAAATTCAGTTTCGAATGGTGTAACTCAAAACTTTTTCATGACTTGTTTTGCTTTTGTCCCAAAAACAAAACAAAGCCTTTCGCTTCCTGGCAATTGCGTACTTTTACGTCTTTGCAAGCCTGTCATTTGGCTAGATGGACAATGGGTAATTTTTTTTTATGAACAAGGCTTAAGCTCCCAGTCACTTGACAAATGTGTGACTGACCATTCCACAAATCCCTAAGGCTACTCACAAACACACTACACATAAAAAAAGAGGAGGCTGAAATGACAGGGTTGCTTATATTTCATTCACGCAGCAACACTGGGAGTCTCTCTATAATCCAGCACACATTACATGAGTACAGAGGCCTGAGCATGACTGCCTCTGACACAAGCTGTTCTTTACATAAGCCTCATATGGACTGACTTGTGCACTGGAGCAGAACAGACAGAATGACACTGATAATGCTGTAGTCGCTGGACACCGAGCCTTCGACTGAAAGCAAACCAATTCAGGGCCCAAGTTCAGCCAGCCAGCCTAACACAGAACAGTGCTCAGGCTTCCAGCTGCATCAAGAATAACAAGCTGTGAAGCCCTGGCTCTCTCTCTATGTGTGTGTGTGTGTGTATGTGTGCGCGCATGTAGTAAAGGTCTTATGTGAGAACCACCCTGCCAGAACTAATGCTTGGCCCCTATCAAGGTACAGCTTGCACAACTGCACTCTCAAACACATGCCGGTGCATAAAACACCAGGGAAGAGAGAGAAAATGAGAAAGAAAAGAAAGAGAGAGAGAGAGTAGAATAGACTGAGACAGAAAGAGGGGGTAAGGGTTGTAAGAGAGATGCACAAAACCAAACATCTTCCATCTTTCTTCATAAAGTAGCACAACCATACAAAGTTGACTCACTTATCTTGCATCTTTAAATTTGCACTGTGCATGAACACTAAACAGTATCAGATCTTTATGTCAATCAAAGCAGAGTCTATTACAACTGACATACTACTGTAATAATTAAATGGTCATCCAATAATCCAATTCATGGAAATCTTAATGCTTTTTAGACAATAGAGTTCTTCTAACTCTGCAGCAGCAGTTTGTTGAATGCCATTTCCTTGTGCACAAAGCGAGGGCAGTAAAAAATTGTTTGAACCTGACTAGCCTGCACAGACCCCTGACCTCAGTCCCACTGAACACCTTTGAGATGAATCCAAACAACTGCATACTAGACTTCATCACCCAATGTCAGAGACTGACCTCTCTATTAACTCTAATGTGGGCAAATACCTGTAGCCAGGTTCCAAAATATTCCAGAATGCCTTACCAGACGACTGGAGGCTATTAAAGTGCTAATCCATCAAGTACATAAGGATGTAATGTCCACGTATCCACATACATTTTCTGTTCTCAGGTGAATGGGATACATTTTCTATTCACTAGTGAGTTCAACAAGAGGTAGCTCATTAGTTAAAATTAAATAATTGTTAATTACAAGTCGGGATATGATTTGTGGATACTCTACCTGATCTGTCGGTCTGCACTCTCCACACAGACGTGCTGAGTGGGGACTTGCCTCCATCGCTCCGCCTCCTTCACCATTGCCTCAGCATCCATCAGACCAAAGCCGTACAAGTGGCTGACTGTAGGAAACAGAGAAAAGTCGCAGCTGATCAGAAGAGTTCATCGCTGACTCTGCAGTGTCTCGTACCATTAATGGTTTATCAAAAATGGAATGTTAATGATTCAAATAAGATTTTGTATTATTTTCTGAAATCCTGCAACCACAAATAATATAAAAGAGGGGGCGATATCAAGAATCAGTGACAAGAGCTCTGAACAAGTCTGTAGCCATCCTTAAAGGCATGAAGGCATAGATTCCTGAGGAGGTTATTCCTAAGTCAAAATGTGCCCAGAAATTAGCATTTTGTAAAGCAGTTACATAAAAATGTAAAGAGAAAGTTTGGAATCCACTCAGCTTATGGGTAGAGCTAATCTAATATGAATTCCTTCCATACTTCTCACACCCCCCACCCCCCTTCCCAGTCCTGTTTCTCTTTAGTTCCTCTTTGAAAAAACAGTCACTTGGAAAATCTCCAGGCACACTGGGCCTGCAGCCTGGCTGACCCTTAGTTCTCACTCTCTTGGTTTCTCTCCCTCACACACACGCACGCACACAAACACACACACACACGCACGCAGGTATGCATACACACTTAAACACGCACTCACAACATTACAAAACAGCAACCACCACATGGACCCTGACAGATGGCAGCTGGCGGCGCAGTAGTTAAGCAAGAAGGAAAGATTTTTGGAAACTGCTCAGCTCCTGCCTTCTGATTGGAGAAAACAAATCCAGGAATCAAAATAATGCATACTGATTTCTCTGTGACTGTTTTGTATTTTTCTTTCAAACACACTATATCCCACCATGAATAGTAAATGCAGCGATTGCTTAACTGTGACTGTGAACCTACAGCATCATCTACAATGTGGCCCTGCATTCAAATTGGCCTGAAGTTGTCAAACACAAAGATTTCACTTTTATTTGTGGCTCATGACAGTTACTATCTGCTTTACCAATTACAAAAACACAACTCAGGACTAAGATGTTTTAGTAAGCTTTATTATAAAGCTTCAATAAGCCTGTCCTGTGTCCTGTTTTTGTCTATTTGTTTGTTTTATTTAATTGATTGCTTTTCTGGTGGAATGAAAAGAAGATATGCTGATTTATAGCAGTGGATCAAAACAAGTAAGGTAACATTACAAAATGTTACATGAGAGAAAGTTAAATCAAGACAAAGTTAAATCAAATCAGAATAAGTGAAATGCACTGCGCTTTTAAGATCGACTGATAAGATACTAAAATTAATTCTCAACCAATACTGTCTCTTGATTTCTATGTGTGTGTGTACCATTGTAACCAGCAGCATTGGTCTTCCAGTCAGGGGCGCTGAGATGTCCGGCTCTAGAGGTCTTTACAATGATGTGCTGTACATCTCTCCATGTTAGAAGGGGACTAGCAGAAGAAAAGACACACAAACACACATACATACATTAATTCATTTATAATAATGTAAAAAATGGTAGGAAGACATGAGTGGGCACAAAGTCTTTATGTCATTTACATGAGTGGGCACAAAGTAAATAGGTAAATGACAAAGACTTGCTTTTCTATGCACATACTCAAACAGACATACGCATACATTTAAAATAACAAATATCCACACACACATATACATAAATGACAAGGTCAGGCAGCACTGATGTGAATACAGGAATAATGATGAGAAAAAATGCTTTGAATAATTTATTGTGTTGTGCAAGGAAGAGCAGAACCTGCAGAGAGAAAAAAAAAACTTAAGAGGGAGAATGGACATTAAGACGTGGAGACATACTTGTTTTTGGAGTAATTATGGGATGGAAAAGAATAGGTGGATGAAAGGGAAACATAAAAAGGTTAAGATAAAAGAGGGAGGAGGCTGAAAAATAAAGCACAAGGAGCAAGAGGGAGAATGAAATGTAAAACAAGGTAAAGAAAACATAGCAATATACAGTAGGTGGAAGATTACTGAGAGAGAAAATTACACAGAGGAATAGATGGAGCCATAGATGCCCGTTCATCTGTCCCTAGTTTCTCAGATCTCACGTGAGATCCATTACGAGATGGCAGCCATGTGTCCCGACTTGTTTGATGTCTAAATGCTACATTAAAGGGAAAAACCAGGAAGAAGTGGGTCACCAAGTTTCCTGGGATTCCCTTCCATCTCATATGCCGGCCAGATGCTCCGTTCCCTCCCCTCATGTCACTCCCTCACCATCTGAGACCTCCAGAATCTGTACTACTCTGAATCAGTTGACCTAAAACTAATATCTAAGGTTTGTAACCCAGCATTTGAATCTTAGAATTCAAGAAGACACACAGGTATGGTGTGAGAGGGAGAAGGACAACATCAGGCAGCAAAATGAGTCTGAGACCTGAACACACTGTGCTTTTGCCTGTTGAGCTGCCTGCTTGAAAGCAGGTTCTTTCAGAGCTTCCTGTGATCTCTTAAACCAGAAATGCACTAGAGGATGTTCAAAATTCTAACATCTGGGAGAAGTCTAAGCATCACACATTTAGCCACTGACTTTTACAGATTACAGTCAAAAGCCTCCTGCACACGTGCACTTTATTCTGTAAATGTTCTAGCAATTTTATATGTGCTGTGAAGTAGTCCTTGTGTGTTGTGTGATAAAAGTATACTACAGGCTGGGGATCACGTTCATTAATGATTGCAGGAGGTTGTGTTTTCCTTTAGCATACTGTTCTGTGCATATGTTATTTGTTTTATGGCCTTTAATGTAAAGAACACCGAGTTTGCTTTTATATAAGAAAAAACTCTTTCCTTCTCCCTTGATGTCACATTTGCTCTTTAGGATTGTACATGGTGGGAAGAAAAATAAATAATCTAGGAAAGAAAAATATCCAGACCAGCCATACCATGTGTGGGATTGTGTCATATGGAAGAGATCTAAGTGTGGATGCTGAGTATCCCTGCCTTAGATGGATATTTGAAGCAAGCAATATTGACGTGATTTTATTTATTAACCAAGTCGAACTACAAGATCACATCCAGATTAGTCAATCGAGAATCCAACCTTTAGGACACAAGATTTTTGATTCCTTCATGTCTGTACATTACAAGACAATGTTTAATCTTGCAGAATAACAGTGGTAGCTACACTGAAGGCTGGTCATACGTCTCTTGTTACAGTAAGAGGTTATAAAAGAGCTGAGTGTTTCACAGTTTGTCCATCACTCCTTGGTTTTTAAAGGAAAGTGATTAAGCTGACTTGATGAGCTGTTCGGTAAAACTTTTTGCAGTCATCTGAGTTATATTCACCAAACTGATTAGTGATGTCAGGGATGTGATCAGGATTAGACAAAAAGAGGAAATCTTGTAATGGATTTGTTTGCAGTGAACCCAAAATATCCCATCCCAATGATGCCCAGAACACAACAGTAGCATGCTGTTACACATGTTCTAAATTCACCCTCGCTGAGCCCACACTTATCAAATCCAATTGAAGAAAATGCTCTGAATAGCTGAAAATAAAATATCAAGTGAAAAAAATAATTAAAGGATCGTAGCACAGATAAGATAAGAGCTACGGAAAGTCAGAATAAATAATGTTCAGATCAATATTAATAGGCTTAGCTGTCACTGTGTAATTATGGTTCCATAAATGTTTTATGGTCATTAATTAAAAGTGACTTTGGCATCGTTATCTAGGCCATGACAGCCTTCCCATAAACAAGCCAATACTAATTAATGGAGTAGCTCACATACTGAGGAAAACCAGCAGCAAATCAGAATCGGTGATATAGGTTTCTCAGTGCTTCTCTCAAGTGTAATTATGGATAAAAACAGACAGGTTATCTGCAGGGAGAAAGCAAAGAGGGAAGAGGGAAAATGAAGAGGCAAAAGTGAAAGATTTCAACAGTCCTCAGTCTCAATCTCACCTTGGTTCAGTCCAGTGATGGGAAATTACCCACTAAACTATAATCTGCATTTTTCACTCTAAAATCTGCCAGTCTAGCATGAATTTCAAATCAGATGAATTGAGAAGAAATGAAGTTTTCTTTTCACCCATCTGTCCCTTCTTTGGTTTCTTAAAACCTCCCAGTGGATGAGGTTAGTATGGTGGGTTATCCTTGCTCATTTCTTGCTTATCCCACCTAATTTCCTCACTGATGTCTCCTGTCTCCATGTTCACTCACTTTTCCATTTCTTCGCTTCCAAGGGCAAAAGGAGAGGGGAAAGAAACAAACGTTTGTGAACCTCTAAAATGTTGCTCCTTGCCATGCTAGACTCTAGCTCATAAAGAGAGAAATCGTGCACTGACTTAGAACATCTTAAACTTGGCAAAATCTACAGAGAACATGGGCATGGGGCAGTTTTCTGAAGTAACATGTTCCAACCCACTCTCATATCAAGGGGAAAGACCTCACAACAGAGTTTAGTGAAGTCTAGCGTAATGGCGTCTTGACATGTTTATCACAGAAAGTTTGCTCGCTTTCATTCACCAGATAAGAGCAGATACGATCGGTACTGCAGTTTGTCTAAACTGTTTCCCTGTACCTCTTTGATCCTGTCCTCTCTTTGCCTGTGTGTGCATGCATGTTTATCCATGTGAAAAACTGAATGAATGGATAGAAAGAAATAAAGAGAATTTTCCTCGGAGGAGGGGAAAAAAAAGACCATCGTAACAGTGGTGGACGCACAGCGAGCACGACAGAGAGGAAGTGAGAGCCAGCAGAGGAGAAGAAAGCAGGCAGGCAAGAAGCAGTGTGTGATAATCTTGTTGAGGAAACAGGCTTATGTGCCCAGCACTGCCTGGAAACCGAGAATATTTTCTACTGGGAGGATTTGGATTGGATTATCCAGGTTAAACGAAGTGACCTCAGCTAACTGAGCTGCTCAACATGTGATGATGGGGTAAAGCCCAATTCAGAGTCTCTGCACCTGCACTGCGCCATTTCCAATTCATGAATTTATCACAAATTAAGCACCTCAACAGGTTTTAAAGAAGAGCAGGCAGGCATCTGCTATTACAGAAAAAGCAACCAGGGCGTCTAGAAGGCATAAGGGCAAGACAGGACACTGAAACCAATTGAAAAAACTAGTTTTTAGTATCTGTCTTTCTAACTTTTCTCATCTTACTTTCATATTGGCACTCCAGTTGCTTCTTGTAAAAATGTTTGGCATGAAAGCACCTGGCCCAGAAAAGTCTGTGTGTAATTCTGCTTGTGGCAGACAGCATAAAAATCACGTAAATCCACAATCCTGTACTCATTCTGCCACTAAGGACATCCTGAAACTGAGATCTAATTGGTATATATGTATAAAAGCAATGAAGAAGAGCAAAAACTGGGAAGCCTGACACAACAATATTTCAATACTATTCCAAAACCCACAATAACAATCATATGTAGTTTTAAGACAACAATACTTACAATTTGTATGTACTTGAATAGGTATATACACTCTGAAAATGCAGTAATCGTTCATATTCTACATCTTTTTACTACATTATGAAGAGGCTTCAGCTTTATTGACAGCTGAGATGGAACACTTTGTACCACAGTGCATGAAATATCCTTTTCTCTGCACACACAGCAACACAAACACATGTGATCATTCAGAATTTAAAGCAGCCATAAATGGGCAGAGGGCTGAACTGCCACAGAGCAGAAGAGCTCAGAGTTCAAATGTCTACAGTAAAGCAAAGAAGCACTCCTGCCTCTGGATCCCAAGATGATATGATTGTGACATTTGTGCCAGCATATTCATAATGGATCGCAGGGGGCTGTCTCAGAATATGTTGTGATGTCAAATTAGATGGCACAATCTGAGGCAAGACGGGCTACAGTATGTACACACTGCAACTATATATGGTTGTCACTTCTCAATGGAGAGCTTAATCCTTAAATTCAAGCACAGTTCACCGTTGAAGGAGAGTGATGACAATCCATAGCCAGGCAAGTACCTGGAAAACACAGATGCCCAAATGCTCATACACTTAATCTTATTGTTTACAGAAAGAAGGCACTCAGTTTAGTGCTTCTCTACTCTAAAACGTGCTCAAACACACTGAAAACCCTCTCAGTCATTTCTCAGTGCAGGAAGTCAAAAAGCCCACTGCTGGTGCCATACTAAGATCAATAATAACAGGTAAATATCAACAGCTGATAACTCCTTGTACTACCTGCACCTTAATGCACATATTGCCATTAAAATAATATTTGTGACACTCAAACTTGCTTTGGAAGAAATGGCCTGCCACCTGTACTGAGATGCAGATGTAAAGGCAGTAAATGAATACAGGCAGGTTAATTGCATGTATGTGCTGAGATCCTGAACTGACTGGAAGCAGGTGTATAATGTATTATAATAAGATAATTTGTTGTAACTATTACGTTCTCTAACCCATCATCCAAAAGTACATTTATACAAGACTGTTGTTCCAAATGAAAACAAGAGATTGATCTGTGAACATATATGTCCTGTGGGAGTTTCCATGTACTGTTTATCAGTAGCACTCTGAAACCTGATGTACCTCCGTACATGTCTCTGCACACAATTGGGATGAGGTTAACTGATTAAAATGAAGACAGTTTTTAAAGTAGTTAAATGCATCTCCACCGCTAACTTGACATTGATGTATCTGTGAGAAAACGCTTCACGTGTTCCCCTTATACATCAGTGAAGCCAAAGGACAAGAGGGCATTAGAAGGTCAGCAAGGGGGCAAAGAGATGAAGTGAAGGGATGAGGTTAAACGGATCTTACTTTGCCTCCAGGGCCAGAGCAATAATGGCAGCAGCCATGGGAGCCGAGGCCGATGTCCCCGTGTGACTGTCTGTACACCGATGTCTCAGGTCTGTTGTGATCTGCAGATAGAGGAGAAGGAGAGTCAGAGGAGGATTTAAGAGAGATGAAGAGTAAATAAGAATGAAATAAGTAAGAAGCAAGAGAAAGAGGGCAGGGAAAAGACAGGGGAGGAAGGAGGAGTCAAAGTCAAAGATGAGAGGGGAAAAATTTCATAAATAAGAAAGCCATGAGCAAACAGATGAGAGAAAAGAGAGGACTGTTACAGAGGTGGATGGAGAGAAGGGGCAAATGGTGACAATGATGGCAGGAGGAGAGAGAGAAACAGAAACAGACAAAGAGAGATTGAAGTCAGGAGGATCAGAAGGATTTAGACACACCTGAAACTCACATTCCAGCTTTGATACACTGCCTCGCTAGAGATAACACACACAGACACTCACACATAAGTACACAAATCACCAGTTCGCCCAAGAGTTGTTTCCAAGGAATCAATGCCCAAGGAGAAACAAAGGATGAAGGGTAAGAAGCAATAAGAGGCAGTAAAATGTGTTGTTTAAGAGCTGTATGTTCGCTTTGATTGTATGTACTTTAGTCAGCCAACTAGTCAAACAGCTTGACAGTCAGTCAGCCAGGAAAAGCTTAGCTAAGTTCCAGTCTGAGCCCTCATCAAAGGACCTTTCCTGGACTAAAAAGTTTGAGGGATTATCTGAAGACACACACACACACACAGAATATGAAATGGTTTAGAAAGAAGTGAAAGTGGTCCAATAGCATTAGATAAACAGGACAGTATGTGCTCAAGTAGATTAGACTTACTTTCAGATATATGAGGTTCTACTGTGTGTACAAAGCTGGAGGAAAACCGTAAAGAACTTGTGTATTTTTCTGTGCTTGTGTGTGTGTCTGTATGTCTGTAGCATCAGTGCGAGGAATGTAGCAAAACACTGCCAGACAAGCGAGCTCACAGTGACCAACTGTCACTGTCCATCCCAGTGCAACACGGGAGAGATTTGGTCAATTTGGCTCAAACCAGGTCACACCACTGGGCCCACAAGCACACACGCACAAGGCGCAGTTAATTCCATGTTGTATCATGCTGCAGTTGTGACTGAAATTATATATTGTATTTGCAATATATTCAATTTATTCAAGATCCAAAAAACAAGGATACTCCTCAATGTAAATTAATGGTTACCTAGCACGTGTAGACATACCTTTTGCAAGTTTCTTTGGTTCATGTCACATATTTAAAGCTGGAAAACAGAAATCTGTTGGTACTTTCAAGAACTAATGCACTAACATCTGTGTGCCCGCAACAAGCAGAGGTTATCGAAATCTATCACAGACACACAGGCATGCACACACATTAATCCTTACAATCTTTCGGTCGTAGTTCTCCCCGCTGCTGTAGGTGGTGGTCAGAGTAGACGAGCATTCCTCCAGATACCAGGGCTTGCGTCCACTCTCAGCTGTGCTGGAGATAGAGATAGTGTAGATGGAGTTGGTGTAGCCGTCACAGGAGCAATGGTCTCTGCTGCGCCCACCGTTGCCTGAAGCCCACACAAAGATGGAGCCACGGCCCTTCCTCCCCTGACAGAAGAAGATGCAGGGAGGACATATTAAGAGACTGCAGATTTGTCTTAATACTTAAAGGCAATTACCGCTCACCAGACTTAGTTTTGGCCTCATATTTAAATGTTCTTTTAATGTCCATTAGAAGGAGAGTAATGGGTTCTGTGTTCAGTGTGCAGAAATCACTGCCTAAAGAAGAAAAGATCAATACAAGCAACTGCAAAAGTAGGCAGAGAGATAGTGCAAGTCCTCAGCAGTCCTGTAAGTGTCTGGCAACAGATCTGTTGTGTTCAGTAATCATAATGTTTTAACTGGCCAAAATATAGTGGAGGATTTTTGCTTTGAAAGCGTTGGCATTGCTGAGTGCCATGCTGTGTTAGTGAGGCTTTTTTTCCATGTTGGAGTGAGTGGGGTGGATTTCTGTCTTTCCTCACGTCACTGCAGCAAAAACCAGAAGTTAATTTACTGAATGACATCAGGCTTAATCCTTTATTAGAACCAACTGAATACTCTCATATTTATTTGTAACAAGTCAGCTACAGGACATTACTTTAAAACATGCACGTGCAGTCGTCCAAGAACAAGCTTATTAAGGTAATGTACAAAACTTTCTAAATGAACACATCTAGATCTGGCATATTTTCAAAATATTAATTTTCTTGGAGTGTGAGAAGAATTATTCAAATTAAGTTAGGTCTCACTTTCAAAACTGTAGAGAATACAGCTGGTTACTTAACTAACTATCTTAGTCCTTGGGCAAAAATATGTTTTCATACACAGCTGCAGTTCTCTGGAACATATCTCCGGGTAAAGCAATGGTTGATGAATAGTCAATCGTAAGTTTGTTTTGTTTGTTTAATTCAGTCTTACTATGTTTTTAGTAATACATGTGTTTTGATTCTCTCTTGCCTGATTTGGTCATCTGCCACCTTGTCTGCCTTTACCCTTGAAAGGACCACAATGGAAATAAGCTTTTAGCTTTATTGTGTTTTTATCCATGACTATTTAATTGCATAGCAGAACTGGGTAACCGCAGACTTCTATTTACTTTTAGTGTTGCCAAATAAATCTATCTTTCTATTCCTGAAATGCACATTTCATTGCGTCACATCTGGTGTTTGCCTTCAGTTTTATCTTTTCCATTAGTTTGCAGAAGAAAATTATATAAGTTATTAAACCTCAGGTTGAAAAGTTTAAAACAATCCTATGGCTTTGCATGCTTGAAATGAATCACAAAGAAATATAGTGCCTGCAGGAACTCAGGTTGATGGAGCTGCATCATTTTTTAAATCTCTTTAAAGTCTCTTTTACCGGTCAGCCATTTTCAAACCTTTGACTCCTATTTATTTGTTTATCTGTTTTCATGTTTTGCCATTGATGCTGTTGAATGCCAGGTTTATTTGTTTTCTTCATTCAATATTTTCGTTTTGCTACATCCTCGTGGACGGTATCTTCCGTTTACTATGCTGTATTTTGTTTATTATTTCTGTTTATCAGTTCTGTACATGCCAGTACTGCTGATTTGTTCAGTATTTTTAAGACTTTATTTTGAAAATGTTCTGTAAACAAATGATATCAAATGGTATTTGAAGAATGAAAGTACAGCATAAAAAGACCACGCACTGTCAGCATTTAAATTTACTTGGGTACATTCATAAAAGAAAGCAAAGCACCAAGGCCAGAAATATGGCATGTAACAGGCAAGCATGACAAGAGCTTGTTTTAAATACGTTTTGTGCATTTTTAAAAAACAAAAAAGCCTTTAAGACTTTTTACGAGAACTATATGTGCATGCTTTGCATTTCATCAAGTTTTGGCTGATTGCACACATATGGACATTTTTTATAACTGAGACATGTGCAGCCAGGCAGCTGTTTAATATTCAGATCTAGGTCTCTAGAAGAGGTTACACAGTCCATTAAAAAAAAGAGACGTTTCCAGACGTATTTGGAGGATCTTGCTAGGTGAGTAGCCAGGGCCAGCTCAGAGTGAGCTTTGCATCAAATCAAAGTGTGAATAAAGACACCAATTCATTTACTAATAATAGAGTATTCAGTCTCAATTATTTTTCACTGGAAACCTTCAAATCAAATGCCTTTCACTATTACAGTTGGACATTGTACTTTCAGAATTGGCAAAGCTGAAAATGATCTAAACCCTGGACCTGGTGGAGACACACTGAGAGAGTCACTGTGATGTGGTGATGACCGACAGAGTTATGAAGGCAGAGTTCAGCCAGAAGTCAGCAAAAAAGATATGTGATGAATTGACTGACACTGCGATTCACACTGTTACACACACACACACACACACACACACACACACGCACACGCACACATATACACGAGAATAAAAGATGGTATGGAGTTCTTCAAAAGGGGGCTTCTGTCAGGCAGCGATAAGCAAGTGAAGCCCCTCTGAGTGAGAGGGGGATCAGACAGGAGCAAACCCTGACAGATGAGAGCGATGGGGAGCGCTTTGAAGAACAGTTTGTGAAAGAAAGAAGGGGACAAAGAAAGAGGGAGAGAGGAAACAGTGAGTAAAGAGCAGCAGAAGGAGAGAGAGGTGAAACGCAATGTGAAACTGATGGGCAGCAGTCCAGCAAAGAAAAAAACTAGAAGAAATAATTTACTGCTCAAATTAATTGTCAATTAACTGCCAATGAATTTATTTATCAACTGTTGGAAAATTAACCAATATCAATTTCAGTGACTGATTGATTGTTTAGATCAATTAACAAACAAAAATGCCAAACGTACACAGATTTGTATCTTCTCAAATGTGACAATTTGCTGCTTTTCTAATATTATATTAGTAAATTGAATATCTTCAGTGTTTCCTGGTGTTGGTGAACAAAAAAAGTTTTAAAAAATAATTTTGATGGACGTCACTGTTATGATTAAGAGGTATATATACACACAGGCTCAACCTAAATGAAAAAATGTTGTGCGTAAGCAACATAGAGACACTTTTCCTTTCCTACATAACAAAATATAGAAAGGAAACGCACACACACACACTCACCTCACAAAAACATGTAACGCATACGGAAACTCTTGTTTGAGTATTTCACACGTACAGAAACACAAGCCAGAGTACAACCCTCTCCACAGCTGTCAGTGGTCTCTCCAACACCTCAGCTCTTTGTGATAAACTGTCTCTTTGGAGTGTCGCATAGGTACATGTACTCGCTAGCATGCCATCTCCACTCAGTTTCACACACACACACACACACACACACACACACACACACACACAGCAGCGGGAGGGCATGCAAGCACACGCACACACATACTCAAGTAGTACCAGTTGGACAGATATCTCCCTCACCTCTGTCATCTTAAAAGGCCAGCCTGTCAGGAGTGACGAGGACTCTCCTCTACTCACACTACCAACCTGTCAGTCCTTTTTTTCTCCTCTCTCTTTCCTCTTTTTGTAACATGCCACAGGCTCTCAGCCTCCCGGTCAAAGTTTCCGGCTCAAAACTTAAGAGATCCATATATCCCCCCCGCTGACTCCCCTCCCTGCCTGGATCTCTCTCTCTCTCACCTCCTCCAAGGTCTACATCTACTTAAGCAAATGGAAGAGAGCCAGTTGCAGGAAACTTTGTGAATGCGTAGATGTATGTGTGTGCGAGCTGTGACCAGTAAATGACTTCACCCCTGTTAACCTCTGTTATAGCTTTCCCACTCCATTCAGCCAACAACACAGCACCAGCTTGTTGTTATGCATAAAAAGCTATGAATATGTAAATGAATATATGCTAATAGGCTGGGGGTGCTCTCTAATGTCCGGAGGAGCTTCACAGGTAGAGATAGCCAGAGTAGAGTTTGGGGTATGAGTGTATGAGTGTGAAACACACACACCTGCTTTGAGTCTGTGTTTGTATGTGTTTATATCTTGTCTCGCCATGTGAATACCAATGTCAGAGTCCTGGCTGAGCAGTAAAGCACTTGTTTGTTTGTACATGTTTCTGTATGTAAATGTTTGTGCGTGTGCGTGTGTGTGTATGTGCACCCACCATGCGGATGCCATTCTCAAAAGCCTGCCTGGCCAGAGACGCTGGTCCATCCACTGTCTTTCCATCATCATCAGGTCCCCAGCTGGCACTGTAGATGTCGATGTGCTGTGGCTGGAGGCTCAGAGACTTGGCCTCCACCATGTCTGTTACATCTCCATCCAGCATTCGCACACCTGGTACACAAGAAATAATCCATGCATAAACCAAAGTTTAATCTATCCCCAATGCATTTCCAGAGAACTTGCTGAAAAAGTTCAATAAGCAGCCACCAGACCTGTGCAATGTTTACTGCTTAATATTAATACAAGTATTCCAGCATTAGGAGACATATTTTAATTTTAAAAGTGTTACTCCTCTCGTATGATTCCTATTATTTGATAATATGTAAATTTGTGCAACAAGGTCCTTTTAACTCCAATCAGATCAGCTTCTCTAAAGTATGAGGTTTGTATGATTAAAGCTTCCATCTCATCTCTTAGTTGTCACATTCATACAAATGCAAGTGCACAGAGGCAGGCAGACATCACCATGACAATGTGTCAATCACAAAACTATGGTATGTGGGACATGATCAGTCAATGAACACAGAGTTTGTTTTAACTAAACTAAGTAGGTGGAATGATTTTACATAGGTTGATGAAAACCAGCACTGCATTAACACCAGGAGCAGACAAATAAAGGACAGTTCTCAGCCTTGTCAGCATCCTTTCAGACTGCGTCCTTTCAACTGTCATTAACGGCTATCAAGCCTTAATTACACTGAGACACGTACCTCTGCTGAATAAACAGAAACATGTCAAAAACTGTTGATAAATCCTGTTTCAGAACCCAGACAAATATAACCAATCACTCACCTCCTATTCTGGCATTGTAGGCAATTCCCACAATGCAGTGGGAGTTGTTTGCGGCTGCAGCAACTTCGCCCGCACACCGTGTCCCGTGTCTGAGGAAAGAGCGGGAATGAACAGCTTATTACACAGATCTAAACACACACACTGACACACACACACACAACATGTGCCTGAATGAGGGGATGTCATGGACAAAGTTAACACAAGCAAATGTATACACAAGCAGGAGAGCACACACAAACTACCAGATAAACATGCAGCTCTTGAAGTGGAAAGCAAGGACACGAAAACACATCTTCACAGATAAATGTCTACATTCCCGATAAAGCAATTCCAAACAAAATGGTTTAAGTGCAGTAAGTGTTACAAATGTAGCAAACACTACAAATATTTCTACTATTCCAGCTTTGTCTTCATGGGACTGACAGAGAATGGAAGAAGAGGTCGTTCAACATTTTGTAATGCTGTTCCTCAATGCCAACGGTCCCCGAATGTACAAACACACGCAAACAGAGGCACAGTTTGGGCCGTGTTTGTAATCTGAGTGCAGCATGCAAGTACTGTGCTCCCCAAGCGCACACAGACAAAAATACACACAAAAACAGTGATAGCTGAAACAATGTCCAACATCAGTGGTAAGTTGGACTACTCAGACTACTTTAACAACTAATTACACACACACACACACACACACACACACACACACCAGGGTAACATTCCACCAGTAACTACAGTGGTGACAATCGGCCCGGGGTCAGCAACCAGCGTAAACAAACATAAGTATGTTTGCGTCCGCCGCCTCCTCAAAAACACCACTTTCTGGAACGGCACAAACACACTCACACACAGACACGCACCTCCTGCAGAGAACATCTGCATTACAACACCCCCCGGAAACAGCTCTGACCGCTGCCATGGTAACCCAGCATCTAGCTATCGAAACCCCCGGGGAAGACACAGGGAAGTTTTTAAGTCCAGGGAAGCACTCAGACAGTGGAAAATCCATTTCACACTAACCTGATGATTTCAGGTCAATTTATTTATTTAACAACATGATCAAAGGTTTGAAAACATATCAAGGCATCGCTTGGCCAAGGTGTTTACGCACTATCCGTGCTTGGCAACGTCATCAAAAATGGTCATCCTCCTCATCTCTTTCTAGTACTATTTACTAAGTAGGAATTCTATGCCTCTCACTTAACTCCCCCCCATCACACACAATACAATTCACCTTGCCCTACACTGGTGCAATACAAAACAAAAGAACAGATAAATGCTCAACATACACCTTCACTAAGCTGCTGCTCTTCTAATCTTCTCTCAGTAAGAAAATGAATAAGTGTATTTCCCAAATGACAAACTATTCCTTTAAGACAACAAAAGAGTCCCATTTCTAGGACAACACACACGTTTTAAACTGAAAACACTACAATGAACTTTAGATTTTTATTAAATTCACATCTAGTTAAGATATTAGATACATAGACACCATTTGTATAGAGAGTTGGAGTGACCTCTCAAGTTTACAGAAAAGTTAACACAAACGAAACTGTGTTAAAGTATAACATATTAAAAGGCTGCAAATCAGTGATAGGCCCCTTTATCACAGTTAATGAGCCAAACTGCTGGCTCCCTCTTTTAAAATGCTTCAACAGTCTTCGCTCAGTTCACTTCACTCCACTAATCCATAAAATCGTCTGTCTGGCTGTCTTTCCACTCTTTGTGTTAGCCTGTATTTTCCATTTTCTACACATCTGTGTCACAGTCTCTCAGGGATCTCTCTGTGCTTCAGCCAGAACCATATAATGTTTGTGCAATAGATAATAGCCAGTGGGAACAATACACACTCACACACAGTAATTATTCAAATTCAAACGCAGATACTTTCTGAAACTTTCAAAAGAATACAACCACATTAACTCACATCTGACTCTTTGTGGTCCACATTTAATTTTTTTATAGCCCTGCATATTTTGCCCCTGCTTCAAAAAGCAAAGTAAAAATCTTGAATTTTTTGGTTCTTTGCAGAATACTATAGATTACTATAGAAATACTACAGGTTTTTAAAATCCAATTTACGTTTAGTTTTGCACAGTTTTCCCTGTGTGTCTGGTACTTTGTTTGTTTGTTTGTTTGTTTGGAAAAAAAAAATCTCTATTTCCTGCACAGGTTTTAATGTGGCAGGCCACTGGGGAACATTTATAGCTGCCCAGATCTATTTGTAGAAAATTACAGTTAAGTTTTCTCAAAGTCACTTTGTGTTTCACAGTGGTAACAGTGACAGTTAAGAGAAGGTTAGAGTGAACATTTAATTTGCAAGAAGATGAAGAGCTTTGTCTATTTTTTATCCCTAGTTTCATAGGACACACACACACAAACAAACATATGCACACAAATACACACAGCAATAGATGCTGATTCATCCAAATGTGTCATTTCAGAGACCTGTACCGGAAACTGATGCAGTGATAAAGTAACTGCTTCTGTCCTTGTTCTTTCATTCAAGCACAGCTGGCAAACCCAGCTGTACACATAAACAACCAAAGAAATCCCACAATTAGTTTTGTCATATTCTCCTTTTAGATCTCAGTAGGGTGGGGTGAACCATCAGCAGGCATAAGGAACTTCACTGGTAAAGCAAGAGATGTTAATTCACCCAAATGTGTCATTTCGGGGAACTGTACACGAGATTGATACAGCGATACCGTGGCTGCTTTCCTCCTCCTTCCTTCATTCAAGCACAGCTGTTAGAGCTGGTTGTATACATAGACAACAACAGATTAAAATCCACGAGCATTGCGTCATTCTTGTTGCCATACAACACAACGTTTGACAACAATCTGCAGTTTGCCAGATGTAGCTCAATTTAGTGTTATTCCTCAGAAATCTGTGTGTATCTCACTTTCCAGGCATGATGACCAGTTTTAACTTGCCGACCACCTCACGCAAACCACATCTATTCTGCTCCTATGAGAGACATGACCGCCATGTTTTGATTAAGCTACTATGATCTCCAGTTTGTAATTCCCATGGGAGAATTTGTTGTAAAAAGAATAAAAAGTCAAAGAAGGCACACCAGATTTACATCCACACACATAACATCAGAGTCAACTATGAATTCAACCTTAAAAGGAAACCAGCTCATTAAGCTGCATCTGTAAGCCTCATGTCTCTTTAAGACAATGCATTACCAGCAGGGACTGAGCCACTGCCAAGACACTTGGGCTGCTGCAGCCAAACACACACCAAAAATCACTCACAAGCCAAACTGGCACAAGACAAGTGCTTGGACAAGAGAGTCTCTTTTTTTTCTCTTTTACACACACACACACATACATACACACACACTCACTCTCACTCTCTCTCTCTCTCTCTCTTTCACACACACACACACACACACAAACACACCAATTCTTCCAAACAGAAAAACCACAACCCACCCACAAATGTCACAATCAAATACACTAATGTAACTCATCGCACCCACAACAAGGTCAGGATTCAGCAAATACAAACATATTGAAGGACACAGCTTCTGGTAAAAATCAATCAGAAAAACACACAGAAAAGCATTAGGCTGACTCTTACACCTAAACACTAAAGTCTCATGCAAATTTTTACCTGGACCCTGCTGCAACCTGGTAAAATTTAATTTCTCTTTCTCATTAGTTCTGGAATAAGATTATTTTTTACTCTTACTTGTTCTCATTGGTCGCATCATATCGAGGCATGGGATCCATGTCGTTGCCGTTGACATCAAAGCTTGCTTGAGGGTCCTGGGGGAGACACGGAGGTCAAAACAAGTACATCAAACACCAAAATGACCTCTGTAATAATGATCAGGGGACAGAAAACATCGGGTAAACAAGTAAATTCATTAGAAAAGTAGGTTCAACACTGCCCGCATGTGTGTGCATAATAGACTTGTAGAACGCCAAGAAGCTTCTCTAACCCAATCAAACAGTTCACATTAGCATCACTCACAGCAGTTTTGTACATCGAATGCAATCAGAGCTAACTCAATCTGCCACACCGCTCACCCTTCGGCATAAACAAATCCAGGCATTAAGAGTAGCTAATAGCAGCAGCGCAGGCGCTGTCAAACAGGGTGTGAATCGTTTTATCGGCACAGTTGATTGATGGCCTTACCTGCTGCCCAAGGCTAAGATGTTACTCTAACTATCGGGCCTTGGTCTGAGGTAGACATACCTCGGCATGCACATAAAGTATGTAACCACAGACAAATAAACATGTACACACAGCATACCAGCACACCCACAGGTTTAAGGAAGCTTCCCTTCAAAATGTAATCCATGACACATGATTATGTGATCCAAACTACAACCGGTATCACAATCTAGTTGATCATTTGACTCCTGCAACATGACTTTATTGCTTTCTGTAATATGATTGCCTAAAATGGACCATATATATGTTATACATACTGTATTGTAATTATAATAATCTTTGATTTAAATTTGTCTTACAATCTAATTAACTAATCACTGTTGGTATATTTTGTAATCAGACTACTGTAATCCTGATCCTGTTACACATGTGACTCTCTAATCCTGAATCAGGCACACTCATTGCCACACACACAAATTCACACACTCACTCGCTCCAGCAGCTTGCATATAAGTTCCTATACCTCCCCAAACTTCACATGGAGATGCTTAAATAAAGAGCTACAACAAATGCAGCTATTTCAGTCATGTTGTCTTATAATAAATATTCTAGGATTTTGGATTATTGGTCAAAGACATTTAATGAGGTCACCACTGGAACTGTTTTCTGATGTTTCACACAGACAAAAAAATTACGACCCAAAATCAAATGGTTGATGAATACGCCAACCCCCAAGACGCACACACATACACACAGACAGCCACCCATAGCCGCCCTACACGCGCATACATACACACTCACGTAGTTCTGAAAGAGGTCTGGGTGGTTCCTCTCGATGCCATCATCTAGTATGGTCACCACCACATCTTTTCCCGTGTAGCCCCTCTTCCAAGCCCCCATGATGTTCATGTCCGACTGGCAGTTATGGACGTCATCGTTACAGTGCTGGAGAGATGGAGGCGGGAGGTGAGGGGGGAGAGGGAGATAAAGAGTTTATGAGCATAACCTGATGATTTCCACTTAACTTAGAGCAAGCATGGGCATTAACATTTCTTATACAGAGGCGCAAGCTTACATAAACAAGTCCAAACAAGTTAAGGTAAGGCCTGTTTAAAAAATTCAGTATAAAATCTCACATAGCCTGGTTCATCCATAACATTGTTATCAGTGAAAAAGAATTACTTCGAGCTTGATACATTATGTCTTGTTTCACTATTCAAACACAGTGATGGAAAGGTTTAACCCTTCTAGCTTTCTCATCTCAGGTTCATGAGCAATTAAGTGTAAATTCTTACTCAGTTGGCTCTCAACAGTCACAGCACATAAGATAAGACAAGATAAGATAATCCTTTATTAGTCCCACAATGGGGAAATTTACATTGTTGCAGCAGCATAAGTGACTGAAAAGATAGAAAAAGACATAAGACATAAATACGAGTAAACATTTTTTACAACAATGCAGTTATTGTCCTGCAGCCGATCTGTCTGGTTGCATTATCAGATGCCTGATTAAGACTGATGTTGGCTATCAAACACTCTTCACTGCAGGTGTTATTCAAGGGCAATGGATGTGCCATAAGCTGTTTACATATCAAAGTGACATTTAGGTTATTGTCAACCTAAAATAAATTACTTCACTCACTTTATTTCTTATTGGTGCTATTTTACTGTATTAAAAACAAACTCATGTCTCCAATAGGGGGAAGCCCTAAAGCCCCTAAATAAGTATCTGCATTAAATTTTAATTGGATACAAAATATACAGCTGGACAAGCTGACAGAAATGTTCAGTATTTCAACAATAGGCTATGTCAGGTAACTTTATTAGAAATGACCAGAGGAAGCTTTTTTTCCTATCTAAACACACACACAGTGAGTTCAGAGAGTTCTGTCCTAAAGCTAGGAAAATATGTTTAAAACCTCGGGTCAAAGTATTAGGATTTATCTATACTAAGTTAACAATTGACAGAGCTGAGGACTCTCAACCACACATACACACGCGCACACAAATACATAACTAAAAGAGCAATGATCTCAGGGTATATGCAAACACTTGTGATAAGCCTGGAAATCTCTGCAGTGTAAAGCACTGAGTGAGTGAGTGAGTGAGTGTGAGAGTGTGTGTGTGTACAGGCAAACCACAGCATGTACAACACCACCAATCTCCGAGAAACGATTTCGAAATGCAGGGAACACAGAGACACATATATTTCTGCCTGTGTGGATAGTCCTGTGACAAAATACTTATGAATAAACACAGACGGTCTAATCTTGACCAATAAAATTTGTCACTTTTTAAATAGATGAATGGCCAAAATTTCATCACTATGGCTTTTCTACTCTTTCATTCAGTAAAACACACACAAATCCCTCAGCTGCACTGACCCTGCAGTAATCAGGACTGTGGCATGACCTAAATTGACCTTTGACCCACAAACTGGATAGATGTGGGCAAAGAACAGCACGCAATCCTGTGAGAAGAACAGATGAGCACAGCATAGATCTGACTAACTTGTATCGGGCTTTATTTGTCGCAGAAGTGATATTCTTGTGTTTGTGTAATAAACGCACAAACGGAGAGGGAGTCTAGTCCGAGTATACAGTGTACTCACAATGTACCACATACTGCTCCACTTGGCGTCATTATAGAATATGTTGTTCTGGAACGGGCTGCTGTGGGCGGAGCTTAACAGAGAAAGGGGTGGGGATTGTTTATAATCCCTCTTGATCCTCCTCTTCACCACCTGCTGCTGTATCCACTCCACCTGAAACACACAAACACAGAGATAGCAGAAACTGAGGAGGCATCAAACAATGGCACACAGTAGTAGAATTATTTCACAGATAGCACAGATATCAGTCAACAGAAGTAATTTATAGAGGCTGTATTTCTTTTTCTTTGTGTGTGTGAGAGAGTTCATCACATAAGGCAAAGATACAGACCATCTCCAGAGAACAGATATGGCTAGTATGCTGTCGCACTCGACCAACCAAGACAGAGAAAACATTAGAAAGCAGCGGAAGAGAATTGAATTTTTGTTATGGGTGAACCATGAGCTTAGATGACATTTTTTTACTGTAGGAGGAGATGATGCTCATGAGAAATGTTTTTCATCTTGTAAAGGTGAAGTATATATATTTTTAACATTTTTTTTTAAAGGCGACAGTGCTCAGCTGTAAAGAGGTTTCAGCCTTATAGATTCTCTGTACATAACTGTAACAGTGTTTTACATGTGGTTTCTCCATTAAAATGTGGTGTAAGGTGAACAAATGATAACTACTGAATTAAAAAACCCACTAACAGAAATTACAGCACATAAAGTACATGCGGACGCACACGTTCAAGAAGCAACAGCAGAATCTTGATATGTCATTTCTAAGGTATCCTTTTAGCCATCCAAAAGTTACATTTAATGCATTTTGGTGTTACCCTACAAGAGTTTTGCAGTGGACTCATTTCTCCCTGTCTGCAAAATGGACACTAACACACACACACACATATGCACCGAAGACATAAATGTCTCTCAGGTAACATCAATCTCTCAAATGTTATGGGCTTGCTTCAAGGCGCAAGGCATTCCTTGGCAGGAATCTCGCTCCACTTTCGGACGGAATTTTCCGATTTCAAAATCAGCATTGTTGGATCTGAACAAGATGGCTAGACCCACGTGCTTGGCCCTGGTCAAGTCTTTTTAAAACCCTGAAATCTTGTGTTTAGTCTAGCTGAAGTCCTGCAGGCTTCATCTGTCTAAAAAAGACTCCATGAGAAGTTAACATGTACCAGCAATGACGATGACACAAAACTAAAATATGAGCAGGCATAAGACTGGCACAGCACGTAGAGGGAGCATGTGTAACACTGTATAAGAGGAGCCTGGGATGTAAACATTTCTGTGATAAACAATTTAGGAATTCTTTGGACTAAAGTTTGCACATTGCATGACAGTTTACAAAGACTACATTAGAATTTTATTCATTGACTTTAGGGATAGTGAATGTTCAGATGAAATGTTGTGGAGCTACTGCTTATTTATGCAGTATTTTCAAAGTGTGCACTCTGCCTGAAATGATCGCCTTACCATCTACTGTGAACATAAAGCGTCTAGCTGTACGCATGATATACCGACAAAGAAACTCCACTCATAAAAGATAATCAATAGAATAATTTTCACACTGCAAAAGAGTTTTTGTTTTGTTGCTCAGTTTTGCCAGAAATCCGAGGCTTTAGTGAACAATGTCCGACTGCAAAGACCAAGCACTTCTTCACATCAATACAGCTCCAGCAGACAGAGGAGAGGAGAAGAGAAGAGAGAAAAAAGAGAATAGAATAGCTGACATAATGACTGCAGAGTGATTATCTGGTCTCATGCACTGAAACAATCTGCCAGGCTCTCTGGAGAGTTGGAGAGTGAGGCAACAAGACAAGATAAGACGAGAGAAGTAGAGGCGATAAAGAGCTGAAGAGAACGAGTCCCAAGAGAGTCAATAAAAAAAGACTGAGCTGGAAGGGGAGGGAAGTGAAAACAAATAGCAAGAGAGACCGAAAGACAGCAAGTGAAGGGAGGACCATTGATTTTATAAATAACACTGATGTAATAACTCGAATATGTAGCTCCTTATAGATCACGAAGTAGGGAGAGAAAGAATTTCTGTAGGTGACGTAATTTAATAACCCAAGTGTGTAGACCTCCCCTTTAAGAGAGCAAGATAGGGGAGAAACCGAAATGGCAAATTGCAAACCGGAGCACAGAAAGAGAGAGATATAGAGTAAAAAACCCAGTGAGATATTTTGTTTTAGCCTGATGCTCCTCCGTCTGCCGAGGTCTCAGCTCATTTCACCCCAAGTTTTGTCAGGACCATCAGCTTCAAAGCAACCGTTTACACACACCATTAGCCTCAAAACAACACTGTCATCAGGAATTGCTCATGAATGTGTCTGCGCAAAACCACTGGTGTATCATTACAATTTGCATACATTAGCATAGCATCAACCACAATCTTTGATCAGCAGTGTAACTCTTAGCTGCTCTTGTCCATAGCTTGGTAATTCCAGGGAGGTCTGACGATGAATGCATCAGTGCCTCTCGTGTTGCCAACAACCCTCTCGGACTGCAATTCCTCTACAGACTGACGGAACAGAGCAAAGACCATACAGATGGCAAAAAAGAAATGATTCTGCTGAAGCTGGATCCCAATTAGTGAGTGTTTCACATCAGATATCTCTGACCAGATCCAAAAATCCAAAAACAGTTTGCTGAAGTGACCTAATGAGCAAGGACATCAACCAAAGAACCTGAAGTCTCACGTATCCACGTGCTGGCAAGCATCCACCCTACTGAAGTGTCTTTAAGCAAGACACGGAATCCCCACCACCTCATCTTGGTGCCGCTCTGTACAGGATTAAGTCCTCTAACTTTCTGAAGGAGGAGGTAGAGTCATTGAAGTATCAGGTATTATATCCTAATATCCTATTTAGTGACTGGATGTACTCTACTTAAAAGAAAACATATTTTATCGCTTTAAAGAAGCAGCAGCACTTTTTCAAAGATGAACCATTCAACTAAAAAAAAATTCTTTTTTTCACATTTTTCATCTGATTACTTTCAAAGGTCTATGGATGAAAATGTTTCTGAATTTCATTATAGAAAAGGAGAGCATAGATGTAAAAGTTGGATATTAAATTTGTTAAGCAGAAATATGTGTGCACATTTTCTATTTAAGCAGCCTAAGAAGAGAGAAATTACTTCTGAAGCCAGAAGAAAATTACTCAAGCAAACTGTGACCGACAATATCAATATAAGTACAGAGGCAGAGGAAAAGTAAATAAGTCCAGAGGTCTCAGGGGGACTGTGGGGAATGTTGACATTAATATTGTGATATCTAAACAACGTTGCTGGTGTTTATATACATAAACAACTCTGACTTTACTCTCAGAGGGGCTGATAATTTACTTCTATTGGTTTTTCTAGCCACATAGAGCATTTCTACCATAGTTTCATGATTATACAGGCCATTTTTAACATGCAGATACAAACCCGAAGCATCTGCAAACTGAGAAAGAGTGTATCCACTATAACAGAACAATGGATATACTGTGCTTGCATTTTACCATTGAATGCTTAATCTCTGCCACTATTAGTCTAAAAAATCTATTTCTTCTTGCCTTTAAAGTGGTTTCCTACCTTTTATCTCCACACTGCCACTGCTTACACAGGTGGCTTTGCATTTCTTTGCTTGGATTTACTTTTGAAAATACACTTTTGTCTTCTTTTTGCAGGATGACCCGAGGCAGATAAATGGTATTCACCAGTTTTTCTAAAGCTATCAAGAGCAATGCCATCCTTTGTTGTCCCTGCTAAAAATCACTCACTGATAGCAGCCTGCAGTTATCCACATCAATTGTGTCACGTTTGCCAATCCCTATCCACACAAAGATAATATTGCCCTCTATTATTGCCTCTAAAACTTGCCCATGTATCACCGCCTTTGTGTCTGTGCCAATTCGCTGGCAGGCTCTGAGGCATGACGATTGGATCTGCTCCATTCTTTTAGCTCCAGCTTGGTGGAGCAGAGGAATGATCTGCTAGCACCTGTACCTCTCTGTCACCCTCGTTTTTCCCCCTCACTCACATTCCAACTCCCTCTCCTATCTCACTCTTCTACTTTTCCCATCTCTCTCTCTCATCTGCCTCTCCTTCGCTGCATTTCAGGTTTTTTCCGCAGATGCCCATTTCTCTCCGAGATTGCCTGTGTTTCGCTCTCATTCCCTCTCCAACCCCTTCCTCCCTCCCTCTCTCTCTCATTCGCTCTCTGTGTAAGGGTTTGCAGGTGGCTCTTGCTGGCTGGGTCAGTAACCAGGGAAAACTGGGGAAGAGTTCACTTCAATAGAACAAATGGGAACAAATTGATCCACTTTCACTGGTGTTTTTGAGACGCCGTTTGAATTGCAGGCAAAAGAACTGACGGCTGGGGGTTTTAAAAAAGGTCAACGGCTAGTGTAGCAGAACACCCATAACAACCTTTGGACTGACACGAGGAGCCAGTTCGCGCTGCTCTCTTAAGTGCAGTTCAGAGCCTCAGCCCAAACACAGCACACAGTTGCGCATCTTTTCACAGACGGTTTGAGCCCTGCGGTGCCGTGCTGGCCAGCTGTAGGTGCTCGTCTCAGGACGTCAACTCTTAATGGTTCATCTGTTAAACAAATTAAAGGCAAAAACTAATTCAGGAGTCTATGGCAGAATATCACACCAGCATCCTGGCTTTATGGAAATCTGTGCCTGGGACTATGTGGAGTCTCATAATACCTGTGTGTATGCGTATTACCCCTAAGGTCCTGACAGGTACACAAGCTCCATCTGTGTTGTCTCCTTGACGCTGTGAGCGTCCTTGTCTTCCACACATGTTCATAGATACAGTTCAACAGCTCTAAAGCCAGTTAGACGATGAAAAAATTCTATGAGCCATAGTGGAAAAATATTGAGCAGACTTCGAGAGTTTTAACTGTTTAATAATTGGATTTGAGGTGATTTTCTCAAGTAGTTTTACTATGTGGTAAAACATTTTCCGTATGTGGCATGACTTCTAGAAACCTGCAACTCATAAATATCACAAAACACTGAAATTTCATTTTGTCATCACAGCCATTTTGCATTTCAGAGTATCCCGGTGAGGATTCAGCTGTGGACCACACCTGGCTCTCAGTTTTCCTGCACATGTGCGGATAAATGACTTCAAGTAAACAAGCGTCTCGCTAAGTGAAACCGGCTGGAAACACCATGCTCCTGCAACAGAACGCTATGGACACACAGCCACGGAGGAGTTCAGCAGTACTAATCTCTGCACAGACTTCAAAAGGACATTATAAAAGGAGAAACAGCCACCGTAGTACTCTAATTGTTGTTTACAGTAAACTTGAAATGGCTGGAAATAGATTTCAAACAAAGCAGACTAAGTACACTTGAACTCATGTCATACCAAAAACTAATAACAGTGTAGGGATACAATGAAAAAGTCTGTGGCTGTCCAAACGCTCTTGGAACTCCCAGTATGAATGAGTCATGGGTGTACGTCAGCATAGCTGTGCAAGGTGCAAGCTGAGGGCTGCTTAAGACACAAAGTGAAGGTCTCCTTACTGAATGGTTTGTTTATCTGCTGATTAGTGCCACCAGCTATCTCATCACTTTGCCTTTCTCAGATTGAGATACACAGAGAGAAAATTGAACATGAACTTCTAAATGTCCATTTAAGTCGTGGCTGTCTTTTCAGTTCTGTTGTTGTGATGTTGCATTGCCTAAAGAGCACAAACATTTGTCCTGTAATTTCTTGTTGATGGAATGTGAAGACGACTCATTTAAAAATTAGAAATTAGAACATGACGTGACGTGCAGCTATCAAGGTGAAGACACGTGCGCTCTCCAAGCCAATGGCCTTGACAGAGTCATTTACCAGTCTGGAAAAATAAGTGGTCTTTGACCTAAGAGGCAAGTGACACTGCAGTTAGGCGGATGCCATAAAGCGGTAATCTGTGCTGTGCTGTATCACCATGGTAACATGCGTGCCAATGAGTACTGTGGATGGCAGGGTGCGCCTTTCATGGCACCGCTACACCCATCTGACTCACTCACACACAAACACACACGGCTGTCATTATTACAAAACCTGATTGCAAAACATCATTAACAGTATGCCAGACTACGCAGGTGCCCAACTAGCCATCATGTTGATCCCAGACCCGCAGACAGGTCTGCAGATTACACTGAAGGGATAGCGACTCGGAGAGGGGGCGACGACACTGACAGCTCCATTCCTCTCCACTCCGCTTTTCCTGTATTTGGTTTCTCTAAACCATCTTTCCTCCCCTCTTCAGCTCCTCTTCACTCCCCTTCTGTTGTAATAGCTCCTTTTCCCTTTTCTCTTATTTAACCTCTCCTCTCTGATCTAGTCTTTTAAAATCTCAGTCTCTCAGCCAGCTGGCATCAGGACGCAAACCTTCCACCACCATGGCACAGTGTCAGGCCCGAGAGAGAGCAAGAGAACCAAAGACAGAGGGAGAGAGATGAGCACGCTGAAAGCAACAGCGAGAGAAGGAGGAAGGAGAGGGAGTCCAAGGAAGAGATAAGAAAAGGGATGACAGGTAAGGACAGCTGGTGGACAAAACAAGCTGAGTGGACCAAAAAAAGTACAGAAAGGAAAGAAAGCTGAAAAGAGCAATGAGCTAGAGGACAACAGGATAAGTGGATGACAGAGGGTGACAGGCACTGCCTTATCATTTCTCTGGTGTACTCACTCTTTCTGTTCTCTTCCTCCTTTTTCGTCCATTCTTTACGTAATCTCACAGATACATTATTATCATTTCTCAGCAGATCAGCACGCATTCATGTGCATGCACAGATACGAACAACTTATATGCACTTGGATCCACTGTTCAAAACACACACACACACAAAGCCATTGCTGCTGGATGAAAACTCCAAAAAGTCAGCATTTTTCAAAACTGACATAAATGGGATATTTTAAGTTCCACTGTAATGGATCTACAGAGTTTTGTCATGTTTTCTCAGGATCGAGTCCCATCCTGTTTGATAAAGTTAGCCACTTAATCAAACAGGCAGACATCAGCAAGTAAACTTTGTGTCAGATACAAATAGCCTATGACAAAAAAATACTGGGAGCATTGGGTTTTCACATTCTCAAGAATTAGACATTTCTTGTCTTGTCGTTGAAAACCATCTGAAGCTATCTACTTTAGCACCAGATACACATAAATATACATAAGTACACAAGCCCCAAGTTTGATTTAGCAATTCATCCTGTGTATTTTTGATGAAGTTCCGAGCGGTGTGGGGTTCAGGATTAATTAATAATGCAGCCAGGGTTTAATGACCTGGTGATGAGAGGACAGGACAAAAGTAAGAGTTTAATTTAGGTCACACCCTTGTTTGAAGGGCCAGTTCACCCAAACCACGCGAAAAAACATATTGTTCAGTTTACGAAGATGCTTTACAAGCCTGTATTTTATATCAAAGCAGGCAATCCTGACCTTGATGAAGTAGAAACTGAACTTGTGTTTCTGGAACAGGGCTTTTCTGTGCACCACATTCTTAAAAATGAAAATCTAGGATTTCCCTGTATTTTGATTTAACAGATCCAATAAACTGGCTCTTCCTTTGGTATGGGGACACCAACCTGTCCACCATGTGGCCTTGTGTACCCCACATCTCTCTGGTAGGGTGAAGGCAGTCAGGAAGACCCACTGAGTTAACTTGTTCGAGGTATCTAGACCCTGAACATATTTAACATAAACATGATGAGTTACAAAAGAAAATCTCTAATTACTTTGATAAAATTCAGTTTTCTATTATGCCCACTGACCAATGATGATGTGTCCCTTTTAAAGTGAGCATGGTATAAAGTCAAACCAGCAAATACATGGCAAATCCCATAGTATTTTGTTTGTTTTATGCAACTGTTTCTGATTGTGGGGTGTAATGAATCTGGTATTTGGAAGCTGTTGGCAGAGCTTTTGAGTTTATTCAAGGGAAATTATAGTTATATAATGTTAAGCCCGCTCTAAACCTATCCATCACACCTAAGGTTGCTGGGTTTTGAAGTAGAAAAGTAGCAAAACAGGCCTCATTTATCATTCACTCTTGATCTGTCATGGCTGTGATCAATAAAGCAAGAGATATCAGGAAAACTGGAATTTTCTAGGAATGTAATAGTCCCTGTCCTTATAAACACTGTGTCACATCTGTGTGCAGGTCCTGTCTGCAACAACAAGGACATGAAAGCAGAGTTATTGGAGTTGGAGGGTAAAGTGAATTTCAAACATTGTCACACAGGCCTGTGGGTTGTATACAACAGTGACCTGACTGTAAAACTAGGACATCAGCACAGAATTTTGGAAATGAGTTACTATCAGCAGTCAGCCACTGCTCTATTTATTGTCACAAGTATTTTCCCTTTACGTACTGAAAGACAAATCAAACTGGGAATTTAAATTAGAAATAAATGTACGATTACTTAAAAGTAACAGGTTGCAAAATGTCTTTTAAACTATCTTCAGGCTATGCTTGAAATACATTTTTGACCTCAGAAATACTATTTTCAAAAAAGCAAGTCTGTGGATGTTGAGTTAAGATTATTTTATCAGTGCTTTCAGCAAAACCTTGTGAAATTCATCAGTAGATGTAGTCTGCTTTGATTACATGATAACAGGTAATCACACAAGTTCCACACTTAGGTCACAAGGTGATGACTGAGTCACCACCATGACAACTAAGCAAACTTCATCCACGGCCACAATGTCTGAAGGAAAAGCTTGAGTTAAGATTATGTTGTTGAACTAACTCCAATACAATTTAAATGCACAAGAAAGGCATATTCGGTCAACTATTGTGATTATAAACCTGTAAATTCAAGGCTTACCTTGGGCTCCATGGAGATGAAACTATGGCGTCCACGGCTGGACAAAGTCGACCGCTTGATGGTCCGACTATGGAAGAAGTGATAGTGGTCTTTGAGATCCCCAATCTGCAAAAGACATATACAGACTTGAAAAACATGTATCTGTTCATTCCATAACTCTTTCTACAACCTCACCAGCCACCATTAGTTTAACTACAAAAATAAGATTTTTTTTCTGCAAAAACATGCTGTAATCACATCATACATACACGTGGCATTAGAGTTTGAAGCAGACATTATTACATACAGTCAACCCCTGTGAGTGAAAACCACTGCAGCTTAAGTACTCAAAAAGTACTTTTAAGTATTTTTTGAGAAGTTCCTTCTCTTAAAAGTAGTAAGGTGTTTATTCTCTCTATGTTATTATGTTAATGTGCATGTTTTTTCTATGTATAAAACATAACGTTTTGTTGAGCTTTTAAAAACTGTCAGAGAATAGACAAAGGGACATAGACTAAAAGGGCAGACAAGTCAAATAAAAACAGACAAAGAGAAACAAAAAGACAAAAAGAGACACAGACTGAACATCAGACAAATGTACAGACACACACAAACTGACAAAAAGACTTTGAATGACAGAGAGCTGAGCAAGCCAGAGGATCCGCAGACAGACAATGATAGACAGACGGCAAGCTGCTGGACGGTGATTAGTTTTAATAATTGATAAAGACCATACAATCCCTCAGATGATCAAACTGTCATGGCTGCCAAGGGTCCTGTGGTGCGTCACTGATCCATGGCTGAGCTCCACCACTACAGAGCCCATTAGATCAGCTTTCAGCTCATTGCTCACGCACATACACACACACACATTCTCCAACTTAACAGACTGATAAAATGTGAAACAACAAATTGCCAATAGGCCTAGCAGGAGCACCTTTCAGCAAAGATCAAACATTAGCTAAACATGCAGCACATATCAAAGGTCTTGGGTAATCAGATTATAGAGCATATTATTACAGCAACATATTAACAAAATGTGCTTCCATAATGGGCGGCTACCATTATGGATGTTTCTCATAGTGTAAACAGGTCTGAACATATCATGCTTCCACTGTCTATTTAATCTTCCCAACATCTGCACTGCCATTAGCAGGCCACCCTTCCCTCTAGGAGTGTCTGCAAATAGGGAGCTCAAAAAAACCCTCAAGTCCAGGTTTAAACTACTGCTGCACTTCTCTGAACTCTTACAGACTTCAAAAATGGTCAATTTCTTACGATTTCAGTGTGACATTTTCACATGCACAACCATTTATCACTGCTTCAACACCTCTGCAGGTTGTACTACATCTGACAGACAATGTGCATCTTCTTCATCCATTTTTATCCTTAATTCAAGTACAAATACATTTTAAGTTGTTACTGCTGTAGTTATGACAACATGTGTTTAGATGGACGGGGGTTATATAGTCAACCGAACTTTCATTCTGATGCAATAACCAACATAGTGAATCACGGCTTCAGCATAACCTTTTGTTGCTGGGAATTATGTTGTAACAAATTTGTGAAGCGAAACCACTTGCACTTGCAGTGATTCATGGTGTCTTGCTTCACAGATTTTTCCCTGGATGCATTAAGTCATATGATACAATATCTTAGCACGACTGCCAAAAGATGATACAATTTTTGCGTGTGGCATGGCTGGATCCGATTACCAAACTACACGTTCAAGTTTAGCCTGAACAAGTGTGGTTCAGAGTTGTGGTCTATGTCCAAATTAAACAACAGGACAAAGACACGCATGACATAAGAGGATGAGACATCACTCACACTGTAGAGTTCTGCCATTGTGGAAAAAAAAATTATCTTGAATTACAAAATCTGTGTTTTCTAACTCCTTATATCGTACAGATGCTGCAATCTTACAGCTACATAATTGAAATGACATCAAGGATGATACTGATAAAATATTCATTTCCCTTATTTGTAGTTGCATACAAATGTGGATAGAGGCAAGGTGTTGGGTGAGCTTTTCTTTACTCTGTTCTACAACGCTCAGAAGTGTCACACTACAGAGTAATCTCCACTAACTTTCATCACCATCCTTCTAACCTTTACTCCAACTGGTCAAGAATTAAAATCAACAAACCAAAAAGTATAATTAATTAGTGATTATGGGTCATCACAGACACTGGATGATTAGCTTGTATAAAAATCATCAGTATGAGTGAGGCATTTGCGAAAACACAGATAAATGTTACTCTTGACACTGGACTCTTGCATAGCAAACTGTCCAACAGCAACACCCTGTTGGCCTGATGCCTGCAGGAATTGGTGTAGCATCAGTACAACCTGTACAAATAATCTCATAACTTGGTATTGACGCAACCACCTCCTGCCCATGTCTGGCTTCAGATCATCACGCTCCCTCTCAATGGCTCCAAGTCCTCTCCCATCTCTTCAAAACACCAGTTTGAACAGATAGCCACGTCTGGGGCCTTGTCAGCTGATTTAGACTCAATTTGGGCCAGTATCTTAGTCTGGGAAGGGGGCTCCATGGTTAAGAGGATTACCCAGAATTCCCCAACGAGGTGCTCTCTCACTCCATGCCAACTCTTTTCATCCATCCGTCCATCTATCGTCCCTTCTTTTACTCCCTCCTCCTTCCATCTCTCAGTGTGTGGTTATCTTTGTCTGTTCTCCTCTTTCCACCCTTGTCAAGAAGACTATATTGTCCCTCTGTCACATGTTTTCCCTACCCATCCCCCTTCTCTCTCTTAAACTACTTTGCTTCCCTTCACAACTTAAAACCTCTTCTCACTTAGCAGTCATATCCCCAAATCGTTTATCACAAACAGTCTGATCCTTATGAATAGTCCAAGCACGTTTAATTAAATTGAAAAACACTTGTAGCGTACCTCTTCTCCAAACTAACTGCAGCGAAAATTGCAATAACTCATCTCACTTACTAAGTCAAATTTCATTCTCCATATATATCAGTGCAGATTGATATAAAAAAGTAGAGGATCAATGATGGGGATGTCAAAGTTCACATTAGGAAACCAGAGTGTGCTGTTATCACTCCCATGGGAGCGGCTTTCAGCTGACCCCAAAACCAGGAAGTGAAGTAAAACTCTTGTCTATGAGGTGTCAAAGTCCAATGAACGCTCCATATTGAGATGGAAATTAGGGCGAATGCTGGGGGTTGGGGGCGACACTACACTCCACAGGGGAATTCCTATGGAAAGGGGGGGAGGACTCCACACATTAGTTCCTGTCAAAGAGGGGGGATAAACGAGGCCATTAAGGCCTGCTCTCTGGGGAGTATAGTGGGTGGGCGGGCTGGATAAGGCGGGGAAGGAGGGGGGTTCAATAGCTGTTGACTAGGCTACCCCACAACAACCTGTCAGAATGCCCCCCTCAGTTCCACGCTGTCTTCACGTCAAGCACTGGCAAGTGCAGGCTTGAACTACACACGTATTTCAGTCGCGATACGCTGGGGTATGTGTGGGGTCCATGTTTGTATGGCGTATTTCTTTTATCCACAGAGGACACAGGGTGTCTCTTTAAACTTTGTCAAAACACATCTCCAAGAGACCAGATAAACTCTTCCTTCTCAACCTGTGTGGACTTCTGTTGATTAACAAATTGACATAATATGAGGAGAGACTGACAAATCTCACACCAGTGTTTCCCCTCTGTGTACATATGTATAGTTTATGTATAGTTTTACAGCTGTTGGGATTTATTTCAGGCTAATATAGAGGCATTCATATGTTTGGTGATTTTTAAATGCAAGGTGTAATATACTGGCTCAGATTTTTCTAGTGAAATATGACCTGCGTATTTTAACATTTCTCCCGCAGTGGTTCTTCATCATTACTCAAGAGACCCAAAACCCCAAAACAGCTTCACCCCACCAATTTGTGAATACTGATAAATACGTATGGGAGCATCTACTGAAGGATTAATTCTTGGGGTAAACATAGCTCAAGATGACCCTGCGGCCTAGTTATGGACTGAGTCAAGATTACACACACGGGAGGAATACTGTGGAACATAAGCAGAGAAGTGCAAAAGTAAAATCTCAGTTTTCCTGTGTAATGTTAAAATAAACATTGCCAAGTTTTCAGTTTGCAAGTTAATGTTGAAAAGCAAAACCGGACTGGTCAGGGGAGGTTTTTGATTGAAATCATCATATAAATATGGCACAAATAAAATACTACAGCACTGAGAGGGAAGAAGATAAGTATCTGTTTGACTGTGGACCCTTTGATGTCAATTTCAAGACCATAAACCAAACAGCTCTAGTTGTCTCACTTTTGTGTCAAAAGGACCAAGCACATGAGACGGCTGTGGCTTAAGCTGATAGTGAGCTCTCTGTGGTTACAGCCCGCAAACTGAACATGATCCGCGGAAACACAGCGAAGAGGCACCTGTTGTGCCATCCTGCTCTTGGTCCTCTTTCTTTGTTCCCTGCAGCTTCTCTCTGCTTGTGTGAGAATCTGAGGGCTTACAGAAAGAAGGACTGAGTTTAAGAGGGTTCATGGCTCAGGTTTGGACCTCAGACCTTTGACGTTTGACCCCGTATCGTTTGTCTGCTGGTAAAGGAATTAACAACCACCATGGCGTGCTCCACTTTTAAGAGTTGACAAACACAAGATATCACAAAGACACACAAACAAGAGACAAGTTTGGATGGAGCAATAGCCGACCTACCTGTCCCATGTTCCTATAGCCATATTTATCCGCTATCCGCTCGGCTACCTCGGGTCCCCCGGCTATCCTGACTGCCCAGTGGTTGGTGTAAATCCGAGCTTTGCACGGCGGGGACGCAAAGCCGAGACTGAGCGCGAGGACGCACAGCAAGCTTCTTCTCCAAGCGGCGTTGCGGACCATCTTCCCCCACTTTTAAACCCGACTCTTCTCCTCCTCCTCAGCCGACCAGGCAAACAACCAAACTTCTCTTCTCACCAAGCAAGACTCTCATAGAAACACAACTCTCCGGGCAAAAACACTGAGAGAGAGAAAGAGAGGGAGAGAGGGGGGAAGGAACGGAGCCCCGAGGAGGAAAAAAAATATACCTTATCCTCAAACCTCTGCTTTCCACATGGGAGAGTTGGAAGTTTGCGTTTCGTGTGCCCTCTCTCTCTGTTCCTCTCTCTCTTTTTTCCACGGCGGAGGAGGAGGAAGTGTGCGTGTCTGTGCGCCGTGCGTCTTTGCGCGCGAGTTCGTGTACGTCTGTGTGCGCGCGGAGCTCCTCAAAGCTGATTTCTCTTCTCCATGAACAACTCGGATGTTGGTCGTTCAGCTCATCGGGCTTTCATGTGGCGAAATGGCTACAGCGCCTCCCCACAAATAACTAGCTGACACTCTGGAGAGTAGAAACAACTAAAGCCGCGGGGTTTCCCTGCCGAGCTCCGCTGGGTCTTAAAGACACTCTGCTTGGTTCCACCGCTGACCGGCCGTCCACCAGACTCAGCACGGGGGGGGCTAGGGAGCCACTTTGGGGGGCCAGCTCCATGGTTTTCCTCCAGGAGGAATGAAGAATAATTTACTTAAAACTAAACTGGCTGGAAGTCATCGTAGCTACACCACATTTAAAAAATGACTCTTTATTTTGGTTGTCATAACGCTCAATTGAAAAGAGACAACGATCTTAAACAAACTGTATATTCTGCACGTTAATGCCTATGTGGCTACTACAAAGAAAAATTACCACACAAGTGACCTCAAATGTTATAATATGGTCGAACCTGCACATTGGTGCATTTCTACAGAGAAATGATAACCTTGACCCCGTGTTTAACCCTGACCCTGCTCTGACCTCTTTTAACCCAGGTCTCTCATTATTTTTTGAATATAAGGATGAAGAAAGTACAAGGACCACAAAAGAGTCAGATAATTTTTTAATTTTTTTTATTTTTGGCTCGGCTGTTAATCAGAAATAATATTGACAAAGAAGTATGTAAATGCAGTAAAATGTGAAGAAAATGTTTATCAAACATGTTGAGATGATTAAATATTTAGCTGTAACATCTGTTAGAAAACATCTTGAAAATATGCAGAACTTTTAGATGATTATAGCAACTTTCAATTTTGGTGGGTTGTGTTTGTACATGATGAGACGATATCAGTGAATACTGGTATGTGTGTTGTTTTCAAGACTTGTTTTGTGCCAGTA
This sequence comes from Lates japonicus, assembly GCA_033238685.1. Lineage (NCBI taxonomy): Eukaryota > Metazoa > Chordata > Actinopteri > Centropomidae > Lates > Lates japonicus. The sequence continues at coordinate 1,774,678 of BRZM01000019.1, read as the reverse complement.
GCCTACAGAGGAGTCCACTTTTTCTTTTTTTTTTCACTTTTGAGAAAGCAAAGCTGTTTTTTAACCATCAGCAACTTTCAACAAGTGACTGAAATGTTTACATGTTTGCCGCTGTGTTACATTTTAGTTGTTAAAACTGCTGCAGAGGAATGGCCGTGGTGTTTCTCTTTCAGAAAGTCTACCAGTTAACAAACAAGCGGATGCATTACATTTTGGATACTGCTCCCCCTTCCTACACCTTGAAATCCGCTGTTGAATGCAAGCCTTGTCAGTCTCCTGGGCAATATTGACATAGACATACCAATGTAAAGTTGGGTAAACTATGACCTCCACTTAAGTCATCATCCAATGAGAAACAGCCACAGACATAAAAAAAACGGTTATGCATGAGAAAAAGCATGAAATTATTATTTAATCCCATAAAACACTCAAATCTTTTTCAACTTTATCAGTTTGATGATTTTGTCATTGTGACTAGCATGATTTATGGATGACAGTGAGGACTGACTTAAATATATTCTACAAAAGAGTGGGTACATTTGATTGGGTGGGTTTGCCCGATGCTAAATCACTGGATATGAGCTGAATTCAGGTGTGTTTAACACCATTATATTGTAACCAGCCTCACAGATAACCTTACTGTATGACTTGGTTACACATCTACCACTGCCAGTTAGGCCCTCTGCCCATCATACTGCCTTTACCGCATATTTCCCCTTAATCAGTAAAGCTCTAGATGTCATGCCCCCCATCGCAACACGGGTCACAGCTGACTAAACGCTGTCATTATGGAATGTGCCCGGTATTATCTGCCGTTGAGCCTTTCATTCAAAGCCTTTGTTGATTGATGGGTTTTTGTTTTGCAGCAGTTTCCCCGGGGGTGTCTCTGTGCACAGCGAAAACTCTGTTCTGCATGGGACACAAGTGAAAATCAGCATAATTGCACTAATTGCAGCCAATTTCTCTCTGAATGGACCCCGCTGTCACATCTCACAACAAGCGGGGGGACAAGAACATCTCATGGTCCCCCAGATGGAGATGAAAGAGAGGAAAGAAAAAAAAACACCCAGTGATCGTTTTCTATTCAGCCGGATGGAAGGGCTTGTAATTTAACGAAAAAAAGAGCAGAGGAGAGGAAACACAGCAGAAATTGATTTTGAGTATCCAAATCAAGTACCCAGGTCACGGGGCCACCTCGAGCATCAGGGCCCCCAATTTCCATTCAGGCCTAAACTGTCGCGATATCCTGCATGACAGCCTCACGGCTCCCCGAGTTTTCTCCAGGGGAGTGAACCGAGTGAACCCCAACAAAACGTCTTTGTCAACATCTGAGAGCAGAGCGGTCACGAGTGTCAACAAACACTCAGAGGGGCATTCCTGTGTGCATTCCTGTGCCTCTTCAATGAAATAACAGGGTGCATCGTGTGTTTAGGGCCAAATACAACTTGGGAAAAACTGCACACAACCCCCATGATACAACATAATGGAAGGCCCCAATTGGAAACTGCGGCCAACTAGCTTTATTCACCAAGGACACAGCTAATTTGTTCATTCAGTATCAAGCCCAACACTTCTACAGGGGAGCCTCCCACATGATTTTCTTGTCCCATCAAGACAGGGGTGTTATCAAACATGTGTGCCCCTCTTGCATTTAAATGTATCTTGCAATCACCAATCTGCCAATGCTTCTCCTCACCTCTGTCATGTCTCCATGTTTATCCATCATAGCTTTCTGTTCTTGTTCTATCATTTTCTTTCCTTTTCTCTCCTTTCCAGATGTGTTCCTTCTTTCTGCATCTTCTTTTTTTTCACAGATTTGGATCCATTATTTTCCTTAGTTTGCCTTTGATTCACCATCTAATTCATTTGACCCACACTGCATCTCGGCCCATCTTTACTCCCTTTCCTTTCCTCCATGTACCTCTCTGTTCCTTCAGTTATTTCTATATCTCTCACTGGGTGGGCTTCCTGGGAGTTAAGGTTGACCTTTCAACTTCACTTTGACCTTTGACCTTGTTGCTGTAGGCTCCTGCACTTAGGCCACAATAGCACCCGCCACTCACCAACTTTCCATCCTCTCTCCTCTGCATCCCACCCTCCCATCACCAACCTTCTCTTCATTCCCCCCACCCCACCCCTCCTTTGTCAGCCACATACCAAGGTTATATAGGCTACTCCAGGGTCTCACACACTCTCAACATTCAGTGGAAAGCGATGGAAAAAAGGGGGAGCTGCTAGTCACATTAAACTTGCACCCTCCGAATCTGTGAGTAATGTGAATTGTAATTTCCAGAGTTCGCAGTGTGTTATTAATTAAAACACAGTTCAACTACACAACTCAAATGACCTGAGAACAGTGCATCAGGTTTAATTATCTCAGGTTTAGAAATTGTCACACAACTGCCTTCTTTTAATTTATGTATTCATTGCCCCTGGTTACTTCATTTGTTCAGTCTTCCTCTGCCCTAAATATGATCCACAGCTGTATATTTCATTAGTGCCTAGGTCAGTGTTATGCAGTATAAAAAGAAAGATATCTTCTATATGAGACGATATATTGCTTTGTTCCTGTGAGCTGTGACACACCTGGTCTGGCCTCTCAAGTCAGAAAATGTTCTCTTGTGTATGGTATGGGCTATGGTATATTACTTCATGACATAAATATTGTTATATATTGCCATCTGGTGGTGACCGACAAGATTACATATAGGACATAGCGGTCAAATATTTTCACATTATTCATGTCCATTTACATCTTGACAGGCGGAAAAGAATGACTGGTTATCTGTTCCTAAAAGCACTGTCTGTGTCGAAACAGTAAGCTGGGAGAAACATTATTATTATTGCACAACACTGACCGTTCTTTTTTTCTTTATGGTCCCTCAGACATCCTTGAGATAGTAAAAGTACGACGACATATTCTATCACAACAAAAAACAACAATTCAACAACTGAATTCAAAGGAAGTGATGCTCCCCAGCCATTAATTTGCACGACAGTCAGAAACTGAAATGATTCTGACATGAGCATTATCTATTAATTAAACTATATTTCTAAATATAAACCATCATATCGCCACTGTGTTTTGTGAGACTTAGAAATCTCTGGATAACTCATGCACAAACAAACAAGACTCTCTGCATCCCGCACAGATTTAACCCCCCTCCCACCTGCATTACAGTTTCTTTCAAAATGGCAAATGAAGCTGTGAGAATCCAAAACAGACGATGACATCATGGTTTAACTTCGAAAACATACCATTGTCTTTCCACTTCTATTCACCCTTTTTCTGCATGACTGCATATTTGTTCCATCTTAATGACTGTGATGGTTACTGTAGGAATTAATTCCTGTACAACTGCATCTCATTAAAACTGCATTACTGTCACTTTTCTCCTTTTCATACTAAAACTAAAAGCTTGTGCTGTGCTGAGACATTGTGCCAAGTTATTTCCTAAATAATAACTGTTTAATCTTCCTGATTTTGATTTTGTAGTAAGTTTTAATTAATAGCACCACAAGAATATGTATTTCATGGGAAAAGAAGGTGTCTTGGATTCACTGTAATCAGAGAGCCACCTGTGTTTCCTTCAAGCTGGGCCACCATATGGCCAACTGGCTTAAAAGACTATTACAGAGAACTCAGTTACAGCAGATAACAGATTCCCCCCCTTTTCTCTTTTTCTTTTTTTATTTAAGAAAATGGGCTGTTTGATGAATTTTACACAACATAGCAAATTTACAACAGAACCTCTGACAAGAATTTGAAATAAAACAATTTTCCCATGGATTCTCAAAGAGCAACTTTCAGACAACATGAGCCAGTAGTAACGGGGCAACCAATGCAACTTTATCTCTCAATGTACAAATACACAACTGTTCAGTGTCTCAGTTTTTATTTTTCAGTCAACTGTGTCAACTGATAATTACTAATTTATCATTGCTATAATGAATGGATGGATGGATGGGGAATTTAAGAATGCAATGTTTTGCCATCAGCAGCATAAAGAGGAATAGCAGATCTGATTTAAGGATACTTTTAGTTTTAACTTTTTAATTAGAAATCTTTAAAATTAAAAAGTTCCACAGACACACTTTGCCTGTATCTGAGAAACACACGAATAGTGCCAGGTACTGTATATGCTTCCAACATATCAGTGTGCAAGAAATTAGTTTCCATGTGATGTACACACATGGTAAGTACATTTTTCTTTGTGTGGGTAGTAGCCTTCATATTTTCTTTCTGTATGATTATTTGCCATCCCTGACACTGCACAATTAAATCAGAAAGTTTAAGTTTGAATTTTCAAGACAGTCAAGAAAAACCGGCACATGTGCACACATGAATGCAAAAAGACTCGGACAAGTCAGAGTTCCAACTGCTCAGAACTTTTATTTCGCGGGAAATGAGGGTTAAAATTAAATTAAAATATAAAATTTAGATGGACAGGTCTGTCTTTAAAGGGGAGGTGTTGACACAGGGAGTAGGCATCCCTCCAGAGGAACGGAGGGTGAGAGGCAGGAGGGAAAAGAGGAAGCTACAAAATGAAGTTTTGGGGGATGAGTCGGTCATTCAGGGAGTTATGTATAAAAAAAAAGAAAGAAAAGAAAGAGGAGACAGATGCAGTTAGTTATTATAAACCCCACCCCCATCTGAAATGTCCTCATATGCAATCAGTGCTATAGCTCTCTCCATTTCCTTTTTCTGGTTTCTTCCAGGAAGTTTTGGATCATTTATCTTCTTCACTCGCTCTCTCACCATCATCATCTCATACTGTCTTAATGTAACATCTTTTCCTGCAGTTTTGAAAAAAGTAAACAAAAAGTCCTTCAAAAATAAAATGCAGCAACCACATTTCCTGTTCTACTATTACATATACAGTATATATATATAAATACATACATAAATATCTTACATGTACAACCAATTTTGAAAAGGGGGGGAAGAGAGAACCCAAAAGACTTATGAGGACTTGTGGAGGTGGGGAGAGCAGGGCGGAGGCCCAAGGTTGCTCATTGTGAGGGTAGTGTGTCTTTCGGTTTGCTTTTTTTTGTTTGTTTGTTTTAGCTTTACACGCGCACGCACACTCACTCTCTCACACACGCACACAGCCTTTTGGGGAAGGGAGGAGTGGAAAGCATTCCTCAGTTGGCCCAGTAGGGGGAGCTGCCATAGCTGGACTTGCTGCCTTGGGTTTTCTGTTGCATGCTGCTGGACTGACTGCGCTGTCCAGGTCCACCCTGCGGAGAACATGAAGTCAGTTTCATCAATCATGTTTAAGATCAAGTAACCACCTAACAGGTTTATTTCATTTCCTCCGTCTAATAGCCATTTCCATCTGTGGAACCTTTCCAGGAAACTTAACTTCAACATCAACAGCAAGAACCTACAGAACCAGTTTTGGTCCTTGAGGTGTGATTCCTGTTCCCGACAAACATCTTTCAAGGTATACTTTCTGACGGCCAAGTAATTATCAGAATTATCAGGGTTCAGTTTGCGTGATGAATGGTACGAACAGATCAAACAAAAGCTTAAAAACTGCAGCAGCTTGGAGGCAATTGTCATTCAGATGCAAAGAAGTGTTTGTGGGAACTTAAGTTATTGAATAGGGATGGAAATGTCTATTAACATTATGTTGTTAAACAGTACACAAAGACTGTACTAAAATTGGAACAACCTACAGATAAATAAAGAGAAAAATTCAACTTACAATAAAATATATAAAAGCAACTAAAATAGATTTTAAGTCTTGTAAAATTTTTAAAATCTATTCTTGGTCTACCTAAAAATCACCACATTTTGACAAAGGGTTAAAACACAACAACACCACAGGACTTTAGTTTCTGACTTGTTAGTTCTGGGCTGTTTCTGGGACTATTTGGTCAAAAAGACCCATTAGTTGATTACCAGCAGGCATGCAGATAAGTGCAAGAACAGCATAATTTGTTTATCACAGTCAGCTAACTGCAAGACCGCGTTGAGATAACAGCTATTCAGTAAACGGAGCAAGTTAAATAAAATGTGTGTATAAAATGGGCAAATCACAGATTAAGAATCAAATTTACAAAACTCAAATAATGCAAACTTATTTTATGACTCTGAGTAGGAGTGTGTTTACCTGTCCATCCTGTAGGTGGGATGGCAGCAGCTGGGAGTGGGCCAAGGCGTGGTGGCAGGATGCAGGAAGGGAGCAAAGAGCTAGGAGCACCCTAGGGTCTAGGGCCCTGTCTCCATGTTATAAAGGGCTGAAGGAGGCAATTTCTGGGTGGAAGCTCTGCTTGTCAATGACTATATAACGAAGAGTAGACAAGAGAACTCAAATCATTCACATTTAACTGTATCTATAAAAATCTCTATATAAAAAACATATTTATGTATTAAAGCTTACTTTACATTAGTTAATGGGTTATTAAAGTGGATGCTTGTTGATGCACTGGGTTTAATGAGAAATTGTGTGTGAAGAACTCTTAAAATCACACTTGAGTGATTTTAAGACAACTTTTCTTACAAGTAGAAAGCATGAAGCCTTGATCTGGGCTTTACAGGCAAGAGAACAGAATGTTGCTCACCTGTGCTTTTGCTGTAGATTGAACCTCCCATGTCAGGTACCTCCACTGGCAATTGACCCTGACAGTCCTGGTGCTGAGAGGAGAATGAAGAGAGAAGTAAAGAAGATAAAGAAAAGATTGGAATTTAGAGAGGAAGGAGGAAAGAGTGAAAAGGGAAAAATGATAAAGAAGAGAGGGAGATCAAGGGGTTAAGGGGGAAGAAGAACAGTTGTGTCACTCACCGTTGATGAGTGAATATCAAACACTGAATGTTCATTTCATTGTTAGTAGGAGGGCCAAAATAGTAGGGAAGAAGCATTAGTGAGGAGGCGCAGAGGCATGTTTCTACTTTTTTCCACTGTGCCGTATCCATTTATGTGCACATCAAAGTGCAATCACACACGTGCATATACACACCTTTCTCCAGAACACTCTTGACTGTAGAATCATCTGCAATTGTGAGTACATCCATTTTTCCCACAGGAAAATGCCCACTGACTTTGTGTGTCTGTTAGAATGTGCGCACGTGTTGTGTATGTACCTTTCCCTGCGCCGCGGCCCGCTGACTTGGCCTGTGACTGGGCAGAGCCTCCGTACCCTCCCTTACTGTACTCCCCAGCGTGGGCTTGAGATAGGTCATCAAAGGCTGAAGGGGGTGGAGGAGGAAGAGTACAGAAGAAGAGAGGAGGCAGAGCGAGCAGAGGAGAGGGAAGGGGTAGGAAGAGAAAGATGGGGAACAGATGAGGTCAAGAGAAGAAAAGGAGGAGGAAAGAGGATGCGAAGAGAAGAGAGAGGGGGGACATGGGAGAGAGAGGTAAGGTAACCTGACTAAAATGGCAGCTGTGCCTCATATTGACAGTCCAACTTCAGCAGGGGTTTGAGCCATGCATGGCACACAAACACACACCGCCCAACTCCACACGACATACTTTTGCATAGTGTATATAGGATTAGTTACCATCCCACCCTTTACAACTAATTTCACCATGGTCTCTGATGCACACCTTGTCTCTCACAACACAGCTGTACCAAACTATTGCTGTAATGAGACGCCAAAAATCATTTAATATTATTTAGTGTCGTAAGACAAGACAGTAATTGTCACTTGAGCATACCAGACATTTAATGAAATAACTGACCAGAGGATAACCCACTTTAACTAGGCTCCACATTTAAAGTCAAGTGTCTCAACTTCGAAAGCCACGTTGTTGTGGCAGATTGTAGTACTGTTATATTTTGCTCTGGCAGTAATAATTTATAAGAAGTCTGTAGTCATTGTTAGTTGAAACAGACGGCACAGATCGAAGTCGATCCAAAAAATTAATCAAACTGAATTGAACTGTTGATATAACCTCAAATGAAAGAAGTTCATAATTAATCTATGAAATGTGCTAGTTGTCTGTCAAAAATGAGAGATGAATGGAGTGACAGGCACAGCCCTCTTGCTTAATCTCATATCTCACCTGGTGCCGAGTATGCATGCTGTCCGTAATCGTTGATGCTGCTTGGTGACACTGATTGAAGGGCTGGCCAGGCCCACGGTATTGTTTGGCCAAGCAGGGAGGCAAGACGGGGCTGCATTGGAAGGTTGAGGGAACCCCTAGGCATGGTAGCATAATGGGCAGGACCTGTAAAATGGCCAGTTAGAAAAATAAATGCCAAGTGCAGAGAACATAGATTGATATTATGCAACTGTTGCAGTTATATTGGTAAAAGCCTTTTGTTAATGTGAACTTCACAATAATATAGTCTATACAAACAATAAGCCAAAAAACAAGGAAAGCCTAACTAACTGAAATTGCAATTTGCATTAGATGCAATAGGGTGTGACATGCACGGATGATATAACCAGAAATAAATGAAAATATCCTTCATTATATATATAATTTAGTTTTTCCTTACCAGTATCCGCAACCTGGGGCAGAGGGGGTCAGGGCCTGGTTCTGTGTCTGCTGACCCTGGCCTCAGCCCTGCCCTGGCCTCCTGTGTCCCTGCCTGTGGTGATGCCTGGGGTTGTGACTCACCCAGCTGTAGAGATGGTAGCTGCTCAGAGTTAGAGATGCAGAGTCATTCTCCCAAACTTTGTCGCCACCTTTGACAAAAAACAATAGTAAAAATAACAATATCTGAAATTACAGTTAAAAACGTGAAATTGGTGAAGAAGCCTACCCAAAAGAAAAAAAGGATAAATAAAAAAGTGGCATGAACCGTACAGTTGTGTAGTTTTTTTTTTTTTTTTTAATGTGGGGAGGATTACGCCAATCAGAGTCGAGTGAAACACACATCTTAAATATAAACTTGAGACATATCACCTCAGAGACTCCAGTTCAACATAAAATTTGACATACCAGAATATGGATTATTAGCTGCGCTATCTCTTCCAGTAGCAGCTGTGGTACCGGGAATGTTATAATCATAATAGTCCGTAAGGAAACAAGAAAAAAAAAATTAAATTAAATGAATATTCCACACAGCGCCTTGTTTTGTTGCCTTTTCATCAGTGTGAGTCTTAGACAGTTACTCAAATCTGGACAGTGCCATGCAACAGAAGAGGCGATAAAGATCTTTGGAGTAGTTACTTTACTAGAGTAGCAGGAATGTAAATGTACAGAAAACTTATTTGAGTTAATTACTTAAAAAATAATAGCATTATAGTATGAAGCAGCAGTAAGTACATGACCAAATTAATACCACAATGGACTCCAATGCAGGAAGGCGTAGACTGCAGCATTTGTGTCCTCGCATCCATAGATCTGTTGAAATAAAGATAATGGTAAAAAGGTAAAATTATTTAGTATCACATCAGAGAGTCTCAACAAATCCTCACTGTTGCATGCAACCCATTTCACTAGTGCCTCTTGGTTCACTGATACATTCCTGTTCATACCCGACATTTACATATTCTAAGACCTAACCTTATTAAAATATGGCTGTCAGCACTGAAACAGAGACTGAGGAGTCAACTTCACTACAATTTTCAACACCGTGTATCTAATTATGGTATGCAGAATTGATGTGCTCTGAGGTTGAATACTTAGTCACAGACATCAACACCCATCTATTTTTAGTGATACACTTCTTTCCCTTTAAAACCCAGGAGATTAATTATATGTTAAGCAACAACATGAGGAAAGTGGCAGTTACCGGGTAAGCAGGGAGCAAAAACCACCAGGGCCCATGATGTACTGGTTTGCCAGGAGAGCGGTACTCCTTGGGGCCAAGTTAGGGAGGAGAGCTTTACTCAAAGGAGTAAGAACTATTAAAAGGGAGTGACAATTAAAGAAGACTGCAATGAGTTCCCGTTACAATAATATGATCATGTGGACTGTGAACCTACCGGAGGTGGTGGTGGAGGTGTCAGCGGCTGCCTGAAGTTGAGAGTGTGGGTGTTGTGCCATTAGGAGTCAGTCCTGGTGCTCCAGATGGGTGAAGACCTGGTGGTTGAGCTGCTGAGCAGCTGGCGATTCAAGACCGTACTGATAACGGCTGGAAGATGATGATGAAAAAGCTGCGAGGCTGCCACTGCTGCTGCCATCCTCATTACTTAGATTCCGGTACAAGGAGAAGAGGTGGTGTACAAGAGAACCAGAAATAAGTTTTAGGTCAAAGCATGGATGTCTCTAACAAAATAAAAAAAGAAAACAAGGAAAACCGCATTCAAAGTACTGAACTGAAACACACGTAATGAGGTTCATCTCATCAAAATGGCAGAAAGATGTTTATGAATTCCTAGGTCTGTGCTCCTGCCACACACTTACCGTCAGGGAGGAACTCGTGGTGAGGGCCGATCCAGATGAGTGAGTACTGGTCACGTGACTAGAAATGGAGAAAAGTGATTCTGTCAGCCTGCTTTTATCTGATGAAGTCACAAAAGCACACCACCCAGGAAGCATGGGCAGGAGGATGGGAGATTCAGTGAAAGATATTTCCACATTACAGGATTAAGATATGTGCTTGTAAGCATCATTATCTCCAGACAAAAAAGGGGGATGCAATCAGTTTGTGCAAACATTAATGTGTCTGAACCATCTGTTACCTGCTGAGTGAGGGAATGGGGGTTGAGTGGGAAGGTGTGACTGCAGGGGAAGGGATGTGGTGGCCAGGCCCACTGTCACTCGTCATAACAGGAGACTCTGTTTTCACCGTTCTAGACGTTGATGACGTACCTGGTTTAAAAATAAAAATGAGAGACATAAAATTTTGTGTTGATATTACGAATTGATTGTGGGAGGAGAAAGAATGAAACAGAATTTTTTTAAAACACACACTAACTATGTCCTGGTCTTTATCAAACCTCAACTTCCACAGAGGACGCTATCCACTTCCTACCAGATGCATTTAACAATCAATATTCACTATATTAGATTTTACTCGCCGCTCTACTGCTATTCTTTACAACTGACAATGCTGAGTATACTTACTGTCCTGTGTGCTCTGTGTCTTCATCCCACTGTAGCCATTCTGTGAGAGGAAGAAATGTTCAGTATCTCAGATTTAGCATTCAGCTTTTAGTCAGGTATCAGGCAGACGCCCCATGCATTCAGAGAGACCCATAAGTATACAGAGAAAAAAAGGTTTATTCTCACTGTTAGAGGTCCACCAGCAGCTGATGTGACATCTTTGTTCTGAGAGAACCCGAGATGCGGTGGCAGGGACCTTGGGCCACTGCTCTCCACGCGGCTGGCTGCACTAGGGGCTGCAGACGAGGGTGGAGCGGCTGCACTGGGAAGACCCAGCGAAGGCGAAGGCGTGGCACTGGGTAAGCCCAGAGATGGTGAGGGGAAGCTGGGATCTGATACAGCTGGGGGTAAGGTGGGCAAGTTGCTCATGTGTTCACTGTTCACACGACCAAGAGAAAAGTAGATGGGGAAAGACACAAACGTAAATACTGAGAATATGATGCAAGCAGTTTTTAGCCGTAACAGAATTAAAATAACATTCTCTTAAGCCTTTTAGCTAATTGACAAATTAGTCAGTGGTCTGCTTTTTGCATGGCCCTATTTGAATGGTTGTTGAGATAACATCCTGAGCAGAAAAACAACAGATGTAAAAAAAAAAAAATAAATAAAAAAAAAAAAGACAAATTCCTCACTGAAACAGACAAGCCCATGCCTCAAACACCAACTCACAACAACTCACACACACCTCACAGATCCTGGCTTGGAGAACAGGCTGCTCTGTGGCTGCTGTGTGGGAACAGCAGTAGGGACAGACATGGGTGCTGGAGCTGGTGGAGCTGGAGCCTGAGTGGGGGCTTGATCCCTGGCCAGTTCCATCTGTGCCATGTCTACTGTGCCACTACCAGCCTCAGAACCGAAGTCAAGAGCTCCAAACTGAACATTCAGGCCAGGTGTATCTGCTGAGCCCGGCATCTCCACTGCTGATGACGGGATCTGAGGCAGACAAAAATGAAAGTAAGTTGAGAATATATATTTATATATTTTTAACTGGCTAGCAGCCATGTTTACACAGTCAAACTGGCAACTGCTACTTTAAAGTGATATGGTATGAACAGCCATGACTTAAGAAGCAAGCAAGCGGGTTCAGGTAGCAAACATGGGATAAATATATAAATATAACTAAAAGGACTGTGTATTTATTTACACCCTGTGTTTGTTTACAAGACTAACTACTTGAGAGGTTAAATCAAGGGAGTGGAGTTGCAGTTTGCGGAAGCTATTCTATTCATTACGTCCCTACCACATAACCGGTTAGCTAGCTGGTTTGTCTTGTCAAACACCTGACAGCAGAGAAATGATTGTTATTTATTATCGTCTTGTAAGTAATACTGCTCTTTTGTTTTGCATCTTGGTTGATAATTTTTATGTCTGATAAAAGGTTCAGACATAAGAAGAGCTTACCTTTGAGGGAGGAGGTACCCTGCGTCTCTGTGTCTTTAGCTGTCGTTGAGGGGGCTCTGTTATGGGAGGCTCCATTCCTGGCAGCTTCACTCCTGGAGAAGCTCCATCTCTTACCGAAGGGATGGAGGACTCATGACCTGATGGGATCGGGGGCGGAAGGCCCAATCGCAACGATCAAATTAATTGTCAGAGCTACTGAAAACACCTTTATTGGCATAACAGGAAACTGTTCTGCAGTCCTACCTGGTGGTGTGGGGACCTGTGGCGCATGTGACTGAGACAGGCCCAGAGACTCTGCCGTGGGAAGGATGGAGGACTGTTGTTGCCTCTGAGCCAGCTGGCTGAGCACCGCTGATGGCTCTGGCTGAAGCTTCATCTCCACTGAGGACAATAGAGATGAACGTATGTTAAGTATTAACTATTGTACTGCAGCACTGTGTATTTCAACAACAATTACTTAGAATTGACTTGTCATTGGCCTTTTGAAATAAACTTACAGTGTTGGGCAGTAACAGGACCATTCTCCACTCTCTGAGCCTTGACATCTACAGAGGGAGAGGAGGCAGGAGCAGGACTTTGCATTGGAGGTGGCCCTGCATCTTTGGAAACGATACTGCTGCTGCTGGTGGCGGCTAACGTCTGACTGGCTCTCTGACCAAGCCGAGGCCCGTTGAGCTGTTCTGATGTCCTGATGTCAGAGGCGGGTGTCGGCTTAGGTGCATTCAGAGAGCCAAAACCAGAACCCAGGACTGAAGACTGAGAGGATGAGAAGAAAAAACAAGACCTGAACACCATATCTCAGTGTGCAGGAACATGATATACGTAAGCATTTGCTGGTGCTTGCACATGAGTGTGCACGGCCGTCTGTACCAGTGCAGCGTGCGCATAGGTGGTACTAGCAGAGGCAGCATGGGCATAGCTGTTGGCTGTGGCGTGTGCGTAGCTGTGTGTTGCAGTGCGTCCATTGTGGTGGGAATTGGTAAACACCAGGCTTTGGCCCAAATCCTCTGCTGAGGGACCATCAACTATCGCCCCCAAGTCAGAGTCCATGGAACCCCCTACAGCTACTCCAGTCTTAGGCAGTAGGCTAGCCAGGTCCACACTGAGGAGAAGCAGGAGACAAGAGAACAGGAAGAGTAAAGAGTGGGAGAAAAGGCAGATTTGAAAGAGGGTTATTCTACACATTGATGCCTGTTTTTTTAATAATGTTCTCAATTGACAGGACTTCAGACAGGGTGGCTTACTTGTGTCCAGGTGTGATGTGGTTTGCTGGAGCAGAGGAGGCAGTGAATACTTTGGCCTCAGACAACTGTAAGGAAAGGACAGGAAGTACGAACACAGTTACACCACATAAAATCACTGATTCCCACTAATAGTATTCGGTAAGTTAACATCAGAGGCCAGTGCAGATTTAAAGCAATGTCAGTAAAAACTTCATACAAATCCCTCTCTGATCATTAAAAAGTGCTGCCTTACATCCTCATTCCAGTCTTCTGTCCAGTCATCCACATTGGTTGTCCATGTTCCTTAAAAAAAAAAAAAAAATTTGTATACTCATATGTTCTCAGCAACAATTAACCATCCCAAAGCAGTGATTATAACCCTTTGAATCCATTGTGCAGATTCATCTGCCCATTTCTGCTTGAACTCTTTTTGTTTGGGCCCTAGTAATCTGAAACAAGAAAATCTTGCTGACTTGAGGCAAGTGAAGACCAGACAACGCTGATTGAGAATTAAGCCACTGTGCAGAAAAAGCAGGAAATGGCATCAAAACATGACATCTTCTGTTGTGTAATTTTCCTTACCAGTTCCCTCAGCAGGCTCATTTCCATCTCCTTCCCACGTCTCCTGGCGAGCTCCAGAGTTAGCCGTGTAGTCAGCAGGATTGAAGGTGCTGAAAAAGATAGCGAGTGTTAAAGAAACAGTAGGAAAGGTGGAGACACATAGGAGGGAAGGTGACTAAACAAAGAAAATTAAAGAGAAAAATCTCCTGGTATGTCATTGCTGTTAGTTACAGGAAATAGGAAAATAAGTCTTGAAAATTTTATAGGAGGAGACTCAGAGACTTGGTTCTTCCACACATTTGTTTTTGAGATATGTGCTTGTAATCACCATCACTATCTCCTCATCCTACTTCAGTATTATGACTTACACTAAACACACATTCTTACCCCATTCCCTGGGAGGAGAACCTGTTGCCAGCAGCTGCTCTTCCTCTACCGCGACCCCCTGCCCCTGAGAACACAAACAAACAAACCAGATGACCTCTGCTGACTGGTCCCTTTCAGTCTCAACTCCTGATTAAGCGTTTGTTTCTCAAAGAGGGTGCCAAACTCCCACACACTGTCAGCAATAAGTTTAAGGAGAAACCAACTTTCAGTCAGTGACCTTTGTCAGGCTTCCAATCACTTTTGCAAACCACTCCTGCATATGTGTGTCTAAGTTTCTTTTCTAAAATGTTTTTACTCTTGATTTTTTTCCTATATAGTGGTACTGCCTTAGAATTGCACTCAATAAATAAACAGTAATGCAGTGCACAGTCATAGTTGTCAACACATTTGTGCTATCATAACCTACAAATGTGGGCCATGGAGGGAACAGTCATGCTGCATTAAGTCTGAATAACCAAAAAGATATGTTCTTGGCCAACAGTCTTGCATGCATTCCCCCCTAGTTAAGGCAAAAAACATGCCATCTTACACCATTTCTTTTGAATCATGCTTTGATTTACCTCACCACTCTTAGATCATTTGATGTTATAGAGAAAGCCTACAAATCCAGTTAGATTGTAATCCTTTCTCTGATCTTGTTATCTATTGATGACACCCCCCCACCACCAAGCGCACACTCAAGCAGCTGCAGGGACTAAGCACATTCCACACATGTTCAATGTGGCAATACTCTAAATGCCTGCAGACACAAATAGATATGTTGCCAGCTACATAACCAAAACATGCACAATAATGTCTGAGCCAATTCCCCATCTAAAGATTGTGAATGTCAAAAAAATATACAATATTAGAATATGTCTGAATATATGGACATGTTTGTTCACACTGTGGACTGCAGGGTTACCCAAAGTAGATATCCAAGCATGTAAGACAGAGGTATGAGGCAGAGGTTATCAATCTTTACCACAGTCATATATATATATATATATATATATATATATATATATATATATAAACCCAATGAGATAATATTTTGGGCAATATTTTGGTTTATCAAACAAACCTCAAAATGCCCACTCCTGCAGTTTCACTCTACATTAATGGGACAAAAGCCAAGGCTTATGTAATGCAATATATCTAATAAAACTTAAAAATGTGTGATTTCCATTATTGCTCACCTCTGCCACGCCCCCTACGTCCGCGGTCACCTCCTCTCTCTCCAGGAGCCACCTCAAACCCATTCTCCTCTAACCGACCTGGAATCCAACAAGAAACATTGGGACATGGGAAATACAGTAAAACAACAGTAAAACCTTACATATTATTAATCCTGAACTGGGAGAAAAACCTCTGAGCCTTTTGAAATTAAACCCGCACAAACCATAGCTCTACAGAATCCAAGCTATTCATACCTTAGACAGACTTTCTTACCTTCACGCCCTCGGCTGATGCCTCTGCCCCTTCTGTTGGCGCCCCCACGTCCACGACTGGCCTCCCTCTCTCCTCCTTTCTTCTCTCTGCTCTCCTTTATCTCTGAGGGTCCTCCTTCTTTCCCAAGGCTCCGCTTCTTCCCTACAGTCTCCCAGGAGTTCTGACAGAGGTTAACAAAATGAGATTGACTCTTTCAAATACACCTTTATTGTGGTTTAAATTTTGAATAATTTATGGTGTTTTAGTCTCTCCGAAAACCAAGAGGATTTGCCATATTGTACGTGTACACAAACAAATTATAAATATGTGAATGTGGTTTGTACATTTGTTTATAGGCTCTTACTGTGTCAGAGTTGCTCTCCAGCAGAAAATTGATGGCTCTGTTTACATCTTCGTTGCAATCATGGAGGGCTACCATGCACTCATCTTGAGTTTTCCCAGTTACCTCAATCAGCTGCGACCATGCAAAACAAAAAAACACAGTGTTAAGTTAGATCAACACATGATGCAAGAATTCCAAGACAATATGCTGATTCCAGAAAATTTACTTGTCTAAATCTATATATGCATATTAGCAACAGATTACCTGTTTGACCTTGTCTTCAAAGTCAGCATCATTTTTGTCGTAGATCATCTGGGCTAAACGAATCTGTTCTGCTGTGGCCTGTGAAGTAAACAGGGTTCTGTCAGAAACAATACAACTAGAACACATGGTACCTGTCATCATTCTCAATGAAAGACACTGGAATCCTGGTGAAGGTACACCATGTAGGATTTAATGATCTAAAAATCCTTCAAAAGTGAGAAACAAAATTTTATATTCATTACACATTTTACTAATACTAATATCAGTATCATTACTCAATACTAGACGATGACACAAAACAAACTATACTATAGACTATATTTCAACTGAGCAGGCCTGGGTGTGACTCTGAATGCACAATGATGAAAAACCCACCTGTATCTGTTTCTGTGGCTGTGTTGTTTGTGTGGTGGTGGGCAGCGTTTTGTCCCGAGTTCCTCGGACTTGATTGCTGACCACTGAAGTCATCATATACAGTATATACAAAACAATGTATGTACAAAATAGAAAAATCTGGGGGAGAGAGAAAGTGGGGACAGAGGCAAAGTCAAATGTCAGTCTCCTGTGAAATGGTCACATTGCATCACAATTCCTAGCTAAATATGATTCTGAATAAATGTCCAATGGCAGTACAGTACACTGAATATAAGCAGACCAGGGCTCACTGTTGTCAAGTATACCATGTAAGACTATAACCCCATCTGTCGCCCCCCACCTCCCTGGTTAAATTTAGCCAGCCAAGAGGGGACTGTCCGGGTGTCAACTTACAACCCTCCCTCAGACTCCCACACAAAAACAACGCAAGTATGCACCAGCATTTGTTATAGGCAGTATAAATTATAAGACTTTTCTCCCACCGACGACGTCGGGATAGCGACAGCCATTTGGCATTTGATTCAAAGTAATAAGTAACCACAAAATGAGCCTGGGCATTATGCCAGGCTAAATGGTGTCTAGGGAAACCGAAAGCATACACTAACCTGGGGTATATTAGATTACATACAGTAACTGCTTGTTAGTCAATAATACTACCAACGGACAACTTGTCAGCATCTGAACACAACAAAAAAGATCCACCGTCTGTAATCATTACTATTGTTTGACAACAGTATGTTGGCGAACAAAAAACGTTAGACAGTAGGGGAGTGTTAACGGAGATTGTATAACATGGCTACAGTTGTCAGTGTTTTTCAGTCGCCTGTATCGTAACGTAAGTGGTGACTAGATCGTAATTTTATTTTGGTGAACGTTACATGAAGCTCGACGGAAACATGAGCCGCATTGGCTAAGGTTCACACGAGCGTTAGTCAACTAGCCAGTGTTAGCTTTAGCTTGGCTAACCGCTCGTCTTTGTCCCGTGTGCGATTCCTACCGTTAAAATGCCGTGTTCTACTGGACAGATCTTAGCCGTGCAGCCGCTAAGTTAGCCAGTCCGTCGATGAAGCTGCTGACAGTACAGCCCCACCGAGATAGCTACAAAAAGCAAACAAATATGACGACGGCGAAGATGTATCCCTTTGTGTAGACCCAGAGAAAAGCTAACAGTCACTTAACCTGAGTGGCAGGTTTAGCTAACTTTAGCGACATGCTAACATAACTGAAACGAAAACTCGCGGTGTTACATTTACGTTTCCAACGGTCGGTGTCGAGTATTTCGGTACTGTGGCTGTAATACGTGTCTGTAGGTAATAAAATATGTCGAAAAACGCATGACCCGTTAATACTACGACAGATATCAGCTACATGTTAACTGACCCGGCATGTGAACGGCCCGTCCGCATACAATGCAGCGCTACAGTCCGGATACAACGCTGGTTAGCTAGCGAGTTAGTTAGTTAGATAGCTAACCAACAAATAGGACAAAGAGTGTTTCTGAATCGACCGATCGGTCTCCTTAAAGTCGTTTTAAAATTATGCGATAAGACACTTCGGCCATTCAAACGGCTTTATATATAATAACTCCACGTTTTTTGTTCTTTCTTTTACCTGCTAACACGCTTCGCTCAGCCAGCAGCAGCAGATGCTGTCACGTGACCCACCGCGCCGTTGTTCAACGTAGTGAGGCTATTACTGCCAACCAAAACCCACGAGCTGATCAGGTGGTTCAACGCCGTGCCCCGACGTCCGCGTGCACGTTCAAGAGCGCGCTTCGCTGTAAACTTGTTCCCAGCTCGGCGTCAGGTGTTGGCCCAGTCTCTAACAGAGTGTTTATGTGGTGATTTGACCAATTTCAGCATAAGTCGGAACAGATCTATTTCCTTAAGTGAGATCAAATACAAATGTAACGAGTTATGCTCTGATTTTCTGTCTGTCTTGAAGAGTTGTTTCTTCCCTCTTTAGTCAAAACAGGTTATGCAAGTTTTTGATAATGGTGTAATACTAGCAGGAGTGATCCTCTAAAACTGGCAGTGTTTTGGTTGGCTTCTTCTAATCGTAATCTCTCTCCGCCATCCTCTGTGTGATGTATATACATTTTCATAATGAAATCACGGCAGTTTGAATAGGCAAATGGAATTGGGTAAAACATCTCCACATGTCCCACTAAGACCTCACACCATCCCATTATGAAAATAATCATTAAATCACATAGTGTCTGAGATAAATACCTCACAACACATCATCTGATAATCAAGCAAATTTAATTCAATCTTAAACTCTTAGAACTGTGTTTCAAAAATCAAATAGCCTCAATAATTTCGCTGAAAACTGACAACACACCATGTCTCGTTGGTTTATGAGTGTCACAATCTTTTACCCAAAGACAAAAATGTAGCACCAAGAAACAGTTTGCCACCTGTCAAATAAACTGCTCAGTAGACAACCTGAGCCCAAGTTTGAAGTAGGATATCAAGTTGTGCATCTTTGGTTGAGTGTGTCATCATTCCAGAGTCAGAGATCTAGTCAAACATGTAGTCAAACAGAAGATTAACACTACTCAGGCTGTGCTGGCCTTTGTCCAGACAGAGACTTGTGATGATGTGGGTAAAGCACAAATTGAGACACAAACCCTAACACAAACCAGGGAAAGCTGAAAGCCTGGATTAAATCCAATACCATGGTCACAAAATAACTGAATCATTTTCAGGTGATTTTGCAAAATAAATAAATGATAAATAAATAAACAAACAAATAAAAAGTAAAAATCAAGATTTGTAGTTTTTTACAACCAAGAAAAAAGACAAGCAAGACCAAAACTGAGGAAGTATTATCAGCGTGATACTAGGAGAAATGAGTTGACCAAGACTGGGCTTGCAACAGTACAGCACTTTGGGTTAAATTAAAAGCTGCAGTATACAACTCATAAATAGCAGCTATTACAATAACTTTCTTTTCTCTAAACACCATCCAAGTATCCACAGTAGTGTAACAGATCTCTATTTTAAGATTAACTTAACAAATTATGATTCAAAGAACTAAAACTGTAATTTCATAATATATGCATCTGCATCAGCATGTAAACAGTACTGAGGAAAGGGAAAACAAGGGAAAAATACCCACACATAAACACAAAAATCAAACCAAACACACACACACACACACACAATAATCAATCTGCAGAATACACAAACAAAAATACACAAAAACATGTCTCTGTAAGTTTCTCTGCTCTTTCAGTCCCCATTAATAATGACTCGATGCTGTATTTAGTCTTGTCAGTGAAAAACTATAATGTGCAGTTGTAAACGCCATAATGGCTTTGAATAATCGGTGAATGGGCTGCATATAAAAATAGAAATATCTTTGTTAATTCAAATAATTGGCTTGTTATTATCTTTTCCTTGGTTGTTTGGTTGGTTAGAATGACTGGGCTTCAGATATGGCTGCAGCTGAGCTCTCATGCTGCGGACACACTGAGCCTTTCTCTCCATGATCTCCTCCAGCTTGTGGACATATTCCCCAAATGCCTGTTAGACAGAGAGACAAAGAGTGAGGACAGACAACAGTGTGTAATCACTTTAAAATGAGCAGTTTACAAATAGGAGGGAACTATTAATCTAACTATTGTGCATTTGATTTAGTCTGACCATATCAGGTTGCTGGCACAGAAGTGTCCCCTCTTTATGATATAAGGCTTCCATCTCTTCTAGCTGCTCCCAGTGGGCCTGGACAACACGCCACCTGAAGTTGGGTTGGGTTAGAAAAAAGACTTCATTGCTTTATCATGTTTATATGATTAACATATGTGAAGTAGATTATCAATCCTTTTTTTTTTTCAATAAATAAAATAGTGCAGATTCTGGTACTTACTGGGCATGATCCAAGTCTTCCGGGGTAGAGAGATGGATTATGGGTTTAATTTGCTGATTGCTGGTGTTTTCTTGACTGTTTGATTGAAGTGAGTTGTCTGAGTCACTGGGATGGTTTGTATGTACTGTGTGACAATGGCCAAAGACACTTTCTAAATGTGGTGTTGAAATGGAAGAGGCAGGTTTGTGGTGCATGGTGTGAGCAGATTCTGTTGCCATTTGTGTGGCATCATTAGGGATTAGATTGCGTGAGCTGGGTGAATCAGTTTTCCTGGAGTGCAGGACAGAAGGTGAGCTGGACTGCATAACAGAAGTTTGCATAGAAGCATATGTGGAGGTTTTAAGTTGGGATGCAGAAGCTTTGTTTCCAAGGACTGGCATGGTTTGGGGTTTCTGACTGTTCTCTAGGTCCTGGAGAGAGACCGGCATAACTTCAGGCATAGAAGGTTTTGTCCTACCTGGACAAGATAAAAAAAATGTTCACAGATCCAGCTTTAAACACTTGTGAGTACACACACTCAGAGAACTGACACTTACCTATTGCACAGTGTTCACATGTGGTACAACACTTGCCTTTTCCTTGCTCAGTGTGAATATTAGCTGTCATGGTGCCAGAGGTGGGAGGGCAGTGGGTCTTGGCTTGTGGCAGCTCCAAAAGAGACAGGCGAAATTCTACGTCCTTGTCCTCTATAGCTTTCCCTGCCATCTCTTCTCCCCTTTTCTTCTCAAGCAAACACAATGAGGCGTTGTTCTGTTCCCCTTGGAGGAACGAGGCTGTGGCGACCTGTTGGTCAACCTGAAGTAAGGAGATGCTGAGGGGGTCCATGATGTAGCTAGAATCTGCATGGGTCTCATCATGAGGTAAAACAGACATTTTGGCTTTGGTTTCTGGATAGTTGCATGTCTCGGTATAAGCTGGATTTTCAGGTAGTTTGTCAAGGAGTATTTTATATCCAGTCTGTGTGATGGAAGTAGAGAGAGGTAGTGTGCTTGATCTAGCATTTGAAAATCTGGTATTTTGCGATGGTAAAGGCAGGATGTTGGAAGTGCATCTGGCAGCATGTTTTGTTTCAACAGAGAGATCACTAACTTTGTTTTGGATCAGGAGTGTGTTGCTGTGTTCACAGGCTGGGGACAGGGGTCGTTCTGCTGGAGCTCGCTGATGGGGTGACTCAAAAGGAGGGCGGTTGAAGAGGCTACTGCTGTCACTGTTGCTTTGAGCGGACTCTAAACCGTAGCTGTCAGCTCCTCCTTCCTCCTCAGTGCTCCACACAGCTGGGACATCTGAGGGATCCAGTCCCTCTTCACCCACTTGTTGTCTGTCCTCAGAATGACAGTTGTAAGACACTTGTGACGCTGCATTAGTCGGCATTGCAGCTGTCACCCTATCCGCCTGCTCTGTCTCTGTTGTTGCCACCCAGGCCCACTTCCTCTCTCCCTCTTCCATCCCAGCTAGCCTCTTGTCTTCTCTACTCACTCTTGCTTTACCCTTTGCCTCCACTGACCTCCTCTTCTCCCTTTCACCCCTGTCTTGTCCAAACCTTGCCTCTGCTCCCTCCCAAGATACCCTCCCATTTTCACCAGCACCACCAGAGTCACCATGAGCATTCCCATCATTATTGTAATTGCAGCTTGGAGAGGTTTCAGTTTGCAAGCCACTCTCACCGCTGGGAAAAGGCAACCGTCCTCTGTTAGCTCTAACCTCAACCCCGGCCCTATACGCATCTAAAACCTCTTCCAAACCATGATACATGAGGACAGAAGCTGAGAGATGGGAAGAATAGGAAGATGGAGAGAGAGAGGAAGAGAGGGAGGCCTGATTGGAGGAAGACAAAGACGGACATGTAGAGGGTGAGAAGAGACTGACAGACGAGGAAGCAGATGAGGGCATGAACTGCTGCAGCTGCTGGTGATACCATCTCAGATGCTTCTGCCTCTCCTCATCCCTTTCATCAGCCCTTTGTAAATCTCTTTCCATCAGCCTTTCTACTTCACTACTTGTGGCTCTACCGCTTTCCACTTGTCTTCGCTGGTGTACCCATCCTCTTTCTTCCTCTCTTCCCCCTTTGCTTTGCTGGTTCTCTTTGTCTCTGTGGAAGATTTCAGATTCCGTTTGAGTTAAAGATTTCTGAACCTCCCACAAGTGAAGATGCTCATCTGTTGGTTGTCCCAGCACCAGCCCTGCTCTGGCATGTTGGTCACTAACAGAGTGACTGTTAGTTCTTCCATACCTTTCATTTTCTCTTCTCCTACCCTCTCTTCCCTCTCTTTCACCTGCTTCCTCGTGCCTCTTATCCCCTACTCCCAGCCAACCCCCAACTGGTGAAATATGTTCAAGACCAATCCTTTTTCGGCCCCTTGCACTTGTTTCCACTCCCCATCTGCTGTTCTTGGGTGTGGAGCAGAGAACTGCCTCCCCCTTGGTTGACCTTTTATTAGGTGTGGTGGGACCAAAAGCCTCTCTTCGTCTCTCTAACTTCTGCTTTTTAGGGGGACTTTTCCCTCGGTTGCCAGCACTGCTACCGTTGCTGCTGCTGTTGCTGTTGGAGAGGTTATGTTTGGGGGAGGGGATTATCTTGCCTCTCCTTCCTCCTCTTAGTCCTCCTTGTCCCCTCAACTCCTTCACCCTAGGAAAAATAAAGTTGACATAACATCTCAAATAGCAGTCACTGATCGTCGATACAACAATGGAAAGGGAGGAAAATTAAAACAGGAACTCAGTACTTAACATTACTACTCTTTAAGTCGTATAACTAAAGTAGGATGAATGAAATCAAGCAGGGATCTAAGCTGAAAAAACAAAACAATAATCCCTTATGTTTCCAGTAACTAATATCCAAACCCTCACATTACACCTTCTGACACATACACATGCTCACAAAACACTCACCTATCAGCATATCTCAGTGTATTAAGCGTGTGTTCTGTTGCTGAGTAACCAGGTGAAATGTTGGCAATCATGCATGTCATTGAGTCACCAACAAACGAGTCTTTCAAAACCTATAATGAGAAAAAAGTATTCCAACATGAAAACACAGGGTAGTTAATTGATCAAACAGGGCAAATAAAAAAACCTACCATGATATTTATGCACACTTGCATCAATACTCACAATAGAAATAGTGAAAATGGTTACATAATAAAGTTACCTAAGTCTTACTACCTGAGTCAGTTTGCTTTGTCTGAAGGGTGTGTGCAATTGCTCTTGATCGAGGGACCGGATACATTCTTTAAGCTGAGGAAGAATAAAATTAACTTACACATGGGGTAAATTAAACCACCATACATTCACAAATATCTTTAACTTTATGTGGCATCTTGGAGTGTGTTGGCATGTGTGTGTGTGTGGCTTACAGCCAACAGACTCTGGTTGATCTCAGCTCCTTCCATACGACTCTGCCTGTCTGGTTCTTTGGTATCTGATGCCCTCTCACTTCCTGCCAGGTCAACAAACCACATTCTACAAGCACACACACAAACACAAACACCTTTCTTATAGCTCAGTCATTTTACACCAATACTAATGGGCTTCTTTAATCTACTGCACAATGACTTTATTAGTGTTTTAAGAAGACAAAACCATCAGAAAGAGTGTACATCATAATAAGCCCACATCATAATAAAACACATCAGATGTTGTCACTCACCTGCCAGCTACCTGCTGGTTTGGACTTCTAAGCTGAATCTGAAGCAAGGCATGAGAACGAGATGAGAGTGGATTCACTCCACTCATCCCCTGAGTGCGCTCCTCTGTACCTTGTGAAATCACCTTTATAAGGGGAAACAGGAGGAGGGGGCAGGTGGATTACAAATCAGAACACCAGCTCTGGACAACACAACATGGGCGTGAGGAAATTTTGAAAAGGATGAACCTCCAGCAGTGGGCTGACAGAGTCCACCCTGACATCACACGCAGCCCTGCAATGTAGACACGCTATCCATCCTCCTGGCAAATAACCTACAGAGGAGGAAGAAAAAGAGAGATTAAGAGGAAAAATAAAGAATAGTAAAGTTTTGCAGCATAAATACAAACAGTAATAGGAGAACAGCTTGGCCCTTTTGATGATGATGCTATTTAAAAAACAAATGTTGCTTATGAGAAAACTTGAGACTTAAGAAGAAGTTGTAACTGAAACCATGTACATTATATACAAAATTCATTATTTAAAAAAAAATGTAACGTGACATTGTCTATACAACACAAATATATGTAACTGATAATGAAGTAATATTTTCTATCTTGGTGAATGCAAAATACAATATTCACATTCATATTCAGTTGTTTTCTTTTAACACAACACAATGATACAAACTCACACAAGCACACCTTTTCCTGGTCAGCAAGGTCCTTGGCTGACCACCAGTAAATCTCAAAGAAACTAACATACACCAACATGGGTGGTTGCATATGAGGTGGACAGGTGAGCAAAAATATCCCGCACTGCAAGTGCGTGACCTAGTCTCCCAGGATGAACCCAACTTGGTGTGAGTCTTCCCACTGCACCTGTCTGTATATGCAAAACAAATTGGCCTTGCCTCTGTGGATGCACAACACCAAATATATATAGTTAAGACACAGATTCATAGACACACAGGGCCAAAATTCTGGAAGATCCACTTCCAGACCCTAAAACATCTGGATACTGAAGATGTATGATGGCGATATACACAACTCCACTAGGTATCAGTACATCAGTGTTAACCTACCCACATTGAGCATGTGCTGCACCAGAAGGGATATGCTGTTCTTTGATACCTCCCTCAGTGGAGCTCTCTCCAAAAACCTTGTCAAAAGTAGAACCTGTACTGCCGGGACAAAAGAGCAAAGGTAACGCACAAGTAAAATCCACCCTTGAATTCCACTATATCATGATGAAAACCTAACTGAACTTTGAGCACAGTTCAATATGTATCTATTTGGAGAAATTGCATGTATGTGTTTACTGTGTAGATACATGGAAAACTTGACTAGATAAAATATTGATTGGTCATTATCACCTCTCTGAATATCTACCTGTAGAATGTGCTGTATTATGAGATCCTGACTTCTTTGCTTCGTGGACAATCACACACTCTCACCTGGAGTTGTCACAACATCTACTTCTCCTCTCCTGCTCTCATGTCAGGGTCTTTTCCTCCACACACTAATCCTGCATATATATTACTTGCTGGTACACACACAAGCACACACACCAGTCATTTTCAATGGTAGTATGACCATGAACAAAGGTAACAATGCTCATATGCAAACTTTGTACCAAACTTCATAATACAAAGAGACATAATCACATAGAGTATGCAATTCTGAAAATGTTTTCATGCATCAGCAGCTTCTCCTCATTACATGTGCTGGAGCCATTTGGACTTTATATTACTAGAGTACTGTCTTGTTCAGTGACTGTATTTAACATACATAGCTCTCTTAACCGAGGTATTCATTTTGCAGAAAGCCCACGGGCAAGCAGTGGGGACAATCAGAAAAACCACTGCCACTCACTTTTGTTTTAGAGCATGTAGAACTCAAACGGCAGTCCGTGGTTGCGCCAGCTGTTTCTTTGGGATTCATAAACAGGTGGCCAAACAGCCATGAATCAAGCCTTCTGCCTGTTTCTGTGTATAAAGTTTTTCCTTCTTAGAGATTCTTCTTTTATCTTTGTACAGCTGGTTTGTTGTTAAACCTCTTTGATGCACTATTACAGGCCTGGGTTTTGTTTGTGGAGATGAGACTTTGCTTTGGTGATAATCTGGGGTCAGAGTCGTAAAAAGGTAAACCCTCCTATGATGTCTGGCTTGGTGGCTTCCTCCTGTGTGATTAGATGGGCAACCATGGGCATCTGTCCTGTAGTTGTTGTTCCTTTGCAGCCACATGCCACAGCACTTCACTGTCAAGATCAAAATGCAGAGGTGTGGCTGACCCTCTACCCTGGATTCATTACCCATCACTTGTCGATGACTCACTCTGGCATAGACAGGCTACGGGACAAGACAGTAGCCTCTGCCCGTGATCAGCGGTTTGTGACTGAAATGAAGCAGTCTGCGAACACTTGATGGTCTGGAAAAGTGGCTTCATTTTGTATTCACGGTACCTTCTCATCCTCATCATTATATACATCTTCATCAGATCTTTATAGCCATCATGCCCAAAACTACTGTCCAGCCACAAGCGTGGCCTTCATCACCACCATCAGCACCATAATCATCAAAATCATCACCATCTTCATATCCAAGATTCTCAGGTCAAGAGTTTTGACCATTTTGGACCCAGATGGAAGAGTCGACTCCTGTCCTCATTGTGCGGATTCCTAAGATGGGATAGTCCTCCATGGTCCCAGTCCTGAAAGGTGGGCTGCCACGATGAACTCCCATGGATTCATTGAAACAACAGGGAGACCAGAGGGCAGATAGTCACAGGAGGGAAAACACACAGTATTTGTAGGTTCTGATTTCCTGTGTGTGAGTATGCTTACCTAGCAAAGAGAGTGATGCTGTAACCGCTCCTCAGACTCCATTCAGGCAAAGTGTGTTTCCTTCCTTTTTTCCTCTTTTCTTTACTTCACTCCACTACCACAAGGTAGCGAACATGTCAGTTTAGTCTTTCCATCAGCTGGTCTCAAAAGCAAGGTGTGCAAAAACGGACTGTACAACTAAAGTAATTCTATAACAAAGGGCTAAACTCACAAGGAAAACAGCTCAAAACACCAACAAACCACAAAAGTCACATAACACAAGCTTCCAGCTGCAGCCATACTTTTCCAAGACAGTGTGTCCTTGCTGTTTTCCTCATAGCTTCTGTCAGAGACTGATAGCCACCAGTCGGTCACTGTCACTACCACACTGCACTGTTGTGATGGCCAAGCAAGCACTGGGACACTGGTATGACGCTGAAATTTGACACTTGGTCAGGATGGAGCCAGGGCAGCAGAGTGCAGTCATGTCACACATTTCTGTATCGAAGCAAATATGATAAATATAGCAGACACAGGCAAGCAACTGTTGCTTCTTCAGCATCTACAGTGGATTGGCTGGCAGCTGTAATAGTCCTGCCATATGGCACTGGAGTGAGACACCCCCTTCATATGCATACATAAGGTGAGAGTGCTGTTCATCACTCTGCTTATGAAATGCTTCAAATCACCCCACAAAGCAAGGGCAAGTGTTAGAGATCCATATTTCCTTCAGGCAAAGGCACAGTCCTTACAGTGAATCCCAGTTGAAAGTCCATGCCTTGTCACTGATAATTCTGCAAACTAAATTACAGAAAGGAGAGTTTAAGTTACAATTGTAGCTGAAGAGCATAAAGTAAAGGGGAAGTATGCTGTTGACATCTGTCCCAATGTACTGCCAGAACAAACACACGCCCCAAAGTAAAGAAAGAGTAGTCGGGGTTTTTTAAAATTACGACCAAATCAAAATATACAATGTTAAGTGGTTAAGTGACTGTGCGTAGCAAATAGTTTTTAAGAATTGGCTGACTGTAACGTTTCTCAAAAAGGTTTTTAAAAATCAACAGAAAACTTACCAGAGCAAAAGGTAACTGAACACGACGGTTTATGTGAACGAGCAAACTGAAGTGAAAAAAAAAAAAAACATTAATTTTTCACAAAGTTGCTAGCTTGAGTAGCCGAGTATCACTATTTCCGTACACAGTGGGGTCTCCATAACGACGAGAACGGCTCGGGGAGGGCGCCTTCTTTTCCCGCTGCAAGTGAACACAACTCCTGTTCAGGCAGTGCTGCGCTGGCAGACACACAAGTGACAGAAATTAATACATTTTATAAAAAGCTGTGCAGAATATCAGGAGGACAGTCGGTCAAATTTCGCTCAGTTCAGCATGAAAGAGAGCGATAATCCCTCAGAGGGATTAATGCCCACCAACAAACCTACTAAGACAAAAAGCCTTCTCAGACTAACCCATTAAGACATTTGCCCTACTGGTTTTACATGCTGCACAGAGATGACAAATGGACTACTGATATGTTTATATATATGAGACACGGGAATATTTACTGTAATTACTAAGGTTATTACATTTATAACTATTGTCATAGTTATAGCCAACATGTCTACTACCATGTTCTGTATAATGAAGTACAGTTACAAGCTTGCAGTTTGGTTTGTGCCCTGACGTTATGAGCTATAGAATCAGACCCGGGAAAAACAAAAACAAAATAAAAATCCATACAACATATTAGATACTACAATTATAACATAATAATATTTTAAATTAACAATTACAAATCTACATCTACATTTTTTTTTCTAAAATCCTAATTCATTTTACCCATCTTAAGTCTCTAAACCTGATAATCCATAATCCATTTTACATTGTATTGTATACTTTACAGGAATGGAATCTCGTTCATCAGTCTGTGTTTCACTGGGGACGACATTGGACGTAACACACAACATTTGCACTTCTTCAAACCAAACCTGCCCCAATAGCAGGCTTTCTTGAAACGCTGACGAAGTTTAGTTTCCATTTTATAATTTGACTCATGTCCAAATTAATGTAGCCAGTCTGATAAAGCTCCAGCGTATTAGCGTGTGTAAATTTTAGCGAGATAAAGCCTCATGTCCCGCCCAGGACGTGTAACCAAATTAGCATCTTCAGCAACCTGTTGCCGGGGTGCCAGACCCAACCCGAACTTGGAGGTAACACTCAGAGTTAATTAATTTAGAGTATGAGCTGAATTAAAGAGAGACTACTGTTCGTGAATAGCTCATGGTTTCTGTATTGGTCTTAATGCAGAAATATGTGCCACTTTTTATCCCCTGTGAGAATTAGTTTTACTGGCAAAAATACCATCTTTCTGTGCCAAGTGACATAGTGGAAAACGCGTTGACTGAGGAGAGAAAATGCAGGTTATCCCTGGATTATATGCTCCCCATGTAATCTGAACTACTCTTGAGATTCTGAGATGCAGTGTGGACTACACAAAACAGATTCTAATAGGGCTACACAATTCTGCATGTTTTTGGTCTCTGTAACCAACAGGTTTCACAGGTCTGCAGCAGTACCAGTCGTGTGGGAAAATTGAGGACATTTTGGGGGCAAGTTATTTCCAAATTCAAGTGTTTAAGAAGCCATGTGGTAATGAAGAAGTTGGAGGAAGTGAGTAGGAGTGAGACTTGTTAGACTCTTTTGGATAAACACAAAGTCTGTGTCTTGTTTTTTTAAATGTCTTTTGTGGCCTTCTACAGGAGTGTGAAGTAACTCTAACGGGTCGCCATAGCACAAATATTCATTACCATCTATTACTATTGCAATTAAATTATATTATATCAATTGACAGGAAGCCTGCTGTAAGAAGTGATCAACATGTCCTCCGAGGAGGAGACTTCTCAGACTTCTTCTTCTTCCTCTTCCCCCCCTCCCTCCTCCTCCTCACCTCCTTCTGCCTCACACTTCATTGGAAGGAAGGAGGACATTGCCAAGGCAGGGCGTGTGACCAAGCTGGTGAATGGATGCAGAGATGTGCTGGTCCTATACCACCAGGGGCAGCTTCACGCAATGGACATGCGCTGCTACCGTAAGCTCTGAGTTTGTGTTTGTTGTTTGTGTTAACATAATGTGCAAAGCTACTATTTTTGACACTCCTGGTGTTTTTTCAAGCGTGAGTTTTGAAGTGTGGAATTTACTTTCTGCAATGGCTCATCACATGTTCGAAACTGATTAAGAAACACTGCTGTGTATAACGACATTTGTTTTCCACTGTCAGATTCAGGTGGTGCATTACAGTATGGAGACATTGAGGTGAGTTGCCCACTATTAATCAGGCACTATCTGACACACACTCACTGTAAATACTCATGCATGTATCTAATACGTATAATCTTTTTTGTCAGTTTGTTACAAAACTCCTGTTCAGGCCTCCTTGTGTATAAAATAGCTAATAAATACCACTTTTCTTGTGAGACACTACAGCTGCTACTATTATATCTTATCCTTCTAATTACCTTCATGCTGTGGCACCATTAGGAATTTAATGGGCGGGCGTGCATCGTGTGTCCATGGCACAAGTACAAGATCACACTAGCAGAAGGGGAGGGGCTTTACCAAGCTGTGGACGATCCTACAGCCAGACCCCTGAGAACTCACTGGCGCTCCAAGGGTGTCAAACAGAGGATTCACAAGGTCACTGAGGTCAATGGGGATGTATATGTAACGCTGAACAACTCCAGCGAGGCTATTGAGTCAGACGTCTACCAGACTGAGAAATACAGAGCTGTGTTACTCCCAGCCGAGCCAAAACCCAAGCCCAAGAAATAGCAAGATTCTGGACTGACTGACTATTCAACCAAAAATATGCTTCAAGGACAATTTGGGAAGCTTTGAAGCTTCAAGAGGAGTGTGTGCAGAATGTGTGTTTCAATGTGGTTTGTTGTGGCAAGATCAGAAAACATGGCATTACTGCAGACATTGATGAAATCAGTAAATATTTAATGTATAAATGTCTGGCATTTATGATTCATTCAAGAACATATTTTTCTACAGAATACTGGGGATTGTAATGATTTTAACATATATGTATTTTTGATAGAAATGATTATTGATTATTTTTATGTCACCACAAGTTGATAATCTGATCAGATTTTGTTGTACCTTTCTGCAAATTTGCATATTAAAGTATTTTATTGATACTTAACTCCCTTAATGTAGTTCATATTAACTTGTGCAGTGAAATCACAAATTTGATAGTCTTGTTTGTGTAACTGCTTAAATGATTAAGTTAAAATGCGGTATCTGGTTCCATCTAGTCTAACATGAAGATTTCCTGCTTTTTACTGTTGTACTGTTGTAATTTGTAATATCTTTGGCTGTTGTAACAAAGATGTTACTTAGTAAATGTTACTAGTAAATCAGCTTTTTTTAAAATTTTACTAGTTATCTAATAATCACCACATTAACTAATATTAGAGGAAAATGTATTAACTGCAGTTAAGTATTTTAATATTGTATATTTATAATTGGTAAAGGACCATAACAATACATAATGACTTTCCTTTAAAGGCCTTGTACAACCATACAAATGTTTCAGTCACTGTGGTTGATTAGACTCTGTACATGAGAGGCACTGTACTTAACTTGAGTGCTTCCATTTTAAGTTACTCAATACTTGTACTACACTATAATTCTGAGGGAAATATTGTACTTTTTACCCCAGACAGTTAGAGATACTAATTACTTTGCTGATTTAGATTTCACAAACCAAAACATTAGATCAGCCTGTAAAATATGATGCATAGTTACAGATTAAACTACCCGACTTACACTGTATAAAGCAGTCAAAATGAGCTCCACTTCAACCATCTGCGACAGTAAAATGCTACCTCCACATTACTGCTAAAAAATTAAAAAAAACCCTCAAGAATATATACTTCATTTTTGATACTTAAAAGTACATTTTGCTGTTAATACTTATGTTCTTATGTAAGATCTTTAAATGAGGATTTTACGAGTAAGATTTTCTACATTGTCGTATTGCTACTTACGTGAAAGATGACGGTTTCTTTTCTAAATCAGGTTAGAAGTAAGTGATAACACCTGTTTTGGTGTGTAAAGGTGTTTAGTGAACTTACAGCTGAACAGGCGCTGGGTGGCAGCAGTGCACCGTGTGGTGTTCAGTCTATTAAAAGTAGAAAAGACAAACCGGAAGCTAGCAGGGAAGATATGTGGTAACGTTATTACGTTTTTAATGGAAATCAAAGCTAGAAGAAATGTAGCCTGTGGCTTGTTTTTGTTTTTCTGCACAATATCTTGTTCCAAGTTCCAGTCCAGTCGTTGGCGGTAATGCGCATCTAATCTGGTTTGCCAACCGCTAATAAACACCAAAGAAGAAGAGGAGGTAATTTCATTGTCGCAGCCTGGTGATGTATAAAGATTTTAGTATGGCTGCAGAGGTGGGAAACATTTGTGGCGAAACTGTTTTTTGTTAATACATTTACCAGCTTTTACAAAGTTATACGTTGTCAGAATATCCAGAGTTAAAAATGTGTAATATTGTTTACATTTTTAGATCAAAGATGGAAGCTAACAGAAGTTAAAGCTCCAGCTAGGACAACAACTTTGGTGTCTTTTCATCTCAAATAAATATTCTGCTGTAATGGCGTCAGGTAATGTTGTGTCTTGTATGTTTGTGTTGTATAGTCCAAATCTTAGAAAGAAGCCGGTTAGCCTCTTCGTTGTGTTAACGTTTCCACATGGTCCACAGAGGATGAAGTCAGTCTGCTGGTCATCGTCGTGGATGTAAATCCGATATGGTGGGGGCAGCACGCTCAGCGTGAACCAGAGGTTAGTACAGTAAGTTAGGTGTTATTCTAACTCTTAAACGCATCCACACCGTGATGTCTAAACTCAACAACCACCGCTCTCCTGTCTGCGTCCAGTTCACCTTGTCTAAATGTCTGGATGCGGTGATGGTGATGGGGAACTCACACATGGCCATGACCAGGACAAACAAGCTGGCTGTCATCGCAAGCCACTGTCAAGACAGGTAACTTTATAGCACACTTTACAGTGGAGGAAAGAAACTACGTAGTAGGTACTAGTAATGTACTTCAGCATTTCCATGTTGGGCTACTTTATATTTCTACTGCAGTTCAGAGAAAAATCATGCATATTTACTCTGCTATATTTAACATTTAACAAAACATATGACAGGTTTATAAAATGCACAACATTAGTTGCTGTTGGCTTGTGACTCCAAAAAAACAGAGTCTAGGAGATCTTCACATCACATTTCACATTTCACATTTCACCTTTCACCAAAAGAGTCGTTTCCCCTATGAACTTCTCAAATTGTTTTATTTGAATAATTATTTAATGCACTAGTTTTAATACGTTTTAAAATATGACATTTATATGATGTATAATCACCCACAGGATCTTTACTTGTAATAGAAATATGATATGTTTTGAATACTGCTTCTTCCGCTGCCAGTTTCAGGGATTTAAGTGTCAGCTGTCTTCCTGAATATGATGTTTCGCTTCTGTCAAAGTTATGACTCTCCCACTTACCTTTTTTCAGTCACTTCCTGTATCCAAGTAAAAGCTGGAGAGCCGGGGAGAGCGGTGGAGATGATGCGTCGTCCAGCGGAGATGGAAAATATGAACTCCTGTCAGTCGCCAACAACCTTATTGCTGAAGAGATGAGGAATGTTATGTCAAAAAGTAAGTACAGGCTTCTTATGGTAACAGATTACTGCTTTGTGACCCCTTCTGTTATCAAATTTTAAATCTAGTTTTTTATAATAAAATGTGAAAATATCTATATATTGCACTCATAGCTTCAGTATTCAGTTTTTAATGACCTTGTGAGCTGTTGGTGATTCCTGAAAACTTATGAGCATCTTATGTGATTACAGCTGAAGTGAAGGGAAATTCAACAGATACTCTGTTGGCTGGATCCCTTGCCAAAGCTCTCTGCTGTATCCTTTCGGTGACGCCTCATAAGAGTTTCCTATGGAGTTTTGTTTTTATCTGTAGTGTAAAAGGACAGGAGAAATACTGTTGATCACAGCTTTACATGATAGAATAAATGTTTGTTAGGAGTGTTTTAAACCATTTACTTTTTCTTGCTTGGAGATGACTTTGCTCGTCAAGTTTAAAGAACTGACTACAAATAGTTTTTTATCTTTCTCTGTATTTTGAGTGTGGCTGAACTGTTTTCAAAATTTTCCTTAAATCTTTAACATTCAGATATTCACAGGGTCTCAAAAGAGCTGGAAGGTAATCATTATTTTAAATATTAAGCTTAATAGTGCTCTTCATTGGATTTTTTTTTTTTCCTTTTAGCACTCTTTAATAAATGTATTTTCCCTTCTTTAGTTGGGCAGGAGATGAAATCAAGAATATTGGTAAGCTCCAAACGGTCTAATCTCTGAAGTTCTTTTGTTTTATTCACTTGACTTTGAACACAGCTTTTTTTCATGTTATTTTGTAGGTGATAAAAGCAGCTGAGGACTGTGCCCTCCAGTACATGAACTTCATGAATGTGATTTTTGCTGCACAAAAGCAGGTAGGATCTTACCTCTGTTTTCTTACGTAGGTGTATGTGTTTTGTTTTGTTTTTAAGATAACTTTGTTTTTGTACTCTAAAACAGAACATCCTGATAGACGCCTGTGTGCTGGACTCAGACTCAGGTCTCCTTCAGCAGGTACTTTTTTTTACAGCTCTGTTAGGACATTGACAGCACTACACCCTGTATCATGATAGCACATACTGTCCCAGAGACTATTAAATTATTTATGTGTGATATTAAATAGCTTCTGCAGAACAATTCAAGCAAGAGAAACACTCATGCTAAATGGCTCTCACAATACTTTGTCTATATTGTTAATATCAGCATAATGTATGCCAGGAGTGTGACGATGATGTGATACTTTTGACTTTACTGTGCTGCCCTAATCTGTATACACTGAGCTTTTTTACAGTCAGCTGCCTATTTCTTTAGGCTTGCGATATAACTGGAGGATTGTACCTCAAGATTCCACAGAAAGTTGCTCTGGCGCAGTACCTTTTAGTGAGTACACAGTACTGTTTCCACACACTTCTCAGAATAAGGTTTTGTTTAAATCTTAAAAAATAAATGATGGTGTTTTCTGTCCAGTGGGTGTTCCTGCCTGACTCGGAGCAGCGCTCACAGCTGGTGCTACCACCACCCGCACATGTGGACTACAGAGCTGCGTGTTTCTGTCATCGTAACCTCATTGAGATTGGCTATGTTTGCTCAGTTTGTCTGTCAAGTAAGTTTGATTCACAATTAAAAGAAACAAATGCATGACAATTATCTTTTTCTTATTTTGTGATGCCCTCTCTGGTCTTCTCTTTAAGTATTCTGCAACTTCAGCCCCATCTGCACAACTTGCGAGTAAGTCTTTTTTCTTTTTTTTCTTTTTTATTAAAGCATCTTGAATCACAAATCTTTGATGGAATTAAAATTTCCTCTGAATAGTATTGGTATACATCTGAAATTATGCAATGTGATGCCATCTTATCTTTGTTGGTGTTAATGTGATCTAAAATCTTTTTCTTTTTAGGACTGCCTTCAAAATCCAACTACCACAGATGGTCAAGCCCAAAAAGAAGAAACTCAAGCAGCCTACATGACTTTTACTGGACTTTTACACAAGTGTAGTTTCCATCCTAGAAATGCCTTTCAGGCTGGACAGCCTCATTTTTTTACATGCACATGGAGGCTGATACTTCACTGTCATTAATTTTGTTCTGACCTTAAGAACATCAAGTTCACCCCAACCTGACAAATACTTCTTTTGTAGAAATAATTGTATTTCCTGTCAGTATCATTATGAATACTTAACAGATAAAAATTGCAGTCATAAATTTGGCCCGAGAATATAATATTTTGTGACTGTTTTGTTCATATTGATAGAAACAACTGGCAGACAACTTCTGTCAGTTCATGTTGGATAATTTACTCAGCCTACATGTAAAGAGAATTAATGCTTTGGAACTTTTTCTGCTGCCAATTTTTTAGATAATAAAAAAATCACACATTCATTCTATTCTTAGACATGTTTGTCACAGTTTTTTGTCACTCATAGACTTGTCAATATAAATAGCTGTTCAGATTCTTCAGCTCTTTTTTTAGCTCAGTTATGATGAGGGTGTATTAAACTTAAAAACAAATCTTTCAAGTTCAAAAATAAAATCTTTTATTACATTTGAAATAAACACTTTGGTAACAATTACCAAGATTCTCTCGCTTTACTGTTGAGTAACATCGGATGGGTCATATCTTTCCTAAGAGTTGAAAATAAGCCTTTGTTGATACATAGTAGCAGAGCTAATCAATTACTTTCCAAAGTCTCCAGTCATTGCTACTTCAACAATCACTCAGGTTAATAGAAAGAAAGAAATATTTCCAAGATACTGAAAAATTGAACAGATGGAAATTTCTGCAGTATGTACAAATTCAGTGTGAAATCATCCAGGGGTAACATTAGTGAAAGAAAGTGTCATTCTGCACAATGTCATGATGATCACCGATGGATTGGAACAATGTTGCATCTGAAAAAGACAACGACAGGCTGATGTGACACACTTTATACTGGGTAATATACATAACGAATCGTGCATGTTAAGGTGAATGTACAAGGGTATTTTGCTAATATCAGTACATGGAAAGGTAAAACACTTGCACGTAGAGAAACATTTGCTTGTCTCACTGGATGCTTTTCAGCATCTCTGCTCACGTGGGCTTCCAGCTTATACAGCTGTAACACTCACCCCAGCAGACCTCTGCCCGACCATCGCTGTGGAGTAAGGTTCATCTGAACACTCTGGCCATCACGGATGACTGTGACACGTAATGGTTTCTGTAGAAGAACATGACATTGCAGTTTAAACTCTAGATAATCTATAAATCTACAGTTGTTGTCAGTGCCAGGCTGGGCAATATGAAGAAAAGATAAAACACAATTAGAAAAAGAGCTTATTATGTTGACAAAAAAGCCCCAAAAAAACTGTCAGAGTTTTAATGCCCAACCAGTGGATCACTCCTGCAGCTTACCCCTTCACTGTGTTGCACCACAGCAGCAATGTTCTGGAGATTCTGAAAGTTCTCTGGGTTCACAGAACCAAACTCTGTGACTTCATCACCAACTCTGAGGCCCTGTGGAAACAAACAACCAATTACTACAATCACAGCAACCAAATAGTTACTTTACAAGTCTTAAACTTCAAAGAATTGTGATGGTTAATCTGAAAAAACTACCAGTTATAAATCATAATGTAAAGTATATGTCATTTCACTCACAGCTCCGCAGGCAGGTGAGCCCTGTGTCACAGCATCCACCCGTGCAAATGGAGGCGGCAGGGTGACCTGCTGCTCCATTGCCTCCACCTGGGCCTCTGCCTCGTCCCGTTCCCGCTTGGCTTTCTCTCGAGCATGCAGCTTGTGCAGGGCTTCTTCTATCTCCGCCATGATGGCCTTGTGATCATTCTGCAGGCCTGGAAGACACGGTCAAAGTGTTACCTTCACAAAGAAAGTGGATCCTGAAGAAACTATAAAGAAGTTTATCTATAAGAGGAGAAATGTACTGATATAAAACAGCAACAATTAGATGATTCATCATTTGACAGAAAATTAATTAGTTTTCTGAAGCTCAAGCACTGGTTTCAGCTTATACTGCTTTAACATGGAAATTCTATTTAAGGCGTTGTCTGCTGTAACTTACCATTATGCAATAACAATCTAATTGGCGTCATTATAAGATAATGGTGACTCCATTACCTAAATAACCGTATCAGACTCACACTGTTAGTAGGTTGTGCTGCTTCATGTTAAACTCATATGTCCCCTGCTGCCAAAGAAAACACTAGAAACAACACACTAGCTGGAGCTTACATGAAATGTTGTGCCTTGCTGTCCTGATCTGGTATAAATTAACATCTGCTCGGGGGAAGCCCTCTGCGTCAACCAAGGGACCTTCAACTCCGACACCTTGCTGTGAATACAAATTGAGGAAAGAAAGAAAGAAAAAAAGAAAGAAACATGCTGAGCTGACGACATTCACAACAACCTGACAGAAGCTTCTAGCTTTGAGCTAGCCTTATGTTTAGCTTTGTATTATATCTGTCTGACTTACGTCCTCTAAGACGTCGTAATACGCTTTTATCTGCTCTTCAATTTCATCTTTCTTTTTTATGAGGTTTTTAACATCATCCATTGTTATTTCGGTGTTTCCAGGACTGTTTTCCCCTGTCATCTTCATGGCTGCTCAGTTTGGTGTGTTGTCTACTTCCGAGCAGATATTCTTCTTCTACTTCTTCTTTCTGGTAGGTTAATGACACTTTGCTTTACTGCCCCCAACTGGTCGATAAAACAGTAAATACATCTAGCAGTTTTTTCCCTATAAATGCAGTCGTGCAGCCACCAAATAACTCACAACCCTATATTGTAAAATAAATATTACAAGTTACTGATATAAAACACTGTCAAAGTATGAAGCCCTCGCACTACAGGAAAACAACTATAATAACTATTTGTGGTTAGAGGTTCCACCCAGATATATTCAAAGATATATTAAATATTCACGTTTGAATAATAATTTGTGTCTGATATGGTTTCCCCATATTTTTAAAAAGTTCAATTACCTGGTTGGAAATGATCAAAATTACTACTAATATCAATCTACACTTCTCTCACTATTCTCTATGTATGTGCAACACAGGCTTTAAGATTCCACATCACACTTGTCCAAGTTGCCTATTGGACCAGCTTCCCAAATCAGTTAAGCACATACCAGCTATTTTCATGTTTGACTTCTGCTTGACTCTTCAAACAAGTGAATTCCCAAAAAATTAGCTGTTGACAAAATGTTATACAAAGAATTATCTACTCAAGAAAAACACAGAACACATACTATTAAATCATAAGTCAGCTTTAATATAATAATTGGATACTGTTTGATCAGAACATAAGCCCCTTAAATTTCTTCAGAAACTTTTCAACAGTTGTAAACAACACATACCTTCTGCACACTAATGCAGATTAGATCATTTTGATCTTTGAACAAACAGTGAAGGCAACATATTGAGGACAGTTACACAGCTTTGAAAAACATGGTTTGACTAAATACATCCCCTGACTTGTAGTGGTCCACAACGATCCTTTTTCCTGTAGCGCATCTTTTAATTTCACAGCAGTTTACATGAAGGCACACTGGTGTACACTATTAGAAAAAAGTGAATATTAAATAAGCACCCTTGAAAGTGTTAGGGCGATATCCCTAAGTGCTGTGTACCCTGAGTGCTTAAATATTACTTATGATCACACCTGTTGCTACAAACTGGAATGTATTTTAATGGCCTTCATCCTCAAACAGGATACAAACCAAATATTTTTTAATAAAGTAATTAAAAAACTTCTGCGATGCTAAAAGTTTCCTTCAAGAAGTTTTCCTTCATGTTCAGCTGGCTTACACAACCCAGCTTTCTACAACAACCTGTGCAAATGTGGCATTTGAATATAAATCTGCTAGTTTTGCATCCTACATAAGTTAGTGCTGATGATTAAAAAGAGTCATGTGCCAGATTAGGTGTTTTCGTAAATGTCTCTAACAGTCTGTATCTTTTGGACCTGCGTGTTCATCTGTGAGCACCAGCACCGACTGGTCTTCACCTTGCAGTGATGTATCGCTAGATGAGGATGAAAGAACCTGTGAGAGTTCAACCTGAACTGTTATCTCCTTCTGTACCCTAGCAAACTGTGCTGTCGCATCATCCAGTTGTGAATTAACTGCTTGCACCCACTCTTGTAGCTGCAGGTTGAGAGCATCCATCCCCTGGTCCAGCTTCTCCTGTCTGCCTGTTAGCTCTTCTAACAGGTGTTGTGTGTTGCTGGCAATCTGCTGCCTCCTGCTTCCTGCAGAGGGAGCGCGCTGATGCAGCATGTAGCCCTCAAACTCTTCAGGACTGAGGTTTAGTGCCGGTCCGTCCAGCTTTTCAATGAAGGCCACAGCGCAAGACTAAAACAAGAGGACAAGGGGAATGAGTGATGAGCTGACCTTGTTACTTACATTCTGTGGTTTATGATGGGTGAGTAACTTTGCAATCACCTTACCAAATTTGTGAAATAGTAGCCGCTCTCTCCTGCCATCAGACTGTGAGGAAGACCAAACCGAATCACATATTGCATGTTGGAGTGTAGGCGTGGTGGGTTGGCCTTCAGTACCACATAAATCAGCCCTGACAGGAAGTCATCGGCATTAGCGGGCTCACTGTTTGAGGTGGAAAGCCCCTCGAAGACATGCTGACTGCATTTGGACACACATGCAAGTTTGTCCTGAGGCGCTCGTTTGGCATCCATTTCAATTATGGCTGTTGAAAAAAATTTTGGGGAAAACACTTTATACGCTTTAAGGCAGACAGTAAAGATAGATACCATTCTTATGTCCGTCAGTTAGATATAAGGCTACAGCTAGCAGCCAGTTAGCTTGGCATAACATAAAGACAGGAAAAGGGGGGAAACAGTCTGCTTCTGTCTAAATGTAACAAAATCTACAATGGGTTTTATAGCCTTATGTTTCACAAACAGACATGAGAGTGGTATCAATCTTCTCTTCTTATCTAACTCTCCAACACAAAGTAAATAAACACATCTCCTAAAATGTAGACCTGTTCCCTCCTGTCCTGACGTTGTGAATCACCTGTTATAGCAGGCAGAAAGGGGTCGCTCGTCACTGTGGTCTTTTTATCAGGGAAAGGCACGCTCAGCATCTGCGGAGTAACCCAGTTTAAGGAGCTGCAAAGTGAAGACACAAGTGTCAAACAGTCATCACATGTTGGAGGTTTCGATCAGATACAACATGAGATGTGCCT
Source organism: Lates japonicus (assembly GCA_033238685.1). Lineage (NCBI taxonomy): Eukaryota > Metazoa > Chordata > Actinopteri > Centropomidae > Lates > Lates japonicus. The sequence goes on along the minus strand of BRZM01000019.1, from coordinate 1,733,488 downwards.
GAGTGTTACCGTATCCTTCTCTGGAGAGCCAGGTCCTTCTGTTCATCATCACAGCTGTCGTGGCAGAAGACCCATTTGTGCAACCGTGTCATTATTAACTTCTCCACGTGCTCCATTATCTGGGTGATCTGAGCTTCGGAAAAACCTGAAAACAAAGGTAACAACTCAAATGTCTCCTTTTCAAAATGTTTACAGAGTGAATAACTTTTAAAAAAAAAGTGTTGAACTGATTTGTACTGACTGCTAAAATGTTCAGCAAAAGACTGGTAGAAATCCTGCACAAGGTCTGACTGTTTCTGTACCGGCAGATCCTGTAAAGATAATGACAAGCTATGATCGGAACAGCTCTGATATTTTACAGAGAAGCAATAGGAAGAGGTGTAATGTTAAACTTGTAAATGGATAATTACATGGTAAGCCTCCATTGTGTTGAGAAAAGCTGTGCATCGGGACTGCAGGCGCTGGGAGGAAGAGCTCCGGAGTATTTTTAGGAAACCTGTGAAGTCCCCAGGCTCGAGGCTCTGGTATGCTTTTAAAGCATTTGTTTGGCTTTCAGAAGGCTCTAGAATGACAAAAGGTGGACGTCATTCCAGATAAATAAATGAAGCAACATGTTTTAAAACTGAAACATGAATGGCTCAGTCACTGCATTTGGTGAAGTAGTGAAGCAGTGGTGCACATAGGTGGAAAAGGGGCAAATATCACCACAGGTACCCAGGTTCAATCCCTGGCAGCAGGACCTACAGGCTGGTTTTACTTTGTGAACATGGAGAAATAAGCACACTACACTCATGAGAGCAAAACTGTACATTAGATAATGAGGGAAAACAACTGTTATTGTCAGATTTTGTTGTCATTACATAACTGCAACTAGAATTCATGTGGTGAAGAGGTGCCTGATGTTTCGTGTCAAATATCTGGGCTTGGTGTCACAAAGCAGGATTTCCAAACTAGCTGGTGGAGAGATCAGAAAGAGCTCCATTACCATATAACTTCATGTTTTGTGAGACAGGCCTCAGGACAATCTTGAACTACCAATATAATGCAAACAATCTAGTGTAGATTGTGCTACTGGAAAGCACAGACCATCAAAAAGATAATTAGCAGCAATGTGCAGTTCACAGTTCATGTTTACTTTTCTATTCTGCCTTTGTTCTTGTGTTGGAAATAAGGCTTTTCTTCATGTCATTGCTCTTCTTGCCTTTGCTCAACAACATTTTGCTCTTGATCCTCAGGGAGTACAACTACTGACAGCTGACGGGGGATTTTTATCCTGAGGCAACACAACCAAACATTTTGCAGACTGAATCAAAGTAGAAAAAGAAGAAAAACAGGATGAACCTTGGCGTTTTGGAGGTGATGGGCTGCCCCAGAAGAGTCTCCTCATTGTGTTAATTCGATGACTTTTCTCAATGTTTTTCTTCTCCTCAAATTTGGAGAAGGTGGGAGGAGTTCCATCATTTCTCTGCCTGCAAGGAATGACAACTTCAATCATCCAAACCTAAACCAAGTCTCATCCAAAAGCACTTAAGTTGACTCAAGCTGAGAGTTAGCCTTCCATAGCCAGTTGGTACAACTATTAACATCATAAATTAAAGCATTTTGTGATTATTGTAATTTTATTTTCTAATTGTTTAATTAATATGCAGGATGACGTCTATTTGGGTAGACACTGACATGTAAGAATGAAGTGTTGCTTTTAAGATTCTGCAACAAGAAACCATCTTTGCACAGACACCATTAGCTTCACCTGTTTGAGTCTGAATGGTTGTTTAAAGCTGCGTTTTTACCTCGTGTCTTGCCTGTGGGCTCCAGCTGGGCGTGCTCTCTCTCTCCAGCACTTGGAGCAGAGGCCTTGCCATGCAGGGTTTCCATAATATCCACAGGCATTCTTGCAGAGCAGCTCCTCCTGAGAAACTCTGATTCCTCGTTGCTTATCAGTCCACATTGTAGCTCTCTCTTAGACTACTCCCACCTGTTAGACATGGCATTAATATTTAAACAACAACAGAAAATGTCTTTTTTTTTTCAATAGACTCGGTAGGTCTGATATAATTCATCTGACAGTTGAAAGTTTTTAATGAAACTCAGTGTGTCATGTGTTTGTGACTGCAGGGGCTTAAATCTCACAAGCTTAGTGTTCAGTGCAGCCTGGTTGTGCTAAACTTGGCACATAACCTTAGGCATCTTTACTTAGTGCAGGCATTAGGCTAGGACATTTAACGGTCCAGCAATACAGAATACTAAAACCCACAAACACTCATTTCAAATGCTCTTTGACCGCATGATTTCTAGATTATTTTTTTTTCTCATTCATTTTCTGCCCTTCTGCTTTCTCCATGTGTTTCCTCCCTCTGCTTATTTTCTTTGGTTGAGTTGCTGAGCTGGTATTTCCTCTTTTATTTGAATAATATAACATTCAGACCCAGAAAGAGGGTCACCCAAAGTCATGAAATCTGATCCCCAAATAAAGCTGATAATTCATTTATTTGTATATTTATTTATCTAATCTCTGGGTCTATACTACTATTATTGTATACCACGGAAGACTCATGGGTTGTCTTTTGTCTCCTTTTTTAAACCCCCAATGGTTTATACCACTAAGGCAGCAGTTTATTAGGTACACCTAGCTAACACTAATGCAGTCTAGTACATCAGTCCTGCAATAAAGCCTCCTTTCATGAAGATAATGATGAAAGAGGTGTTAAGGTCAAAACCTCTCTGTATAATGCAATACAGTTCAACAGCACCACAAACGTCAGTCTCCAAAATGATCTTACAGCAGAAAACATAGTTTATACATTGATAATGATAATAATACTTTTTAGATCTGTTGCCATTAAGGGGAGGTCATTTGTTGCTTTGGTTAAAGTGGTTGAATCAGAGATGTTGTCAGAGTCTATTTTCATGAAAACCACACCTAATTTCATCAACAGTATGTAATCACTAAATGTGTCTGGTTATACTAAGAATAACTTATTACATAACACACTGACTTTTTATACAATTACAAGAACTTGAACTCACATCGTCAGAGACAAAAATGTTGCTCTCCAAATTTGCTTTTATACGCTTCACTAACTCTTTCATGTAGCTGGTTTAAAGCGGTTTTGAAAACTTTTTTGCAGCAAAGCACAAACAGCCGACACAGCAGCTGAACTGAGGAACTACTGTTGGACCTCATATTAAATTATATAATAAAAAACCGTAAATCTCCCTGGGTTTATGGGCTGAGTGTTGGCTAACAGCTCATTAGAAGCCCGGCTGACTGTCAGCTGAGGGGACTGAGATAAGAACCACCAGCTAACATTAGCTAACGTCCAGTGGCTAAAGCTGACAACCTATTTCAGTCAAATATAAACTAATTCAACTTGTCTCGTAATGAAACGGCATATACACATTAGGATAAGTTCACAATTATTAAAATGCCTCCCCACCTGTCAGCTGGTGAAATCATAATTAGCCGCTTCCTCATCAATACGCGTTTCTCATTTTCTGGCGTCTTAACCGTCACAAACTCCTCATAATTAGCACAGTGAGAACAATAATCCTTCAAACCTCGGTAAATGAAATGTGAGTTACAAAAACTATGAAACAGAGGTAGTGAAAACGTGCGACAAAACTGAGTAAAAAGTTGAGGGCATTAGTCGCAAACAGAGAAAAAAACAGCTGCTCTCAAACCGGTGCAACCGGAAAAGACCGACAAGTTTGAACTAACCAGCAATGTTTCGACGGTGTCGACCTTTCAAAGCAAAAGTATCACGGCTAGATATACTGATTCACAGCCTCAAAATGCCTAAATCACGTGCCCAACTCAACACAAACGAGAAATCATCATGTTTGCTTCACTTGTAACCTCTCAAATCCCACTACAGCGAGTGTCCTCACGTCTGCGTAATTTTAACATTTTATTTTGAATATCCCTACCGGAAGCTTTTATGTGCTGTTAAGTCTACCTTGACCCTTTTCGGTGTTAATGTTACACTGCCCTCTAGTGGTCATACAGCACCCTTGTTAGAATAACACGATGGCGATTACGGTTTTCATTGACATTTTAGTCATTTCTGTATCATTAATATTAGATACTATTATAATAGTTTGTGACATATTAAACTGTTGGAGAGGTCCTTTTAGCAAGTTTGTCCTTTGTGGATCTGATATCCTCCAAATACACCCCCTCGAAGTCCACAGAGCATGTTTTATTGTAAAGCAGCCTGAGTTTACAGATACCATGTCTCTGTTTAAATACACCGAGAAAAAATATGTCTATTTCATGCCTGTTACGCACTCGATATATTTATATTATATTAAAAATATTGTGCTAAAGCCTGTTTGTTTTGCTGAGAACATTTCCAGACTGTCTAAGCCTACACACAGCATATCATTTGTTAGAAGGAGTTTCACTGACATCTAGTGGTCACTCTGAGGAAGTGCAATACAAAACATTCGTCAAGTGTCGTCAATGCTGACATAACAGCACAGGAAATGTCCCGGTGAATACCTTCAAAATACATCAACCAACTTGAAGGAAATAAAATGATCTTGAAATGATTATCATCGTTTGTTGTTCACAGCTTTAGAGTAAAACTCCGCATTCTTCATTAATACAGATAGTTTTAATATTCTTTCGAGGTAGGCCATCAGAAAGTCGTGTTTACAGCCAACTGTATATTATTAAACAATACCTGGTTAATCTAACTCCAAAAAGACAAATACAGTACTCAGATGCTTCCACTGAAAACTTTCATAACAGACAGAGGTGTAGTGAATTAGACACTGTGGCCACTATACTCTCTTGGTAGTTTATTAGGTACATCTAGCTAAACAGTCCTGCAATGAATCCTACTCTCATGAAGGTTATAATGTTCAGTTTGTATTGAAATTGTTTTAAGGAGGTGCTGATTCAACTTTGTGATAATTTTGGAGGCTGCAGTTTGTGGTGCTGTGGTTGTGCTGCCCCAGTAGGTCTCTGATCCAGAAAACTGCTGCACATGTACTGACAGCAACTTTAAAATCCTTCTCCCTACCTATAAAGCATTTAATGACCAGGAACCATCATATCTTTAAGAGCTCATAATACCTTATTATCCCACTTAAATATCATGCTCCCTGGCTCCTGGAGTCTCCAAAAGAGTGGGAGGCAGAGCCTTGAGCTGTCAGGCTTCATTCCTGTGGAAACCTCTTTCAGTTTGGGTGCAGGAGACAGACACCCACTCTCCACTTTGAGGAGTAGGTTTAAAACTTTCCTGTTTGATAAGGTTTATAGTCAAGGCTGGCTCAGGCTTGTCTTGACCCATCCCCTGGTTATACTACTATAAGCATTATTGTTGTATATCTCTATGCAGAATTTGCACCGTGCTATGTTCTCTACCCTCCCGCTGTCTCTTTTTGTGTAATGTAACACCGTTCAGCAGCACCGCAAACCATATCCTACAAGATTATCATACAGGTGGATCAACACCTCTCTAAAATCAATTTCAATGAAAACTTAACTTGAACTGAACTTCATGCAGGGATCATTTATCAAAGGACTGTTGCATTAGACTGTATTAAGTTAAAAATCCTGGTTATAGCCCTGGTAGTGCTCAGTTAACTTCTTCACATCCTCTGTGACCTATGCTGTATTTCAGTTTTGTTCATATTGTACTTTGCTGTATTAATAAATCTGAAATTAATCAAATAACTGCAAACTAACTGCCACATAGAAAAAGTTGGGGTACCAGGGCCCAACAGACTGAGCTGATAACCTAAAATTTCACAGTGCATCATATTTTATGTAATGTAACCACTCGTTTCACCCAACTGATAAAACATTATGCTAAGGAGTGCTTTTAATTTGAAAGGCCTGACCGGAACGTCTGTATTCTGGCTTCACTTGTGCTCCAGTGTCTAGATGTAACTAGGCAACGAGACGCTGTGCAGGCGCTTTACAGATTGTCAGCTATGACTAAGTAGAAACGGTTTTTTGTTTTTTCCATAGTTTTTTTTAAAATATACAGCTTTAGACCTTTAAGTGAGGGACATTATACAAGCTCTGTTATTATACAAACGTATGTTCGATAAATTAAATTGCGAGACTCATTAAATTTCGTAGCGTTACTACTCTTTGTCCAGCAGTAACTAGCGTTAACAGAAGCTTCGCCTCCAAACTTGACAGAGCAAAAGGGGGAGGAAGCTCTATGAAGTTGTTAAAAGTAAAGAAAAAAGAAGCGGAATTAATCGTCCAAAACCTGAACTGTGTTGTTAAACATCATGTCAGATGCTGAAGCTAAGGAACACGAGCCTCTCAGAAGCTGTAGAGCGGAAGAAGAACAAGTGCAGGAAAATGGACCAGCAGGTAATAATGACGAGGAGCAGAGGATGAGGAGTGATGAAGCCGAGGAGAGAGGAGGTGTCAGCAGAGAGGAAACAGAGACTGACACACTCAGGATGACCCGGCAGTCTCAAGTCTACACTGCAACCAGAGACACACTTTTCCCAAAGGAGATAACTCATACTAGGACACATGCATTAGTAAGTACAGTATGTCTGGTTGAACGTGTGAATTAGCGCAAAAATATACATGTTTATAAATTCCCCCTCTGCACTTGGCAGCTGTGACAGTTCCATGAAAAATGTTGACCTCAAACAAATAGCTCTCGCTAAGATAAGAAAGTCATCTGAGAACTTTCACTGGCTCATAACAACACTGCAAATTTGCTCCCCATCCAGTCTTTAGAGAGGGTATTTGGGATGAATCCTGCTCTTCCTGTCTTCAGTCTTCAAGACCACGATCAGCTGGTGATCCTCTACGCTGGAGCTCACTTTGGGATCATTTACAATCACACCACAAACTCCCAGCACATACTTCAGGTAAAACAAAAACTGACTTCTTATGCAACATGTCCTAAAAAGGAAATGAGACATCGTTCTTCAGCACTATCAGTGAACTGGGAGCTATAGATATCTTTTGATAGTTGTAACATGCAGGTTGTTGATGTTAAATAGCCTGCTGTATATACTTATAAATGTTGTCAGGGTCACTGCCGCCCCATGTCAAGTATGTGTGTGAGTGAGGACAGACGCTGGGTTGCAACTGCAGACGAGGGGCCAAAAAGCACGGTGATGATATGGGACTCCTACTCTGGGTAGCTTTTGATTCTTCACGCATTAAGGCATTTTTATGTATTAACCTTTGCTCTTGGTGGTAACTACGTGCATTATAATTTTTTGCAGTATTCCTGTGCAATCATTATTTGATTGCCACCTTAATGGTGGCGTCACTGGGATGGCATTTTCAGGAGACACAAAACATCTGGTGACCCTCGGGGCTGAAGAAGTTCAAGTGAGTATGACGGCATGGTTGGAATGGACAGATTCAATTAAACATTTAAAAAGAAAATCCAGACTTTAAACACTGTTGTTAAGTCTGGATTACAAAATACACAGATCTAGAAAAAAGACATATATATAAAGATGCACTTTCCAGTTTTTGTTGATGATAAATAAGAAATGAAAGTCATAGGAAGGTTAAGAGTGGCACCACCACACACCGTGTAACTTTCTGTCATTTTGAACGTAAGAGTTCAAAAAACTCTTTCTTGGGGACGTCATGGTGTAGAATACTTATCCATACATTTTGGACCTTTAAATGTTATGTCATGATTTTATTGTCTTTTAGGTTTATTGTTTAAGGACCATTTTGTGCTATCAGGTGGTCAACATCTCAGAACTGCACTCCTCTTAAATATAACCTCAGTTGACCAAACTCTTAACCATATGATGATCTTTTCACAGTGTGTGTGTATTTGGGATTGGGCAAATGAAACAGAAAGACCTTTGTGGTTTACGGAAATCCATCCAAAACATGGTTTTCAAGTAAGTAAGCTTTGTCTTCTTCTAACATTAAAATGCCACTTAACTTAATGGATAAAGTATTCAGAAAATTAAATGTTCAAATGTTGGTTTGTTTTTCAGGAATATATCATTTTTAATCCGAGTGATAACACCCAGCTGCTCAGCAACAGTGAAACCCAGGTGTTATTTTACAGCAGCGTAAGTCCAGCTGTTCCTTTTTTAATGAAATACATAATACAGCTGTTATGTGTATTGCATTAATGAGCTGTTTTTTTCAGGCCCAGGGGAGTCTGCAATACTCGGCCCTGGAGGTTAAGATGGTAAAGATAATTATCAGAGTATTGTAGAAAATGTTAATGAATTATTATAGATTTTTCTGTCTTTCATGGCTTATTATCTTACAGTTTCATCTCTTCACCTCTGCAGTTCTCTGAGGCAGCCACCACTCAGTCTTCTCCCAACTCTTCTAAAACTGTCAAGATGGCTGGTGGGTTCCTCACTCGGTCTGTGTTTCACTGGAGAGAGCCTCGGGTCCTTACAGCCACTGCAGCAGGCAGCCTTGTGGTGTGGGATGTGCTGGAAGACTTAGCTGCAAACCAGTGCCTCCCTCAGAACAGAGTCAAGATCCTTAAGCAACAGGAACATCCGATCACTGTTGTCACTGTAACTGACAGGTAGCAAGAGCCAGAAATATTCATTGTGGTTGCCTCTTAGTTGTTGCGTGTATTTACTGGTCTCTAATCTCTCTTTGTTTTGTGTGCTCTTTGATATCACAGCTGTTACGTAACTGGCGACACTCAAGGCCATATCAAGTTTTATGATGAAAAATTCACGCTTCTCTCTTTCTACACTGAGTTCAACCTGGATGCTATTGTTTCCATTTCCTTTTCCAAAGAGTGTACAGAGGGATATCTGGAGGACTGCACTCTGGAGGCCAAACCATTAATTATCAGGTATCAGAAAAACGAATCGATTACGTCCTCAGGAAAAAAAAAAAAAAAACTGTTTTGTGCATTTTAGCCAAGCTGACATCTGTTTTTTTTCCCTGCAGGAACTTTGTTGTGTCCACTGTCAGTTCCAAAGTAGTGCATGTGAATCCACAGAGAGGCAGCCCTCAGATCTTGCTGAATGAGGACTGTGATCCTCTTCATGCTGTGGCCTGCCACCCCAAACAGCCAGCTGTGGCCATGGGCAATCATGTGGGCGTTTTGAAAGTGTGGGACTATAACAATAAAGAGATCATCTGCAAAAGGGTTTTTGAGACCGAGAAGCAGATTCAGTGTATCACTTTTGACCCTCAAGGTGAGCCACTATGCTTAATGAATGTCTTTGTAACAAACAATTGTTGCATACAACTGGTGTTTCCCTGCTGCTGCATGAATTTTCAATTTGTCATTACATCCTGCGATATAAAGTTGCCTTTTTGTCTCTAAATAGGATTATACCTGGCAGTTGGCTTTGGTAGTGGCGCCGTCCACATACTGAATCCAAGCACTTTACAAAGTGATCCCAAGGAGTGTTTCCAGTACACTACAGACAGCATCCATCACATCACCTTCTCCTCAGACTCAAAGTATCTTGCCACTGCGGTGAGCAAGTCTTTTTTTATGATCAGGTGTAACATATCTGAACTTAATTATTGGACCCTTTGCCTTTTTCAGGCCAATATTTTACATATATAAACAATATTTTTTGTTGTATAGAAGTAGGTTTGTGGCTATGATAATGGATTGCAAATTTATAACATTTTTATAACTTCAAGTATGACATATACGCTTCATTTCCTTGCTCACTGTTAGGATGCTGGAAAAGCAGTGTCAGTGTTCCGCTTGCAGACTGATGAAGGCTCTTTACCACGCTGGACGTATCTGGGCAGATACCACTCCCACTACAAACCCATTACAGACCTTCTTTTTGGGGTTCACCTGGACAGCACCCAACCCAGACTGCTCTCTCTGGGAATGGACCGCCGTCTGGTTAGTCTCATTGGTCAAAGCACTGTGGACTAGTGTGGTGTTTTGTAATACTGCTTTTTTATGCCAAATATTTAGCACACACACCTCCTTGTGCATGTGTGGAACTGAATAACAGGTGGAGTACGACTTGGAAAAAAGTGATGTGAACCAGCTCCTCATCTTAAGCTCAGAGCGCATTGAGCAAAGTGCCGTGCCAGTGTGCATGACTTGGTATCCTCCCCTGACAGCAGAGCAGTTTCTTCTCATAGCCTCAGACCAGTACAAGATGAAGCTTTTCAACAGCACGACCAAGATGTGCAGGTGAAATACAAATCAGATTTTCTGTGTCTTACTGTTGAAACCGCAAATTAATGGAAAACATTATTACATGTGCTCTACAAACACAGAAAGACTCTCCTTGGCCCAACATATGGCTCTCCCATAAAGCAACTAGTGGTTCTTCCCATGATTAAAGAACCAGAGACAAACTCATATTACCTGGCATACATCACAGAGGACAAGGTCAGTGCTGGAATTTGTGGTATTTTATCAACTTAGCTGTATCTAAAATAACTTATTTCTCTTTAAAAAATCCAAAAGTGTTTGTCTGTTATTATGTTTTACATTACATACAAGCCGTTGTGCTTGTCAGTGTTAATAAAAGATTTTTGATCATGTTTTTACAGGTTGAGTGTGCAGTCACCACCACGAGCACTTGTGTTAAGAGACATATGAAGTTAAAATGGATATAAGAATAGTAGTAGCCGTGCTTGACTGAGTATAACACCTCATCAAATCGTCTTCTTTATGTATTGGCAGTTCTACTTTGTGAGAAACACCCCTGGACTTTTGAACCTTGTTTAAATGTCATCCTGTTTTGAGCCCAGTGCTAAGACAGTGGTTCAATTTACTGATATCACCACTAACAGTGTGTTGTATTTTCTCTAGCTGGGTCTCCAGATGTTGCCTCTGGATGGGAACCCCTACAAGTCCAACGCTTTGATCTGCCATCCGACAGGGGTGTCTACTTTTGCCTGCTCCTACGACAGCCGATTTGTTTTCACCGCAGGAGGACCTGACTGCACTGTCCTGTCATGGGGGATAAGTGTAAAGTAAGCTTTATTAGTACCAGCCTTGAGAACAGTGGAAACGCTCGAGCAGTGTAATCATGTCTCCTGAAACTGGTCCTCTCTCTTGTTGTGAATGCAGTGCCTTGGAGGCAGCAGCCTCCCTGGGAGGAAAGGACCTGGTGCCTTTTTACACTCTTTTAGAGGGAGGGAGAGACGGCAAGTTCTACAAGGTGAGTTACAAGTTTTCCTTGTGCCCCACGACTGCTGAGAGTTAAGTGAACAGCCACTGATTATTACATTTTCTTGAAGTGAGAAGCTTGTGTCCCATTCTCTGGTATGTGTCGTTATCAAGGCTATTAAAGTTATGCATTACATTATTTTGCATGTTGATTTACTTCACAAATTTAGTTTCTTCGTTTCACGGTAATATTTGGCCTGTATGTTAGTATTTCATTGTGTAGATCAATAACTAGTGACTAGCAGAACATGTTTTCTTTACACTGTGAGTTTAATTGTGCCTGTTTGTAATGCTTGGGTGTACTGTCCATGAGTTGATCTGGTTCTTCCACCAGTCATTTCAGTTTTCTTTTATTATTTATGTAGCCAATTTTTCTCAGAGCTTTTACCATTGACCAGGGTGGCAATATGACTTAATTTGTCACAGAAATATAAAACACAAAAAGGTGGGTGGAGTAACCATTTTGGACACTGGATGCCTATATATGACACCCAACATACAGTCTTTAGTCTGTCTGCTTTTGGAGAGCAGTGCTCATATTTACACATATATATTGCATCTCTGGATTATACACGCCCATAAGGTGAAGATATCAGCTTTTACTTGGGGGTGGATTTCTCCTAGAAGGTCATCCCTGTGCCATTTTATCCATGGATTCTCAGTTTTCTGAGCTTTTCTGTTTTTAGGAGATTGAGGACCTTTTCTATTACTGCCAAATCCGTCATCAAGGCACCGACTCAATGGAGAAACGTAAAGTGTCTACCAAAATTCCCCTGTCAGAGGTTCCCTCTCTGATGAGAGCTTTGGCCTACTTCCCTACCGAACAAGAGGTACAATCAATGTAATTCTGTAACTGTTCATCTATCTGATAACAAAAACATTGCAATAAAGACTGCTATACTGTTTTCACCAGATAGAAGACATGCAAAATGAGGTCAAGTTCAGCAAATATGCCGAAACGGGAAAATATGTGACTGACATCGACCTGGAAGAGTTCATCAAGCTGTATGTCAACCATCGGCCAGTCTTCGGCATCTCTAGCAATGAGCTTGTTCAAGCTTTTCACGTCCTTGGTAGCTGTGAGAGTACAGGACAGCCTGTTCTCCAGAGACATGAGCTGCTGGAGCTTCTACAGGCTCGAGGTACGATACAGGCTACTCAGTCTGAAACAGATTAGTCTTTCTGGTTTTAGTTGTGGGACTGTCACATCACTGACAAAAGTCATGGTCCTTTATTACAGTTTCTATATACAAAGCTTATGTTCGTTGTTCCAACACAGTCAAAATTTTGATGTTTGACAGGGGAGCACATGACAGAAGAGGAGGTGGCAGAGTCTTTCACTACACTTTTAGGTCTCAATGATGAGGAAGAAGGAGGAGGAGGAGGGGAATGTTCTGAGAATGACATTTACAAAGCTGATGGTACGTAAGACAAAAACTCACTGACAGACCATGATCTAAGAATTCACATAACAGCCAAAAAACATCTGCACTTTTTGGTGTGTCTGTGTGTGTCCAGGTGCCGACTCAGGATATTCTTTGGAGCTTGCGATCCCAGATGAGATATCAATGGAGACATTTACAGGTCACATCCTGGGCTTCCCGTCATCATCGGGGCAGAGTGGCAAGTCCTCCCCTCCAAAGTGACGAAAGCAGCAAACCGTCTAGAAGAAGTTGTGTTCATGACGAGCCTCAGAATCTCTGCTCCTGTTTTTTAGGTTTCTCTCCATAACATGCTGTAAGACTGATGTTGGCATTTTTATGTGAGACATATGAAATGTATTTTGTATGGAAAAGTTGTAGATGAGTAAATGAAAATTTTGAATGTAGACCTCTTACTGAGTATTGAGTAATGTGGTATTTCTTAGGTAAAGGTTTGGAACACTACTCCCACCATTTTTTTCCCCTCTTCAATGTTATAAGAGTAGTAACCGAAACCTTTGGAAAGGAAGAGCTGAAAGACAGTACTCATGGATGGTACTTAAGTACAGTTTTGAGGTATCTGTATTTTACTTGAATATTTCCATTTTATGCTACTTTATACTTAAACTCTTCACTCACTGAATCTTAGAGGGAAATATTGTACTTTTGACCCCACTACATTTATGCTACAGCCATAGATACTCGTTACTGCAGATTTAGATTTTAGGTAAAATTCATGCATGATAAGCATATAAAGTATAGTGCATAGTTATAGATAAAAACAGTGGTTCCCAAACCGTTTGGCTTGTGAGATCTTTTAAAAAAAAGTTGGGGCCACTGTCATATTTCAGATGTCTATGAATTGTTAGCAGGTCCAGCATAGAGACATTTCCTCTCTTAGCTTCTCAGATGGTTTAATCTAAATACCTGCTTTAGGCCCAAGGATGTAAAACTTGAAGAAAAAAGAAAGATGTGATTGTGATTCAAAGTTGTCAGGATTTGCTCTGAAATAACAGATTAGTTTAATTTGTGTTTTTACCTTAAACGCTGATAATTTAGTTTCTACGGCCGTTCAACCTTTTATTTAAGCCATTTTACTGTAGAATGAGTACTTGATACCTTGAGTACATTTTGTACTTTTAATCACGTGAGAATTTGAAAGCAGGACTTTTACTTGTAGTGTAGTTTAACTTGAGTAAAGGAATCTTTCCACCAACACTCATTTAAAGTCTTTCGACACAATTCTTTCACAGTTTATTCCAGTACAGTTTACCTGTCTGTGGAGCAGAGGACCAGACTGAATGTGTAGAGACCTGTCGCCTCGGGTTTATTTTGAGTTTTTTAGTGGGTGGGGCTCTGACACCGACCAACCAGAGACGCTTCAGTACAGGAACTTCCTGCTCCGGACAGAGGAGCAGGTTTTTGTCAGCTGGTCTCTGCGACTCTCTAGCTACGTCAACTATCTATCAGGACAACAAGAAGTTAACTTTGGTCACTAATCACCAACAGCAAACTTTTAAGATGAGTGGTCTGGACCGGGACTCTACGGCACTGAGTTGACAGACTTTAAGCAAGAGTCAGCCTCAGCCGCGCCGTCGCCCAGCCTCATGAACGGGGAGAGTTTTATTGTCCTAGCTTGCTGGCTAACGTTAGCAATTTGAGTTACCGACATGGCTACTAGAGAGGTATCTTTTCGGCAGAAATATCGTCGCCCACCGGCGAGCACAAAGCAGGAGCAGGATGACGACTCGGACGTGGAGGAGACTCACCTGGTGCTGAGGAGGACGGACGGGCTGGAGTCTCAGATCATCCACAGCGGACACTTCATGGTGTCCTCGCCCCACAGCGAGCACCCCCCAAAGAAAGGCTACGACTTCGACACTGTCAACAAACAGACCTGTCATACCTACCATTTCGGCAAGGCGAGCACGTCGCACCTCTCCATAGACGCCTCACTGACCAAACTCTTTGAGTGCATGACTCTGGCGTACAGGTGAGCTCATAACACACCTCACCAGCCTGCGCTCACATTTGAACATTCATTTTCACTTTAGCTTTTCACCCCAGTCCACGTTGAGCTAATCTGCATCCTGTCCAGACTAGCGAAGTCGCGCACGAGACACTGTGGTGTGAAATTGCAGTCACGAGTCTTCTCTTCGTGTAACTTCCTGCTTGACCCCTTATAATTTTGATTTAGTTTGGTGTAGTGGTGAAAGAAGTGCTCAGACCTTCTACGTAAATGAAAGCGTCAATGCCACAGTGTAAAAATACTCCCATCAAATTTAAAAGCCCTGCATTCAAAATTCCCCTTAAGTTAAAGTGTAGAAATGTCATCAGCAAAACCTAAATAACCTGTAAAGAATCTGCAGAAGAAAGTAAACTAAAGGGTCACGCCCCTTCCTGAGGGTCACAAGATTAAATGGGAGAGAAGGAGGATCAGTAGATTAGACTATATTTCATTTATGATATTTTTTACCCCTCCAAGCAATGATTTAAATGAAGCCATCTAAGAAGTAGGAAAATCTAAAATCTCTGGTGGAAATGCTCACATCTAATGTGAAAGGTGAGAAGAGGCCCCAACTGTTTTTTGTAAGGGGTCCCATGCCAAAAGGATTGGAAACCACTAGTTTAATCTTAAACATTGCATTGTGTTTTAAAAGCTGGAAAATAGTCAGTCAAATAAATGTCGTGTTGTAAAACAAACAATATTTCCCTTTGAAATGTTGTGGTTTAGAGGTATACCAATTAGAAGTCAAATTAGAGGTACCTCAAATTTGTACTTCAGTACAGTACTTGAGTAAATCTACTTGTTCCTTTCCCCCACTCTGCTGAGACATAATGAGCTCTGAGGACAGGGCCTGTTGAACTCTAGTCAAACTCTCTTTGCTCTTGAAAGAAAGATCTTTGTACTGTCTTAGGGTGGAGTGATTTAAATAGGTAATTGGGAGCAATCTGTAATCTTTCAGCAGAATTGGGCCAAAGTTAGCTGCCAGGAGAGTTTCATCATGCCTTGCAGAATTTGCCACGGGCTGCGCAATTCTCATATCTAGCAACAGATCTAACATCATAATAGAAGATGTTTTTGTTTCTTGGTTGTGCTCAGGTTGAGGAACAGCTCCAGACTTGTTAAGTCACATCTAAACTGGAATCAAGTCAACTTTATTTACACAGTGCTAAATCATAGCAGAAGTTATCTCTGGGCAGGTCTAGACTGTACTTTCTACAATGTTGCCAACAGTGGCAAGGAAAAACTCCCTTTATACATACATATATATATATATACACACACACACACACATACATACATACATATATATATATATATATACATACATACATATATATATACATATATGTGTGTGTGTGTGTATGTATATATATATATATAAACAGAGCCCTCATCATGACATATAGACTACATAATGAGCCTCCTGAGCTGCTGTAGGTAAAGCGGTAGAGCAGATCAGCCATTAATGGTTGAACTGATGGTTCAATTCCTGACTGTGACAGAAAAGAAATCCAAATTTCTCCTGGTGTATAACATATTCAATGAGTGACAGCAATATATGAATGATTTTTTTGTCACCCAAATCATCGGCTGGCCTCATCACTTAGTGAAGGTTAACAGAAGCGTATAGTGATATCTCTTTCTCTCGCTGTGTTAACCAATTATTTTGAGAATTTTAGTCATGAGTCCAAATTTAATTTTGGAGAGAGTGAGAGAGGTTAGTCATTACAAACCACAAATTACTCTATTATTTCTGAGAATCTGGTTGTCTTCATGATCATCCAATTATTAAATCCACTGGTTCCTCTGGAAATATGAGGCATAGACATAATGATTATTTTAAGTGTCAGTCAGTTAAACATCAAAATCTTAAAGGATGTAATTCAAAACGCAACTCATGATCCTGAAAAGACAAACTAAACCCGGGACAAGGAATATTGATACGTTTATAGTTAATATTGTAAAAGTAGTGAAATTAAGATAAGTTAAGATATAAACTAAAAGATGCAAAGAAAGTTGGGTTGAAATGCAGTTGCTGTTAGCAGACATTCAGAGGTAAGTTGTAAATACCACATCCATGGTTCTCTGTTTACAGCTCTAGTGTTGCTGAAGTGTTGGTGCAGAGCCAGCTGCTCAGAGGATTCCCTCTGACTTCGCAAATGGCACCAACTTGTACCGCGATGCTGATGATACTAAAATATCGTGCCTTTCATGCACAGGAACGTAGTTCACCATCAATTGATCATCTGCAGCGTCACAGTACTATCAATGTGCTGTTATCATGAATTTCACATTACCTAGCCACATGAGTACATGCTGATTAATTACCTGATGTCCTTGTTTTATGTTTAGTAGCACAGGTGTGTTGATCCTCTTGGTTTATTTTTTTAGACCTTGGCTCCATATTCAAGTTGTAACTACTGTATCCTTTTAACTTGAGCCTGACCTCGACAGGCTGCCTCTTGTTTGTTTTCGTGTGTTTTATTTCTTGATGTGCCAGTGTCGGTCATAGTAACCTCTACAGTACTATGTACTGTAGCACTTAGATTCTCAGGGTTAGAACGTTGAACCTATGTCTCTTCTGGGTTTCATTTTTTTTTTTTTTTGCAGCATATAGTTTATTTTTAACACTACACATTTTTTAACTCTTTAAATACAGTTTGTATTTCTATACAGTTTGAAAATCACAGCCCATTCCATGGGCATGGGGAGCCAAATTCATTCCATCAGACAGGACTGTCACCAAATGGTGCCTTCACCTTTAATGAGTGATGGACGCCAGCTCAGTCTTACACTAAGCAAGCATCACTTTAGGTGCTTAGGCTTGTGTCATGGAGCAGAATAAAATCATGCTAGAACAAACTCTGTTTTTTATGTCTGTGGAATTTGCTTTTATCTCAGTATCAGAAAGACCATCAAAGGTAAAGGGCCCTTCTGTTGATAATGAAAAGGAAAGCACTATGATCTAAGATGGTTTTATTATTGTAATATACCTTTTTGGGTTAAGTAATCAGATTTGTCACAGCATGTCTCATCTAGTGAGATTGTTTCATTGTTTTTCTTGTCTTTTCAGTGGTAAGTTGGTATCTAAGTGGAAGAACTTCAAAGGTCTAAAGCTGCTTGGAGAGACAGATCCGCCTAACAACGCCCATATGGGAGCGTGGTATATGCAACAAGAGTTCCACACTGCCTCTTCATGTACATCCACTGAGTGGATTGTGTTGTTTAGTATTTTGTTTAAAGTGGTTGAAGTTAACTTTCCACTGTTGCAGCATGGCTGAAAAAATATCAGAAGTGGGACCAAGTATGTGTTGTCTGAAGGAGGGGCAGAGGTCAAGTGGTCATAAAACTATATGTAGTCTTTTATAGTCATCAGTCATCCAGGATACCAAATAGCCTTTATTTACCCACCAGTTCACACGTGTCTGCCGAAAGTAACTTTACACTTAACTGTAACATAAACATAACTACATAAATACTGGTACGGTTTAGCGCAGTTTGTTTACATGCCATTAAGAGTTTTCATAGTGACTAAAGCAGCTGTCATTCGTGATATCACAAAAATGGACTGCTTGTCAAGAGTTACTACTGTTCAGCTGATGCTGTTGATGTTAGCAGGCCTGATGAAGCTGCTGTCTGCAATGATGATGATGCTACAAGATGTTAATTTGTAAACTGCACTTTACAAATGTCACTCACCTGGATTGAAAAATAGAACTGTATTTTCAGCTGGTAATGATTTGTTTTTTGTTTTTTTTTTCTTCCAGATGTGGAGAAAAGGGAGAACTTGTTTGTCACTTTGTCACCCTCGATGGAAGTATGGACTGGATGTCCATCGACCCGCAGAGGTAAAAGAAAACAGCTATTATTAGCGGAAAACTAAACAGCAGCAGGTGTTAGTTCACTAACTACGACGATAACTGCATGTTTTCATGACTTTATTTCCTAACTCTCGTGACGACAACAATACGCATAAAAGTCTCTCACCACTCCAACATACACCACGGCGCAGGGAAAAGTAGCAATATAATAACTCTCTTTTTCTTTAAAGAAAAACAGTGCAAAGAAATATCTTTTTTTCCTTCAAGTGGCCTTAATATAACCAGGTTTAAAGTTTCAGCTTAATAACTAGAGTAGAACAGAAAAAGTCTTTTGTTGTTTAGCCCATTTAGCTTTTGTTGCTATACACCTTCGCTTGGAGGGCCCCAGCAGAACGAGTGCAGACATCCCCTTCTTGGTCAAGCAATCAGCGAAGGTTCAGTTGCCGACCACATAATTCGCTGAATAGTCCCAGAGCTGATGAGTCTTTGATACTACTGATCTCGAAATCTGAGTCTTTCTGTGACTGATTTGTGGATTTGATACATCAAAAGGGAGTGGTTGTCTGTTACACACAACAGGCAAATTGTTGTTTGTAGTCACCTATGGTAAGCTCTCACAGAGTGTAGTTAAGAAGACTGCACTGTCGATACCATATCTCGTGCCAAAGTCTCTCCAGCTAAAGTGCTTTGAACAACCTCCTGATCCTCTTTGATTGTTGGTGCATATAGGTGAATCTTCCATCCTCCCATAAGTATGATTAGATGCCCACCTTGAGTGCCTCCATCTGGAAGATTTCCCATGGATGAATCACTGAACACCACCAGCTTTATGGAGCTGTCTTTACTAAGCATTGAAACCTCAAAGTCACCTCCTCTGACTTCAGTTTTCTGATCAGTTTATTTGCACAATGTAGAGTTTGAACAGTGGCATGCTTTGTACTGGACGCTTAGGATGGATATGTCACACGTTATGTCGGGTCTGGTTTTGCCTAGCCACCCACAATATCTGGCCAATCTTGATTTAAGCATATCATATTCAGTGTCTGTTATAGACTTCGCTGTGTGGTCTGATGGGGTCTACAGAACGGGCTGAGATTTTTATGTGCTAACTACTGTTGCACCCGTATTTCATCCTCACAGAGAGCCTATTCCAATGTAGTTAGTTGTTGTGTTCTTCACCACTGTGAAAAGCAGCTATGAGGGATGACTGTCATGGAGAACGCTCCTGAACCCCCCAGATAAAGTCGCCCATGACAAACAAGGACTCCCATCACATTGCAAGAGTCATCCAACCAGTAGAATACTGCAGGGTCCACTTTTGACACAGTACCTCCTGACTGCTGCATAATGTCCTTCACCCTATTGTACTAGTACAGAGAAGCCTGCCAGGCCACAACACACTTCTTTCAACTTCCACAGTTCCTTTGTTCTGAGTTTTGGGGAGGCCGAATGTAGACATTCGGTTAACTCTTTACCTTGCAAAAGCTGCTTTAATGTCCATGGAGTTCAGCTGCTATTTCTTTTGACATATAACAAGCTATGATCATTTTTAGAGACTCTGAGGCACACGAGGTGAGTCTTTTGGGAGTTCTGTGTTCATTTCATCAAAGCCTTGCAACTAATCTGGCTTTAGGTACAACCCCATGTGGTGTTTCGAGTGTGCACACCCACCTAGGAGATGCATTTCTGACCTTCATCTTTCAATTTCTTCAAACATACATCGCTCTGTTTCCAGTTGCTGAGTTCAGTGTGTTTGCAGCATGAAGGCACTATCATTCACAATCAGTACGCCCTCTTCATGGCAGTTCCTTGCACATAACTTAGCATGCCTAGCTGGACCCAGCTGAAGATTGTCCACTCTGTCCTAAGTCCACTGATCCAGTTGTGCCAGCAATTTCCTCAGGCTCTGTGTGTACTGTAAATTGTACCAGTTTTTGTATGTTCCAGTGACTTTCCTGCCCGGTTGAGGATTCTTCCAGTGTGCTTGGCCACTTTCACTGTTCAGGTATGTAACTACTTGTCCAGTTTTCAGCTTAAGTCCCTTTCACAGTAGTATTTGAGTGTGCTGCAAAAGGGGCTCATTGTTATCCTCAGAACCTCTATCATTTGAGGGTGCTCTTCCTCACTTTCATTTGCAGTGTCATTTCATAGAGTCTTGTTTCTGGTAATGTGGGCATTTAAATTCTCATCAACTGATTATCTCTTCCTCTCAACACACAGCCATCAACTCAAGTCTGGATTGATGTACACGAACATAGTGCCCTGCAGAACAACATCACCACATCTTGGCCGATGACCACACCTGGACCTTTCCACTCTGTAGTATCCAATCGCTTGTAGTAAACCCATTCCGCTTCATATTGGTCATCAGTGGGTCACAGTTGCTTTACGGCTGGGTTTCGATCCGGGCCAGAGTATTCTGCTTCTGTGAATGCTCTCCTTGTGGCACATGTAATGCCATGCTGGGCTATCCACAGACACGCTTAGTCCCTTCTAGAGCTATGGCTTATCAGTGAGAACTGACGGCAGATCGGTTCTGCCCAACACTCAGCTGGTGATTGTAGCCATGCACATTGTGCATAGAGTTTGCCATCAGGGCCCAGTCTAGGGCTGTCTTCAAATCACATACGCTATTCTCTTTACTTTCAACAGGATTTCAGTGAGGGTTTGATTATGCCTTTCTAAGAGACCACATTGCTCCATGGACTATAAGCTACAGCTCGCTTTTCACTTCAATGTAGTAAGGCTGCTGCATCTCCGCTCACCTGCAGTGCACCAGCGCCGCCCCGTGGCGTAGTATCGCCAAATATCCTTCGTCGGCCTTCTGCGTTGTCAAACGAGGCTTGGACAAGCGGTAAGTGCCAACTGTTTGTCTTTAATATGAAGTCCCGCAGTGTCTAGCAGCTTGAATGCTAACACCGCATCCGGTAGCTCCATTTTCCTCTGTCAAAAACACTGAGTCCAGTTTTATCAGAAGGGTAGTCATTCCATCATCTTTGTTCAAATCCTCCGCGGCTATTTCCAGCGCGCTGTCCCTTGCTCTTCCTGTTAGCGACAAGGCACAACTTTATAATTACCAGCAGCCATCCTCTGCTACCAATGTTAGTTCAATAACTACGACGACAACTGCATCAAGCCAGACTTTACTGCACCTCGCACGACAACAACAATGACAAACCTGGCCCCTCACTCACTCCGGAACATACATAAGCACTTACAAAGCAGGGGAAAAGTAGCACATAAAAGCAGGGACTTTCTGTTTTTTTTTTTTTTTTTTCTTGTCACTAAAATCCTCATGTGCATCATTCTACAGTTTGTTTAGTCTCTCAAACCCTTGCTTGTTATTGAGTTTTATGTTTCCCTTGTCACTTCCTTTCTTTGTGCTGAGTGTTTGTTATGGACTTTGGTTTAGTTCCCATCTCTCTCTCTGTCTTTTGCAGGCCATTGCCACAGAGGGGAAATGCTGGAAAAGAAGAATTGAAATTGTCATAAGAGAATATCACAAGTGGAGAACATACTTCAAGAAAAGAGTACTGTATTGTTAAGTTTTTATATCAATACACTTTGAGTTTCTGTCAGGGGGATACTGGGCTTTTTGTAGATGCATCCTGTTTGTATAAGTGGTTGTAAAACATTAATATTTATCTAATGTGGCACTCACAACTCTTTTATAGTTACAAAAGCACAAGGACGACGACCTCTCAAGCTTGCTGAGGGTAAGCAAAACTGCATCATGCTCGACCCATCAAACTGCTAGTATTAACATGATCATTACAGTCGACATCTGTTCAACCAGATGTTGATGCTAATTGAATTAACCCATGTTAACCCAGTCACATTATTCACATACTCTTGAACTATTGCTTACAAAGTACTTTTGACTGCTCACACCTACTTTAGCTTGTAACTTACTGACGGACACAATGTATGTATATATATGTAAATAAGGCAGATTATTACTAATGGATGAACTGTGGAGACAAAGCACTGGAAGTAGTTCAGTGCCATCCCATCTTGGCTGTACTCAACATTGCATGCTTGTGTGTTATTAACTGGCGTGATGGTTGCATTTTGAATACTCAAAGGGGCCAGAGGAGCAGTTATCACTGTTTGGGGAAGTCTCTCCAGACATGCTCCGTGTCTCCTTTTGGCAGGATGAAGAGGTTGCTGCACGCCGTGTGCCTCGCAAGCATAACGACACGCCCGCACCTATGGAGATGGACACGCTCTTTGACATGGATGTTTTGATGTCTGAGTTTTCAGACACATTGTTCTCTACGTTGGCCTCACACCAACCCATAGCCTGGCCCAATCCAAGGGAGATTGGTGAGAAAATCATGAGCTGTCTGTTGAAATCAGTAGAGATGTCCTAATTAGATTTTTACAATATTCCTACCAATTCTTGATTTAATAATTCTAATAATCTAAACTCCTGCTTCTGTCTTTAATTTATTGCTTTCTCTACATTTGAGTCAGTTAATAAACCTGTGTAACATCTGAGTATGAACACTGCTTGGGGCTGGATCTCAACAATATGTTAAGTATCTGTCAAAATACTGACATGTCTTCCCCCTCCTCTCCCTACCTCTGTCTCTTTACAGCTCATGCAGGGAACGCAGACATGATCCAGCCAGGACTTATCCCCTTACAACCCAACCTAGACTTCATCGTGGACTCCTTTGATCCACTGCAAGGTAGCAGCAGTAAGGCACCACCCATAGCTGCAGCACTACTGCACACACACTAATGGTGCACACTTTACAGGAATCAAGTGCACATGTTCTAGTAACACTGCTGCAGCAGTTGGCTTAGCCTAACACAAAAAAAGTAGTTTGATTTTTACTAACCTCTAGCTAACATAGAGACTCTTGTTCCAGACTTATTTCACAGCCTCCGTCAGCCCGTCTACCCCTCTGTCTCCCCCACTGCATCATCTGTCACCCCTCTATCCAGCAGCAGCTCTCAGTCACAGGTAAACACAGACTCTTGGCGCAGTCCCTAACACACACCACACAGTTTGTGCGAGGAGTGTGTTCTTTTTCCTAGATTTAAAATGTATGGGTTTTTTAAAAAATTAATTTATGAGTATTCCCACCAAACCTTCTACCATCTTTCTGTTTTAATGTAGTTAAAGAAAAACAATGTAACATAATAATATTACTAAACTTTATTTTACGAAGCACTTTTCATACATCACTTTCTGCTCAAGCTGCTTAACATTAAATTTAAATTCTTTTGAGAATCAAACACTCACACACAAAATATGGCTAAATAATTAGCTTCTCTTTCTTTTCGTGTCATCCTTGAAGTTCCCCCAGAAGTAACTTATTTAGTCATATTTTGGTTAAAGTATCAGAAAAAGTTACAGAGCTTCTGTTGGGATCCTAAATGCAGCTTTACCATAGGCCCTTATCTGACTTTCAGGTGCAAAAATATAACTATAACTGTTTATCTGAGAGCCATGCCAAGGTGACATTGTGGCAGCAATGTTAATGCAGTTAAGGGCTTGTTCATGAACAAGTTTTTAAACAAGTAAAATGATCTTAAAATCTGTTATTCAGTTCACTGGAAGCCAGTGCAGCAACTTAGAAAAGGAGTGAAATTACCTCTTTTATTTGCTCCAGGATTTGTTTACCGTCGCTTCAGTTTCACATTGAGCTATAAGAAAGAACTAAGTGAGTTTGTTGCCTTTTCCTTTGTTATCCCTTGCCAGGCCCAGTTAATGTCCTCCATGCACCTCACAACCAACATGTCCCCTCCTGGCCCCCTTCCCATCCCCTCTCCCATGGACAGTCAAACCAGTCAAACAGGTGGTGGCGATGCTGCCTACGTTCAAAACTACATGCCTCTGTTTCCTGGGCAGGTGGCGCCCAGTGAACAAGCAGTAGTTTCCACAGTCCCTCAGCCATTATCCCATGATCCTCTGGCGCAGTGTCTACCGGGTCAGGACATGGCCTCAGCAGCGTCCATGGTTCCCTCTCCCTTGAACAACACCTCTGCGCTGGATGAGACCGTACCACCATCCGTAATTACACACACAGCCTCCTCTACCATCACACCCAGCGACACAGCCACCACCTTCAGCCACGGCTCTGAGTACTCTTCCATATCCACACAATCTCCACCTCCTCCGTCCCAACTCCAACCCATGACTCCTTCGCCTGCCACTCCTGTACAGCACCATCAGACTTTTGCCCTGCCTCGCCCCTTTCAGTCGTCCAGTGCCAACAAAAAACGCCCTGTGCAAAGGATTGCTCCTGCTAACCCCCTTCCCTCCTCCCAATTCATCCTTACAGGTCTGTTGTTTCTGATCTCAAGTTCAAGATACTGATTCTGCATATTGCACATTTTAACATTGTTGCCAGGTCACTTTAACTTGATTACCACAAGGTAGCGCCAAAGTATTTCTTATTTAGCAATACTGATTTAGAGTGACGGTGATGTAGAAATTCTGCATGCATGTCTGAGTGACTGTAGCTTGTATCACTGATAACATCTTTGCCTTAGGATTGCACGTCTTTGTAAAATTCAGTTTCAAGATATTAAGTTGTGCAATCTTTAGTTCAGAGAATGATGTGATTTTCTGCACAAATCGAAAAGCCACTGAGGAACAGGAGACCAACATGTCAAAAACGTTAGCTTATTTATGGATGTTTATGTATGAATGCACACAAAACTAACACTGTGATGCCTTTATTGTCAATGTTCATCCTCAGCCCCTTTCCCAGGTCATGCCAATGCTGTGATTGTTACACCAACACCTCTGAAAGCAGATGTGGTCCCTAATACTGGAGTGGTCATCACTTCGTCTCATCTTGGAGGGGTATGTCTTCAGCTCTGTCTGCATCATCCTCACTGTTTTATTTTCCTCTTGCACCACTGTGGGTGTTGACATTGTTGAGTAGCCAGTAGAAAATGGCAACATTTAGATTTCATTGCTTTAATGTGTGTAATTGATAAATACGAACTTTACTTGTTTTCAAACTCAGATGGTCAGTTACAAACTGAAGATCATATTTATTGTAGTGATTCTTAGTCTTGTACCTCTTTTTTTATTTCTTGCCCCTTTCTCCTCTTTTCAGGTATCTCAGGCTCCTGGATTTCACATTGTATCTCAGACACAGAAGTCTCCCCAGCCGATTGTCCCCAAAGAAAAGTCTTACTCTTCCCTCCGCAAAAATCAGAAAGCCTCCTCTAGTGTCGGTTAGGGTTTGCTCTACACAGAAAGTACATTATAACTCCAAACTCTCCCAACACATCTTTTAAGTGTTTTTGTTTGTTTCTTCTCAGTTCACAGTCAGCCAGGATCAGGTCAAGGGTTACCATGTGTGTTAGATCAAGTTCCTAGTCCGCAGTCACTTATCAGCAGCAGTACAGCTCTGGTAAAGAACGAACAAAATCAGGTTTGTTTATGTTTCTTAATATAAGTAGCCTGCTCGTGTGTTGGCCCCATTTTTGTGAGAATATTATTATTTGAATAACATTTTGGGCTTTCACAGGCTTGGACAAATGTTTTGAATGAAGATTAAACAGCACTTGTTATATATACATATGATAAGGCATGTAGATGGAAAGTTTTAAATCCCAATACTAAAAATAAAATAATATGGACTGAATTTAATGCCCCGGCAAATACACTGTATAACTCTGTCTGTGACATCAGTAGCATTTCCCCTTTTGCTGTGTAATATAAGACACACTCTCAGCAGGCCTCTGTGTAATATTTTCGCTGCTGTTGTGTGACAGAGCTGGAGGACTACATACATATCTGCTGAGCAAAAGAGACGATCAAACATCAACATTGGCTTTAAAACACTCTGCGACCTGGTTCCCACTCTGAAGCCCCAATCAAATGTAAGTCTGTGTGTTCTTCATAAAACATCCACATTAGATTCAGGATATCACTGTTTTTGTTCATGTTTGTGCACAGTATTTGCTTCGCATAATTGTTGCACACACCTAAGCTGCTCTCTCACTTCCCTGCGATATTTCACTTTGTGCATTTAGATCAGTTATGCAGTCACAATGCAGAAGACAGTGGAGCATATTGGGAAGCTCCAGCAGGAGAGGCAGCAGATGCAGGAAGAGGTTAAAAGACTTCGAGAGGAGATAGAGGAGCTCAACACCTCCATTAAGTATGTTAAAGTACTGTATCTATTTCACATTTGCATATGATATGCAAAACTCTCACTTGTTTCTGTCTCCTGTCACCGCCTAATCACAGCTTGTGTCAGCAACAGCTGCCTGCAACAGGGGTACCCGTTAGACGACAAGGCATCGACCACATGCAAGAGAAGTTCAATGAATATGTAAAGAACCGCACTCTTCAGAACTGGAAGTTCTGGATTGTATCCTTCAGTGAAAGAGCTCTTACGCTGTTTCCTGCTTATCAGTATCACAGCGAATGGTGTAAGCATTTTGTTGCATCCTGTTCAGGTGAGACTCATCCATATCAGAATGATTGTATCTGTGTCATGCACTGTAACGGCGGACATAATGAATGCATAACTGAAACATTTAAAAATCTTCCAGTCACTCCTGAGGAAAGCGAAACTGCTGCTAGTCCAGGCGATACAGACAGACACATTTAAACTTTATTCAGTGGCCACTGTGCTTAGAGGCTAAATTCACTGTGACAGTTTTCACACTGTATTTTAGAAGGAGAATTGCTTTGTTTGTTATTTGCCTAACTATCTGGGAAAGTAGACAAACTCCATTTCAGGCAGAATTGCTCAGGATTTGTGCGGTGGCTGGTGTCAGGTGTTGTCTACACACTGAGCCAATGCAAGGGCAAATCCAGCACCAGTCACCAATGATTCAGTAGCCATGTCTTTGTTTGTTGTCAGGGGCATTAATTATCTCTGGCAGTGTTTTATTGTTATGTTTTTTGAGGTGAATACAATGTATGTGCAATAAGTGTGCAATAAGTCCATTACACCAAGACAATGCAAAGGCTACGTTTCAATAACTGCTTTTATTTCTGAACTTATTCCATTACCAAGTGACTCCGATTAATCCCTGAGTCATACTTGAACAAACAAGAAAGACTTGATTAGTTGCATATTTTTCAGTTAAAGCAAACCACAAAATTAAGCATGACATTGCATTTCTTTCACTCTGTACTTAAACTGATCCTTGACCATCATTGGTTCTAGTTCAGTATCATTATGAAGCCTCTTTTTGAAACATTCAATGGGATGGTGTCAACCACAAGCAGAGCAGAGCTGTGTCAGACCACATTACAATGGCTTGATCATCACTGTTCCCTTCCAGTGCTCAGACCCAGTAAGTAAACTACTCTCAAAAACTGTCTCATAGACATCCAGCGCAACAACACACACTCGTACATCACGTCACCTGCCCACCTACTTTGTGGCTGCAACGTAAAGGATAAGTAATCACGGATCATTTTCAGCCTGTAAGTGACTTTGCTCAGCTGCGAAGTGAATCATCATTTGTGTAACTGAGTTGCTCATGGTTTTCTGCTTCCTATCTGTCGCTATCTCAGTTTGTTTTTCTGCCTTTTCTTCTGTTCAAGCAACCATGACACGAAAGGAAGTTTACCGGTGCATCTTTTTTTTACACGAAATCACTCTTGACTCTTTCCGATTTTAGCAGTTGCAGTCAGTGGATCTGATAACGTGAGGTGACGTCAAAAGATTTCTATCATTCCATTAGTTTTAGCAACTCACTGGAGGCTGGGCCTGCAGCTCTGCAGAAAACTACAAAGAATGGAAGAAGATTATCACTCCAGCTTTTTATTCCCTTGCCTATTGGGGCCATCCCCCCAAATGTAATCATTCAAATCTGCCAGTGTCACCTTATCACTTGTAAAACATTTTTTAAAATTCCCCCTAAGTCATTGTGCTCAGCATGACACATGATTCTTATGCATCCTGGAAAACCTGGTAGTGTTTAATGCACAGGCAAATGATGAATTTGCCCACAGTGTCCTGGAAAACATTGAACATAAAATATTCTAGCATATGAGCACTTTCACAAAAGACGTTTTTACCGTGCCACAAAATCAGGTTGTCAGAATCAGAAAGTCAGTGGCCTTAGAGCTCAGTTCAAGGACAATAAAATTGCTTTTGTGTCCATGTCTCACAATTCTGCCTCATAACTACTGATGTGCTAGAATGAAAATTTCACTGTTTGATTTACATGATCAAATGCAGCTTTTTACACATAGTACCTTGATAGCAGTGACGTGCAGTCAGGGGAGGCAGGTGAGGCCGTCATGGAAATATAAAATTAAAAAATAAATTAAATAGTTATATTTATTCAGTGATTTGTACTTTAAAGTTCTTTTCTTTTTAACTTCACCATTTTTAGATTTTTTTTCAAAATCGCTGAATTTTCACATTTACCGTTCAAATACTAAAGATAAATCCTGATGTTACACATTAGACATCCTGCTCTGCTGGATGTATAAAGAGGCTACTGTTTGCTAACACGATCACTGCATCAACTTTGCTTAGTGACACTGTGACAGTGTTGTTTTCTGCTTGTTGTGCTGCCCCCAAGTGGCCAAAAAAATCAACTGATGGAGGATAATAAGATTGCTTTCTGGTCCAATAAAGACTAGAAT
Source organism: Lates japonicus (assembly GCA_033238685.1). Lineage (NCBI taxonomy): Eukaryota > Metazoa > Chordata > Actinopteri > Centropomidae > Lates > Lates japonicus. The sequence goes on along the minus strand of BRZM01000019.1, from coordinate 1,704,548 downwards.
GGAAAATGATATTATTTTTGCAGGTTCTCTTTCAGGACCTGTTTTTAAATGTCCCCTTTGATCATGCCAGTGTCACATAGGGCCACAAGCCTTGCCTCCTACCCAGTCTTTACAAATTGAGTTGTTTGAGTTGTATTCAGCTGCCAAATCACAAACAACTTGTAAAATTGTGAATCAATTAATCACCTACTGTTTAGCACTCTGTAAGGATACATAGCAAGACACTTATCTTCAAAATTACCTGTTTTACAGTCAGGTTATGATTATTGTTATTTCTTTTCTTTCAGTGGTGCTGAGTACCCTTCGCCAGCTGAGTACAACAACGTCCATTCTCAGTGATCCATCCCTGCTGCCTGAAGAAGCCATCCAGGCTGTTACACACACAGATGCATAGCGTGCTCTCAGAGGAGGTGAGGTGACCTAAAAGCCACCTGAACCTTTTAACAGCAATCACCAAAGTGACATATCACTTCTTTACCTTAAAGCCATTCAGCAAGGTCACCAGGTCTTCCACAGATCCACGACTTCCCTGAAAAATAAATGGAATGTTGAATGCAGGAAAATTCTGGCCTACTTTTACTCAGCATGTACGATGGTCATACATTCGTTCTGTTGTACGCTGATTCTTGGGAATGATGCACACAGGGAGCCTTACCTCTCACATTGCATTTCTAACAATTGTGCAAAAATGGGTTTTATTTTCATATTATATTTGAATGACAGCAGCTACTACTACCTTCACCCGCTTTAGGTGAAGATCTTCCAAACACTTTATGGGAAGATGGTACTCATGGTTTGCTTCTTGAACAACATTGTGTTAAAAAGGGAAATATTGAGTGATGGGTTCATGTTGTGTTCTCTCTCAGATGTATAATAAGTACATGGACATGATACTTTTATCACAAGGGGAGGAGATGAATGTGGGATTATTTTAGGAACGGTCTGCTGTATAGTTTGTGTTTTGTTGAGGCTCTGAAACCTCCTAGAAAGGCTTCACACCAGAATGTAGGGAGATCACCTGAAACATGGCCAAGTTGATCACAGGTGGGCTCATCTATACCCTAATCAATACCAGAGAGATGAGAGCTTTTATCATCTTTCCCACCCTTCATTTACTCAGGTGAAAGTTGTTTTGCCAGTTAACAGTAGTGGTGTCCTGGTGGTTTTCCATCCATGCTGAACTTCTTCCTTCATACTTTGCTTGCTCTGCCCATTTCGAGTGAATTTAAGTGCAGATTTCACAAGAAAGCAGTCACTTTACAGACATGGGTTTCTGTTGGGCAGGTCACAGCATAATGGAGCAATATTACAGCCCTCATAGGGAGCATAACTGAAATAGTACGGAGTAGAAATATACTATATTCACATGTACAGTGTTATAAGATCTTAATGCACAGAAGCTGTAGCTGTCTTTTCTGTTCTTCACTGGTCACTCAGGGCTATTATTTTCCATTCGGCTATGAACAAATCAATCTCAGCAGGAAGACACAGGTTACAGGTCACATCACATGGTTTGATTTGCCTTTTTTTTTCCACTTAGAATTACGCTAATTTCTAATGTGTGTCAATGGCAGACCTGTGAGTAAACTGTCTGCCAAGTCAAGACACAGCACACATTAGAAAATCAAAAGCCATATCAAAGCGTAGTTTACCCATCCTGTTAGTTCCTTTGTTGTGTTACTGATGTGATATTTGACAGAGCGCTTTTCTCTGTTGACAGCTAAAGAATTAGACACAGTGCAGATTAGTCAGCATGTGGGACACACATCAGCCTCAAGGTCAAAGTGCCCTTACCTGTGATCTCTGCTGGCTGATTTCCTTTAATTGTCTTTTGTTTGTTGTTTAATTTGTGGTTCAGCACTCCTCAGGCAGATTTTCTGAGCAACTTATTTTACTCTTGAGTTTTACAGGAGCATGAGGCACCACTTTTATTTGATGAATGTGCAGCTTTTTGTGTGCAGCCTTCTTATTGTGAAGTGTCTTTTGAGATTTTCCTTTTTCAATTTACAGTCAGACAGAGAAAGCAGCTGTCAAACTTTAACACTCTTACAGTGCAAACAGTGAAATGTTGAGAGCTCACATGTACCCAGAATTATTTATTACTACTGTAAGAAAGTTAAAATGCACCTCCAAATGCAGCTATGGTTGTCATGATTGAAAATGAAGATATTTTTGTTTTTGACTTTTTTGTGATTGTTTTCTCCCCTTCAAACTAAAAATGAAGATATGATTTAATTTAGTGTATGACAAATAGCCTCAATCCTCTACTGCAGCTTGGCATTTGTGTGATGATTTCTTTTTCTTTTTTTAATTTTTATTATCCAATTATTTTAAAATGTTTGTCATACCAGGTTGGATTTCCAGCTTATTGTTTGCTGTTTCTGTGAGGTGGTTTTGTACCAAATGGTGTACAGTATATCATTGCAGATTGGTTCTCCCCAAATTTAGTATTGTATTTCATTTGTTTTAATAAGTAGAGATATTTTCTTATGCTGCATATGAGTGTTGTTTTCCCAAAGTTCCCAAGTTTTAAATGCCTTAAATAATTACGAATGACAATAAAAACAACAAAAATGATAATCTTGACTCTTTATTATTTTATTCTCAATAAATACAATTTGGTTTAAATAAATATTACTTGGTTATCAGACACTACGGAGCCCCAGAGTGGTCAGAGAGAAAAAACATTTAGTGAGGGCACGTTTTTCTACACAGAACACACTAAACGCTATTGCGTGCGCAAGAAATACAATTTGTTCCCACGTTTTAATTAATTATAATACATTCATGGTGCTAACCAATGAGCACACCTAGTGCCCTTCAGCATAAGGTGAAGGGGAGTCCAGGCTATATTTATGTCAATTAGTTGACAGAACATTAGATGAGGCTGTACTATTCTCATGATTAAGTAATGTAATATATAAATATAAAAGTAATTTAACTAATGTTGCCTTTCTAGTTACTAATCAACACTGATATTTGAGGTAGGTGCAGTGCACTTCATGTTTCGGAGACAGATGCTGTCAGCGATCATGGCTCTCTGTATATTCACTCAACTCGTGCGCGCAAATAAAGTAAAACGTGGGAACGATTTGTATTTGATTTTCGCGCGCTCAATGTAGTGAAACTATCTTCTTTTATATAGCTCTCGGGCCGCTCCGGAGCTCCATAAGATACAGATAATAAGTGGTAAAACAAACAAACAAACAAACTATGAAGTAACATCCAGAACAAGTTTAGTTCTTATCCGCGTAAAACAGGATTACGCTTTTTAGACGTTGCAGCAGACACCTGGCAAACGCGTAACGGTGCATGTGCTGCTCAAAGGCGGGTAGGGTGCAGTCCTTCGTGGCTTCAGTCCCATCGCTCAGCAGCGACTCCATATCCTGAACGCACTGGCTGATGTTCTTCAACGCAGGCGTCAGGTCCGGGGTCAGCTCAGGCATTTTCGTCATGAAGCAGCGAAAGGTGGAGAGGCATTGAACGGTGAGCGGCTGCTGTTCCGTCCCGACCAGCGCCGTGATTCTCCACAGGTGACAGGACATGTCGGGAACCACCCCGGATCCATCCTGCATGAGAAGGACTTGGTCAGTAGGTGAGTAGGTGGTACATTTAGTTAAACAGCTACACTATTAGCCTACAGTAGTAGCCTAATGCTCAATACTAATCAAATCATAGTAATAATACCTTTCTATATAAGTACTTTAAGAGGCTAATACTTCTAATTTTTATACTTTGTACTCAGATCATTTATTTGAGTAAAAATACCAGTACTTCAATAAATCATCTGAGTAAGCTGTAGTTATTCCCCATTAAAATAACTTAGTAGAGTAATCGAAAATAAATGCAATAGAAGTCATTTGCATGCATGTTAAGTAACGACAACAAAACCCGCAGCTTTCCACCCCCATATTACAATCTATATGTGCCGTTTCGATTAGTAAAGAAATTGATCATGCACCAGAGCTCTTACAAGGCCGTCCACAGTAGTCTCTATCTGCCCTTTCACCGAACGGATGGTGTCTTTCAAGGCTTCGTTTTTTGTTCCAACAGGTCCGCAGGCTGCTTGTGCAATGAGCAGGCACAGGAAGACGAGGACTGTAGCAGAGAGTACAAGAGATTGATGGATTAGATTTGCATACAAACACACCGAGAGAGAGAGAGAGAGAGAGAGAGAGAGAGAGAGAGAGAGAGAGAGGCGTGATCTGCATTCAGCCCTGGAGAGTATCAGTGTTGTGCAACTTAAGCCGCAGAGGTTCGAGGACTGCAAGCCGCACTTCAAGATGCTTACCAGCACGGAAATCCATGATAGCAGAGGGCTTTTGGTCAGCAGCAGCAGATTCTCTGAAGTGACACTTTCTCTGATCCATCTTTCGAGGATCACTTTTATTCTCTTTAGATAAGATCATATCATCACCCTAATACTTTCCTACTGCAGTAGGATTCAGTTTTACCTCTGGGAGTTCCCTCAGAAACATCTTTAGAAAAAACCCTCTCACAGACTCACAGACCTTTATCTCAAATAGGTTTAAAACTTTTATTAGAGGGTATGCTACTTGCTGTGTCATCATTTCTGATCACAGATGTAAATGAGAAAAATAAATGACTGTGTCATCTGCAGCGTATTTCTTACTAATAGGCTACACATCAAATTCTGGCATTCAGGACAAACTCTGTGGGAGTTCAAATACTAATTCTACAACTCTCATTTGGAGGTAATTTTAATGTGAACTGTTTCACAGTGTTAACACTTATAAGTATGTTTCATTTAACACTTAATTGAGTTGATTTGCTGCTAAAAAGGTTGAGGTGAAAATTACTACAAAACACCAGATTTATTATAAACAGATGTCTGAACCTTGTCCATTGTTTGATAAGATTACAAACAGTAAGCTCTCAGTAGTGCAGGATTGTGTAATTATGTAATTAAAGTGCAAAAAATTGCACATAAAAGCAAGGATCACTTCCATATAGATTCCATTAAGCCAACAATGATGACAAATTAAATAACACAACTCTCTGACACAACATTGGAGTACCATAGGACATTTGAGGAGCAACTGACGCAACCGTTTTCTCCACCAAATATCTGAAGTAATCTAACCACCACTGGAGAGAGTTAAAAGGCATTGCCCTGTTAACCTTCGTTCAGTGCACATCTGTCTTTTTATCTAAAGCAAGCAAAGCATGTTCAGTAAATATGTTGATAGAAGTAGAAACACTGTAAGATCACGTCAACTAACTTAAAATAGAACAGAAATAAACAGAAAACAGAAATAATTAGGAGCACATAGACCCGCTGTCATGTTATTTTCAGCAACTTCAGTGGGTTTGAAGCAGCAAGTTTGTCCTAGCAAAATATACTTTAAGTTGACAGAAAATCCACCACGGCGTAACATATTAAGTTAGTAATAGTATATAAGTTTGAGAATTAAAACACAAGGCTGACAGAAAATGTGTAAGACATCTTTAATAATAAATATAAATAAATACTAGAACATATAGAAAATGTTAATCACAGACCAATAAATAAATAAATACATAAATAAATAAATAAGTCGTTCAAAGTGTTTTCAGTTAGGGTTGGGACAGCAGCTGTTTGAGGAACTCTCGACCCATTGCCTGGTAAAGTGGATGATTTGTAAACCAAGTACTTTGTTTTTGTAGTCATCTGAAGTTGTCACATTTATGTGGCATTTTTTCGGTTCATAAGCTCCTTTGAAGTGATGATGAAACAAATCAATGTTCCTGATGAGGTTCTGGTGATGGTTAGTGAGATCCCTGATGATTGGCGGCAGTTGTGTGAGGTAGCTGTCGATGGCACAGATAGAGGCCTGGTTTTCTTCAGTGGTGCTTCCCACAAGAGGAGCTATTCCCTCAAGGGGCATTAAACTATTGGTTTGATTCCGTTGAAATATTATGTTAACCTGGGGAGGGAGTGAGAGTCATCATAACAATGTTAATGATGAAGTTCAGAGCTCAGAGGCTGTAAGCTGTCATAACTCTTTAATAATGGGTTCAAAAGGTCATCCCATCTGCAGTGAAGAGGCAGCTTGACTTTGTAGTACCTTTATGTAATCATGTTTATTGGCTTTTACCACTGAGTATATATCATATGAAATGGATGAGTGAAAGCAGGACTAGGTTCTTCAGTGCCTGAGCCACTTTCAACACACTGTAAATTTTATGAAGTTAAAGTGTGATATGTTTACTTACATACTCCTTTTCTGCCCTCACAAGGTGGCATAACGGTAACTCCATGCGCTGATGCGCCCCAAGTGGTAAAGACGCCATAAAGGAAATGCACATCATAACAATGTAGGGAAGCAGGAGTTCTGCAAGAATTATGCACAAAAAATATGATGCTGTCATCTGCATAGTATGTTAATTGGAAACTTCTTCACATCTAAGTGGAATTAGCATCACAGTCAAAAGTCAATCTATTATCCTCAGAGAGAATAATAGACTATAAGAGAATTTTACATAACACACAACATTACGATCAAAGTACCTCTAAAGCATTGTTACACAAAGATGCTGAGAATGACTTTGACAAGTTTTTCCATTTTCTTTCAGTTTGAAAAAGAATCACCCTAAAATATTTTTAACTTTCATTTAAAAACAGCTTACCTTTACCGAAAGACATGGTGTGTCTTTTGTCCGTTAGCTGTTGAGTTAGTGCCTCTAAACTGGCACACAGAGCTTATATATCGGAACACGGGATTTTTTGTTGCATGCCATGAGTTGGAGGATGACGCTTTTGTGGCATTATCATCCAGGAAAATCAGGTCGTAATTGTTTCTATTTTGCAATTGTAGAGCACAGTTTACCACAATGTTTTAATGTGGGGAGGCGATGCAAACTGCCACAGTCTTATCTAAAACCTCTGATGTTTGTTGACGATGATGTGACATTTCATCATGTAACTTTTTACTGGCTTTAATTCAATATGTGCAAACAATAATTATTCTCTATGAGAGCAGAGGGTGTAGCAGAGGCATTGTTAGGATCTTGAAACACTGGGGGCTTCGGCCAGCCCAGATACCCTTAGATTTTCACCTGATAATTGCATTTTCAAGTTATTTCAGAGTAAACTGAATATAAGATGTGAGACACTGTGCTCTGCGAAAAGGTTCTGGTCAGGTGTGTAGGCTGGCTTTCACAGCATGAAATCAAAATACACAGAATTAGTGCAATACGTGAGTTCTCATTTGACTTCATTATTATTCTTACTTTCAGAGTAAAACCCTTAGAAAGAATAAGACGAAAGAATAAGAGCCTTGATGTTGATGAAGTATGTTGCCAGTGTTTTGTTCAGTTTTGATAATAGCTTCTGCTTCTACTGTGTGAAAATGGCTTCATTTGAACTGTGACAATACTAAGCTGTGACTAACTGTGTTAACCCTGTGTCTTATCTTTTCTTTCTGTCTAATACTTTCCTTTTCTTCACCCCCACCCCCCTTTGATGCGATGATTAGATCGTAAACACATAATTTGTCTTTTTATTCCATATAGTGTGACAATCTGCTTCTCAGTTGCCCCGGCCCCTGACTGTTCCTCTCTTTATCTCCCCAGACCTGCCTTCCTCTAGCTGACCTCAGTCTTTCCCTCCTTCTCTCGTCACCTGACTGCACCACCCATCTACACACCTGTTCCTGCTTCTCATCAGCCCTGCAGTCACCTGAGCTCTGCCCACCTGCACCTTACTCTCTAATCAGTCATGCACTACATGTACTAGGTTCACTTCCTTTGCTCCTTGTCAGATCATCTGCTCATGTCTTTATTTGTATTCAAGATCAGTTTCACCATTTAAGTGCCTTCACTGCACCTGCCTACTCATGGTGACAGTAAAATCAGACCAGCCATGGACCCAACAGACACTATATTTGAAGAGAAACTTAATGAGTTATATCCTCATCAACCTATTTGCATCTATGTTGTTTGGAAAAGGGCTCCTATGGCACGCAAAAGAAGCATCCTCTAAGCCATGGCTGGAATTTTCTTTACCACAGTGGATTAAAGACCTGCCTTAACACCCCTGATTTCCAGTCGGCTACCACCAGCCTGTTCCAGAGTCTGCTAAATTTCTTTTTGCCTCCCAGTTGGCCAACCGCACCTGCACCCAAGACAGTAAGGCCTGTGTTGGTTTGCTTTGCTTGCCTGCTCTCTGCCTCTAAGTTAGCTAACCTCCAGCCTGCACTCCACGTGGCTAGCCTCACGTCTGAGCCGTAAGCCTGAACACCTTGATCTGTCCCCTTTCTCTGAGACTGAGAATCTTCACAAACATTTGACCTAGAAATATCTTTGCGTAACCCGTGTTTCTGTTGCATTAAGCATGTTGATGGCACATCAGGATTAATAAAGTTCTTAACTTATGTTAATTGCTTCAGTGAACAAAAAAATGCTGAACTATGTAAAGGTGTAACTGTCTTTTGCCACATAATTTGAAACCCAGATCACTCTAGAGATACAGAGGTATTCTGGAAATAAATGCAAACTTTCAGTGAGTATAATGTTAAACTGGCATAATTTATCTCCCTCATCTTTGTTCCTTCTGAATCATACTCCCCTCTTCACACTTTCAAATTTCCTCACCGCATGAAGGTATTGAATCACCTTTCAAAGGAAAGTATGAGGAAGGCACGATCTACCAGCTTATCTTGCCCACTGATGTGTGTGTTCCCTATTCCCTAATCAGCTCTAAATATCTACACAGACCCGTTTCCACTTATTCTCTAGCAGATTGTCTGTTTTGCTTTCTGTGCTGTGGCTTCTCACCTTTCTAGCCTGTTTTTAAATTTTACCTTTTGTCTGGTTAACCTTCCTGCCTGTTATCGACCACTACCCCACTTCCTGACACTTCCTGACTATGCCTACTGTTTGCCCTCGCCTGCTTCTGACTGCAGAGCCTTGATGAAGGTGAACTGTTTTGTGCCTTTACCAGTGTGAGCCTTTGGTTATCCCCAGACTTTTTCTCTGTCCCCATCAGCTGTTTGATATTGTTGTTTTACTAACTTGCTAACATTGAGATGGTAAACATGGTAAACACTATACCTGCTTAGCATCTGCATGTTATGAGCATGCTGGCTGGGTGATGTTAGCATTTAGCTCAAAGCACCACTGTACCTAAAACCTCACAGAGCTGTTAGCACTTAAGACTTGTGTCAAAGAATAATGCCTGGAGGAGTCAATAAATGCCCAAATTGCAATCTGGGAAATTTGGTATATGTGTCACCGTCCACAAAAATTATGGTGTCAGCAATGGAGTAAAAAATCTTGTGTATGGCACAAGATCCTGGTTTAAAGGAGAATTTATTTAAACCTCCTACAGATTTTTTATTTTCTATTTGTCTTCTTTCCTCAACATTTCATTTTTTAGAAATTACTAAGGAAATGCTGTTTGTGTAACACAAGCCTGGAACTGAGACTAGTTCTTCTGAAATGTAAACTGCTGCTGTACGTCCACAGAAGCCCTTACTGGATGCAGTATTCCTGGAGCAAGCCTCAGATGTTGCCAGGCAACCAACAGCCATTTATAAACAAACACTGGAGGTGATTTTCCTGAAAGGCTTACCAAAGATAAACTGACCACATATAGCCACCATAGATACAGTATTTCTCTGTCATATAGCAGCTACTGTTGACAGTTATGAATTCAAACGCACTCTCTGCTGTGATAGAGAAACAGATAAACCACCTGTGTCTGACTGACTTTCCCTGTGGATATGGCAACTGGGTGAGTTTTTTTTTTTTTTTCCAGCTGTAAACTTGTAGTGTTTTCTAGATTATCTTTAAAAATCTGCATTTAGTGATTTAAAGCACTCTTAGCACTGCACACAGTAGTTTGCTTTTTGTATTAGATATTATTAAACAAGGTAATTATGTTATCAGAGAAAGACCAAAGACAGCACAGGTGGGGCAGAGACCGAGGAGACAGATGCCCTCCTGGATCTGCTGAGCTGTCCTCACTCTCCATGGTGGCAAGATGTATCATGGAGCCCTCAAGCTCCAGCCCTAAGAAAGCTGGCTGTGCTGTCACCTGAATGCCTGCACACTGACTTCATGTACAGTTACTTTACTACACTACGCATCGTGGACAAGGCTGTAAGTATACTGCTTTCCTCTAATAAAGCCAAAGGCTGTTCTTTAGATTTGATTCAAGCAGCTGACCTGTTCTCATCTGACCAGGCCGCAAGTTTTGAACTGTAGGAAGACTATAGGAAAAAATGACAAACACAATAGTAATGTTACAGAAACACACATAAACAGAAATTGGTATCCATACACCTATTGCCCTGGTGCATGCTGGGAGGCTTCTGCTGCACCTGCCCATTTGGGGTGCCACTATGGTATTTATCATAAACCCAAAATGTGTGAGAATGTACCTAGACCCAAATATCAAAAAAGTTAGTTAGAGCAAGGTCTAAATATTAACGTTGTCACTGCACCCTCTAAATCCCAAAGTGGACTTGTGGAGGATCCAAAAAACAGATAATATTTTCAACTTGTTTTGGGAGTCCTGTAGTGGTTGAGGGGTCTGCAGTGCCTTGTGACAACCCTGCAACCTTAACCCCACTCAAAACACAAAGAACAAAGGCATTTCCACAATTAAAAACTTGTACTTGTTGTCTTGTCTGCGCTGTGTTCAGGTGTCCGTTATTGATGATGGCCTGTTAAAGTTCTCAAAGCTGGAGGAATTGGTCCTAAGTGCCAATAAAATCTCAGAAATCCCTGTAGAAAACCTTCCTAGCACTTTGAAGGTGAGTCTCAGTCCTGTACCAATGTGATGCCGCTTATCAGATTAAATTAAATTTCACAGGTTTCTGCTGCAAAAGTCAGGATCATAATTGTGATTCACAATTAAATCATAAAGTTAAAAAAGAAAACTATTGCTTTTCCATCACATCAAAGATAAAACACCTGCTGTGTCACTACCGATTGAAGTATATCCAGCTGGGCAAAATAACCAGAAATGTAAACTCTTAGAACAAGGTGTGCGAGGTTTGTGTTGTAATTATAGAGAAACTGTCTGTTTTCTTTCAAAGATTTTGGAGCTACGTGCCAACAGGCTGTCTGCTCTAAATGGTCTCACCAGCTGTTCGCCTCCTCGCTTACAGTACCTCGGCCTCAGTTCAAACAGTCTCAGTTCCCATAGAGACATCTCTAATCTTACTGACAGACACTGGTTAGTGCATACACAAACACACACACACACACAAAACACAAAAGAAGTCAGCTGGTTTTTGAAAGGTAAAACAAAACCAGGTCAAAGGCAAAGTCAAATCAAATTGTGTCATTTTTATTGTTAATAACGACAGACAGTGGTTTTTCTGTGTGACAGATTTCACATGTCCTGATTTGTGTGTGATGTGTTTTCCTTGATGCTGACATTGAGGCAAACACCGTCAGAGATGACACAGTGACGACTGCCATAGATGCTGTTCGGTAGAAAGTCTTTTGATCACACCCAAAAGAACCACATCTATTGAAAGTGGTTTCAATAGGAGCGAGAAATTCACACTTTTACGAAATTATACCTACTCTTCCATTTTGTCGGCTGATATTAAGTATTGTAGGTTTATATTAAAGCTTAGAGGCACCATTTAGACTTCTGCAGTGTGAATCATTTTTGAGTTAGTTCAACTTAGGAATTAGAAATACGCTCACCCGCTGCCTTAAAATGTGAGTTAGCTGAGCTTAGGTGAAATAATTAGTTCAACATTGTTTTACAAGTTTTGAAAAAGGAAAACTAAGTCAAACTATGAAATGGAGTCTGGAGAGTTTTAACTCTCATGGAATGCATGGTGAGAGGTTTGCTAATATGCTTGTTTTGTTTCTCTAAAAACTTATTTAATGAGTTAACTCTCTGTAGTTCATTCATTCAGCTCATTATTTCAAGTCAAAAGGTTAAAATTACTTATGTTCTTATGTTTGTAAGTTCTAAGTTGATTTAACTAGAAATGATCAAATCTTGGATATTTACATTAAGTAAATGAGAAAACATTAGTTAATTGCACGAATCTCCTTTATGATGTTTCAAACCTTTTTTCTTTTAGTAAGGACAGAATTGTGTGTTTCCATACAGATGTACTGTACAGCTGTTGTTTATTATATTAACAGTAACTGACAGTGACACAAACCTGTGTATTATTATTCTAGCTCAGAAGTGTAGGGCTGCAAATAGTTACATAAGGTTTTCTTTATCTATATATTAATCTGGCAGTTATTTCCTAATTCATTCATTCAGTAATTAGTTCATCATTTAGGGTATAACATTTTTTGAATAGAAAAAAAGAAAACATGCCCAACAGAAGCCTAAGCCCCAAAGATATTCAGTTTACTATCACAGATATATCAAAATGAAGTGTGTGAATTTCTGCCACTTTTGCTTTAAAAAAAAAAAAAAAAAGTATCATTTTGGGCCTAAAGCACCAGTGGGTTTATGGGCACTTGGAGAAATAGTGATACTGTGGTGAGGACACTGGCTTGAACACACACACACACACACAGTCTGCTGTCCTGAAAAGCTGTCTCTGACCTCAGGCCACAGCTGGTATGTTTGGACCTCAGTGACTGCGAGTTTCAGGACCAGCCAGCCCTGCTGAGTGCCTTGAACACACTCCCCTCTCTCAAGACGCTGGTGCTGGAGGGAAACCCCTTCACCCTCGCACCCTCCTACCCAGGCTTCACTGTGGACAGTCTCCCACAACTCTCTTGCCTGGACGGCTCATGGATCTCCGCTGAGGAAAGACACCGTTTCAGGGGCTTGGCCAAGATGAGCGGTGAGACTACGGACTGTGCTGTCAAATAGTACATCTGAGTCCTGCAAACGTGGGCTACTGTTTCTTTTTAATTTCCCAAGTAAACAGCCATGTCATTTCATCCATCATCATCAAAAGTGCGATCACAGTTTATATCAGGATCATTTTCTTTTCCACAGATCTGATAGTGGATCAGGCATCAGCCACAGTGAGCGTGGGCAGAGTGAAGGGGCTCCCAGACCCACTGAGTGCAGATGAAAATGCCCCTGACTTCCCTGTTGTCACCTACAGCTATTTCATCACCTACGAGTTCCTTAGTGATCAAACACCTGCTACCCTGGTGATGTATCCTTCCTCCACTTTTCAGTACTTCACGTCTCTGTCAGGTTTAACCAAAGTCTTTCCAGAACCTCATAACGTCTCTGGTTTAATGTTGTCCATGCATTTTTGCCATAATTTTGCATTTCAAATAGGATTTTTTTTTTTTTACATTGTGTTCTGACATGACAGAATAATTCAATTTCCTTTTGTATATGTCAATGATCATTCATGTGTGTCATTTGTTGCTATTGACCCAGTTGTTAACTAACTCATAAAGTAAAAAATGTAATGTAAAAATGCATTACAAAGTTCAACTGAAGAGAATATGTGGTTTCTGCAGTGTGACTTAGACTGAACAAGTGGGTATCTTCCAAAGTTACAATCTAAAAAAGATGAGCTCTGTTTAAAAAGAGAGGCTGTCGGGGGCGCCCCCATAGCCAAATGGTTGGGGTGCGTACCACGTGGCCTTAGCGCCCTGAGCAGCTGGTGCCCAGATCGACTCCCAGTCTGGCTGGACCTTTGCTGCATGTCATTCCCCTACTCTCTCTCCCTGTTTCCTGTCTCTCTCCACTGCCCTGTCAAAATAAAGGCAAAAAAGCCCCCAAAAAATAATAATTAAAAAAAAAAGAAAGGCTGTCACTTAAGGAAATGCCCAATTTGTCCAACTCAGACTACTGAAGCTGTGTATTAACCTAAGCTGAACTTTCATTTTTACACAGAATAAGAGAGGACTGTGAATTTTGTCCCCCATCACTTCCATGAGAGAAACATGTTAGCAAGGGATATCTCTGCAGCCAGTGTGAAGAGGAGGAAACATTAGAGCAACTAAAAACTCCTTCACTGTGAATGTGTGGAATGTTTTGAGATTAAAAATGCAGCGATACACTCCCTCCCTGTGAACAAATTATGTTTGCCCACAGAGGAGTGAGAGCACAACTTGAACCTATATGATTTGTTCGGGAGTGATGCAACGCTACACTACACACACGTAGTTTGAATGTGTCTTGTTTCACAAGGTTATCTGAATATGAAAAATGTGGAGTTTAGATTTAGAATAAATATTTCCAGAAACATTCCTGAGGACACTGATACAATACAGCTGTGCAGAAATAAGCATATTTTCACTATTTCATAAATACAACCCTTTTTTTGTGCTTTTATTCACAGGATGTTAACAGTGAGTCTAACTTTGACACAGAACATGTGACAGAAGACGGGTCCAGTGATGCTGACCTGCAATCGAATAAGAACTGTGTGAGGGCAACGCTCAAACCAGACACCGGAGTCCTCAACAGTGAGGAAACCTACCATGTTGCTGCACATGGTAATAACACTTAACTCATCCGACCTGCACAACTTTCAGGCCTAGAGGCAAATGAATTACTGCCCCAACAAGCTCAAATACTGATAGAGCTGAAGCAGTGCAAACTACAGGTGCATGTCATTCAGTGACGTGGTATGGATGAGTTTGGAAATAATGTCAGTATGATGTTTGGATTGATTCAACGTAGTAATGTATCCTGTATAACTGGGATGAGGTTCTTATCAGTTTCTTGAGAATTTACAGAACTGCCTTCAGAGAAACGTACAGTCAGAACAGCCAGTGGAGGGTTGTACATCCTCTGAAACTGGATGACTAGACTGATTTTTTATCACACCATGCGTCAAGCACTTCCTTAACTTACCACTCAGCCTGTGGTTTGTTTGTATATATTCCTTCAACTGTGTATCTGTGGCTTGCCAAAAGCCTGATTTTATTTTTGTGCTGTTGCCTTTATGTTTTTGTCCATGCAGTACCCGCTGTGGTGCAAAAAATGTTGTGATTTCTTTTTCTACAGTGTCAAGACACAGCACATCAAAGCTGACGTGGTCAGAGTGCATGGATTTCAGCGACGCACACATGTTCATTGTTAGTGATCTGGGAGGCCTAAAGAAATTCCTCAATCAAGGACTTAATCTTACAATTGAGGAGGAAAAGGTACAGAAAATAGGGTTCGAGGGGTTAGATATTAGATGCAAAATGTGCTGGGACTCATATTCTGGCACTTTCTCTTACCCCATCCCCCCACCCCCCTCTCTCTCTGTCTAAACCCAACCGGTCGAGGCAGATGGCCGCCCACCTTGAGTCCGGTTCTGCTCGAGGTTTCTGCCTCTTAAAAGGAAGTTTTTCCTTGCCACAGTCGCCTAGTGCTTGCTCACAGTGGGATCTGTTGGGTTTCTCTCTGTAAATTTTATAAGATAAAGAGTAAGGTCTAGACCTGCTCTATATGTACAGTGCCTCGAGATAACTTCTGTTGTGAATTGGCGCTATATAAATAAAATTTGACTTGACTTGACTTGATTTGACATTTTAGGTCCTGTCATGGCCCGCAGCCTCTGAAGATATCCCAGCGGCCAAACCCAACCGCAATGTCAAAGAGAAGAAAGGCAATAAAGGGAAAGAAGTGAGCTTACCATTTTGTTCCTACTGAATCAGTGATGTCAGCAGGAGGTTGCTGGTTTAATTCCTGACACCCGCAGCTGAGTGTATTCCAGCTGTCCTCTGGTGATTCAGATTTATTCAATAAATCTCATCTGCCAGTCCTACTTAAGTGTCTTTGAGCAAGCTCACAAGGCATGTAGTGCTGTGTGATCTTACGCTCTAATAGTGCTGGAAAAAATTACATATGTGTATCTGCAGATGTGAAAGACAAATTCAAATTGATTAAGAACTGTACAAAAATTATTGTTAAAGGAGAGGGGAGCCGGCATTGTAATTTTTATTTTGGTCAAAGGCAGTGTAGTCTGATTTTTTGCGGACAAAAGAGGCAAACCCTTTGCTTTTTTCCTCATCCTATTTTATTTCAGCCTTCCTTTGCAATATAGTTAATAGTTATGTACATAATTCTCACATGTTGCACTTCGCCCTGTCTCTGTATTATGGTTTTATTAATGTGTACATTAGAAGCTCCAATTAGATATTAAGGTTTAATTTGGGGTAAACTATTAAAAAATTATACCTATTATCCATCAACATAGTTCATGAGTAAATATGGTCAATAACATGCAGTAATGTGATATTCAGCCCTTGATTTAAGTGTTTCACATGTGACTCTGGCGTCTTATGTTATTTAACTTATGAGGATTGTTGTAAACATAAACTGGTCTGGTTTGAATCCACCAGATTTTGTCACATCAGCCCTGTGTGTTTTGGCAGATAAAATCAAGACTACACGTCTGAATATAATACTTTCATGTCTTTGGTGTCTTTGCCAGTCTCCCATCAAATCTGGTTCCAACAAAGACAAATCTAAAGACAAAAAGAAGAAATCTGTACCAGAGCTGGTGCAGGACGCCCCCATCAGAAGAAGCCTTGGCTCTGTTCACATCCCCCTAGGAAGCCTGGTCAAAGGAGATCACAAGGTCGACATCCTCTGTGACCTTGGTGCCTTGCATGCAGAGTCTGAGGTGGAATCTATGCAAACATTCGAAAAGGCAAGTTTACATGAGAAACAGGTGTTTACACAGCCAGGGCGTGCCTGAGATAGTGTGATTATTATCTGGTCCGTTTCACAGGAATAAAGAGAAACAACTCCAGTTCACACAAAAAATTGCTGAAACAGGATTTATAATGCCCAAAATAATAATAGTGACTATAAAAGCAGCAGAAACTAGAAACACATGGGACAGCCAACAGGTTTATAAATGACATGGGGCCTTTTTAAATGTGTGATTTGTTTTTCACTCATCTGTAGGATCTGGGAAAGAAAATCAAAGAGGACAAGAAGGAGGACAAGGAACCAAAGCGGAGAGGAGGCAGTGGTACAAGACAGAAGAATACAGCATCGTCAAAAGGTTAATTAGATCATCCGATCATCAGAAATTAATAATAATGGTGTTGATAAAATATGTCTGATAAAAGCACCACACCTCACCACTTTGGGAATCAGAACTGCTGCGCACAGATACTATGGTGTTATTCTTTTCAGTCTTTTTAACCTCCTGAATCCTGTTTGACGTTGTGCTCTGTAGGCAAAGGAAAGGGAAAGAAGGACCATGAGGTGGATGTCCAGGCAGACAGCTCTGTCTCTGTCCAACTGGAACCAGTGACTGTGGAGTTGACTGTGAAGCTGGAGAAGTGGCAGTCTGCATCTGAAGCTCACCAACTCCTGCTGCCACACCAAACCTCCTGAAGCACAGAGCCTGTGTTATCTCAAAGCAAAGCCTTTACAATCTACCCACCAGCCACACACACACACCAAAAATTCCTGCATTTTCCTCATTGCATTCCTTTGTCACTGCTGACTGTGAACATCCATCTTAGCTGAACTGCACAGTAATTTAGTAGTTTGTCATGGTTGTCCTCCTAAAGGGTAGACTGTTATCAAGCCATAGTATCTGCACAATATTCCAGACAAATTATGTGCTCCTAAGTGCACTGGAAAAATACATTTCATACTGAAGGCTACTAAGGTAAGAGAGCATACATACTTTTGCTTTCACTTTAAATGTGGTGGAAAACATAAAACCAACAAAATGGGGGCAAGTAGGACACAGCTAATCAAAAGGATATTTCCGACCACCTGAAATCCATTATGCCACCTGTACGAGCCACATAATACAGTCCAACTTTCTAAATTCAGATTGTCTACACACACAGGTTAATGTTCTGCACATAATTATGATACAGAAAGAAATCCACTCATGGGACTTAATTCACAAGGAGAGCGCAGCAATGAACTGAATGTGAAAGAGTCCCCCAATTATGCATTTATAAGCTCTATACAAATATTGAATAAATAGTTTATAACACACTATAATGTAGTAGTACAGCGCTAAAAGGACATTTTTAGTGTTTATTGATGTGCAGTATTTGCCAGAAATTCTAATTAGTCCTGTGATGTGTATTTTATGTCATTACAACAGTGTTTTACTATATTGTCATTTGTTATCTGCTTACACACCAGCCTCCACTTATGGGTGCCCACAGCACATGTTGATAAATACACTGAGACTTCATCTGCTTACAATAATGTTATAACTGCTTATGAACAGAGGGACAGGGGAGTTAAGTGTTCCTACCTGTCAGTGATTCACTTGTGAGTGTTCACATGAGTAGTGTATGACAGTGTTAATTACATCAGTTCATGTTTAATCTGCAGTGCTCTGTGGGTCTTTATCTCTTTTCTTGATTATGATTAACGTGATCTCTGCTTGATGTTGCGATGGCCCCAGGTTCACTATATGTCAGCTGGTTTGTAGTAATTTGACTAGCAGCAGATTTCTTTAGAAATATGCAACACTGAAGTACATCACCTGAAATGACATGGGGACACATACACCTCCACCAGTAAGAATACTGGTTGTATTCAACTGTTGATTTCTGGGGCCTTGTGTAAAATATTATGAAGATGCCATTTGTGTTGTATTGTGATTTGACGGGACTTCCAGGTAACAGGGTACAAGTACATTGCACTGTGCATCATGCTTTCGATTGAACAATTAAGAGATGATTTTTAATTTATACATAAATTTAATTTATTTTATACAGATATTCAAAACATTTTTTAAAGAAATTCCTAAGTATTTAATTGTTTCATACAGAAATGATCTTTTAATTGCAAAGAAACTTTTTGGAAAGGCCATTTCACTGGAACTGAGGGCTTACAGTAAGTGAAGTGCTTTAAAATTAACTGCTTCTTTCTTACCAATCATCCAGCAGTCCATTCATGAAGACCATAAAAAAGTTCCTATCAAAGCCAAACAGCACTAGGTTTCACTGCTCCACAGAGCGAGCAACCCCTCCCCTCCCCTTCACAAAGTTACACACATACTATCAAACCTTTAGAGAGTACATAGTATTTCCAGGCATAAAAAAATAAACTATAGCTCACCAATTTTTGCGCAAATTGACATTTGTTTTTCAATCAAGTCATTTACAGTTTCAAAAGACCTTTTATGATACTATATTATCTTTGTAATCCCCCAACAAACTGTGCAAACAATGTTAGGATATTGATAAATTAAATTGATCGGAAGAAGACCATTGCTTCTCCCACAATAATATGTCCGCCTACGGTATCCCAACATTCACACAAACCCAAGATATCCAAACCTTTCTCCTCCAAAGTCATTTACAATTACAAATACAAACTGGTAACCGCTGTATATTATTTTTCTGGATGTCAGAATTTTTGGAAAGAGATTCTGAGAAGACTGTTCTCCTATAAGAGCGCTTAAGGGCTGGTGTGGACGATAAAGACGCTTGGCAAAAACAAGCACACAAAATGCACACACACAAACCAAAACCCCAAAAAGCAACTGCCTTATCTAACATGATGTGCAAATATAGTGATTGTGCGAACGAGGGTTAAAAAGGCTTTAAAAGGTCTGGTCATCATTACAGGATTCGGTCCAGTGGCCAAAGACCTCACAGATGTCACAGTAGGGCCGTTCTTCACCCTTATTGCCGTGGTAGGTGGTGTGTGGAGGTGAGTCGGGCATCTGTGTTTGTGTAGGACAGTCCTCCGTGTCATGGAGGTCAAAGCAGTCGCAGATGTCACAGAAGAGCCTTGGGGGAGGCTTCTTCTTCACAGGTTCCTGTCCATGGCTGCAGAGGAAAAGAAAACAGATCTGTGTGTAACTGATGCATGTGCTGCCACACAGCTGCTGTTATCTCAGAGGGTGTTTGAGAAAGTCTGCCAGGAGAGGGGACTAACCTTTCATAGTTATCCAGCTCACTTGGATTATTCCCATTGAGAGCAGCAGCTGCCATTTTCTCCAATTTGTCCTTGAGTTCCTCGTTCTTCCTCTGGAGGTCAACGATGACTGAATTGAGAAACTCAATCTGTAATGGAGATACACAACAGTGGTATCGGTGTTGCTGCTGGCAGATGGTAATCCAATATCCAGAACACATTTTCTTACACAATATTTATTTTAAAAGTTGATATAGATCTCCCTGTGAAGTTTATTCATTGTATTATGTGCCAAGCTTTGCTTCAACCCTATGACAAGGACTATAGATAACAGTAAGTATGCCTATATCCCTATATCTCCCCAAATAATTTATCCTGTTTTGACTACCATGGTGAATCACCACTGTGAGCTGTCAGCCAAAAAAAATCGAAGATTGGAATGAGTCATAGAGAGATTTTTTGAAATACCCACTTATGAGTAAAAATTATCCATGATCTGATGTCTGGTTAACACCTATGATAGTGGAAATTTTCCCTGAAAATTATAGGTATTGAGAGGTCAAGCTTGATTTATCTTTGGAAGACAATTTGTAGTTTTGACATCAAGTATAATGTGATCCACTGGACAAAAATAAGAGTGACAGTGACAGACAAACATGCACAAGTGAAGCTGATGAAAACATTAACAAACCGCTGCCTGATGGTGGTGTAGTATTGCCAACATCAGAGACAGGGAAGCGGAGAAGAGTTGAGATTTAAGAAAGAGAGAGGGAGAGGGAGAAGAAAAAAAATTGAGATTCAAATTAGGACCCACCTACTGCCAGACAACACACTCAAGTCGTCACTGACACAGATAATACAGTATAACATTTTATAATTAAGAGAGGCTGGAGGTCACACAAAGGTTGTGACACTGATGACACACACTATTATCACCATTGTTGGTGAAATGTTTTACTGTGACTGGTTCATGGGTCATATTAATCATCCCTGGAAGATCTGAGAGGTCAATATGCTTTTGATGAAATTTCAGTTTAGACCTCTGTAAAACATTATACTGTAATGACAACATGAGTCAAAAAAATTTTTCAGTCAACTGCTACATCAGAAGTAGTATTTGTTAGTAAATTTCTGAGTAAGCAGCACAGTCATTTCACAAACAAGCATTCAGTTAAGACGGTTTCCGCGCAACTGCCCCCAATATAATCAAAATGTAAATGAGACGAGATTATAGTCAAAGCAGAAAATTCCAAGGGCAGGGTAGGAAAGCATCTTTACACTGAGTGTACGAATGGCAAACCAAAAAAACAAAACAAACAAACAAAAAAACAAAAAAACCCAACAGACCTCAACCTATCCAGACCTATGATTGGTACTATTCAGGATAAGCACAACACACATATACACACCTGACTCTCTGCAGTCTCCTTATCCTCCCTTAGTTGGTCCAAAACCGCATCACCTGGAAACAACACCAAGAGCAAGATTATGTGAAAAGCAGGAGTAGATGAGATAATCTCACATAGAACTGACTTTAGTGATACCAGAAATATTAGCTGTGAGCATGAGTAAAGCCCAGCATTACCTGAGGACTTGCTGATGGTGTCAGGCCCTGCAGCCAGGTCCTTCTCCAGTCTCTGAACACGCTCCTGTAGATTAGCCTTGTCCCGCTCCAAGGCCTGAATTGTACCCTGCAGTGTCTTAACTGAGGCACTTTCCCCACGCAGTACAGCCAGCTGTGAAGAAAACAACCCATGCTATTCAGTGCTGGAAAACGGTTACACGTCTTGGACAAAATATTACTTGTTACTCCAAACTCATAGTGTTATGACAACGAGCCCTCATTGGATGACAACTACTTAATAACGATACTAATGCAAAAACAAAGTTCAATGTGAAAGTTAAGATCAGTACACAGTCTGCATGTTTAAGTTCAAAACAAATTTAAATGGATGAGAGCATGACCGATGTTTTGAATCTGTGAGAAAAATTGTGTTACTAGGTTAGCATCAGCATCAGAGCTTTCTTTCTCACATCTTCAAAGCAGCACTTTGAGGTTATGCAGGCTGAAGGATCTTTCATTCACACGCAAAATGAAAGTGAGACAAGGTTTTTTTGACCTAGAAGTGACATCCTGTTAGCCTCTGCAATGTAGGAAATGTCTCTACAAGTTCATGTCTTTTTTTATTTTTGATTTGTTCACCAACTGCGAAAAGGAAAGGCTAAATATGGGCTTTAACAGGCATATCCTGTTGGAGCTCGCTGAAAAAGGTTGTGAGTAAGCACCCTCTAGTGTCTTGTAGTGGTCAGAATCTGCCATAACAGCTGAAGAAAACAGTGAGGAGGTTTTGACCTGAGGGAGCATCAAATCAAAAAGTCAATGTCTGTGCTTTTAAATTGTTCTGCACAACCCTTGAGTGTCATGAATTCATTTTGTGACTGCTCAACAGTTTTGTCAATAATACCACTGACGATTAGTATGAGTATCATCATGCATTAGATTCTCACCTCGCTCCTCAGATTTTCCACCTGCTGGTCCTTTTCTGAGATTAAGGCACTGTTTTTATGGATAGACTGTTGGAGGGCGGCCTTCTCCTTGTCCAACTGCTCCTTCAAGGTGCTCTCACTATTAAATATACAATACCAACAAACTCTCAGAGACACAGTGTACAATAAGATCTTCTATCTTCTATTCAGGACATTTTGTTTGGGGGTGGTGGGGTTACACAGAAACAATTAATGACGTGAAAGCACACATGAAACTCAAGCAGATGAAATGGGTCTGTAGGTCAAATGACGTTTTGTTTAATGACTTGGGATGTATCATGCTTTGCCCTAATGTTCCTAATCATCTGCTTACATAAATGTAGTTAATATATTTGTACTATCACATGATGATAACTGACATAATATTAAAGCCGGTGAATACCTGAAGGCATTATTTGGCAGGCTTTGAAGGAAAAGAACAGCATCACATACTGTGACATGAAACCACAGTTTCTGACAACTGCCTTTTAACACCTCACATAAAACTGGTGAATATGCAAACTTCTGAGAAACTGCCCCAATCACAAAATGACAGTGCATCCTATCTTACCTTTGCTTCAACTCCTCCAACTGTTTTTTGAGTTTTGAGTGCTCATCTTTGAGCTAGGGGGAAAAACACATTAATCAAATTCAATCATCGTCAGCAGATCAGTAGTTGAAACACAAAATAGGTGACGCTTGTATGTTTATGTAAGATTTTTTCATAATAAAGATGTGGTGTTGCACCTTCACAAGATCACCCTGGTCTTTGTGATTGTGATCAAGCTCCTGAGTCAACTTGTTGTTTTCATCTTGCAGAATCTCTAAGGACCGCGACTTCACAGAAACTGCTTCTTTAAGCTCCTCACTGAATACATATAAAGGTTAGAATCATGTAAAACATTCCGACAACTCAAGTAGATACATATTGGTTTGTAGAAACCCCCCTCACCCATATTGCCTAGATTTACAGTAACTCACCAATCTTATCACTTCAACTTCTGAATCTGACAAGTTTTTGTTGTGTCAACAGCCAAAGCTGAGGTTATACTCACATTTCCTGGCACAGACACTTGGTCCTCTGAGTTTCTGTGCAAAGCTGATCTTTGGATACATTCAGATCTTCTTGGTACTTGGAATTCTCTTTCTTCAATGTTTCCAGCTAAAACAGTAATGGCAAAAGACATACATATCAAACATTTTACTTCACTCTGTTTCACTTACATATGCAGTATGCTTAATGAGAAGAGTCACTTTACCTCTGGAAGCTTACATTACTGTTTTCTCTGCAAAGACTCATCTCTTACCTGTGTCTCTATCTCCTGCTTTGAACTCTGGAGCTCTTCCAGCAAAGATTGAGCTTTGTTCTTCTCCTGCATCAAATTGGCTTTCTCTTTTGTCAGCTGTTCGAGAGCCTCAGCAGTCTTGCCAGAGGCCTCTGTAGCCTAAATGGTGCATGAGCAGGATATTTATTAAGAACAATGGTTTCACTTTAAGAGCAGCAAGTGGTTGGTTGACATCGACATGGAGTGACCTCAACCAACCAAAATAAGTAATCTACAGGTCATTTTAAAATTTATTATGCATCATTCAACTTTTATAGTTATTTTTATAATTATCTCATTTTATTATTTAATAAATTAGGTGCATGCTTAGTTAGCTATCTTAATTACTGATATATCAGTTATCCAAATCTCAGGTCACTGCAATTTCCAAGAACAACCACAACCAGAAGGTTGAGAATTAATAACGTAAATATTACAAGAAGGAAAATAATTAGTATATACTCTAAAATACTCTACAACCTGTGGCCTCAGAACGGATCCTGACAACCCATTAACTTGTGTAAAGAGAGAGTTATAAAACAAAACTGTTTAATTGATAGTCCTTTAAAGGTAGTCTGTGTAGGACTTTCTCAAATCCTATGTGATGGTAGAAAAAAACCTGTCCTTCCACAACTCCTGAAAGTTGTCATATTAAGATATTGAATTGTCAACGTCCATAATATTATAGTTTAATTCAGGAGTCAGGCAAGCCCAAAAACTTAAAAATTTTGATGTAAAGCAGATTACTGGAGCTATAATTCCTAAAAAAGAAAAGAAAAAGAAAAAAAGTAATGTTGAGAAATCCCCACAATCTACCTTTTTAAGTGTATTAACATCAATTAAACAGTTCAACAACAAATGAAACACCAACAGATGGTGACTGTAACCACCTTAGACCTACATAATCATGTACCCTAGAAGAATTTTAGAGTTTACATCTTAGGTTAGATCACGTTATAAGCCCACAGGCAAAGGCTGGGAGGTAGGGGTAATAAGCAGCGGTTAGTTAATGGAAGATGAAAGTTAGACACGAAAATAAAGGGAGAGAGGAAAGGGAGACAAACCATCAGGCATGCAGTGTGAGGGTGACATAGCCCCAGCCACTCTAAGCTGTGTGTGTCAGTGATTACTACTGGAGGAGGAATACCTCGAGCTGCTTAGAAATGGCATTTTTTAGTTGGGACTCGAGCTGGGTGACTTGCTGGGTGGCTTCATCTCGCTCCACCTGCAGAGCATTCTTCTGAGCTGTTAGGTTTGAGATGCTGGAGGAAATCTCTTCTTTTACAATGGCTGAAGCAGATACCTCTGCGACAGCATTCTTGTATTGCTTTTCCAAAAGTTCTTTGTCAGTTTGTAGGGCCTTGACATCAACCTCTAGTTGTCTCTGGCTAGCCTGCAACTTCTCCAACTCTTCAAGGAGCCTTGACCGTTCTGCGAGCCAATTTCCTTGGCTTGAGTGGAGAGAAGAGACATCCTGCTCCAATTTACACTTCACAGCTAAAAGGTCCTCTTTCTCTGTGGTCAAGAGGGTCATCTGTTTGCCCATCTCCTCAAGCTTAGATAACAGCTGTTCTTTATCTTCTGTCAACTGACTGGATTCTTGCCCTTGCTGCTTCAGTTGTGATTTTAAAGCCTCCATATCCACCATTAAAGACTTATTTTGCTCATCGGCATTCTTAAGGTTAGAAGAAATCTCTTCATTTTCTTGTGTAACTTTGGACAATGTTTTCTGCAGCTCATCAATGTGTTTGGAAAGACAATCCTTATCAGATGTCGCTTTACTCCGTTCACTGGATTCAGCCTGTAGCTGAGTCTCCAGAAGGTGCTTGGCCTCTGACACTGATTCAGTCTGACTTTTTAACTCCTGCATCTTCTGAAGCAGCCCCTGGTTCTCTTCCTGCAAGGACTGCACTTTTATGTCAGCCTTAGTCTGCAATGACTGCAGATGCTGATTAACATTTTTAAGGTTATCCACCTGTTGAACAAGTACTAAATTTGCCTTCTCAAATTCCATTTTTAGTTTACTGTGCTCTTGGGCAAGTTCAGTTTTATCCTTTTCAAGAATTTCAATATCAGAGTTATGTTTCTGCAGTTCATTTTGAAGGTCAGCCTTTTCTCGTTTTAAAGAGGTCACCTCCGCTTCAACCTCGTCTTTTTGGCGTTTGTTTTCCTCTAGCAATGTTGTTAAATGAGACTTCTCTTGCATAAGGTCAGCATTAGCTCTGGAGTAACAATCCAACTGGTCCTTAATTGTTCGCATTTCACTAGCTATCTTATCACGTTCAACAGAAAGTAAATTTTTCTCAGATATAGCTTTTGTGTGCTTTTCTTCTAACTCTCCCTTCTCCCCTGTCAAACGCTCATAATCCATTTTCTGCTGCTCTAGTGCTGAATCCAGGCTCATCTTTTCCTTTCGAATAGCATGCAGAGCCATTTCAGTTTCAGAATTCTGAAGACGAAGCGCTTGCCTCTCTTGCTCAAAAGATGACAATGCTTCTTTGGATTTCTCGTTGGACTGAGACAGTTGTTCTGTTGAGATTTGAAGCTTCTTCTTTAGTTCTTCGATCTCTTTGAGGAGCTCTTCCTTCTCGTTACAGACTTTTCTTTGGATCGCAAGCAAGTCTTCTTTCTCCTGCAGAAGATGAAGTCTCTCAGAATCAGTCACCTGACTGCTTGTCTTGAACTCTTCCAGTATCTGGGCCAGGCTCATTTTGGAGGCTTTAAGTTCTTCACATTCACGAACAGAGCTCTCCAAGTCTTTCTTAGCAACAGTAAGCTTATTCTGGAGCTCCTCCTTCACTGTCTCAAGGCTCTTTTTATCCAACACAGAGGCACTGATTTCAGAGGACATCTCTACCTTCTCTTTTGTTAATGTTTCTGTGAGTGCCTGCAGTTGGGTATTCTTCATTGTAAGATCTTCTTTTTCTAAGTTCAAAGATTTAAGTTTTTCCTGCAGTTCAGCATTCTTAGCATCAAGAGATTTTTTGGCATTTCTAGCAGCATCTCTCTCTAAAATAAGATTGTCTTTCTCTGATGTGAGTTTTGACTTGCTTTCACTGAGGTCCTCTTCAAGTCGGTTCCTCTCTTTGCAGATATTCTCATAATCCTCAAGTAGTTGTTTCTTTTTAGCCTGAATTTGCTCAATGTCCTGCTGATGTTTTAGGAGCAAGTCATTCTTCTCTGCATATTGTCTTTGAAGCTCCTCAATTTGGGCCTGGTGTTCACTTTTAGTATGTTTCAGGTTCTTGTTTTCAGTCTGAACTTTCTGAAGAAGATCTTTGAGCTTCTTCAGTTCTGTGTTCAATGAGATCCTTTCTTCATCGAAGCATTTGTTATTTGTGATTAATTCTTCTTGATATTTTGAAAACTTGTCTCTGGTTATTAGCAGTTCTTCATTCTGGACTGAAAGCTCCTGGTGTCTAATCTCAAGGGCAGAGAGCTTAGTCTGCGCATCTGAAAGCTGTTTCTCCAGTTTGTCTTTCTTAGCCTTAACATCCTCACTTTCCTTACAAAGGTTTTCCAGATCTAAACTCTGTTTTTCCAGTTTTTTGGACAATTGTTCAACATCATGCTTGTAGGTTTCAAGCTCAGCGGAAAGACACTGGGAAAATAAAGATGAAAGGAAAAAAAAAGGAGGGGAATGTAGATACAGGGAAAAGTAAGATGAATCCAAAAATAAACCAAGCAGATATGGACATAAGTGATATGCATTTGGAAAGGTTAAGCTGCAGAAGCATCAAAAATGGTAAAAGATCACACCACAGCTTACACCACGATCATTAAAAAATATAAATAAATAAAAAATAAATAAATAGTGGAACATTTTCACTTTAGCCCTTACTTACTTAAAATAAAAATATTAATATCACTGATGGCAATAAATTTAACTGGCACATACATAGATAAGGAGTATTTGACTACTGTATTACTTGCAGCATCTTATACAACACTTCCCTAAATTAGTATGGGAAGCCACACTACACTTACATTTTCTTTGTGTATTATTGTGTACTTGGTGTACACAATGGTTGTCTTTTGTGATGTACAAATACACACCCAACCCAAACTTTGTTACAAAGTGAAAATGTTCTACTTAAATGAAACACTAGGCTGATAAACAATGTTAGCAGGGGTACATAGCAAAAGCACTTCTCTGTAATTTGAAAGAAAATTTAAAATCAACAGCTCAATGTATAGTATGTAAATGAAAACTAGTGATTCAGCTTGAACTGAACTAGAATCCTACGTAATGCATTCATTTACCAGCAAGAACACAAATCTGTTTTTTGTTTATTGTTTTTTCACTGTGAAAGGTTTCTTTGGCTTTTCCAATAACCATAAATTGTCTTAAATACATTAGAGACATAATTTATAAAGTGAACCCCTGCAAACATATATCCCATAGCACCATCCAATGAGGGAGCTAAGATGAATATGAAAAAATAGGTTATTAGCCTAACACCTTGGGGAAATGAGCAGCTCATCACAAATCTGTATGATGGTAATTGTGAGTGAAAATGTTATTGATAATATACAATAATCACTAATGTTAACACATTTTTTACACAACTTCAAACAGTCTCCAATAACTTTGCTGTAGTCACATCCTGTTTTAGAGTTTAAACTAGTGTAACATCTGTAGGGTGTTTAAAAATCACATTTTTCTATAAGGATAGGTGATATTTTCCCAGATTATTTCAAGTATCTAACATTAGTAAAAATCAGTAATACATAAAGCATCTTTTTTTTTTTTTTTTTTTTTTTAACATTAAACTAGCTCTTTACAGAGAATAGCAATTCTGTTGATTCAACTAATGTGTCTGTGTACGTTTGTGCTTACCTGAGCTTGTTCCTTGTATGGTTGCAGCTCAGATACCAACTTCTCCAGCTCCTGGGTTTTGTTCTTGGAGGAGGAGAGCTCCTGCTTCAACTTGTCAACCTGACTCTGCAGCACCTCACGTTCCATTACATGGAGCTCTGAGGCCTGAGAGAGGGATTTTTCTTGAGAGGCCCTCAGCTCCTCAACTAGGGTCTCACCCTGTTTAACAGTCTTCTCCTAGAAAACAGGAAATGAGAAAGGCAATAACTAATCACAATACAGCATTTCTCTATTTGTTTTGAATCAACCACTGACTTACATTCAAAAGTGAGATAGTGGGATAATTTCCAATGTATCATAAACCAAGTAATACTAATTCTAATGTGTATAAACCTAAATCTTTAGGTACCTGATATAATTATCAAACACGTTTTTTATGAATGCACTTCGTCACTAACCAAGGTAGCAATCTTTTTCTGGAGGTCTTTTATTTGAGACTGATGTGCATCTCTGGTCTCTTTCAGCTCCTGCTCTCTGCGGGACTGTTGCTGCTGGAGTTGTTCATTCATGTGTGCCACCTTCTCCTTCTCCTCTGCAAGTTGACTCTGCAACTCCTCAAGCCTCCTGAGTGATGACAAAAAAAATGTTTGAGGAAGATGTTCGCTACAGCATGGAATAACACAAAAGCAAGAGATTAACATATTGATTATGTGATCTCTTGGAAAGGGAGTATCCAATTCAGACAAGAGTGATATAGTTTGTTTTAAGTGGTGTAATGAAGTAATGTAAGAGCTGGGAATAATAAAATGTGGTACCTTTCTTTCTGAATGAGGTCTTCATTCATTTTAGTCAGCTGTACTGAACTATCACCAGATGCCTTCATCATGTCAGAAATATCATTTTCCAGCTTGCTTTTGTCTTTTGAAAGCTGCTCAAGCTTTTCGTCTGCAGCCTTCAGCTTCCTCTCCAGCCCTGATTTAAGACATGACGTGTTAGTTTGTACAGTCTAATGGTTTTAAAAACATCCTACCTTCAAGCTTCCTGCATAAAATAAAAGAATGCACTTTAAATAATCTCACCAGAAAGCTGACTTCTTAGAGACTCTGATTCTGTGGTTATGGAGGTGCACTGCTCTTCCTTCTTACTGAGCTTCTCACATGTTTCTGCAAAAAGAAAAAAAAAAAAAAAAACATTTTAGATCCTAGAAGCTGTGTAAACTGAAAAAGGCCAAATAGTAACAGATGATGGGAAAGGGTGGGAGGAAAAACATTTGATTATCTGAACAAAGAACTATTGCTTATATCATTTACCTTGCATAGTTTTTGCTAATTTTGTCTGCTCCTCTGTGCTTTCAGCCAACTTTTGTTTCTGTGGGGAAAAGTAATTTTGCATCAAATGTTTGTATATATCAGTGCTATAGAAATTTACAAGTCAAAATTTCACTGTGATTTCGGTGGTCTGTCAGCATTTTGAAATATGTTTGGTCATAAGGCTGACTGATACATTGGGCAAGCAGATATTTTAGCTGATATTAGCTTATTCATACTTATCAGGCAATGAATAACAAGAAACTGTAGTAGAGAAATGCCAAAGGTATGATTAAGGTCATTTAGAAACACTGACACAATAAACAGGAAAAGAGGAACTGTATCCTCATCAAAAATTAAACCATAAGCCTCACCAAGCCTCCAAGTTCTTGTTCCATGGTGCCCTTCTCCTGCTTTACAGTAGTCAGAGTCTGCTGTAAAGAAAGGACCTCCTTCTGTTGGCCCTCCAACTGAGAGCTCAGTTCACTAACCTACAGCACATCAAGTAAAAAATACAGTAGACAAAGAGCAAAAGCAAACAGATATGCACATTAAACATGAATAAAATGATGGCTGAGGGCATTGTCTGAAAATGCCATATTAACTTGACACAAGTAGGACACCACTTTGTTAAAACATGACGCACACATGAAGATGGGGTATTAAAATGGTGAGGAGGTGAATAAAAACCCACCTTTGCACCCTGGTTGTTTCCTTGGCTCTGAACCTCCTCCAACTGACTCTTCAGGGTCACAACCTCCTGATTACTTTGTGCTACTTGGCTGCGTAGAGCAACCATTTCTGCCATCTGCTCTTTGGTTTCTCTGTCCTTGTCTTGGGCCTGTTGTGCTAACATTGCCTCTTTCTCCTCAAGCTCCTTTACCCTAAGTTCGGCAGCATGAAGCTTTCCAAGAACATCTTCCATCTCCACAAGATGCTGCTCCTCCGCTTTTTCAACGCTGGACCGCAGCGACTCCTCCAGTCGCTCCTTATCCTCAGTCAAAGACAACAGCTGTGCCTTCAGTGCCTGCGTCTCTTGAGTCCAAGCTGCAGTGTCAGCGTCATGTTTGGCTCTGGCCTCCTCAAAAGCCAGTTGGTGCTCTAACTTCAGCCTCTCTAGTGCACTTTTGGTTTCTACAAGCTCCTCTGTCTGAGCACCTGCGCCTTTGCTGAAGGACACCTTCAGCTCCTCCATGGCTTGCTGGTGAGATGCAATGGCAGACTCCAACTTGGAACGCCACTGTTCAGTAATGTCAGCATTCTCCTTCTCAGCCTGGCTTAAACGCATCTGCAACTGCTCATTGTCACCAGAGAGCCTTACAGATGTAGTCTGGAGCTGGGCAACTGCCTCACTGTGGGCCTTTTCTTGAGCTTCTAGCTTCTCCCTGTATTTCACTAGCTCTTCTTGCTGCTTAGCTTCTTGGGAAGCCAACTGATCCCTCAGAGAGTTTATCTCTTCCAGAAGGGGAGAGAGAGTAGAGTCAGAGTCCTCAGAGCCTTGCTGGGTCCCAAGACGCAGCTGCAGGTCAGCTACCTCTCTTGTACGCAGTGAAAGGTCCTTCTCAAGCTCCATTATACGGGATCTTTCCGATACAGTAGCAACCTTGAAAAGCAGAAATCTTGCATTTAAAAATGCTGTTCCAATCTGACATACTGGTGTGCACTGACAAAAACGTATTCATAGTTTTAAACCATACTTAACTGTTACTAAACAAATGAAAAACTGACTGATAAACCAAAATAGTATATAACAAAGAACTAACACTACTTTCTAAGAGAGAAACCGATTCATTTGCTTGCTTAATGAGGAAGGTGTAAAACTACTGATCCAAGTAACAAGGTGTTATACTGACCTCTTGTGGCTATAAAGAGTACAAAGAATGGAAGTGAACACTGAAAGCATGTATGGAGCTACAGGAGGGTGTAAGGCATTTTCCACCATCTAATGAAAACTTGTCATCACTGAATTAATGCTATTTTGACCTCATGATTTGGGAGAATTATGAACTAGAAAAACTCTTTAAAAAGGAGTCTCAGGGAGCACTGCATGCCCCAGTATTTTTATGTTATCTACCTATGCCCTAATCTAATGTATTGTTTATAAATGTTCTTCAACATGCATCTCTTTTAGCTGCTTCAACATAATAATGAAAAGCTTGGTTAATACAGGTTTTCATCAAAATCACAATTTTCTGGAAAAAATAACTGTCAAAAGAGATCCTGTAGAAACCACAAGCTCATGAAACTATAGGGACTATATATACTGTATATATATATATATATATTTTTTTTTTTTTACTGATTCTTATACCTATATATACTAAGGGAACACAAGGATATATAGTCTGGGAGGTGGAGCAGGTTTTAAACTAGCAAACGCAGGGACACCAAATAAGCAGGACAAATGGATGCTGGGAAGGACATAGGATAACCAAGCTAATCAATGATAACTGATTAGCTGGGAACAAGGGAGAAGTTTGTCTGTCTGGTTAAGCAGTGATATCAGTAAAGCAAGAGTGAGTTCAGGTTGGGGACTTATCGGAAAATAGAAAAGTAAAAGAGCTGTCACTCAGGACAGCTGAAGGATGCATGTAATTATTTGTTAACAGGTACAACACTGATGTATACTTTTCAGTGTCATAGAATTTTAAGTGGATCAATTTAAATATGAGGGAAGTTAATATTTCAAAAATAGTTAAAATACTAATTCCACAGCTAATTCCACAAACTGATTAAGATTAGATTTGCAAATTATCTAAGTCGGATGGACTGCATTTAAACAAACCTAATATATGTGTTAGTTTATTATTTAATTTGTTTACTGTCAAAGCAGGAGTAAATATTTTCTTATGTGAAGCCGGAAAAATATATTTGAGGGAATTAATCACCACAAGCCCATACAAAGCAAAGCTCCAGGTACTGCTTGACACCTTTCTGTACCCCCTGCAAATTTTTTGGCCACTATCCCTGGCCCAGGCCCCCTTTTCCAACGCAGCACACTGCAGAACAGAATTCATTACCCTAGTGTCTTCTAACTCTCTTTGGAGTTTCTCAGCTTTGGTCTTTTCAAAGAGCAGGCTCTGTTCAAGCTCCTTAATGTGGGCATGCTCCAGTCTGGTCTGCGTCTGTTAGTAAACAAGGGGGAGAGGAAGAGAACACACCAGTGCCACCATCACATGCCAGCCCAACACAGACAGAGAGGGAGGGAGACAGGAGAGAGGGGTTTGGGGTTTGGATGATGATAATGGTTATGCTGTGTGTTTATGTGTGTGTGTCTGTGTATGAGCATTTGAGGGGACGTTGGGAAAAGGTTGTTGGGTGGAGGTGGGGAGTGGTGGGTGAGTGGAAATGGGAAAATACCCCATGCAGAACTTTCAGGCTGTGCCATAAACAGCTGCACTTAAGGAATTTTGTGAAAGAATGGTGGGAAATACAAGACAGGCAGCAAAAGAGGGAGAAATGTGTTATGGATGTGCAGGATGAATATGTTGATGGAGGCAGTTTAGAAACCATGCAAAATTGACACCTGGTGAACAAAGCATGTTGATTGTTATCATACAGAGAAAATTTGATAATGTGTGTCAAGCCAGCAAGTAAAATCACATAAAAATGACTTCACCATTTCATTGAGAGAAAGCAGTGGTGGTTGTTTCCTGGCCCCTATGCTTCTCTCTGCAATATGGAGGTCAATGCATCATATTATACAGAAGATATGTAATGTTGTAGAATTGTAATCTTTGTAATATGTAACATTAATATTTATTTAATGATGGAAAATCTTCACTCCCATACCCCCGTTCTTTGCTTCACTGACCCAAGTATCTGCTGATTCATTACACCCTTATTTAAGACTGATGTTTTGATTTTGTACAAAACCCTACAGCATTATCAATACCCACACTGCTTTCTCTCTTTGGTGACAAGGCCACACTGTACAATGTCAGTACTGTATAAGAAACCACCAGTTATCAGACCACCATGTGCAGGATTTGTGACCAACTTAAGAGAAATCAATCAGTAACATAAAAGCATGTGGGGCTCAAGAAACAGAAAGGATTCCCATTTGACTTCTTGGTATTATGTCCTATAAATAAGGGTTTATGGCAACTTAATTGAAGCATTTCCTAACACAAATTTGTGCTTCTAGTCTTATATGTTAACTAGTGTATGTTAACTTAAAGTTTTATTTTGAAAAGGGGAATAGCACCAATTTTAACTAACTGATGTACCATATGCAAAGGTAATGAATAAAGCAAGAAAGGATGTGATATAAGAAACACATTTTGAGGCTCACTTTACATTTCATTTTCTGGGATCTTTGAATGTAAACATTTACTTAGACAGTGTATACAACCACAATTCATTGTCAGTGAGGTAGTTATAAACTATTCTTTATAAAATCTATGTAAAAATTACATTTTAATTCTTAAGCTGAGTGCTATTCCCCTTCAGTTGTGGGGGGGAGGCAGACTGAATTCAAGTCTGTGACTGGGCAGTGGAATGACAAGGGAGCATCTCCAGTGGTTCCATGCTGAGCACTGGACCAACATGAAAAGACGAGGACGAGAAGGAAGAAGAAGCAATAACATCACATCACTGAACAGGGAGGCACTGAGGGTTATAGCACAACATTAGTACACCTTCAACAGCTTGAAGTCAACAAAGCATTTTTGAGTTTGGCCTGTTTGGAGTGTTTTTTGTATTTCAAGCTGCATGCAAGTTTGTTTTTTTTTAATATATCCACAGCTGTGAGTAAGTAATTAACTGTTAGTCACATGTTTAAAAAGAAGATAAAGGAGTATTCTAACCCTGCAGCCCTCATTTTAAACATCTATTTTGAGCTCGGATCTCTTCAGGGCAATTGAGAAGGTCCCTTGTGTAGCAAACTGTGGAATAAATAACAAATCCTTTGATCAGATATGAACAGAGATATCACTGGGCCCCAATAGTTTGTATATCCTAACTTGGGATGAGAACATGACTCACTTAAGAGAAAGACAATGAGTAATCAAAGCCTAACAATAGGACAGTATAATCATTTATTCCTCCATAATAGACAAACATTAATCAAATTTTATGAAGAGTTCTTTAAGCATATCATTTATCTCTCCACATTAAGCCTTTCCCCAGGCTTGTACTCGTACAACAATATTAATATGCCCGTTAACAAGACGGGTATAGTGACCACTTGAGGCCTCATAATCCTTCCCACACCACTGGGTGCATTTGACAGCACATCATCTAATCCAAGATGAAGTCAGTATCAAACTGTCCATGCAAACGTGTACTGAGACTGAAAGAGTGGGTAGTTTGTATTGCTAACACAAACAAGAGATAATGCAAATATTCTCTCTGGACTTGACTGTAGCTCTGTGACAAGGGATACCAGATTATCTTGTGCACTCTTAAACTGCATTGGACCTGCACTGATGTACACAAAAAACGCTTTACTGTCATAAGCTGGAATCCTGAGATGCAGGGTGACTTAAGTGACTGCTGCTTCTGACGTAATATAAGTTTAGATTTTAAATGAGTGGGACAAATGTCAAGTTAAACACTTTATTCTTTAATAAAAATATCAATGTCTGTCTTGCAGTCTGTTTCAGTATTATTGCACTGATCAAAGTTTTTTCACCCCCCCAAACAAAAATCCAATAAAATGTTGCAAAGATTGTGCATTTACCTCTAGGTCTCCTTTGGTGATGCAGGCTTCCTCTACACGGAACTGAAGGTCCTCCACCTTCCTATTAAACAGGAAAAAAATCATACTGGAGCTTTTCTGTTTTTCTTTCAACTTAACTGGGGAACTAACAGCTTCTAAACTACTATGATTAAGATAAGCCAACTCAGGCAAACCTCTTTACTCAGGACTATTTAAGTATACCAGCATCATTATCTTAGCTGCAATTTTCTCATTTTCTGTCTCAACAAGCTGACCCTAAAAAATATGGAGTAAATATATATGCCATTACAGATACTGTAGTCTATTATAACCCTATAATAGATACTGAGATATTGCCATGGGTGGCTTTTGATTTGTCAAACCTCTGGGAATTCTTACCTACGCTCCTCCTCCAGCTGATTCAGCAGCTCCACTTTGTCTTTGTCTGCAGCTTCTACCAAGGCACGTAACTGATCCATCTTAGCCTCCATCTTTGACAACATGGTCGGATATAGGACATAAAAATTAATATAAATATTGAGAAAGCAGAGAGAGAAGAAGATATTGTCTAATTCCAACAGTGATTTAGGATCAAAAGGAAGACCAATACTAATCAGCAACTGTGGTAAGCTGACCTGCTCCTGATCATCCCTGAGCAGGGTAATTTCTTGCTCCATCTCCCCAGCATGGCTAGTGGCCTTGGCAACCTCAGCTCTCTCCATGTCCCTCTCAGCCATTAGCTGCTCAATATGCTGCTGCTTCTCCTTCAGTGCCTCCTGCAGAGCTGTAGTGCCTGAAATCTTTCGATTATACCGGGATGATGTCTCTGTTAACTATGGAGAGAGAGAAGAGAAGCATGGTCAGACTGGTGAGCAACCAAAGTACAAAACAAGTGTATCAGTACAACTTTCTAATATTGTTGTTATTGAGTGTGCACGTCTCACCAGGCCTGTGCGGCTGGGCTTGGCACTGACAGAGGATGCCACAGAACTCATGGTACTGATGGAGGAGGCGCTAGGACTTCTCTTCAGCCCCGATGGAGTGGCCACTACTTTCCGAACAGTTGTTTTTGCTTTGGCTGGTGTGGTTGAAGGGAAGCCAATGCGTGTGACTTTGTGCACTGGAGCAAATAAGCCATATTTGGGTTGGCACTGAAAATATCTGGGGACAGATAATTGAATACAATCATGATAGTGGAAGTCACAGCATACATGTGGATGACAAGTATAACAACTTATCTTTTAGTTATTTACAGTTCCAGTGGCTTTTGTACCTTGTGCCTGCCACTGCCCCATCATTCTTTCCTAAAGGCTCATCCAATTCCACACCGCACCACTCGCCTTTGGCAAAATCTGTTTCTCCGAGGAAACGTACCACTCCAGCCTTTGTACCACCAACCTGAGAGAAAAATATTAACATTAGCCATCGTTTAATCCCCTCGACAGATAAGTGAGGCCTTAAGAGTAATCAGCTTTGCCTGGTAATAAACCCTGAGTGGGATAATTCCATCAAAGCAACAGAAACAAACATGCGCCTGCTTTGAACTGAATGTGACCAAACAGTCAACATGTGAAACTGAACGTTTTTCTTCTTTCACTTATTTAAACACACAGCTGCAAGGTTTCCATGAAACTAAATTTACTAGTAGTAAGCACATTTCCCCTGCAGCCCTATAGGCATGAGTGACACTTCCTCTTTAAATAACATGTTACACACCCTCCTGACTGAGGAAAGGGAGAAAAAAGGGAATCTGCAAGGAGGAAGGAAGGTGATCATCTAGCTATATTCAGACCTATAGGACTTCACACAGATGGTGACTGCACTCAACAGTGTTAGTAATAGTACTTCCATGAACTCAGAAGTGGAAGTTTGGTGACATAAAGTGGAAGAGACCTTGTTTCAATGTTAATTTCTCTGAGATTACAACACTGAGGAACAGGAGGGTTCTATAAGTCATGTCTCTCCATGACTCTGAACAAGTATTGTTCTTGCTAATGCAGCAGAGTTCTGTCACTTCGCTGAAATATCCACAGAAGAAGTATATTTTAAATAATGAAAAACTTTACCAACACACGGTCACCCATCTTCAGTTCTCTTTCCCCCTTCTTGACTGATCCGGTCTCTGAGAGGTTGGAGACAGATTCACTGTTTGTGCGTGC
This sequence comes from Lates japonicus, assembly GCA_033238685.1. Taxonomy (NCBI): domain Eukaryota; kingdom Metazoa; phylum Chordata; class Actinopteri; family Centropomidae; genus Lates; species Lates japonicus. Next base: position 1,666,991 of record BRZM01000019.1, on the reverse strand, counting down.
GAGGTTGGAAGATGGTGTAGCTGGCGTAGCTGGCGTAGTGGTGGAAGCCTTCTTGGCTGCTGTGGTAGTTGAGGGTACTGTTGATTTTGTGGCAGGTGTATGCGATGCTACGCTGCCAACTGAAGGAGTGGGAGATGCAGCACGGGAGGGTGGTGCTGTCTGAGTTCCATTAGCCTCCCCCTCTGTGCGAGACAACTTGGATGGGCGGGTAAATATACCTCGCAGGGCTTCACACTGGAAGTAGCGTACCCCTGCCACTGACCCATCATTCTTCCCAATTGGCTCATCTAGAACAATCCCTGCCCACTGTCCTGGGGCAAACTGTGTCTCTCCCAAAAACTGAATGTAGCCTGGCTTATTCCCGTTTACCCATACCCGTTCCCCAACCTGGAAGTTCTCCTCAGCATTTTGGGCATCTCCTCCAGTAGCACTTGCAGCTGATTTGTCTGCCGCAGCAGCTTTAGCTCCTGCTGAAACGTAAGTAGAGAGAAAGGAAAAAATCCACTGAGTAACTGTCTTGTGAAAGAAGGACAAATGACACAAATGCTGTGCAAAACACTGAAACATCATGCGATTTGATGCTCAGATTATACTACACAAGTTTAATCTTTCCTGTTTAAATGTGTTCATTTACTAGCTTTAAAATTTAGCGTGTGAACACTGAGTTCAGAATATCTTACAACACTTATGTGTTCCTAAAGTCAAGAATCAATCTCCATGATCAATATTAAAGCCAACACGTCAACAGGACTTCCAATTGGCAAAATCCTGCAGTGACATTAATACTGCTGTTGAGACAGAAATCTAGGCTAAATGTCTGAAAAGCTGGCTTTAACATTGTTCTCACACAAATCAGTAATTTTGGCAAGATACTGGTGTAAAAGCTGTGAGGCCCATATCGCCTTGCTGCCATCCCCAATGCACACACAAAATACTTGCCTATTATATGAGACTGTGAGCTCTGTCCTGCAACTCTAAGCTAATACAAAAATATTAGCTCTACAGAGTTTCCCTTGCATCATTTGACAAGGATCATGTAGCACAATTATTTTGTCTAATGTCATTGCTTCCAAATGAATACATGCTTATTAAACTACTGTCAAACCATAGAGCAGGGTGTGCAGAGTGTTTAACGTGATGTACAATGCAATGTTTGTTTCTAGCAGGGCAAAATTAAGATGTCAAATTTTTACTGTGACTTCCACACTAGAGCTAGGCAACAATTCAATATCATTATTTATCATCTTTTAATATAATCCTATTAAGCTTTAATCCTTGAGATCATATAGATTTTCTAAATATATTGGATTTTGTTGTAGTAACACACACACACACACACACACACACACACACACACACACACACAAAAAAAAAAAAAGAAAGAAAAAAAAAGCCATCGATTCAACAAGATAAACATGAACTGCTCTCTTTGACACTCTTTGTGATCTGTTAGAATAAAACCAATTTCACAATTCAGGTGTTTTTTTTGTTTTTGTTTTTTTAAGGCAGCATGTTGCACAAGTTGCACAAATGTTTTAAGCCAGGGTCTGACATAACAAAGGCGTGTTCAATTAACTTTGGTTTGTTAGATCCACCACAGTTTCTATGAGACATGACTACTCTATCTCTTAGCAGTTACATATGTGGCTTGATATTAAGAAAACCTGAGGCTCCCAACCTCACTGTTGTTCACTGATGTTAACGATATCTATTCAGACTCCACTCAGCTACAAGATGCTGTGAGCTGAGCTGTATAAGTACATAAATTGGGACCAAGCTCAATGCAAAACAGGTCTACAGTACAGAGAGAGTGCAACACAGTGTGTGACGGGACAAATGCGGGCAAATGCTCTATTGTAACATGTTTACTACAGGTTAAGGAAGCTGGACACTGGGAGAGTCTTACCTGTGCTGGGGTTGGTCTTAGGGGCTCCTGTTCCAGGTGCCCTAGCTATTTTGCTGGGCACTTTGATTCCACTGGGCTTGGCTGTGCTCATGTTTCCTCCTGTAATCTGTTAGACCCACAAGGCTTGTGTCCGTCAGTGGGTACAGACTGACCCCAGACCATCAAAACAACTGGTTGCAGCTCTGTGATGGCGAAGTTGTTCTCTCCGCACCAAAATCAGTTAAAACCAAAAAATAAAAACAAACTTACAAAAATGTTAAACAAAAAGAAAAACCAGGAAAAGGGAGGAGGGAGAAAAAGTGGTGCTCACAAAAAGGACCCTGTCTGGAGAGACAAAAAAGAAACATTACTTGACTTTGTTTAGGTTTACTCCAATATATTTTACACTCAAGAAAAAAACACTCAAAGCACCACTGGTGGCTAATTAACCAGGAGTTTAATTATTTAATCAAGTGAATTAATCATTTAGGTAAATATACTATTTGTTGAGCTGAATCTGCTGTGGGCAGCACTGACAGCAACAGCTTACTTTGAAAAAACTAATAAATACCAAGCACAGATATGCCTTTAAGGCATGCTCATTGACTTTGTTGTTGATGCTCTGTTAATGGAGGCATTTTGTTTCTGTTATGACAACAAGCTCCTCAGTGCACACCACGTCACAGTTAGACCTAAAAATATCCTGTCAAAGGCCAGCCAATATGTAGTCTATGTTGCTGCCATCATTACCTTCTGAATACCTCCTCATCTGTGACCTTGACCATAATGCAGACAGTACCACAAACATTTTCTCTCACTCACTATTCTGGCATATGAAATCACGCAAGTCTGGTTGGCAGCTTTTTCTAAAATGGGATTACTGTATAAACACGACCACCACCAGCAGCAGATTATCCTGTTTGTCAGAATCCCTCAGCACAGAAACTGATTGGCTGAATGGCTACTATTGTTAGGTTGAGTGTGGTATCATGGTAGGTTTTTATACACTGATTGCCTAGATTAATTCAACCAAATAAGAATAAAACTACTAAAAACATTCTACCAAGCTTTGAGTTTCAGCTCAATCTTACAGATCTGTAGCATCTCAGCCTCTTTCAGTGGAGGGCTGCATCACACCAATATGACCTCCTCTCTGCAGAACACTTTCACAGAAACCTTAGGATGCCAGGTCTGACGCTTGATTGCGCAACCACAGTCAAAGCAGTAAAAGCTAACTACACACAAGCAACCCAAAGCAAGGAAAAGCTGCTCTGTCAACAACATGACCCAACAATTACTCCACAGTTATCATAGTAACTGTACATATGTAGTTATCACAAGCACCTTGATGGCGCATGTGTACAAACATGCCTCTACCATGGCATATTACAACCTTACATTTACAACACAGTAAGCTATGTCAGGACAACATGTGTACAACTGTCACCAAAGGGTTTTCAAACATTTGGAATTTTGTTATTTGATTGTATTTACAGTTCCCGTGCCTGGAAGAGAACAGCAGAGTCCAAAGTTCAGGATTTGTGTAAATCAAATCTGTGCTTAGAATCTGCTTTAGCACTTTATGGGTGAGAACAGGGAGCATACTTTTTGGACAACTGAAAGTGAGTGACTATAATGGTTAACTGAATAATTTTCAGTTACACACTGTATGCCAGTTCATCAAAGCAATGCCTGTCCTAATAGTAGTCCATGTAATTACAGTATGTGAATGTCAATAAAAATAGTTTCATTATTTTCATTAGCATAATCATTTGACTGCAAATGCAAGCAGGATCCTGGGGCAACAAAACAAAAATGTGGGAAGGGAATTCATAATTGCTTTAAATTTCCTTTACTATGAAATAAACCTAGAAAATATTTTAAAAAGTCCACAAACCCATGACAATATGACAGTAGGGGTGCCTTCTCATTTATTCTGCAAAGTCAAACAGTTTTTAGTCGATTTTAAGTCAGCCGAGACACTTGACCTCACACAGGGTAGAAATGTAATACAGAACTTGTTCGACAAACGTCACACAAACATACCTTTCATTCCTGAAAGGGCACCAAAAAAAAAAAAGAAACACTCTCTCACACCCTCCAAAATATTTCTCAGCATAGAATGAAGGGTGGCCATCAGCACACACGACCTAGTTTGAAAGCAGTGTTCCAGTTTTCCCTTGCTGGCCTTTGAATGATAGTGATTAGTGCCCTCAGGTCAAGAGGAGGTCGGCGCAAGAAAGCACTTCAATGGCTGAGGACTGCATGGTGGAAATTTAAGAAATATAAAAATCCTATCAATTATTTGGCACGCTGGTACAGCCAAAAGTTAAAAAGCAGAAAGATGTTAACTTAGAAACACCAAGCTTTAGTAGAACCGTCTTGTGAGCATTAACAGAGCTGATGTTTGATGTTTGAGCTCTGGTTGGTGAGCTGATGCAGTCAGCTGAAAATGATCCACTTAGTCTGGAGAATTTCCCACTGCAGTAATGTTAATCTTTTGCCACTGACTCTCACTCTAATCTGTGGCTAGGAGGAAAGCCAAATGCCAGTGTTATACATAAGTTTAAGGGAATTAATCAACTGATAAGTAAAATTCTTAACTATACTAAACTTTAGTGCTTAGATATACCCAAATCCCATGTTGTATGGCTTTATTTTTTTCTGCTGTAAATAAGTAAATAGAAACGGGTAGATGGCAGCCTGCAAAACAGAACTGAGATTTAGCCTACTTCTCAAATGACGACATAGACATAATACACTTCCATATTCGTAGTGTCAAAGGTTTACATGCTCGGTCTGCCTAGGCAATGGATATAAACAGTACAGCAACACGTTATGAAGATTTCACTGCCCCCCCAATCAACAAAAGCCTGTTGGAAAGCATAGTAACCTAACTGACTGTCCAACGTACCCCACATATTTCACTGAAGCATATCTTGCTGACTACATGAGCACAAAACCACATATGATACAGACATAAGCTAAATTTGCTTTCATGTTTTGCAATAACTGTGAGAACTCTTTATCCATGTCAGCCTCACAAGTATTTTTTAACTGATGGGCACACAAGCTAGTGGACTTTCATTCTTTACACTGTCTTTCATTAAGCTAATGTTAGCCATTTACCTCAAGAATACTGAACCAATTCAAACAAGTCTCCTTGAAATGTTTTTACAGCAAGTGCAAGGACAGCCGTGACTGAGTGGTTTTAGTCTACAGCCCTGGCTACAGAGGTGTCCCTCTCAATTTCTGCTTCACACAGGGAGCAGGCAGGACATTTTTTATGAGAGCTGTGAGCCTGACACAGTAAACTCACAAATAGTTTCCACAAGAATACCACAAAATGTACGCCATTATGTCCTCAGAAGTGTGTATTCACGGACGTAACACATACTCCTACACTCTTGCTTTTGACATCACAGGGATTCTTCCTTTTTGAGGAAACATCTGCTGGGATGATTATGTAGGCCCCTGCTAATACTGAGGAAGGTGTAGTAAAGCAGGACATAGCCACAGAATGAGAGTCAGAGGCATCCTGCGCCCTCAGTGTGTGTGCATACAGATTCACCTGTTTTGAAGTTAACAACCTTCATTGTCTAAAAGCAAGCATTAAACCAACCGACAGCCAGTATATACCAACACAGCCCTGCCCCACAGATTCTGGCTCTTACAATTGTGCCCAGACATAACTGAGACCTGAAACAGTCAATATAAATGTAATCATAGTCAAGGTTTTCTCTGTAATCCCCAATCTAAAATCCAGACCTTCCTAAACTAATAGAGCCTCTTCAAGTAAAATAGACAGGTTGTTTGTGTCGCATAAAGTCATTGCAATATCATACAAAATGATTTCCGCTCCAGTGGGCTGATGTGAGCTAATGTAAAAGCATGTATATGACACCATTATATTCCTGTAAAGTCACCAGTTTAAAAGATTATCTGACTTGCTCACAAATGGAAACCATTTTTTCACATATTCTTAAACTCCATTTTGAGAAGTTCAAAAGAATAGTAGAAATACAACCACAGGAGTGTCAGTTTCACGTGGTATTGCATTTGCAGTTCCTCTGATCGCAGCCTATCAAGCTTTAGTCATGTCGTTCAGTCCAAACAAGCTAAACTGCTTTCATTCTGGAACAGAAGGGCTTAATCATAAAAAGCCCGAGTCACACCTTTATACAGCTGCTGCTTCACTGACATATTATATGGTGTGTCTCAGCAGTCAAGTTATATGAGGACTGGTCAACGAGTCGGCCTTTCAACGTTACCCCGCCTTGTCACCTTTATCAGTAGCTAACGGATTGAGAGCTGTCGATGAGGTGGCACATCTGGTAACATTGGAGCCTGTAAAAAACATACCATGTCAGCTAACTTACCTCATTAGCTAATTCTACGTCTCTTGTATATATCTTGTTTATCACGAGTTTTAACGGTAACTACCTCCACATATTCAAACACCCGAGTTACCCACAGACCGACCACTGTGGTAAGCTTAGCGACTGAGGCACATTCCCTAAGTCCAAAAGTCTCCGCAATGTCACCGGGGCTCCAGTAGGGCACACTGCTGCTACAAGTTGGGAATCAGCATAACAAATTGTTACAGATTAGATCACCTGTAAAAATAGTTTGTCCTATAAT